>CM076654.1:16222281-16547512 GCA_038496675.1 Rachycentron canadum
CCACCACCACCACCACCACCACCACCACACACACACACACACACACACACACACACACACACACACACACACACACACACACACACACACACACACAGACTGCTGATACTTTATACCCTTCCATCACCTGCCATTAGCTTGAGCTGACAAACAGCAAAGAGCTTAGAATTGCATTCAAATCTGATCAATATACCTTATCTGGCTCTTTTTTTTTTTTTTTTAAAACAAACAACAATGTCTTAAGAGTAATAAAAACTCATCATAAAGAACAGAAGACCTTTTATTTGAAGCACCTGAGAAAAACACATTGGAAAAATCTATTGGCTGACAGCAGATGGGAGAAGGACGCAACCATTATGTTTTCTATTCATTCTTTCCCTTTTTTTGGAGTTTCGGAGAAGGGAGTTTGACATTTGTGAGGATAAACATGGAAAACAATAAAATATGTATTCTCAGACGTCAGTGAGAGAAGTAGACACACACAAAAACAACCACTCTTAGTTTATTTATTTAATGATTGATTGGCCGTAATGGGAACTGATAAACTTCCTCAGGAAAGGCAGTCACGCACTTATGTTGATCTTAAGTTTTACAGAAAAGGACATGGTACGATTTGGGTTACGCAATTCATACACTCCATTTCCTGGAGAGCTGAGAAACTGCATGCATGACCCCACTTTCCTTCGGGAAGTGACGGTGGTGGGTGGTGTATGGGGGTGAGAGAAGATAATGTTTATGCGTGTGTGTGTTTGTGATTTCAAGAGCAGACTTCTGAATGCTGGGAGCAGTCCCGGAGCTAACAGGAAATCCTTAATGATCAGAACTAAGAGTCACCTAAACACCTCCCAGATACTGGAATAAAGCACTGGGGCCATGAGGGTAAACATGTGTGGGAAAGACTGTTTGGGATGTGGAGGGCTGTTTAATCACAGTGGTTGAGAAATTAAATTGTGTTTTGTTTGCAATAGACATGGAGATTAGATTCTTCTTTTCCATATCATAATATGTGCTAAAAACACACACACACACACACACACACACACACACACACACACACACACAAAAACGTCAGCTGAAGCATTTTGTACTATAAGTATTCTCTCAATCATATGAACCTTTAGTGATTTTCATGAGAAATACATGTCTAAATTGACTGGAGTGCCTGTGATTACTGTCAACGTTGTAAATTTGTTTAGTGACTCAACAATTACTGGCAGCCAGTGCTACAGGGGCAAGGACGAGGGAAATGACTTCTTTGACACTTCAACACCTTTCCCTGGATAGACCTTCAGTAACTGAAGTCATGGCCTGCTCATTTCCCTTTTATCTCTAATATCTCTGTTGGGAATCTCTTTGACCATGGCTTAAGGCAGACACCCTGGACTTTTTCTGAAATTAGTCAAGCTGAGCAAAAGAGGAAAGAGAAGAGGTTCAGACAAAAAGAAGAATTAAACTATTAGCCTTTCAGTTGTGTTTAAAGAGAGATCTTTTCCCAAAAATATAGATCTATTAATTTTGTGACCTTGCTGTCTTTATTGTCATGCATTTATGTTTGGTAATATCCCTGTAGATTTATGATGGTGGTGATATTTTTACCTGGAGATGATAAGGACAATCCTCAGTTAAAAAAAGTGTATATTTATTTGTGTAATGTGGATGACGATAATGAATAACTAATCAAAACTTGCATGCACAGTTGCACAAATAGATTTACATACTCCCTGTGTTCATGCTACTTAATTTATTATTCATGAAATTTTATTACTTGCCCAAAATAACTGGGCTACATGCTATCATACAGCACATACACACATACAACCAGGTGAGGTTCACATACACAGCACATATGCACTGGGTAAATTTCCATCCTACACAGACAATCTTCAGTTGTCTTGCTGAGGTGAAGAGAAAATGCTGGCTGGAGCCAGAGACTGTCATCGCACAACCTCTGATGTGACAAAAATGCAAGGACACATGCGCGCATGCACGCATGCATGCATACACACACACACACACACACACACACACGCATGCACGCGCGCACACAAACACACCACAATCATTCAGTGTGTGTGTGGACTCTCACTGAAGGTAGTGGATGGGAGAAATCATTATTTTCTCTCAGCAGGGAGTCTGGGGACTTTATCACTGTCAGTAATTGCTCTCTGTCGCTCTGTGGCTTTTTTTTTTATGTCAACACTGATCAGTTCCAACCTGTTTGACCCTTGAACAAGACTTTATGTCTGAAACACTTTTTATAAAGCTATCTTATTAAAATTAAGTATGCTGACATAACATACTACTATTTTAACCACCCTTAAAGTAAAACTTCCAGAAGATTAAGAAGCAAATAGATATTAGTTAAGAAGAAGGTTGGGATGAAATTGTTAAGATAATGGATTTTCATTTTTGATTAAACTGCCAAAATCAGTTGCCTGTGGACACTGGTGATTATTTTGTTAATTCCTTGACAGTGAAGATTTTGCTACTGTAGCAAATCCAGGGATGTCAAATTATGTGACTTCTGGAAACAAAGACGTGGTGGAACTTTATAGCAAAAAACTTTGTTGTAAATGCATTTTATTTAGAACTGATGTTATATAAATCTACAAAAAACTGTTGTGGTTGACAGCTTACTTCTTCTTTTTTGATGGTGTCCATACAGTGTTTACATTACTAGGTCAGTGACATCTGTAGAAACTAGACGGCTGAAAAGGATGACAGCCAGACTTATTGAGACAGTAAGACAATTAAAAACCTTCATCATTTGGACTAAAGGCATCCATAGTCTCCTTCTCCTTCACCTGCTCTAAACTCTCAGACTCTCAAAGAGGTGTGGAATATTATTCTACTTCTTTCTAGCTGACTGTAGCTGCTGCAGAGAGAAATAAATCAAAGCGGCAGCTTTAATTTTCTCCACACTAAGGGCAGCGTCAGTAACTAATTACAGCTGAGCCACCACAGATGGAGAGCCCTCTCAGTCAGAAGTGGTTGGAGCTGGGCCTGACAGTTCAAATCCATGGTGAGTCAAGAGTAAGGCTGAGACCCACAAGTTCAGGAGACACTTCTGTCACTAATCACATCACTTACAGCAAGATGCAGGATCATTTACCTTCTTAATGCAGAAAGTTAACACTAATCCTTTTGCAATGCCAACCTTTGATTGTAAAAATAATACTGAGGTTTGCTAAGAATTCAAAGCAGTTACAACCTCAGTTTTACAGAGATGTGAATTTAAACAAGTAAGTAAAGTTTATCCATTTATATAACACTCATTGACATAAGTCACAAAGTGCTCAAAATACAAAAACATAGAAAACAGACAGAGATACAAGAACATATCCAGTGAAACACATAAGAAAATACTTATTTAGTAATACTTTGTAAATACTTCTATACTTAGCCATATAAGTGCTTTACAAATAGATAGGTCTGAAACATAGCACTGTTGGTTTTGTGGTTAGAAAGAATGAACTTGCAAGGCAAATAAATATCTGTAAGAATCAATCTAAAATGGAGACGTGCAGACTTTGCACATTTTTCAAACAGACACCAATATGTATTGTATGTTTTGGTGTGACAACATTAATTATGTTTATTAGTGTAATTATTTTGGGAAAATAAATACGGACAGCTACTTCATCAGAAGGCAGGTGATTTCAAGAAGGACCAAACATGTCACTGAATGGTAAAATATCTGCTACTCGATGGAGCTCAATGTGAGGTAATTGGTAATTTTTCACATTTTAGCCTCAAGTCCACTGCACCTCTCATCTTGTGCGTAATAGTTCAGTTGACTGCTGTATTGACATAATCTACCAGGGTAATGAAAATAAAGCTCCTGAAATTAAGCCAGGTGTTGGACACAAACAAAGGAAGAACAAGCTGAAAAGAGACTAGACTTCACAAACAGATTTGCTGCTAGATTAGGTCACTCCAATCTAAGATAAAGTGCATAGTTGAGACACTGACGTCAAACGGTCTATTTTAATTCAGCACATCCTGCATCTTGAGCCCATCATTACCTCCGAAATTTTCCCAGTAGATGACCACTTAGAGAGTACATGTTAATACCAGAGTGCACATTCAGTAAGGTCAGTTTGTGTTCAATTCAACCAGGCCTTCATCGACTGGCCTTGTCTACAAGGCCAAAGACACATACACATGTATTTTAGAAACTATAGCACAATATCAGACACTTGCACATCCAAGGAAGATGGCCTTAACATGCAGTACAGTATCAACAAGGAAACAGAACAGGACGGAATTTTCCATCCAAAACCCTTTAAGGTTCAGGGGCTCTGTCTGGGCAATAAACAGGTTGAGTCTGAGGTGTTTCGCCCCCAACGACAGTCTGCTTTAGTAGGGGCTCGTGTTTGTCAACCAAAGAGAGGGGGGACCAGTGGAAAATTACCAGTCCCGCACTCACTCACGCACACGCGTGCGCATATATACACACTCACATGGTGGGTACAAGCTGAGAGACTACCGTGCAGCCACATATCTATCTCGCTCATTGCTTATGTGACAGCTTGCGTTTTTAATGGGTGAGGGTGCGGGGGGCATGGTTGCGTTGTCAGGACGCACTGGCCCGCAAACTACGCAACCAATGACATTCAATGATGTGTGTTCACGTCTATGCACATTTCCAAGAAAATACCTGTGACATGCCTAGTGGCCAGTTTATGGATATATAGATAGAAACATCAATATTTATATCTATAGATATAAAGATATATCTATAGATATATAAAGATCATTCATCTATGTAGATTTTTTTCTGTTTCTATCAGTATTTTTGTGTCATGAAAGTGAAAGTGTGGGTTAACTCATACACCTGTGTTAATGTGTGTGAGCTATTGATCCACAGAGAGATAAATGACCCTATAACAATTTTCAAAAGGTTCCCAATCCATCTGCATCTGAGGCCATATAGAGAAAGAAAATGCCACAGAAACAAATGCAGAGGGTGTGGGGGAGTGAGGGTCTCACCCCTTCATAAGCAATGATTTGTGGGTCTTAGTGCTCACTGTGGCCTCTACAGTAAAGACCTGTAGTACTTCACAAAAGGGTCTTATCAGAAATGCATTACCTGGGTTCCAAGGCAGCTCACCATCATCTGAGTGAGCAGTTTGGCAGCAAACATGGGGAAACGAGAGCACAGCACATGGGATATAATGGCCAATGCAAAGCCTATGGAAGAGGAGTGGAAAATATGAAAGCAATATTAATGACCATTTAAATGGTTTAAATGAATCAACAGTGGCTATTAATAACAACGTGGGAGGAACACATAAGATTTGAGGATCTGTACCAAAACTGTACCAAAGCTGGCAAGCTGGCAGAGAAAACACAGGAAAATAAGTGAAGAGAAGTGGAGAAGAGAAGACACGAGAGTGGTGTGTTTTTGTACCTGAGATGCAGATAAATCCTGAAGCATAGAAAGCCTCGTTGTAGGATGCAAAAGTGACAAACTCTGCATAGGCCGTGTAGAGAGACAAGTGGGAGCAGGCACATTCCACATAGTTCCCACTTTCTTTCACAACCCTGCAGTACTGACCATCTGATGACCAACTAGAGAAAAGAGGGAAAGAGAGGACAAAGGAGAAGGAAAGAAGGAAAGAGAGAACAAAGATAATGGACAGGCAAGTTACAACACTATACTTACCACGGAGTAAAGCAGAGTCAGGTCAAAATACAAGGCACGACAATGGGCCTTCTGCTCATCAGGCTGCTCTGTGAGCTTTTGGCTCATTTTACTTATAGTATTGTTGTTTACAGTCACATTTACCCCGCAAAGATGTTGTGTGACAAACCAGAACATTACACTCTTACATTTTTGTGCAAGAGTTTACAGCACCACTGACTGACTTGATTGAACAGTTCTTGAAAAGCAAATACCAACATTTGATGATTACATTTGATGACATTTGTCAATTAAATGATCCTGCAATACTGACCTTTCCTTGTCAATACTCTTCACCTTTTGTTCTCTTGTCATATTAGTTCACTAATTTTTGTTTGATGGGATACATTATAATTGTTTGGGCCAAACTAAACCTGGCAATTTTTAACTTGTAACAGTGTGTTCCAGCCAAGTCCCATTCCATGCCCCAAGAATGTCCTCAACAAACCGCCTCCGAGTGGGAGGATTCAGACTGTAGCAGACTGAATGTGCAGATATTAAACAGAAAGATGCGACTTCCTCCATAGACACAGAGAGGCCTTATTGAGAGGCTGAACTTGGACTTTTCTCAGACAACTGGTCTCACTCACATAATAAGTGTGAGGAGGACAGAAAGAGGTGAACATGGGGTTACATCTTTAGAACATATTCAGATAGTTAGAAATACAGACGTCCCGCATGAGTGAGAGAGGTTATAAAGAATGTCTAGACAAATAATAAGGGTTTTGAGGGTTAATATATATTTGGAGTGTCAACACACTGTCTTATGCTTATCTACAGGGACTGAACATGAATCTAAATAGGTGTGTCTGCGGTACATTACTTTGCATTGGTCTGGTTCCATAGAAGGCACAGAGACCGGCCTGGTTTAACTTGCTGACCAGGGGTGTGGATACGATACACCACCTCATTGCCATCCTTTAGGGGTTGTGACCCTCTGCCCTGCAGGCTGGCTGAGAATACCTAGGTATAAACAGAGATGATAGAAGAAGAGAGTTCTGCTGTGGAGTGAACCAAAACATGAATGGCTAGTTACTGTTGGAGCAATGCTGCCACCTGCAGGATTCCAATAAAATGTTATATCCATATCACTGAAAAAAAGGTCATTTGATTTTTTAGCTTGTTACAGTAAATTATGCAAAACTGTATGAGCTTCCCTACCTTCCCATTGAGAGCAGTGGTTGTTTCATTGTTGAGAAACCACTGTTCAGTTCTAAACTCGGTCAGCTGTATCTGGCTGAGGTTGCCACAGTCAGGAGTCAAGACTGCTGGTACTGCCAACAGGGTATCTGGGAGCTGGAAAAAGTCTCCATTACGTCCCCTGAATTTGTATCCATTGATTTGTGTTGGGTACCACTGGAATGCAGAAATGGTCATATGTGGACAAGTTTCCAGGATGGTACCCCTTCTGAAGAAAACACAAAGAAACAACATTTAAAGATGAGCCTGAAAGCCTTGTTAATAATATTCAAAAAGGAAAATAAATGGTGTTTTGATATGCACATGCATTGTAAGATAGTATTTATCTATAAAACAGCATGTTCAACTTCATAAAACTTCAGTGGCTATTCACACTCACATCTCGCACTGGCTGCCCGTGAGGAGGGAAAAAGCAAATCGCTCAGCCTCCTTAGCTAGGTGGCTGAGGCCTCGGGTGTCAGCTCTGCTGGGATCGGCCAAAGCGCATAGCAGATCATAGGTCAGATTTCGGCTGCTTTCCTGTAAAGTAGCCCTCTCTGCTTCAGCTAGAACCTGGTTGGTGAGAGAGACGAGGTGAGGGAGAGCGAGAGAAGAACCTCTGATGTACAATATATCTGATCTGTATTTGAGTAAGCACACCTGTTCTTGGCTCTGTCACTTTCTTTAGGCCTTAGTGTTATACAGCTTTTGTGTCTTTCATCATGCATTAATACCATTTTTGTCTGCTGTCTCCTTCCCTTCATCTCCTCTCTCTGTACCTTCTCTATTCTCATGCTGTAAGTTTCTCCTCTCTCTTACATCTCACACGCATTAAATTACAGTGGTGTTTGCACTTGTCTGGAGGCTGAGCAAGTGTAATATGTACAATCTAACATCAGAGTACAGCATACTGAGGGTGGTACTCATGTAGTATAACAACTGAGACCTTTTCAAATGACAAACTAAACCTCAGACTACTGCAGTGGAGGTGGTGTATGCCCTTCAACACAGCTCTGTCTGACACAAACTACTTCACAGATTCACAAGCTTCAAGAAAAAATAAAGTCACAGGAAGGAAGTGTTTCACTCACAACTGACTCATTAAGCAACAATTTTCTAAAAAAAAAAAACCCAAAAAACTAATACAAATTAGTAAACTGCCATTTGCAAGGTCTGGAAAATCGTGATAAACCCTGATGTATTTTTTGCCACACGTGTAGATACGAACAATGTGATGATATTCTGGAGAGTTATTCTGGATTGTGTTTTCAGAACAAAATAATTAGTAAAAATTAGTTTTTACAAGAAATGTTTTTGTCTTAATTTCTTTTACCTTCCCCAGAGCTTCGAGCACGGCGATCATCTGCTCACGGTTGAGAGGTGTAGTGACCTTGTTGATCAGTCCTTGCAGCACCGGGTTCAATATAGTTGGGTGAAGTGGCTGATGTAATTGTTCAAGTAAGACCCACACAGCTTCACTTGCTGCATTTGACACCAGAGTAACATTAGCCAGCCCAAACTGAGGGTGTACTCTGGCACCGCCTGTAGCATTGTAAAGCTCCACCTGGAAGCGCTTAGGTGTGGGCAAGAAGGAGGCAAGGTCAGGTGTTAGATAAATCTCCAGTGATGTGTTATAGTGCCCCACACCAAAGGTTATTAGACCCTCTTGTTTAGGAAAGTCCATCCCTGCTTTAGCTGGTCGTATCACAGAGGGACCCACCACCTCATCCCTAAGAAGTTCCTAGAGGGAAAAAAATGTGTTATGTGGTAAATTGGACAAATTAAAGCAGCAAATTAAGGTGTCAAATAAATAAGAATTGTAACCAGTATTATGTTGCAAAACACCCTCAAATGGTGAAAAGTGACATAACTTATTATTGTATGCATAAAACTTGAGAACTGTTAATAAAAATAATTATACTTCAGACATATTAATAATGACAGTACATTGTTTTATTATACAGTCCCCCAAGATGCTTAAGCTCTGAGGGATGAAAGCAGATGGCCTAGCCCTGTGTCTCTGTGAGGTCTTTGATTTTTGTTGTGAGTACTAGACACTCTGCCTCTTTGATCTCTAATATCAAAAAGTCATGTGTCAGTGGATATAATGCCTCAGAGCTGGGGCTGAGCCAAGATAGCTATAATCATGATCCATAAAAGAAAAGGAGGCTAGCATTAAGATTAAATAGGCGAGGAGAGGAGACAAGTCTTTTTGAAATGCATCAATAAGCCATTACTTTTATAAAAATTGAGAACTACTGATTGCTGTTGTTTGTTCTCCTTTTTAACACACATGTATGAATTAAAGCTTATATCATGCAGGGTTAGTACTTCCTGCATTTATTTATCAAGCATTATTGCATTGCACTATGCCTCATCTATGACTCCATTTGACTCTAAATTGTTCTTATGAAGTACACAAACTGAGAAAACATAACACAACACAAACATCTGAGTCATAATGTTTCTGCAGAACAATTTTCCAAGATTGCTTAAAAAGGAAAAAATTCAAGTCTTATGTGTGATTTAATAAAGTAATCATGCTTTTGTAACCGGCTGACAATAAGTAGGAATAATTACAGTGAAAGAGGCAGATTAGGTCAGTACATGGTTAGATTAGTGCCTGCTGAAACTCATGAGGTTAATCAGGTTAGACCAACACTGTCAAGGTGTTGCTTTCAGTGATAGGGGAAAGAATATCACTGTAATTGATAAATGGTTTGAATTTTATTAGCCTTGACTGAAAATGAGATATCAACATACTCAGAACATACTCAACATACTCTAAGGCACAACTAAATGAACAAAAACTTTGTTTCATAAAAATATATTAAATAGTAATAAAACAAACAGCAAGTATTTGCTGTGTGCTTTAGTGCATGTTATGCATTTCCAAGTGCACTGTGCCCAATGGCAGTCATATGTAAATCTGTGTTTGCCACTTGATTAATACATACAGTTTGTGTTTGTGACTTACCAGTGTGCGATATTGTACAGACATGGCTGAAGCTGTGCTTGCTCGTCTGTAGATCTGCAGACTGAGCCTCGTGGTCATCGGGGTGGCAATGGGCAGTCGATGGCCCACGGCAAAATACACAATGCCTTGTGGGTCGTCACTTTCTACCAAGGTGATGTTGGCAAAACGAGTGGTCTCATTAATGGCAGCTCCAGCACCCACCTGATAGATCTCCACCAAAAACCACGTCTGATACTCTGGTTCCTACAGCAACACAGATTAGCTGTTTTAGTTTGTGCACAAAATGATTTTTTATGATTAGACACATAAAAAAAGAATCTGATATTTTTCTCTTAAATCCTTATCAAGGTCAGATCATTTCAAGGTCAGCAAGAAACCAACATATCATAGCTCTGCTTTCACCAGAAGCCCCTGCCTCTCTCTTACCTCATCATCCTGGACCTCCATAGTTAGAGCACATATTATTGCTCCTCTTCTACACAGTGCAGTTCCTGATGTCTGCACTAGTTGGCTGGTTAGGTTTACTCCATTGTTGACAAGAGTTGGAGCTACCTTGCTAAAGGTAGCTCTCCAGAAGACCTGCAAATCCTCAAAGGCTCTGATCAGAGGGAGAGAGAGCATACTAAATAGCTACAAACAATAAAATATCTTGATGGCATATTGAACCTTTTAAAGGGGATGTTTTGTTATTGACCCTGAACATGTTTTATCACCTGTTTTCTTGTCTCTGCAGGTAGAGGACAGCAG
This sequence comes from Rachycentron canadum, assembly GCA_038496675.1. Taxonomy (NCBI): domain Eukaryota; kingdom Metazoa; phylum Chordata; class Actinopteri; order Carangiformes; family Rachycentridae; genus Rachycentron; species Rachycentron canadum. Next base: position 16,232,871 of record CM076654.1, read on the forward strand.
TTCTGTTCTCTGAATCCTCATCCAGTGCTTGGCCCATCAAAGAATTAAAACTAAATCCAATTATACCATTATGGAAGTCACTCGCTGGTATGGACAGAGTGAAAGATAATAGAAATAGAAACAATGAAGATACCAAAAGAGAAACAGAGCAGACAAGGAATGGAGACTACAAATTAATCTCCCCATTATAACAGTAATAACAATAATAATAAGTTATTATGTAATCAGTCATATATGTAGAGTATTCAAATAACCTGCACATTGCCCATAATTATAAGACAAGTGTTATAGCAGAGACAATAACAGTAACCTAAAGACACACTTGAGATTAATCTAGTGCTATTAAAAGAGGAAAACATAGTCCACAATACATACCAATAAATAAATATATTGCATCATTGATATTTGCTAGAACATATGGTGAGTGAAACAGTATACTTCTTCATGCTTCTCTTCTTTTTTTATCATGGGTATATAGTCAACTTATATAAAATATGTTTTTCATCATTTTACCAAGGATGGTGATCTTGGCAAAAGCTCCAAAGCCCTGGTCTGGACGGTCTGTGATTTGTGCGCCTCCCTCTGGATCACTAAGGTAGATGAAGAATACTTCCTGTCCCTCTGGCTCTGAGTCATCCAGGATGAGGAGGATAACCTCTGTCTCATTCTGACCAGCCTGCATGGAAACTATGGTGGATTCCAATTGGAAGTCCTGTTGCTCCTTTGCAAGGATCCCAACAGGTTCAAGAGTGAAGGGAAGAGGTGTTGTGCTTCCATCTGGAGAAAACCACACAGAAACTTAAGTTAAAGTGGTATTGTAAGCATCAAAGTAAATTACAAAATATACCATATTGCAATAGTGGAGCAAAACAAAGTGCAATAAAACAAACATACCTCCATATGCTTGGACCCGAACCCTCACATCCCCAGCCACATTGTCAGACCTGCGCACCCTCAGAACCACCCTACGCTCCTGCTGGTTCTCTTCATCACTGTCCTCTGATACTTGGACCAGTTCAGGCCCGATACTCAGTACTCCACCACTCACATCACTAGCCAGGATGGTGACAGTGGCAACACTATGTTGAGGGTTGAGGCGAGGAGAAGCCGCTGCCCAAGCTGGATCTGAATTAAGTACTTGAACATCTGTTAAGTTGACATGAAAGTACTCATCTGGCTCTGAAAGGGAGTCATCAAGTACTGAGAGATGGAATGAGGTGTTGGTTTGGCGAGGTGATTCAAAGACCAATTGGCCATCTTGCACTGAAAGAAAGTCCTCTCCTGCTGCTGCGCTGCGCGCTATTGTTTTATACGACACCCGGGTGGTATTGCTACGAGAACCGTAGAGTCTCTGAACATAAAGTGTTATCGTCTGGATGTCCTCTGCGATGACTATCTGGCGGGAATCGGGAGCAAACTGGTAGACCCCCAGTGGCTCCACTTCTGCTACAGTAAAGCCTGACCTGTGCAGAGAAATTGACAACAGAATGAGGCCACACTTTGAACAAATAATAAAAATATTCAATACAATATAATATATGATATATAATATAAATTGCATTGATTACTTAAATGCAAATAAAAACTGCAATGGCTAATTACAGATATTACCAAAGGGAAAGTAGTCCAATTTGTTAACTCCACCACAGGCTTGAACACTTGAAACCATTACCTGAGCTTGACAACACCAGTTGCAGCAGTGCCAGACCTGGCAGCATTGAGGTGTATAGCATAGGAAGCTGGCTCTAATGCATCAGCAATAGCTGTAAAAGATATGGCTTTAGTCTTCTCTCCATGGGCCAAGGTCAGTGAGCCTAAATATAAGGAAGAAGCACATTAACAACAGGCAAGAGAACAGGCTGTTGCTAGTCTGTTTGGCATCAAGCTGATAACCATATTGCAAGGCTTGGTTGGGGAATGAAAGCTCAGATTGGTGTGGTGCCATACAAGGATAAACAAGCTATATTAATTATTGATCAATCAGAAGTTGAAACATATCAAGTATGGAAGTGGTTTGAGATAATGTGAGTCTGCACTACTATCATTCAGTTTATCAAGGAATTACTTCTCTGAATGTTTTACCTGAGCTTGGGGTGAGATCTCCATTTCTGAAGCCAGGCAAAGCTTGTCCTGAAGGATACCCAGCTTTCCACTGCACTCTGATGTCCCCAAACAGCCCTGTTCGTGTTACCTTTGCTTCACATGTGCCTGTTTCAACACTTGAAACCTGCAGTGCCAGGGTGGCAAAACCAACCTGCAGAAATGTTAAGTGAGAAAAGAGAGGTAACGGGTATAACCTTGTTATATATCAGTATTGACCAGTAGCACATTTTACATCTTGAGTTCTCTTAAGAGAGAACAATTAATAAGGAGTTTCTCCCTCACAGATAAATCAGAAATCAAAAACACACACACAACTCACCTCTGAGCTGGCAGCTTCCTCTGGCACAGTAACCGTAGTTACACTGTCGTGAAGGAGGCGAGGCAGGGATCCAAGGATGGGACTGACGAGTCTAACATCAGTCAGCTCTACTCTGAAGTTTTCACCCACTGACAAAAACACCTACAGAAAGATAAATAGGAAAACAATCACAAAAAGTGAAAAAAATGAGCACACAAAACAATATAAACTGTCTAATTAAAATGTTGTAAAAAATGTTCCTCTGTAATTATTCAGACATCTAAATTTGCTGAACACGTGTCTCTATAGTCATGTCAAGAAGGATCCTCCAACTTACCTGGCTGCTGATGGGCACAGTGATTGTACTGAAGGTCTGTCCCTCTTTCAAGAGCAGCCTTCCTTGAGCTTGTCCTCCTAGTATCTCATTGATGTCCATCAGTTCATCTATACCACCACTGATCCTATAGCCCACACTAGCATTGCCGAACAGCCCAGCAAGCCGTGTAACATTCATAACCAGAGCCCTGGTGACCTCTGACCCTGTCCCCAGTACCACTACAGATTGCTGCTCAGGGTTAAGTGAAAAGACCCCGTGGGGATCATCATTAGCACGCACCCTAAAGTTGAGAGAAATAGAGGAATTTCAAGTTAATTTAAGTTACTCTTTTTTTCACCTAGACTTAACTTAAATAAGACCATAATGACACAACCTGATGAGGGCTCTGATTAGGTTTGGGTTGGGGTCCAGCGTAGCACCACCCTCCACAGCTGTGAGTTGGACAGTGTAGAGCTCCTCCAGCTCTGGGACTGTATCCGGCATCAGGCTCAGGACAATTTCTGTTTCCCTTTGACCTTCAAGGATAATCACTGAACCGGCTGAGGCTAGGAAGTCACCTGCTATGTCTGAGTCACTCTGTATCTGCCAGTGCACCTGAGATAAGAGTATAGATGTGTTTACAATTTAACAGTGGAAACAAAGAATTGAATTCAGCTATTTCAAGTAGTGATGCTGGATATGACTAATAAATAACAAATGCAAATTAATGTAAACTTACTGTGATGTTCCCTGTGGCACCCTCTCTGCGTGTAATCAACAAGGAAATGTTGCGAGGGCCTTCTGCTTCTGTGGATTCATTGTAGACACGGTCTCGAAGAGCATCCACAGTAAATTGGACTATACCATTGGGGTCACCAAACTTCTCTATCTGGGAAACAAAAAGATTATAGTGAGTATTGTGCTGATGCTTGCATCCCATTAGATCTGGAAATTGTTCAGCATGTAAACAAATTCATGATGGTGCAATAAACCTTGTATTAATGACAACACAAACTACCTTCAGGGTTATGGAACCAGCCTGAGGATCAACATCCATCTCTCCAGATATAATGCTGAGCTCTACAATAAATGTCTCTTCCACCTCCACCTCCCCATGGGGAAGAATCCGCAGCTCTATAGTGCGTGTGCCTTCCTCTCCATCCCTGAAGACAAAGGACCCATTCACAGGCTCTCTAATGTCGGTATTGAATGGAGAAAGGGACTCTTTGCTATTGGGACCACGGATGACCCAAGCAACCTGTCAAAAAATAATCCCACTTCCATTTAGTTCACATTCATGACATTCAACAAAAGAAACCCCATGACTTGAGTGTAGAAGATATTAGATACCGTTGCATTGCCCACTAGGCCTCCAGTTCTCTCCAAAACAAGACTGAGTTTGACAGTGGAGTTAGGGTTGACCATGGTGATCAGGCTCTCATTGAGAAAACGGACCAACCCACTTGGAGAGTCACTCTTGGCGATGGTTACCCTGGCAACATGCTGAGAGCCAAGAACTGCTCCACCTGTTGCTCCAATCAGCAAGACCTCAAATATCTCAGCATCTTCACTATGGGAGATAATTTCAGTATTAAATTGGAATTAAATCTTGCCCACACTCATTATAGCATTGAATTTGTGGGGTTTTTTTCTATTTAACTGTGACCTGCTGAGTTTCTGATGATTTATTCATTAGATTATTTTTCTATATGGTTTAACTCTGTGCCTAATGTCTTCAAGATAGATAGATAGATAGATAGATAGATAGATAGATAGATAGATAGATAGATAGATAGATATAAAGATAGACATTTCTTTTATTTGCAATTTTTCCTCTCACCTTTCAAGGTCATCTATAATAGTGACATTGATGTAGCTGGTATTCTGGCCATGGAGAAACATCACTGAGCCATTATACAGGATGTAGTCAAGGCCAGGGGTTGCACTCAAGCCTCTAGAGACGAACTGAGCAGAGACTGGTCCATATGACCCCACACTTCTCACCACCGGGATCAACACAGTACCCACATTCTCCTCAACTGAAAGATAGGTAACCAGAAGAAAACTTACTATTTCATAATTTACTATTTGCAAATAGTAAACAATCATATAATCATCTGTGTATCAAATAATGTGTATGACAAATAATGTGTAAGTGATTCCCACTTGAAAGTTTCACACTTCACAAGACAAAATGAAAGTACTTCAAAGTGGCTTTGTTTTATCTTTTACCTGTAGTGCTAACATAGTCCTGCCTGAACTCCAGGATACCCTCAGCATTGTCATTCTCTAGTATGATCACAATGAGAGAAGAGATGTTTCCTATAGCTGGAGGCTGGTCCAGCTGCAGACCTGACTGTCTTACTGTGTAGTCCACATCACTGACCAGCAGAGGGAGACACAAAATTAAACTTCACTTACAAGAAACCTTTACCAGTCACATCAACATGGTATTTTTACTAATTTGAGGCTTTGTAGTGCCTATATTAGTAATTAGACCAATAACACCTCTCCTTGTAATCTATCCCACCTGATCTAGTTACTTTACCTGACATTCACTAACTCCACTTCAGTGATGTTGAAGAAGAACATCTCAGGCCCCTCTGGAAGACTGTCATCCTGAATATGCAGGGTGACTTGCTGTGAGATTTGGCCTGGGGTAAAAAGCAGTCGTCCTGAAGATGGCGCAAAGTCCACTCCACTGACCGCTGTGTGGCCTGAGGTCTGATAGCTCACCCATACACTGCCCACACTGCCTAAGGAGCGATTAACTGTCACATGCACCTGAGGAAAGGAAAAGGTATGACAACTACAGCTATAATGTAATTATATTATATCAGATGACTATACACAGCCTCCTTTTTTATACATGCTTGCATTGTATAACAGATCTATATATTTCAGTCTCATTTTCATGACCTCACCATTCTCTCCTCCTCTCTTGCCCTGAGCTGGTGCTGGGTGAGGAAGAAAAGGCCATAGGGGTTGTCGCTGGCTGCCATAATAACTTTGGCATGTCTGGCTATGGGATTTATTTCCAGCCCTGAGGTAGCAGAGGTCAGTGTAAGCCGGTACTCACGGCTCTCTTCAGGAATTTCATCATCCAGGGCCTGAAATTATTACAGATATGAGAGAAACAATTTTATAGAAAGTCATCATTATGATGTATTTTTACACAGATATATGCAATATGCTGATTTCAGTTAATTTCAGTGAACTCTAAAATCTACATTACTCTGTACCTTTAGAATAATGGTGGCATCAGACTCTCTGTCTCTCATAGTCACTGTGCCAGAGATCGCTTCAAACTCAGAGACCACAGCTGGAGTGATATTCCAGTATACCTGGACATCTCCAAACACACCTGGCCCCCGCACAAGGCTGGGGAAGACACGCAACAGACAACAGATTTTCTCATTTCACCCTTAAATAATAATTGAAAGCAGAGAAATTGAAAGCTCTTATTTGTTGTCTCAGGGCAGTCTAACAGTATGATGTTTACAGTATCTCACCTGACCACAGCACTGCCATTGTAATCTGCCTGAGGTTCTCCGATGAGGATGTTCCTGGAGGACTCTGCTATTCCTATAATCCCAAGGGCAGCTTTGTCTGCCCTGATAGTGATGGTGACCATGCCTGTATAACACATAACAGACAAGCAAAGAACAGAGAAGAAAGACAGATTATTATGAAAATATTGGATATTTCTTCAATCAATTAATGCACTGGCCATTTCACTTATTCATACATGCTAACCATTTAAGGGGTCGATGACAGCACCACTCTCAGCAGGAAACAGCCGGACAGTGAAATGTTCATCTCCTTCCAGTACAGTGTCAGTGAGGGCTCTAATCACAAATGTCTTCATAGACTCAGTCTGTAAAGTATGACAGGTGTAGCAAGCTTCATGAAGAGACATGTAATGTACAGTGCATAAAGATAAATAACTGAATATTGCACAATATTATTATTACAAGCCGACTCAACCATTCAATTAAAATAATACATTCATACTATACCTCGGTGAAGACTAGAGTTCCATTGAAAGGTGAGAGGTCATCTGTGGCCTGGTCTTCCAGCTGCCACATGAGTGTCACTGCCCCCTCACCTCCTGCACTACGGAGCACTGCTAGTGTGGCCACAGCAGCAGGGTCATGCACAAACTCTGGCTCACTGACAGTAACCTTAGTGGGGATTAAGTAATATCATTATCTCTTCAAGTTCTTGTGAAGTTGTCTAATGCACAGCTAGTGGACAAGTCTGCAGTAAAATGAAATATGAGGAAAAAAGGGATGAATTCCTGCACATTATCAGCAATGAATGTATTACAGCAAGTCTATTCAAATGGAGGCCAAATTTAGCTCATGACCAATTGTTTAATTGCAAATAAATAAATAAAAAATGAAAATGAAATAATGCTACTTTTGCATTCCAGGAACATTTGCCAAAGGTTGCAATCTTCAGATCTTCAGAGAACCTTAACACAAAATTTTGAGTGCTAGCAGCCTGGAGCCGACACACAGAGTTAGCAAAATCACATGAACACGTGGTAATGATGAAGTAACCATCTGATTGTTATGGATGTGTTTTTAAATTCAATCTGAACTGGACAGATCACACGCATCTTCTGAACGTTCAAAAATTCAGTGGCAGGTCACTTAGAGCAGAGGTGGATTTAATGATGTGGGAGCTGCTGGTAAACCACTGCAGGAAAAATACAGTCATAGAAAAAGCCCTGTAATAAAATCATTGCGTATTACATTTGTTTAACATTTCCACCATTACAAAATCAGTCTCTAATAGAGATTAGATATTAGATAGATAGAGATTTGTTCAAAACAATGCTGTTGAATTTTGCTACTCCAAAATGTTACCTGAACACATATGAGACTGTAAAATAATGTTAATTCTGTTCTGAATTAGCTTTTTTTTCTCTTGCAAAATCACAAAAAGTACATACAAAAGTATACGAAAAGTACAGATAATGAGAATATCTAGGATCCTTAAATTTCAACAAATATGGCCCCCTAAACATCATAATTGAATAGCCCTGTATTATAGCGAATAACATTTTGGTCCCGGACTTTTGTCAGGCATTAAATGTTGTGGCTCGAACAAAATCTGTGCTGACAGTTGAGAGCATATTCATTCTGTTTTTAAATATTGAAACAGTAAAAATTTTATATTAGATTCACCTCTAGTTCCTGAAATCCAAATCGTCCCAGAGGTGAATCATTGGCTGGAATACTGATAGTTACTGAGGTCACTTCTCCCAGTCGAGCACCACCAATCACACGCAGCACATTCACTCTGAATGTCTCCAAGGGCTCTGCTTGCACATCATCCAGGATGGTGATGGCAATTCTGGCTTCTCTCTGAAAACAATGATCAGGAAACACAAGCTAACACCTTGATACTGAGCAGTAACCTGTGCACAGCTATAGGCTTGCAGGTTCATTTCAAATCAAGACAATCAATCCATTTACCTGCCCATCTTGAAAGGTGATGTTTCCAGAAGTGGGGCTAAAATCATTAAGATCAGCAGTGACTGGCTGAGCCTCCCAGTAGATGACCAGTCTCCCAGTTGTACCAGCAAGTCTGACTACTGACAGATAGAGGATATTGTCTGGTGGTGGTATCTCATATGCCAGCACATTTCCGGTAAGAACCTGGACAAGATATTTAGAAGCAATGTATAATTATCATGAATTAACACTTTGTAACTTTTGTTTAGAAAAGTCCTCTAAAAATAAAGCTTGACTGATTGACATAGAACAGTAATAATAATTAAAGATGTATTGCTTACAGTAATCTGTAGTAGTTAGTTAAGATGTAGTTAAATGTGTGTTACTATTGCATCATCTAAAAAGTCGCATGTCTATCATCTTCATGTCCAGGTCATAGATAAATTTATGCTCACCTCAGAGACATTGAAATGAAGGATCCCTCGAGGGTCATCATTTTCCTGGATGGTGACCTCTGCTACCTCCATCCCGAGCCTCTTCACACTGGGCTGCCCGGCTCCAACTGACCCATTAACTAGCTCCACGCTAGTGATATTTACCAGAAAACTCTCTGCCAGCTCTGGAATATCATCCTTACAAAAAAAAATGCAGATATACATTAAATAATGGAAACATATATGTTTGTGAGCAAATGCAGTATAATGAACAACTGCAGTATAATATATATACAGCTGTAATCTTGAATTATGCAAGAGGAATGCAACTTTTACATGATGTGAGATGTTGATGGGAGAAGGTACAAGGTAAGAAATGGAACAGAGAAGAGGGCATGGACTACACAAGCCACTTAAAGGTTAGTCTTTGAACAGTAACAGGGCCAGTTAGTATGTTTTTTAAAAAGAAATGTCTGAATGGTCATGAATGTGGGAGGTGTGCAATTAACAACAGGAAGAATAAAATTGTGGTTGAGATTATGTGAAAAAAAATCACTAATTAATAAAAGTTTGTATGGTCTAAAAAAACTTAGAAATTAGTCCTGTTCCAAATTTATTTTTTCTCTTCTCAATTAGATTTAATAAAACCATTATCCTCCAGGCCACCCTTACCGGTAGGATTGTGACAGTGACTAGGGCCACAGTAGCACCGTTTATCATGATGATGGTGTCGTCTTTGGCATTATAGTCCTTTCCGGCTGTGGCTTGGTTGGATGGGGGCTGGTACAGGGCTGGCCTGGTCTGGTAATGGATTGCCACCTCACCTGAAGAACCTTGCTCCCTCACTATGGAGAGAGTCACATTGACTGGAGTCCCTGTAGGTTGGGAGAAACAGGAGGTTGCGTAAGCCAACTTTTGAAAAATAGATACTGGTAAGTAAGAGTAGATTTAAAGGAAAATGTGTGGGCGTGCTACTCTACTGCTCTGGCTTCTCTTTTGCGCTAACATCCAAAAAATAGTTTAACTCAAATCCCAAATTACCTCATGTCCTGGAAATCATGGACGATCTCCTTTACAGTAAATATCAAGTGTGATTACGGCAATAGCTACTTAAGAAACCACTTCCAAAAAATGGTATTTGGTAATTAGCTTAAACTAATTACCCATTTGCACTCTGATCCAGTAAAAATCCACATTTACTGATAGGTCATTAGTCATTCATTCATTTTGTTCCACAGCAATTCTTACTCTGCGGTTCTTGTGTTAGTGTGAACTGGGAGTCCAGATGCCATCCAATCACCCCATAGGGAGAGCCATTTGGCAAGATGATGAGTTGAGCTTGTGCTCGCTCCTTGTCAATGACTGCAGCATGTTGTAGGTCCTGTAGCCCCACAGTGGTAACATCCATGAGGGTGATGGTAAGACTCTCTTTCAGCTCTGGGACACCGTCCGCTATTACAGCCAATGAGATGATGGCCACCGACTGGTTCTCAGAGAACGTTACCTATGAGGGGAAAAGTTTTTTTTATTGACTCATATTTGTGATGCTACATTATAATTCTGCCATTGCTTATTTAGGTAAGCATTTGATATACAGTACATACAGTACGTATAATAGGAGGCCATGGTTTACTCACCACTCCTGAAGTGGGGTAAATGTCAGCCAGACTGCCACTGGCAGCCCAGTGAACAGTCAGTCTGCCAAAAGTTCCTCTTCTCCTCTCCACACTGAGAGAAATCTGATTATTTTGCTCCAACTCCTCTACCTCCATGGATAAAGAATTCTGCAAAGATGTAATGACAAAATAATTGTATATTAAAACAGCTTTTGGTGATGCTTAAAAAATAGTTGTGACTTGAGGTTTAGCACAATGGCTGTAACATGATGAACAATGTGCAATGTCTAAAATGTTTATCTGCTTACTTGAGCAAAGCCAATGACTCCATGGGCATCATCATTGGTTGGGACAATTACAGTCACCTGACCACCAAATCCAATCTCAGCCCCGCCCTTCGGATTCTTCAAGCTGACATGAAAAAACTCCTGCACCTCAGGGATGTCGTCATCGATAATGTTCACTGCTATCTCTAGCTCGCTGTCACCTGGTGCAAAGTGCAACTCGCCAAAACTGAATATGGGAAAACAAAGACAAACACAGCCTAATTATTTCTTTCTTTCTCATCTCCTTTTGTCTTATTTCCTCTTCAGTAGAATTTTCTTTCAGAGCAACAACTAGCCTGTCTATGACTTAAATAATTTGGGTACCTGGGTATGAAATCAGACTGATTGGAGACAGAAACAAATTCATAAACAGTGGAGGTTTTCTCCTCAGAGGAAGCCAAAAGGGTCTTGGTGGTGTTGAGCGATGGGACCATGAGAGAGAGGAAGCTAATGGCTGGAGGGGCCCTGAGGACCATGGCAAACAGGTTAACATCAGACCTCCAGGAGTAGAGTGATGAAGCATTTCTTCCAGCTAGTATGGCATAAGCTGTGAGGAAGAAAGGAGATTTCATTGATATTAGCATGGTGTCTGGTGAGCTTTCAATAGCACAGCTGAAAAAAAAAAACATGTATAAAATTGATAAAAGCAGTTGACATTTGTGCTTACTGATCCCAGATGGAGCAGTGAATAGATGAATAGAGGTGAGGCCTGGGTGAGGAATAGACTGATAGAGCTGTGGTGAAGGCTGCTCTGATCTCCACTGTAACACCTCACAGGATGGAGAGAGACCTGGAGAAAGATACAGGCATACAAAAACAAACACAGACTTAACTTCTTACACGCTAGAATAGCATGTTTATGTAAGTAAGGACTGGACACACCCAAGACTGACAAATTACAACCTCTGAGTCCCTCTGTGGCTCAGCTCTGCTCCACACTGAGGCCATTCCCATAAACCCACAACAGGTCTGCACCAAGAAAACTCACCACTTTTGCAGACTCAGAAGGATTATGTCTCATCAAAATATACAGAGCATGGTATAAATATATGATCTGGTGGACACTCATCTTAGGTTAGAGAACAGAACAACGTTGTTTTGTCTGTAAGAGACACATAGTTTCTATGTTTCTCCTAAATAACCACTGATTTATTCCCACCATCTTAACCAACAGCTAACCACCACACAAACCTCTAGAAAGTACACTGAGAATACAACCACAGAAAATAGGATTTCATTGCAAAAATACACCCATCCCCTTACCATAACATGGACTTATTGCACCTGATTCTAATCCAAGACTATTTATAAATATGTAATCTTTGCACCACAGAAAAGTAAGCTTTGCTCATTTCGTTTGACACATCAGATCACTTACTTTCAAATACAGAGAGATTGACAGGAGTTGTTCAAATCTGAATTAAATATAAAAGCTTTCATTCATGTTATGTGACATCAGGGCAAGACAAGTCACCTTCAACAACAAACAACAGGAGGGTGTCCTCTGCTCTTGTGTTGATTGTTTCCACATGACTGGCTCGGCCATCGAGAGGGAGAGGCTGTGGATTCTGAAATCTTCCACTCTTCCACTGAAGGAGGAGACAACTGATAGTCTGTCTGTCTGTGCACACAACCAGGTAAGGAACAGCTGCACGAGTGAATGGAATCACACTGAGGATGTCCTGTTCGAAGTCAAGAGTCTGATGGAGGGTGAAGGAGCCTCCACTCCAAACAAAAATCTGTGGCATGAAAAAAAAAAATTTAAAAACATTTGTTCAGTCAAAGAAATTAAACTTTATTATTTTATTATTTATTTACAATTAAAAATGAGTCCAAACAGTGGAAGAGTCAGCCTCACCTGGCTTGATACTATTAGATAATCTCTGCCTTCAGTGGAGAAGTGTTTAACATCCAGAGCTTCAACACCCAAAGTTTGTTCCTAGAGAGATCACATTTACTTAAATCATGTGAAAAAAAAACAATGCTATGCAATGTTAAAGTAAGGAACACAAATGTGAAAGTAGTGATTTTTTTGCTTACCAATGTGACATTCAGATCCTTCTGCAGTTTGAAGATACTGAGGTTGGCAGCGGGGGAAAAGGGAGGGCCACTATGTGTGAAGGCTATGTAGGTAGAACCATTCACTCCAAACCCAACACAGGAGCTTGGGTCCTGAATCCTAACAGCCTGTAATGACCAAAAGACATGGAGGTTTTAATGCTAACAATGTCATTTACTGTAAATTGCCCCATTGCATTAATGCTAATTCAAACCCCACTGGCTTTTACTCTCAATTATGATGTCTGTGTTTACAGTAGGCATATCGTGTTGTTTGAAGGACAATGCTGTTGTCGCCCTACCTTTAATGGGACAAATGTACCCTGCCAGCGATACAGTGTGGCCAAGGTGTGGGAGGATCCGACAATTGGCCTTCTATCCAGCTTCATAACCAGGACGGGCAGCTCCTCAGGAAGGGAACACCAAGCAGAGGTAGGGCTGTCCTCAAAGCTCTGGTAAACGCCCATCACTGAGAGGTGACCCGCTAGAACAAATAAGGGAAAGAAATCCTCTTTGCATTGCTTATTGGGAGGGAAGAGGAATTAAAGGTACAACAGCGGAAAAAAGGGGAGTTTATTGGCATTCACAAGGTTGGGATGACTTTGAATTAAAACATTTATTGGTCTCACCAGAGGCAACAGCTGTGTTGGACTGCGTCTCCCACTCCACACTGACAGCTGACTCCAGACCATTACTGCGAGACACAGTGAGGAAGACTGTTCTGCCACCTTCACCAGCAACCACTTCTGTGTTAGTTCTGTAGAGAAAATACACAATAAATAAGACTCCATAAAATGTTTTTGCACTTGTTTATGTTTGCCTTTGTGTATTTGTACATATTTTCACACCATCACATACAAATTACATTAAATACTACAAGTGTGTATGATATTCAAAGTCTCAGATCTTTTTGGTGCAGATGTACGGAGACCTGTTGATTGAAGGTCCGATGCGGAACAAGCCAGAAGGAGCTAAGTTCTCTAGGACAGTAATGAAAGTTTGGAGTTGATCACCCAGGCGTCCACCTCCTGTTGGGTTGGACAAGGTCAGCGTGAAGGTTTCATTCACTTCAGGCTCAGCATCCAGTATTGCCCAGATCTCCAGCATCTGAAAAAAAAAGATGGAACTAAACAACTGCTGATAAATCATAATGTATATGCTGTTTTAAACAAAAAACATATTTTATTATGAATTATAAAGTGAAAACTGACGACTAATGGAATTTGTTTTCCCTTACCTTAAATCTGACTCCGTCCTCAAGTACCACAAACCCATGTGCTGGCATCAAATCACCCTCTGCTAGGCTGCCATTGGTATCAGTGATGGTAAACTGAACAGTCACGGTGCCAAATGTGCCTTCCTTTGGGTTCCTAACCACGTACAGGGTGGCTACACTCTCACTCAGCCCCGACACAGACGTGGGCTCTCTTAACAAGAAATGCTCACTAGTGTTAAAGGAAATAACACCATGTCCATCATCACTGGCCAGGATAGTAATGGTTGCTACAAAACAGAAAGATGTAGTTTGGGGAGATGAAATCAGAATTATGGAATGATTGGGTAGATGAGAATAAATCAGCTATTCATCCTTATAACCATGATAATAATTTCATGATACTAATGGAGCTGTGTGTCTTCGATGTAGTATAAGGCAGTTTCTGACTATCTTTGAGTATCTTTATGTATGATCCCTTTACACTGTAAAGAATGACACTTAGATAAACAGTAGTACATAACATAGTGTCCTTACGTAACCTGATATGCCTGATGTGACGTAAATAACAAATGTGGAAGCTTCTGCTTAGTCTGTTGTTTTCATTTACTTGTTCACCTTGCTGTGTACCATTACCTTACTACTGTACCATTTCTGATATGAAATAATGTTGTATGCATTAAAGTCTTGTTTGTGGTCAGCTAAACTAATAGTTAAAGCACATTTTATATTGTACATTTTAACTGAATATGTATTGGAAGCATATGTTCAATTATATTATGCTACTGACTCAATTTCAGAAACTACTGTATTCTATTCTACCCTTGTGTCTACCTGTGGTGTTGGTGCCCAGTTCCAGTCCGGGTGAAGGTTCAGACAGGATGAGCTGAAATCTCTCAGCTCCCTCTGGAATGATGTCATCGATGATCTGCACTTCTACGAATTTATGCTTTTCGCCATCGACAAAATGGAGTATCTGGGTAGACAGAGACAGAGAGTTTTCAGTTATAAACTGGATGCTGCTACATTATTTGGGAAGACTGGGTTATTCAAGTCATGGTATATCCAGAAGGGCTTCTGGTTCAACCTTTTGGATGAGATATGAAATGTCAAGAATCTAAGGCAAATGTAGCTGCTCCTGAATTACCCTCAATGGATAATCATGCTGCTAAAAGTAGTTTACAATATAGTGTTCAAGTATGTATGTGTGGGTGAATTTGTGTGTGATAGCTAACCGTTTCACTCGTATTGTAGTCCAGTCCCTGTTGAGCTTCCAGATTCTGAGCATAGAATAAAAGCGAGACATTTCCATAGGACCCCTTGTTCCTGTAGGCCACAAGAGTCAGTGCCCCAATTGATTCGTTCACTTCAAACCTAGACAAGAGAACACATTTGGGTAAGAAAAGCTTTTAAAGGAGAGCATGTGCAAATCAAGATAAGAAATGTGGATTATTTTCTTACATGGTGTTGGTCCATTCAATGACTCCTCTAATTCCATCATTAGCAGTAATGCTGACTTCTGCAACCAAACCCTGGATGTCTAGGACAACAATACAAAGAGGTGATGATGAACCTTTGACTGTCAGCTGTTTGTAATAACTGTAGTAAAAACGTTAAGTTTCAGCATCAGGGCTGTTACTACAGTGGAAGCACCAACAGCAAGCTGGGCAAGAAGAAACTCTAGAGGAGCTAACTTTCGTCATGGTACGTTTGAGCAAGGGATTATGGCTAAGAAGCGTCTACTGTAAGTGGCTTCCGAGGCTGAGCAGCCAAGGCTTTTGGGTGGACTGATTTATGACCCCCTGAATAGTCCTCTCCCATTGACTCTATAGCCAAGACACTGGGAGGCCAACTATGGGTTTAGTTTGGCTTTCTCTCTCCTTACCACACAGTGCTACTCTGCTCCCATCAAATCCCCAGGCTTCCTCAATCATGGAAAGCATCAATCTCACTGTCCAAGCCACATAATGACTGCTGCCAAAAGAGCGGCTGTGTGTTTACTGTGTGTCTCCAGGCAGAAGGCCGATAGTATTCTGGGAGCCTCCAAGTGCTGCTCTGCCTGTAGTATTCTGTCTACTCATCACTTTCTAAAGTTACTCATTCATAAATTGGACAGTGGTTTGGGTTATGTAAAAGCAGAAGCAGTAACTAACAAGTTCTTTCATGTAGCATTTTGACAGTCAACTACAACTACATTCAAGTTTAATGTAGCAAACAGGAATTTTGTACTTCAAACTATATGACAACACATGACGATAACATAACATATGGATGTGCATTTTACCTGGCAAAGTGCAATATACAACCTCTATTCATCAAATAAAGCAAAAGGTGAGAAATTGTGGAAAGAAATGAATAAAAATTGTATCAATTATCAGTTAAAAACTATAAAAATACAAAAATACACCAGAAATAGCCAAAGAAATAGACAGAAACAATGATAGAAAGCAGCTGAGAAGTATGTATGCCATTTGAGATTGTAATTGCACAGCTGTCAATACCATTCAAAAATTTTATTGAAATTCAGTACTGACTGTAGTACAGATCAGCTCTTAGCTTCTACATCGCTTCATACCTAGCTGGGGAACAGAGGCAAGGGTCGTGATGAGTACTGCCGACGTTATGTTGACCAGGAAGAACTCCTGCAACTCTGGAATATCGTCCTAATAAAACAAATGGAAATGAAAAAAAAAAAAAAACATCCAAACAACAGTACAAACATTGCACCCCCCAAAAATGCATGTATAACTCAGAGTTCTGAGAAAGAAGTACAAAATAAATAAATGAAGCACAGTAAATGATGCCAATATAGTGTGTCAAAAACCATCAACTTATGTATATAGTTGGATGGACACACAAATAAAAAGAGACAGCCTCGGTCTTTACCTCTAGTATAGTGACAGGGAGGCCAACAGAAGTCTGTCCATCTTGAAGGATTACAGACGCAGTACCAGAAATGAAATCTTGTCCCGCATCAGCAAGAGTGCCCTCTACCTGGTAGAGGTCTTGTAAAGAACCTCTTATAATTTCATAGGTGATATTCACTGCTCCTGTATACAAATATTTAAGTATAATATAAGTTACAAGGTAAAAAAAAATATGATGTGGATTGTATATATGTGACAAATTGATCAAAAAAGTGTTTAGCACTAACAAAAAGAATTAATAAATCAACGGAGAACCAATAAATGTAGTGCACATTTTGAGTTAGTTCACTGACCTGAGGCTCCAAACTCTCTATTGACAAAGATGCTTATAGTTTGGTCCCTTTCCTCTGTGGTCACCCTGAGGGATGATGGGGCAATGGTCAGCAGACCATAAGGCTCATCGCTGGTGTCCACAGTTAGGACTGCCTCCCTGCCCTGAACATCCAGGGCAGCATGGCCTGTTACCGCAACACCTGTGTGGAAGTCAGGGGAATGCTAATAAGAACTTGGGCCAGGGTTATTTTCAGGTATTTGTGGTATTTGTGCTCGGCCACAAAGATACTAAGAGCAGATACGTTACCAAAAGTTTGGATGTTGGACAAGGAAACTTTGAATTCATTCTTGTCTTCTGGTGTTGCATCATCAAGAAGTTTCAGGACTATAGTGTCATTTAGTTCTTTCTGTAGGACACATGCCCAAAATAGATAATTACTGGTGGAGGTACCAAATTACAGATGTAACATTTGAATCAAATCTTTTTTTAGTTCATTCTGTAAGTCACATTGGCTGACACCTTCGACCACCCACAGAGAAGAACAACAATAACAATGTCCCATTCCAAGGTCTGCATTGCCATACTGGCCAATAAATGTGTAATTATGATCTCTCGATCAGCTGTTCAGTGATCTCCAGCTAGTATTTACCTCAGTAAAGAAAAGTGTCCCTGAGGTTTGGGTGAAGGTCCGGTGTACAAGGGGCCCATGAACAGTCCAGTCCACAGTGACATTACCCAGACCTGGAGCCGTTCTCAACACTAATAAAGACAGCATCTCACCTGCAACGTGAAATACAATACAGTCAGCTGTAGCACTTAATGCTGAGGCTTAAGAAATGTTTGCCCTAATTCCTGATTGACAATGCGCAAGTAAAATGAATGCAGTATGGTATCAAGATGATATTGCGATACATAAGATCTAACTTATATCTAAATCAGACTGAAATGTACATTTGACCAATCTGAATCTGCAGATAACCATTATCTGAATTCAAACATTCATCACATCTTCACTCACACAGCAGATGTCAGTAGAAAATAGTCAAAATCTAGATTCTACTCAGGGAGACTTCAACAGCTCACGCATACATAATCTCAAGATAATGACAGACAACCACAGGGTCCACCTGTTGGTGCATGCTGTTATTACAATGAGTGTATTCACCTATGTTTGCACTCATACATAATTAGGACATATTTCTAGCAACAGGGACAGTGGAAATGGTTTGGAATGTAAAGTATGGAGGTGAGTGTCTACTTAAAATAACACTGAAACTATAGGAAAAATATCCTGAATAATACAGTATTAATTTCCAAATACTTGTCAAATACTTGTCAGTCATCAAAAATAGTTACCCACCCTCTCTGGCGATGACAGAACGTGAAGCTGGATGAAATCCCACTGTCCCAGCCACATTATCGTTAGCTAATATCACTATGGTTACAGTGTCATAGCTGGGCAGGATTCGACTTCCTCCCTCTGTATTAACTAGACCAATCAGAAAGCTCTCGCTGTCCTCTGGCTCAATATCATCTCTGATTACTATCTCTACTGTCTTCTTCAGATCACCTGTAGGCAGAGAGGATAACATAGATGCAACACTGGTGAAGTGCAAGTGCTCTTTCAGATAAAATGGACTAATGATGACTGACTGATAGGATGTTATCCCAAATATCTAATTCAGTGAAGATGTTGGTTTTTACTTAATCCTTGATGGAGAATTATAAAGCAACATAGTATGAGTGAGTGATTCACATACCATCAAAGACAAGAATCCCTCCAGCCCCAGTGAAGTCTGCATCTGGTGTGGCCTTTCCTCCAACAAATCTCCACTCTACCATGACAGTGCCCAGATTTCCTCCTCTTCTCTCTATAACCAGGGGTACTACCACCATAGGCTCTTCCCGAACCTCTAGATAGAGCCCCTCGTTAGTGGCGTTGGGACTGAGGCTGTATATCAAAAATACGCCGAATGCATCTCCATTCATCCCTATGGTCACCATAGCTTTGTCTGGTTGGCCAATCGAGGGCAGGTTCCTCTGCTCCACAGTCAGATTAATCAGATCTACCTTCAAACAATACATGGTATAACATATTGTTTGTTACGCAAACTCTGTTGCATGTAAAACCTAAATAAATAAAAGGGCGGGACAAAATGTGTGTAATTGGATTTTACCTTTAAGACCTGTATGGAGAAGCTCTCATCCATTTCAGGGAATTTATCAGTCAAGATTGGGACTGTGAGGTTGGCAATTTCTGACCCATCTTCCATGAAGGCACTTTGAGCTGTCACAGGGATGTAGTCACTCCCTGCCACAGCCTGGGAACTGAACAGGACAGCCGCTGCAGTGATGTTTTTTGAGTAAGTCAAAACCTGAGATTTAGAGGTCAGCTGGTCAGCCTCTGAAGTCACCCAAGTGCAGGATGGTGGGGCCACCGCTGAAGACAAAGAGAAGGCCTGGCAGGCTTGCTCTCTCAGACATGCAGCAGCACATGCAGTCAGGGGATCTCTTTGACCTGTGACGTTAACTGTCCTTATGGGGGTAGTGGATGGAGTGCCTGGTTTTGGGAGGTCATAATACATCAGCAGGTTCTGGCCATCAGCCTGAGCCAAGCCAACGATGTCAATCTCAAAGGTGCTATACACAATCTCCAAGCGACCAAAGTGACCACCTCTGGAATAAAGGCAATGGGGACAAAAGAGAAAAGACAATGGACAGGAACAGGTTGCTTAATGTGAGCAGGAGTGAGCAAAAGAAATGAAACCATTATTCCAAAAAAAAAAAATTACCTCCTGCGAACAGTAATATTGGCTCTATAAACTCCCTCCAATGGCTCTTGAATGCGATAAACAGATTGCTCAAAGTAGACTGTGCCATATGGGTTGTCATTGGCAGGCACTATTATGTCAACAGATGTATCGGCTCCAAGGTTTCCTCCATTACTGGCACCAGTAAGATCCACCTTAATTATCTTTAAAATATAGAGAGCAGTACAATTGCAATTCAAATGATGTAACATTCAGTATTTAAAAGAAGTATAATTTTATATAATTCACAATGGCTTTTTCACTGTGAGCTTTTTACCTCAGTGACTTCAGGTATATCGTCGGCTAAAATCTCAACTCGGAGCATCTTCATGGTCTCTCCAGGGGCAAATGTCACCTCTCCTGATGTAGGTCTGATATCCCCCACTGCAAGTTTACCATTAACAGTGGCCTGCCATTGGACTACCACTGTGCCGATAGAGCCAGCATTACGCACTACTGGCAAGGTGACCTCAATAGAGTTAGATCCTGGTTCTTCTATTGTAATTGGAACAGCCTGGAAGACTAGGTTGAAATAAACTCAAATGAAGATCTTGCTAAACAACGATAACTCAGTCAAAAATCCTGATAGGATGAGAGGATTGAAATATATCCTGGATAATGTCTACTAACCAAAGGCACCAAAAGGGTCATCAGAAGGCAGTATGGTGATGATGGCACGTGTGAGCTCCCCGAGAAGAGCTCCTCCAGTGGTTTGGTTGATCAGCTCGATAAGAAAAGTCTCCTCCAGCTCAGGGACCACATCATTGATGACATAGATGGGCACAGATTTACTGGACTCCCCCTCTAAGAGGACCACATCACTGGAAGCTACACTGTAGTCTTCGCCTATAAATTATACATAGACACACACACACACACACACACACACACATGTATGTGGACGTGGTATACAAAAAAAATCATAAGAGAAACATTCAAATCTGTACTCAATGGCCAAAACTTACTGACTCTGGCGGTCAAAGGCACTGCTCTGAACTTGACGGATACATCAGCAAAAATCCCCCCAACACGCGTAACATTTATTATGGGCCCAACATAGTGCTCAGCTACACTGACAGCTGAAGCTGACAGCTGGAGGATTCCAAAAGCGTCGTCACTGGCCTCCACTATCACATGGGCTACCGAGTCAACCTCGGGCCCCAGAGAAGGGGAATTGGAAACTGGAAGGAACAGTAAAGGGATATGTCATCAATTTAGTCCAGTATGGTTGAAGTATCATTATATCAAATGATTTTTGCAGGTAAAATCTCCCACTCAGTTGGATTGTCAGTATCTTACTCAATCTCTCCTGCTCTCCTTTGATGAGTTGAACACTGATCAATTTCACAAACACTGCTTCATCTCTCTCTGGATCCTCATCATCCAGCACTTGGAGGGTGATGTTTGCTTCAGTCTGATTTTCCAAGAAAACAACAGAATCCCGGAGGGGAACAAAGTCTCGCCCTTCAGTGGCTCGTCCCACCCCAGGATTCCTGTAAGGCTTTGGATCTGCTTCATTCAGTGTCTCATACGTGACTTGCACCTGGACAAATTAAAATTGGAAAATCATATAATTTGGTACATCTTTAACATGTGGGTGTCATATGTCATTCTGGATTATTTAACTCTTCTACAGTGAAACACACCTGACCCATCAGGCCTCTCTGTCGCAAGATGGTGAGGGAGACAGTTGAGTCACTTTCAGGAAGTTGAACAGAGCTTGTCGCATTAGCAAATACAAAAACACCATAAGGGTCGTCGCTGGCGAGCACAGTCAGAGTAGCAGATGTCTGGACACCCAGCCGACCATGAGAGACATTAACCAAGGACACTGTGAAACTCTTGTCCAACTCAGGGATCTCATCCTGAGCCACATTGATGATTATGTTCTCTGATGTCTGACCAAGACCGAAGGTGATGTTCCCAAACCTGCTGAGGAGCTCCTCCTCAGAGCTGGGATCAGCCTCCCAGTACACAGTTACATTAGACAGGTCACCAAAGGACCGAGCCACCTGGCAGAGACCAAGAAAAATTTACATGATGATGAACAATACCTGGCCAGAAACTATGGACATCTTCATTCACTAAAGCAACAATAATGAAACATACCTATCTCATCTCTATCATCTATGGCTCTCTATTAATTTTTATGTGTTTCACACTGACCTGCAGGACCACAGAGCTGCGTCCATCCTCAGGTTCTGTCCCATTAACAGATAACGATTCAGGACTAAAGTGAAAAACTCCATGGGCATCATCTGAAGCAGCAATGGTCACTGTAATACGGGATGCAATTCCCAAGCTGGCTACACAAAAGATACCAGATATGCTAATTTTAGTGATTTTTCATTTTAAGTTTCAGTTTGACATAAATCAGAAATACCCAAGCTGAGAGATGAGGAAATGGAAATGGGGCAATCATTGCTAAATCACTCAAGCCAGTGAGGTTGATAGGATTAGCCCAATAATAATACACACCTTTCTACCATTAAATAAAGAGATGTTCAGGCCAGGACCGAAATGGCAGCTTCAAACAGGGTGTGGATGTTATTTCAGAATAAGTGACAGCGGTCCAAACAAAACACTGGGGTCTGTGACACTTGATGTCAACCCCACTGCTTATGAAAGGCTATTTGCTTTTCCCACATCCCTCTCCTTGGGTACATCTCCCAGGGGTCAAGCTACAATGTAAATACCACACAATTAAACACTACATGCATGCACACCCACACACCTCCAGATGTGTGCATGTTTATATGCACTAAAGACAGAGTTGAAACGAATTGATCAAGTGTTAAGAATATTTTTTTGTTAAGAATGATTTTGGCTAAAAAAAAAAATTTGGGAACATTATATGAAGATAAGATATTAAAAATCAGATGAAAATATTGCCTGTCAGCACAGCAGTATGTTACTTGATCCCTCTCAAAGATATTCAAACTTTGGGAATAAGGAATTATATTGCCGGGGGGGTTAAAGGAATGAAGATAAGAAGCAGTTTGGGGCGTAAAGGAGGGGAATACTTACCATGATGGTGATAGGATGGAAGGAGGAAGTCAGAGTCACTCTCCCCACTACCACTTCCTTCACTATGCAGAAATTGATCCACTGATGGATCACACATGAGGATCAAACAAGTGTCAAACCAGGGTAGAATCACACCAGAGGAGTACAGATCCAGGGGCAAATGGGAAGGCGGGAAGGCAGGTGGTAGGTATGTATGGGTGAGCACACAGGAACACAGCACAACACAAAAAAACATTGGGGTTGAATAGAGGGTAGTTCAGCTCTAATTAAGATATGAAAAGAAAAGTTTCTAATAAAAGTGTACTGAATTAAAAAAAAACAAAAAACCCTGAGTTTTAACGTCATGATTTTGGGCTCAAATTTCTCACCTCCTCCATCAGCATTGAAGAGCTCCACTCTGAAAATCTTGTCCAGCTCAGGGACACCATTGTCTATGATGGTCACAGTGATGAACTTTAACCTCTCCCCTGGCAGAAAGTCCAGCATGCCATCTGAATCCTTCCAGACAAAGAGGAAACCAGGGAAGCAGACAAAATGTATTCTTTGAATCAGTTTATTATTTTATTGATAACTCATCAGTGTGTATGCATCAAGACTAGATAGTGGAGACTAACCATGTAGTCTTCAGGACTGGATGCTGTGAAGGGGGTTGTCCTGTATCCTACCATAACCCTTCCCAACAGGCCTTGGGCCCTAGCCACCGGTATACGGATTTGTCCATCTTCCTCGTTGACAGTAATGTGGGCAGGTTCTAATGCTGGATAAATCAAACCCTCTCCTGGAGGGCTGGGCTGAAACTGCAGCAGACCTGAATCAGGAAAGGGTGTGTATGTGTTTGTATGTTATAGTGATGGTCAGAAGAAATGAAATAGAGGGGAATGTAACGACAATGAGGACAGTTATGATGAAGTAGGAGGATGGGAAGTAGGTGAGTGATAATGAAAAGAAGGAGAAGGAGAGAAAATTGTTCTTAAATTTAACTGATCCAATAAACCATGAAAAACAATGTAATCTCACATAATAAATGACACCACTGAAAGTACAACAGCACAGGTTTTTGGGCATTTCAGTGAATACCATAGGGATGGTCACTGGCTGTGACGGTGACAGTATTAAAATAATTATTTGGGTCGATGCTTGCACCACTTGTGGGGGTGGAGCCTGGCTTCCCGTCACCGGACTCTGCAGACACCAGCGTAATCTGAAAGGACTCTGCAAGCTCTGGGAGATTATCATCCAACACCAACAGGTTCAGTACCTAACAGAAAGATGTACATATATATATATTAGTTTCATTTTTTTTAAACCAGGCTGTACCCTTAAAACAATGGTCTTTATTCTAGACTCTGTCTATGTTATCTGCCAAAGATATAAAGTGTAAGCTTGACAATCAGCTGACACTTGTTGAGTCATCAGTAAATTTATGGGCAACCAACCACTAGGTGGGGCTGGTTATCAAGAGACATTGCAAGTGCATGACTGTGAAACAGACTGTTAAACTATATTTGTTTGAAATCAATATGCCAATGTGTAAATACAGTGCACACTATGTACATTATTATCATGGCATCATTTATTTAACCAGCTCTGATTGAAATTAAAATCTATATTTTAAATGCTACACCACATTTGTTTTTACTCACTGACTGACTGAGCACTGTGTCAGCCTGGATAAACTCAGAGGGACTTTTCCCAGCTCACATAAGGTAACATTAATAAAAGTCCAACCACTGAGTCACTCTCACACATATAGACAGTACACACACCTCAGAACGCTGTCCGGGCATGAAAAGCACAGCTCCAGTGGCATTAACAAAATCCTCATGGGATGGTGTCTCACTGTTCAAGCTGTCCGGCTGCGTGACAGTGTAGTTGACAAAAACGCGGTCCAGAGATCCCCGCATACGCTCAATCACACAAGAGACAGTGGAGCCCTCTTCAGTGGTCTATGAGGACAAACAACGGAACAAAAAAGTTTATTCAGAACCACTGTTGAAACCACTGATCAATACTGAAATACTGAATACTGTATTAATGACCAAGCCTCATTCCAGCACAGTGATAACGCGATCTGGAGAAGGAGCACCTTATGGGCCATATGCCTCTTGTTATCTCTAGTCTACAAAGAAGATTCTCTAGTTCTGATGGAATGTCATCCCCAGCTCTGCCACCTGTTGTGCTGAGAGATACAAGGAACAAGATCTCCCATTTCCAGTGCTGGAACTCCGGATCCACTTCTACAGGAATGCACTGGCAGACCTGCTGCAGCCTCACCAGCTGTCGCTCTACCTGAGCGGGACCAGCATGCGAGCCCACACATCCAATCTATCTAAATATAGAGAGCATGCACTCCCTGCAGCCAGGCATGAAGACTAATGAAATATGCAGCAGGACAGGGCCTGCCAAACCAATGGGTTTACATTACAAGTGTTTCTATGACACAACTGAATGATGACAATAGTGGTCATGTAGGTTCAGGCTTACTTAAAAGTTACATATATTATTTTTGGTTGACAATTAAAAATGTTACTGTCATCACTGCAGCGTTTGTGAGGTGTTTATTGATGTACTTAGCAGCAAATATGGTCCAATGAATGCCACTGGCCAAACTTACATCAGGTATGCAGGCACCGGTGAATCCAAAAAGCCCATTGGCATTATCACTCTTCATCACTCGTAAAATGGCTGTGGGTCTGGGAAGGGGGAGGCGGGCTCCACCATGCACTGCCACCAACTGTAGGTAGAATACCTCCTCACCCTCTTCCTCATTATCATCCCTGACTTCCACCACAAACGACTTCTGCCTCTCTTCTTGCCGGTACCGTAGGTAACCTGAGATGTTACGCAGGTCTGTCTTAGCAGGCTGGGTGTGAAGCTCATGGATGTGTCTGCGGTTCAGCTTAGATCCATATAAGCGAACATCTTGAAGAAGGCCTGTGTAGCGCTGTTCACCCTTAGGATCTGACCCAATAAACAGTGATGCAGGTCCTGTGGTAGAAATATCCAAAAAGAATTGCAAAGTATTTTAGAGCTGCACCAAACAATAACAGAACTTTTTAATCATGTTTAAACTGCACAAACAGATAATGCTCATGTACACAGAAAACAATTACTGTCTGCAGAAGAATATGATATCAATATAATATGACAGGTGGGGCTTTGAAGACAGCTTCCTGTGTCATTTACATTTAGTTTAAAAGGTTGTTTGACAACAAGCTAATTACAGCCATGATTTTTTGTGTTTGCAATTTTCCTGGAAACCTCACACACAAGCAGAGGCAACCACGCACACACGCAAGCATATATCATAGTTATTTTTTTTATTTTATTTTTTTTAGGATTTTGTGCCTCTCTTAGCAGGTGAACAGTAGCGAGATCATAGAAAATAAATTACATCAAACACCCCAAAATGATACAAACTATTAACTGATTTCACATTTGTCCATGCATCTTTATGTTGGTTAAACCACCTAATGTGTGGGTCAAGTTCCTTCTTAATACTTATTTGCACCTCTCCTGCCTATTGATTCATCCTCTGATACAAAATGGGACAAATGCAGGAAATCTGCCACAATGAGCAAACATAAAGCCCTGACACAAGGCAATCCATCTGTGGTTTGAGTTACTAGTTACAGACAATAAGACATGACATGATTGATGATTATATATGTGTCTGCTGTGATTGATGCTAAAGAGCCATAAGGATATTTTCTCTCTGGGAGCATTTGGTCCAATACAGACTGCCACTATTGTCTCCACTAATCACAGAGAACAGGAAGAAAAGAAGAAGCCAGCTGATTCTCTTTAGTAGTAGCAATATCCAGCAGTGCTGAGGCTAAGTGGTCACTCAAGCATTGCAGAGTCCTAGTAGCCCTGAACAATGAGGAGCGGACTGAGGCAGGGGCATGTGTGTCTGTGTGAAAGTGCATTTGTGTGTGTGTGAGGATGTGTATGCATTCATACATCTCTAAGGAGTTTAGTCTTGTTGTCCTTCCATATGTTAAACAACAAGGAAGGTGAAGCCCCCTTCATAGACACACAAGCAGATGCACAAACTCAAACTCATACAAGAGCAATTAATGTAATCATCAATGAAAGGACTTGAGCATAATATTTGTGCCTCTTTCACGCTGACTATGGTGCTGTGACAACATTACACAAAACGTCTTGTGTTATTATGAAGTCAAAGTCTGCCCTGAGTAGAGTGTGGCCCTTGGGCAACATTTTGACATTGTAAAATAATGGAATTGGAATTGGAAACTTCATCCCAGCTTAACATTCAAACAAGCTGCATTTTAACAGCAAAACTAAAGGTGCACTGGTGAACCAAAGTGTCATGGGAAACATACTTCAAAGCCATCACATATGCTAAAAACAGACACTACGATAGACATTTTATATGATCAACAACCTCCCCTTTGACATTGTGCTATGTTTAATAAATCTCTACTTAAAACTTACCATCATTGATGCCCTCTCCTTTGATGCTCTTCAGTCCACCAGGAATAGGGTTCCCGTCCAATAAGAACTCAATAATCCCATCGTCAACCGTAATGATGACATGTAACCATGTATTATCCTCCAGAAACTTCTCAGCACTGGCCCGGGCCACCTGAGTAATGTTTGATCCTATTACAGTATAGTACAGCATCACTGTGACATAAGACTCATTAGTGTGGACTTTCACTCCATAATACATGGTTCCATTGCTGGTTCCTTTGGAGACTATGAAGCCATCCGTGTCTAGTCTGGGGACTAGCCAAGCAGAAAAGGTGAAGTTGCTGACAGCAGCAGGCCCATCTTCAGGCGAGATCGTACCATAAGCTCCTTGGAGCCCAGAGAAAAACCATGTGTCTGTGGCTGAGTGGTGTCTCCTGGCATGAGGCCGGAGCTCAACCTCATCTGGGAAGGAAGCTAGAAGGAGCAGGTCATCCATCAGGGGAAGGCCCTCTGGGAAGTGGCCAGAAACAATCTCCCAGGCAACCCGCACGTCACCAAAAGTACCCTGCTGTCGGAGGATGGTGAAGGAAGTGACATCAGCCATATCATCGACTGAGAGTACATCTTCAGCTACTTCTTGGTCCAGGTTGCTGTCAGCAATGGCAAAAACGCCAAATGGGTCATCATTGAAAGGGATGAAAACTGAGGCATTTAAGGAAGTCTCAGCCAGTCGTCCACCTTCCCCTGGGTAACCACCTTTAAGAAATTAAAGGCAATAGCTGAAGGTTTTCAAAATTATAAATAACATTCATCCTTCTCTGTTAATTTTGGAATCTAAATATGGTGACTCTAAGATTTGAATTATATTTCATGGTAAATTAAATCTGAGTGCCTAACAAATTTAGCTTGAGCTCACCTGAGATATTAACCAGCCTGAGGACAAAGAACTCATTGAACTCTGGAAGCTTATCTGAGATGGCCTCCAGGACAATAGGCTTAGTCTCCTCCCCTGTTGTGAAGGTGATGAAGCCAGATGTGTTGGTAAACTGGTTTTCATCCAGAGGTGTCACTGAGTCATTGGCATACAGCTGCCAGAAGACTGTAACGTTACCAAAATGGCCCCTTGCACGGAGGACACTGGAGAAAGAAACAAGTAATCATTCACTCATTCATTCACTAATACATACATAGAATACAGGTGAAAACTTGCCAATGGTTTAACATTTGGGAAATATAAATTTAGGATGTGCATGGCCCATGCATAGAGGTTGATTTTTTTTTTTTTTTATTTCAAAATAATTTTTCAAATAAACTGTGTATGTGCATGAAAAGCTAAATTTAAAAAAAAATTTAAGTCAAAAGAAAAATGACTTGAAGATATTTTCCTTACTAAAAATTGTTGGTCTTTCCCTCTTCAACAGGTTTCTCTACTGGTTCCAGGGAGAAAATCCCCTTGGCATCATCATTGGCCTCAATCACCACAGTGGCTATGTCTGCTCCATACACAACAGCATCACCTGTGAAGACAAGTCAGATCAGGAACTATATTAGTGACTAATGACGATGACCAGTGTTTTTTGTAGACTGTATTCTCAAGGTACCAATGCAATAGACAGATGATCTGACTGACTTAGTCTGATTGATAGATTGATTCAGTCATTGATTTACTGATTGATTGAGCAAATGTCATGAATTGCATGGGCTATATTTTTACATTGCTAAATATTACGAGGCTGTCTCATTAACATAGCACACTATAATTCTGAAAACCAAGTCCAGAAGGAAAGGGTTTCATATGTAAAGAAAAAGTCCAAAAATAAAGGCTACTCTCAACGAAGACAATAAAGACTACAAAGACAACATAGCTGAGGACAGAACCTCAATAAAGAACAACCTTTATAATTTAACACCTTTAGAAAATAAGGAATAAATAACTACAAGGGGATGGTTAGCTATGATATCATCCCTACAACTGCAATAACCTCTTACAAGTTCAATGCTATGTAGACTGTAATAAGCATGCAAATGTGCTCATTAAGCAGGAAAGGTAAAGAGTGTCAGGATCCCAGTTTTCGTTTGATTGACTCCTAACATGAGAGTTATTGACTTTTAACACAATCCCTATGTAAAGGACAATCCTTCTGGCATAAACCAGAGGCTAACCCTTGCTCGACTCTACTCCATGTCAATCAGTAAACAGAGAAAAGCCAGTGGAGTGGCCGGTCTTTGTGTCTTAGAAAGTCTGGAGTCCGGTAATTAAGGTCCTGTTGAGGCCCAGCGGCCTTTCATTCCCATCCCTGACACACAAAGCTGGGATTAGGGGAGCTTTCAGTGTTACTGCAGATAGTGCTAAATAACCCAGCTACTCCTTTCTGTGCATATACAACTGGCATTAAGAAAAGAAAGGTTAAACAGGGGAGGGAGTCTTTATTTTATTTTATGATGAGTTATGTTGCCATGGTTCTTCTGTTATGAAATACATTGAAAAATGAGAAAAACAACTGACTTTCGACTGTTTTAGTCCTCCTTTACCCATTTAACCATTTCATTACCAACATATATGACACATCCACTATGTAACCTGACATAAACTCTGATACTTGTAATACACAGCACACTCCTATGCTAGCTATTTGTTTAAAAACAAGCCCATACTCACCAGTAGCGTTGTAGAGAATAATGTGGAAGGGCTCATCAGTCTCTGGTGTGTTGTCGTCCTCCACAGCCACAGAGATGTTTTTTATCCATTCACCCACGTCATACACAAGCAATGTGTCATTACTCAGCATGGTGAGGTCACCAGGTGATGCGTCACCGTACTCCACTCGGTACATCACTGTGGCAACATAGTTGGCCCGCCCTGCCCTCAGAACAGTAAAATTAGCCACCCCTCCTTCCTGAATTCGCATGACAACAGGTTCTGAGTTGAGAGCGAGATGGGAAGAGACAGGGAAGATAAGTGAATGGCTGTAGATATTATATATGAATATATTATTGCAGTCTTATAGACAATGCTTCATACATAATGAAATCCTTACCAGAAAAGTAAATGGGGTCATCGTTCTTATTAATTTGTAAATTAGCATTTAGTAGGTTTCCCAGTCTTGCTCCACCTGTAGCATTTAACAGTGTGATGGTAAAATTCTCAACGTCCTCTGGGATCTTAAAAAAGAAATAATCAAAATTCAAACAAGGAAATTTGGATGCATGCAATTACAAAAACATCTATGTGGTACAAAGTAAGAATTTTGTCTTTATGTTTACCTCATCAGGTGCAGAGAACAGAGTGAGGTTTTTTAGATACTCCCCCTCCTCGAAGGTGATGTTTCCCTGAACAGGGGTGACATCTCCGGACAGAGCTGGCTCCAAGACCCACAGAACAGACACCTGTCCGAAGTGACCCCTATTCCTCACTACAGGGTACAGAGCTGAAAGAGAATCAAAATAGACAGAGATGATTTATCAAGCGTTTATTCAAGTCATTAACTCTTGTGCGTGTACTTTTCTCTTGATATTTTGTCTCCAGCAGAATCTTAAATTTGGCATTGAACACAATAATAATCGACTTTTCTGCTTCCAGCTACACTTCACAAGTTTTTAGTTGTATGGCTTACATACATATACTTGTGCATTACACAAATATGATACAGAAAACTTTCTATTTGTCTTTTAATTCACTAGCAAATGAAACTTTTTTCAAAGTACAGCTCATCATACATGCATATATTATCTAAAGTAGTGCTACTTCAAAGTACCCTGGAGCATCTCGAAGCCTTTGCTCTCATTGATGGCCACTGTCAGTCCTGATTGGCTGAACTCAATGACCCCAAAGGGGTCGTCATTCTTCCGCACTGTGATGTTGACCTCCCTGTGGTTGCCAAGGCGACTGGGTGGAGTACTGTGGCTACTGAGTACCACAGAAAAAGTCTCGTCCAGCTGTACGCACACATATATGCACATGAACAAACACAGACACACACAGTTTTGATGTAGCAAAAACAGGTTTAAAGCACAACCTTGGTTGTTGATGGTCAGTGCTATAATGTAGGAAATACTAAATGCGAACTTGATTTTAGCAGTATATAGAACAGATGTTAACACTGTTACAACCAAATGAACATTTGTAATAATGAATCAAATGATGGGTAACTTGACCTAAACTAAAATTAAACTCTAACTAAAATAAGAACTTAATTTTGTGGTGAGGGAAATTGATATTATTAAAATACAATAGGTCAACATTACATTGACCAAGTTCTTACCTCAGGCACGCCATCAGGTCTTGCCACTAGTGCCACCACCACTTCTCTCTCTCCTGGTTTAAACTCCAGGATGCCTGTGGCGCCATAGAATTCAGTGCTGCCTGAAGGCATAACAGCATATCGTACCAGCTGTTTCAACAGCTGTCCCTGGGCTCTAACCACGTGCAGCTCCACAACTTCACCCTCCTAGGTTTAAATATTCAAATGTCACATGATCAGGGAGACAGCAGAGAAAATAGTAAAACAATATTTGGGGTTATACATGATTATCACTTCACATTGTAACAACTTAAACACTTCACTACATAAATCAATTTTTTAGATCCAAATTCTGACTTACATTAATAACCCATGGACCTCTGGAGAATGAGGAGAACTCAAAGACTCCCCCAGGGTCATCATTCTCCATAATGACAATTTTTCTGCTGGTGAAGCCAGCTTTCAGGATCTGATTCTCAACATTACTCCTGAGAAACATACACATACATGCACACATAAATACATATATACACAGAATTATATCATAACAGCACGTGACCATAACTAAAATATTGCATAAAATATAGTGTATGAGATTCTAATTTGCAAAATATTTGCCATTACTCCATCCTTGGAGAGGGATTGTAGAGATGTTTTTGGTATAAGCATACAGTGTAAATCTATAACGTGGTATTAGATAACAACTCTGGCATGGAAGTTTATTAAACTTTTGCTTTACAACAGCTCAACTCTAAATTAAATTTCTTACTGCATTCCTTGCATTGTGTGATGCTCTTTCAAAACTCCTGCTGCTTAGACCACTTTTAATAACAATGTCAATCAACAGCATGCCTGCATCTTTATTGCTCCACAGGGGTGTCTGTATGTGTGTATAAGCTCAGAAAATTGGAGCCAAGCAAGCATCACATGATGGGTAAATTAGAGAGAAAGACATTACAGAATGAAGCACTCCATACAAACAGTCACTGCCAAGGCGCTGCATGCATACAAACACTGACATCTTTAAAAGGCTACACAATTAAGCCTGGTTAAATTAGAGCAAAACACATAAAGAAGATTCTCTATTTACTCCAGGCACCCACCCTCTTTTGGAGTCTCTTTTTTCACACCATCATAGAATTCCACACCCCATCCCAATCCCCCTCATCTCCACACCAACCAAAGACCCCAGAAATCCTGAAGTAGGCCCTTCTCTGAAAAACAAAGTCCTGATTCACACCATACAAAAGGTCCAGGTTCACCCCACTCTCCACTTACCCGAAGTACACTATAAAGCGTGCAGTCTCCACCCTGCAGGGAAGGAGTGGAAGGGGGAGGGAGATGCCGTTCTCATCAAAACATAAGACTAACAGATGAACCCATCCCCACTAACCCCTACCACAAACGCCCACACATATCTCCAGAAAACCAAAGGAGAGATGAGATGGCTCACACTTAGCCTTTCAAATCTTGCTGGACTCATGTAATGCATGTGTTTTACACTTAGAAACCAAAACCAAAGTAATAATTAACAAAATGAACACTTATGTTGCAAAAAAAATGTATGACTTTTGCTGGAGTTTAATAACCCTACCTATCCAGAGTGAGCAGTAAGGTCTCGTTTACTTCTGGGATATTGTCAGCCATGATAGTGAGGTTGATGGAGGCATCACTCTGCCCAGAAAGGAAGACAACAGAGCCGTTTTGAGGCATCAGGTCATTAGCTGTTACATCTTCACGACTGGCTCCGATTGGCCGAAGACTCCAGAACACTTCGGCATGACCGTCTGTCCCATCACGCTGCAGAGGGAGGCTCACCTGCACCAAGCATCATTAGGATTAAAACGTTAGATACATATGAGCACATAGAATACTGACTTTCTGAAGACAAATTACAATCAGTAACTGCAACTGATAAAATCAGTTACAGTTAAAATAGGAAACCTCTCTTTTTCCTTGATGATGGTAGTTAATTTAGAGCCTTGAAGGGTTAATGACAACTGAATGATGACAACATATTAACGCAAATTATGGTACATTGAAAGCTGGCAGCTTAATAAAAGTTACATTTATGATTTCAATTAGATCATATAACAAACGTTATATGCTGTCTTAACATTGTTATGCACTACTGCTGAAAACAGGGGTCACATCTTACCGTGGTGGTATTGCTTTCCTCTGGTTCATAAACCACCACTGTGGTGTTACTCGTAAAGCCGATTTCCCCGTTAGCAATGTCAGGGGTGACAGTTAAGGTCAGGTTTAGAGGTCCCCCAAACCTTGGGCTGTTTGAAGGAATAGGTGGGTTGATATCAACCAGTTCCAGTGTATTCAACTGGGGGAAATAGAAGACACAACAGGATCACACACCATAGTGAATATAGGAAATATTGATCAATATTTATCTGAGGAGGCTTTGAAAAATAAAGCACTACATTGGTTTGATAATCAAAGATACATCTCTTTCTTTGCCCTCTGGTTATTTCTGAATAATTGTACTAGTCTGCTTGTCTTAAGGGATAGGTGATGTTAGTTTGAAGAGCTGGGCAAATCCCATAGCAACATGCCAGATTTGAGAGCCAGTGTCAAGTGATTCACACATGCAAATGAAGCACTTGGACTTTGGATGGACTGATTTGGCCAGGAATGCAAACACAGACAGAAAGAGCAAATTTTTTAGACATAATGTAATAAACACTGGAAAAAAAAAACATGTTTCCAGTCTTGTTACCTGTATTAAGAAATGCGCTCCATTCTGCAGAAAGGCATCATTCCTGATTGGGAATATCACGTGGACCATCCGCTCTCGTGCAAACACTACATTAACAGATCTGCTAACATTCAGAACTTGGTCACGTGCCCGTCCTGGGTCTACTGGACCTGCAGGAATGTAGAGGGCTGTGAGGGTCACAGACACATCACCTAGTATACCACCGTCTCTTAGGAGATGTAGCGAAAGAAAACGGCCCTTGGGTTGGCTCTGGATGCTTTGCTCTTTTGCAGGGTCAAACCGAAAAAGCCCATAGACATCATCACTGTCCTGGATGTAGAACACCATCTGGGGAAAGAGTGGAGGGAGAGGAGGAGTATGTTTGGTTTTGACTGAAAAGGGAATAATCAAAAACACATTTTTGGTATCTTGTAGGAAAAATAAAACTTGGAGGTTATATTTATGGTGAATAACTAGAACCTTTTTCTGTACTTTGCTCCACGAAAAACATACTTCAATCAAATCAATGCTTGGATTCAAGTTAATGATGATTAACATTAAAAGAAATTTGTGTTTAAATTGACTATTAGTGATATACACTTTGTTTTGGAAGAGAATGTGGTTTCACAAGTTTGACACATGGGCCTTAGCTGTACTTCCAATAAGGGAGTGCCTCTGGGTTGTTCACAGTCTCCTGTGCTTTGCGGAGAGCTGACTGATCTTCAAGCTGTGAGAGGTAATTGCATTGAAGCCCAGCTTCACCATCAATTACTTTGTAGGACTTTCATCTGTATCCTGTTTATGCGTTACTAAGAGTGTATCTTGGGTCATAAGAAAAAGACGAAAGGAGAGGTGAGGAACAGAGAGAGGAAAAAAAACAAGTGAGACTGAAAGTAGTAAAACAGAGCCATGAGCTAACTTTAGAGAGACATCCTCTTTAATTAACTCTGCTAAGTCTGCTAGAGTAGGTTTCATGAACATTTTAACTGAGAGTCATTCATTTCCCTGAAACCTACACTTGTCTGATCCTTTGCCTGGCATGTTTGCAACAGCT
This sequence comes from Rachycentron canadum, assembly GCA_038496675.1. Classification (NCBI taxonomy): domain Eukaryota; kingdom Metazoa; phylum Chordata; class Actinopteri; order Carangiformes; family Rachycentridae; genus Rachycentron; species Rachycentron canadum. The sequence goes on from CM076654.1 coordinate 16,268,183, forward strand.
CAACGTAATGTTTATGCTTTTTGTGTGTGTCATATTGCCTTTACCACATTAATTGAACATTGATGTGTCCTACTGTTAAAGGTGTTTATTTATTCTTTAGGGACTTCCTGCTCAGCCAGTTCACTCATTGTGTCCAGATGGCAAACAGACACAAAAACCTCACAACCTGAGGTGTTGTTCTGGCATGTGTGTTTCTATGTGACCAAAGCAGAGTTTGTTTGTGTCTCATCTCATGCCTTGAACAGAAACAAGACTTAGATCTGCCCGCTGCTTTCACACATAGTCAAGAGGCTTGGAAGTTATAACCACGCTATCCCAAACGTTTTCTAAAAAAAAAAAAACCCAGACACCACACACAGAGTGTGCCCACTGTTTCCGCTTTGTTTTGATTCAACCACATAAAGGGAACACCCACAGAGCAAAGTGACACACTGAGATTGACTTTTGCAGAATGTGCCAAGTTTGCCACTGTAGCTTACAGTAGGTCACACACATGCATAACAGACGCACAACATCTGGAGAATATGTGCCCTAACAAGTGCAGCCTTTTTTCTTTCTGTCAAAAACCCATTATAGCAACAGAGACCAACTGTAAATAAATTAATATACAGATAAATAAATGAAGAAGTTTATAAAACATCTCTAATAAACTAACCTCCATAGGTTCGTCGACCTCTGCATTTCCAGTTACAGTATCAGGCAGCAGTTTGAGAATGAAGGCCTCTGCCTCTTCAGGTTGATCGTCCGCCACAATGTTTAGTGGAATCACAGCGGTCACCTGACCAGCAGCAAATTTCACTGTTCCTGCCACAGGTCCCAAGTCATCTGACACTGGGGAGTGATCAGTGGAGTTTCTACTGATGGACCAGTTTGCAGACACGGCACCATAGCTGCCTCCATTTCTTACAATAATGATGCCATCAAACCTGTGGGAGGGATAATCTTGGATATAACTTTTCTCTCTCTCTCTCTCTTTTTATTATGAAATTTTCACTTATATTTAGAAGGTATATGCAGTTCATAGTGGCAGCTAAAGATCAAACTCATTCCCTTGTATATACTGTATATGTAATCACAGTTTCTTAATTATTCATAAAGTGTGCACCTCTGTGTCAGATCTTCATTGATGCTGGTTGGCTGAATGACTGTGCTGCTGCTGATTGACAGGACACCGTACGGCTTATCATTGGGTTCAATGGTCACCAGCACAGAATTAGGTGCTAATAGCACAGCATCTCCTTGGATGGTCTCTTCCAGCAGGACCAGACGGAAGGATTCTGCAATTTCTGGCACGATGTCATCAATGATGTTGAACAGCAGGCTGATCTTGTAGACAAATGGAGGGAATGTAACTGTTCTGACTGGCTGTAGGTCGAGAAAATCCACAGCTGGTGTGGCACTGCCCAGTCCTTCACCACTCACCACCATGTAATCTACGGAGACCTAAAGACAGTATTGTCCAAAAGTTTGTCTTATTGTACTGTATGAAGTGATTGTGCCCAATTCTTTAGTAAAAAGTCTAGGTACACAAATAACTGGATTGATAGAAAGGAACCTCAGTGTCAATGGAGCTGATGAGCGGCCCATCTTCAGTCAATCGACCTCTGGTCACATTGAGGGCGATGACTCCAGCAGACTCTGGTACTGCCACGATAGAGTGAGAGAACTGTAGTGGGCTATCATTACGTCGGATTCTCAGCTGGACACTGCTGGCGTTGGGCCTGAGCAGAGCTCCTCCTGCCACACTTATTAGTCTGACTGTAAACACCTCATCATCCTCTGGGATCTGGTGCACAGAGAAAAAGAAGCACATTCAAATAAATAAACTCTTGAACTTTGAGGTTTCATTTTAATCATTTTACAAATTTCTCAAATAAATTATCCTTCTAATCTTTGTCAATCAAATAATCTAACTGGCAAAGTCCAACACTATCCATGTATGTAACATATGGGTGGTTCAAATGGTACAGTGAGGAGCCTGTTCGACACCTGATCATCCTTGATGAGGATACTGAAGTGCACAACAGCCTGTCCTACAGGTATGGTTATATTCCCTCTGTCTGGACTGAGATCCAAGATGGCAGGGTTGGGACCTTCAGAGATCTGAACAGAAGGAGTGACAGTGAAGTTCACACTTCAAAGGTATTAAACTGCATGTGAAATTTTATCTATCATTTATATACTGCACTTAAATAATGAAATTATCTATGATGAAATTGCACATGATAAAAAAAAATCTATATGGATCTAAATTCTCCAAACTCTATTTTTGGAAAGTAGGATAAACACAGTACAAGTACAGTGTCTCAGCTAAATCTGGTTTTATGTACATTGCCCTCTCACCTCAAAATTGACGGTCACGGTCCCGTATGTTCCCTTCTCTCTAATTAGGGTGAAAGGCACATAATGGCCCCTTTTTCTGGGTTCATCAACCACAATCTCTTCAGTCTGAGATGAAGAGGGTGAGAAAGACAAATCACACAAAAAGAAGCCCAGTCAGTTCAGTTTAATCAATTTCAAAAGTCTCTCTAACTAGAATTAACCAAATTATGAAACAAACCTAATTGTCATTTTTATAGGAGGCGGTACAAGTAAATGACATTTACTTGATCATTTACAACAACTGATAGCCAAGGTAACAATTAAACCAAGCGAATGTTTGATTTAGTCATCTGAATTTGATCTTTCCTTACAGCTTTTTATATGTTCTATATTCAGTGTTATCAAATCAAAGGACAAAGAGACAGCGGAAAGTATGAGTAGGGATAAAGCTGTACTGTACTTTCAAGCAACCCAAAATCATTTTCCTGCATATAAGACCATCTGGGGGTGGTAGGACAAACAGTTGCCAACATACCACAGCTACCATGGAAACACTATAAACTCCCACTGATAAGTTAATCCAGGGAGTGTTGTGATTTTTAATTGCCCCAGGAAACCCACGACCACTAGATGGTCACTTCTCCGCCAACCGCAATACTGGCTTAATTGAACCCCTCTCTGCAGTAGCAGGTGCAAATTACTCTACCTGAGAATCCTTATTTCGTACTACAATTTATTATCAGTGGGATTCATTTTCATAAATATGGTCACAAATGCAACTAGATGATTATATTGCAAGTGCAGCTTGGTGTAGTTAATATTGCAATATTGGATTCAGGGATCAGGTTTCAGAAATGGAGAATAAATTCAGCACAACTTAAACCCATTAGAAGAGACCATGTCCTAAAAAATTAAAAAGACTTTAAATGTTTATGACTCAAAATCACCTGCATAAATTAAAAAAAAAAAATCCTCATTTTTGTTATTGATTGTTCTTTCTTTAAGTGATGGGTTTCTTACTGAGTTGAAGGCAATGATTCCAAAGGCATTGTCATTGGACAGGATGGTGATGGCTGCCTTGTTTGGTGTCCCCAGTGTCACGCCATTAGAGGAACTCTGGAAAATGGGAACAACTGAAATGGTTAGATAAGATCAGACTAAATATACAGGAGGTACCTAACCACATCTTAACTTCCCCCAACACTCGTGAAAAACCAGAAAGCCTGCCGTATTCAATGTCTTCACTTCATTCTTGTGCCCCTACTGAGAGGCCCTGGTGAGAAGGCACAAAGACAGGAAGTACTGGTCTCAGCCCAGTTGATATGTCAGGTTAGCTCACAGTGGGATACCTCTTCGGGACTTGTGCTGTGCTCTGTGAATCGGCACTAAGACCTAACAAACTTAACATCTCAGTGTGTGTTTGAAATCACACAGCAACTGCACAAGGCTTTTTAACAACCTTTGTGCAAGGAGGGTTTTCCTTTTTCTGAACCCTGTTAAAGAGAGGGACCACAGCCTTGTTATTTGGTGTAACTTTCCAAGGTTTCCATTAGTGAGCTTACCAATGTTTTCACAAGCATCTAATGGACCAACTCTGCTGACAACCACCATGTCTGAGGGCTTAGGCTTCCACCAAAACTGCCAAATTCCCTTTGTAACATACAGTGGTGTTCTCAACTATGCAAGTCTTGACATATGTTAAAAAGAGAGACAAAATGTTTTTTTCAAATTTTCTCAGCCAGAAAGAGTCCAATTTAAAGTCCTGAGCAAAGCCAGCATGTATGAACACACACAGTATTTTGAGTGCATGTTAAGGTGAGAGCAAGGAAAAGAGAAACGAGAATGTGCTTTGGCGTCTTGCATTCATCCTTCTATTCAAACAGGGCTTTTCCCAGCCGTAACTGAGCTTTCTTTCCGCTGCTGAGCTCTTGTAGTGGTCAGCTCACAGACAGCAGAATCCACATGCTTTCACGAAGCCAAGCCACTGGCCAAGCCAAGAGTCTGAAAACACAAATACACATACTCATCTCTGCTGAGCTACATAAACATACTCAACTACTGGCTACTTAAAAACTTCTTTTTGTTATACACATGTAGCACTGCATAATATGCTTCAATAAATTCTGTTTCTGCCTTTCTGTCTTTTCCTGCACAGTGTTGGTAGGCTGCACCTGCTCAGGTCTAACACAATTCAATACTATTTCTATACATACATACATACATAACAAGGCTCGTTCTGTCAGACTCATTTCTAACATAGACTTTACAATATTTCCTATATTCAGATTTTATAGATTTGGCTGTCAGAAATGATAGATGTACCCTGAGCAAGCCTTTATTTCTTACTTGTGCTTAATCTATGACACCCTTGGATGCCCCCCTTGTAGTGCACATTTATCCTCCAGACAGTTCCTCAGTAAACCGATAGGGTACCATTTGGCCAAAAGCTTTGTCTCGGCTGTAGTGTAAACAGAAGGGCTAAGTGGGCCTCATGTGGTCTTTCACTCTTGTAGCAAACTTAATACAGGATTGTGCAACTGGATTTCAACCAGATGTCACAAAAATGCATAATGTAATTATAAATGTTGTGAAGAAAGTCACTCTTGCTGACAGATGGTTTTTGTTATTTTGTAAAAATATATTCAGCTGACAATCAGTGACTCACAATGACCTTTGTCTCAGGTCTTTTATTGAGAGATAATACAGGCGGACAGGCCCACGTAGCTCATCAATCACACCTGACAGCTAAAGGTTATATGAAACCATGGAGATAGTCTCTATGTGTAAGGCACCCTGGGCTGTGATGGTAACTCTTCGACAAGTATTTACAGTGTGTACCCATTAAAAAGCATTTTCTAGCTATAAAACACACATATGTCCTCTGCAAGACTATACACTATAGCAAAAGAAAAAAAAATGCTATCATTGCAAATCATGTCCATTTAGGAATTTGCACATCCTGATGATATGTTGTGTTTGGTTGTCAGCAAAAAAATTCCAAAATGCATGAAAAGATGTTACTGTTTCTTCCAGTCATTCATTCATTGTACCAGACTGAGCTTTCATCCATTATAGTGTGCCGCTTGCAATGGTGAACACACAACATAAATAGAAATGAAATCCACGGAATGGACTTGCCCATTGAAGTCAGTGGGGAGAGTGAATGAGAGAATCACTTTAATCTAATGTGTGGTGAGGCAGTGGCTGTCAAAGTTAGTTTCTTTGCACAAAGGTGTCTTTTAGTGGGGAACCTCAGAGACACAACATTTGGCCCCACCCACGCGAGTCCTGGAAAAGTCACACATCAAACATCCTGCAGCTCCGAGTCTCCCAGAGCTTACTATGTGACGCCCCCACTCGCTATTGCTTAGTAGCTGGGGTTAGGGTTTAAGATGGTCAGGAGCAAAATCAGAACAGTGGGACTTTGTAGAAAAAGGTTACAGATCCATAGAAAAGAGTGAGTGGAGTGAGGGAGGAAGAGGGAGTCAGCAAGAATCCACAAACAAATATTTGGAACACACACACAGACACAAACACACACACACAGACACAGAAACCTTTACCTGTAGTTGAAGGTTGAAGATAAATGTCTCGTCGGCTTCCGGCAAGTCATCATCTTTCACAGCAATGAAGATAGTCTTACTGGACTCAGTGGACAGCAGAAAAGCTGCAGCATTAATGGCTTCAAAGTCCTCTGTATCAACTCCTTCTAACTGGGAGAAGCAAACATAAAATTGTATCATTTACCATTTCACCAAAGTGAGATACCTTCTTTGTATATTTCCAGTTTGTTTGAGAAAGTTTATGCATTTATTTGAACATGTAAAGCAAAGAGAAACAGAGAGAAACAAAAGAGATGGAGACAACGAAGCACCAAAAGGGTCTTAATCAGGATGTTGCAGGTACATGATTTGTGCCTTAGTAACAAAGTCAATGTTATGCCTCAGGCTTGATTTTTTTATTTTTTTTATTTGCCTGTTTCAACTTTTATCGTTCTCCTGTCTCTTTCCTTCCTTTCAACTGGTGCCTTTATCTGCCTGACCTTAAGTTTCCATGGGTTTCTGTCTATTTCCATGACTGATATTACGGTATTTAATTAACTCATAGGGCAGCCCAGGTATAATGTTTAATGTAAGAAAAAATATGGTAAAGATATCAAGAAGCATAGGAAACCCCCCAACCACACTCCACTGCATGGCCAGCTTGCTTTTCAGACACCAGCTGTGAGCAGCTGACACTGGCCTCTTCATGGAGGCATAAAGCCACAACCCTTTCTGTGATCTTGGACACTAGGTGTTTGATGTCTGACGGTCATGGAAATAAGATCAATGATAGAAAACAGAAGTGACAGCCCAGTAACAGAGCAAGGTGGCTGTTTTTTCTTTGCATTACATGATGTAGTATGTGATGAATCATGGTGTTGGGTGGCTGTTTGGATACCAATATAAGATAATAGGTGAATTGAAAAGTTGTCCCATATCCTACCAGAACCAAAGCTGTTACATTGACCGGGTCTCCCACTCTCTCCACAACCAGCCTGACCACAGCTGTGCTGCTCTCGTTGACAACAAAGTGAGTCTGCCCCAGGAACCGCAGTGTGGCTGACTCAGACGTAGTACCAGGGATGGACAGAGCCAGAAACAACCCAGCTAGTAGGAGGACAGGGAGCATTCCTATGAAAAGTGGGGAGCATATGGAGGTAATATTAGAAAAAAGACAGTAAGGACAAACATTTTGAAACATTTTACAAATTAACAAAGCTACAGAAAGTTCATTTTTTGTTCATATGGTGCACACATAAATGCACTCTAGGTTTTGTCTTTCATAAAATAAAACCTACTCCTTAATTGAATCAATTGAAATTGCAGGGAAAAAACAGTCTACACAGAAAACACAAATGTCTCTGAAATTTAATTTAGAGACTTTGTCATACAGTATTAGCACTAAAGTCACAATCAGTCACAATTTAATTTCACATATTCTTTACATTACTGGATGCTGATATTAAAATTCAAATACATACAGTTAGTTATAGATTAAAACTAAAATAATCTGCAGACAACATTGAGTAGCCAGATGTTCAGAAGGCCTGACTTTTGAGAAAGTGCAGACAGGGTGGCTGGCAGGCTCGCTGGTCATTGTGGTCTAAGTGATTCATAACATTATTCTGTAATTCCAATGACTGTTGTCCTCATGTTGTCATAACTGTTAAAGCAGTTGTTGTTGAGTTTATTCTTCTTCACCACCTAAATTCAATGTTAGACTAGAATAAATTTGATCAAAGTACAGCCTCTCTCCATTTTTTTCTTCTCTCTCTGATGATCTTTTCTGCTCCCCTGCTTCTTCCAATCATCCTCACCTCTCTATTTGTCTTTTCTACACCCCTCTGTCCTGCACTTCTCCTCTGCCCTCCTCTCCACTTATCTCCTGTCCACCTTTCTCCTCTTCTCCATCCTCTCTTGCGCAGCTCTCTCACCCAGAATAATCTTGAAACTGGATGGAGCTGCTGAGACAGTTGTCATGGTTATCACAACAAAACAACACAGCATGACAAGTAAGGTGGAGCCAGCTTAAAGTTAAATTGTGGCCACACTGTCCTGCCTTTCCCTCCCAGCTGCCTTTTACCCATCCCATTCATGATCTGCACCACACAGACTTGCCAAGAGTATGAACACGTAAGGGCTTTTAGAAAAATATTTGCTCTTAATTACAAGGTTGAAAAAGAACATCAGCAGCTACGGTGGATGAAGTCATGCTGTTTGGTTCTGTTTTCATTCGAAGAAATCATTTAGGAAAGTTGGACATTGAAAATATCCCATTTTTCATATGTTCCATTACTGTTATATCAATCTGAGTTATTCTAAGTATTGGCAAGTGTTTAAATAGCAACCATCCATCAATCAGTTTGACAGTTTAGTGAGGAGAGTAAGAAACTGTATCAGCATTAGAAGTTGTTGGTTGACAGAAACAGTCAGAGTCAGTTGAAGCAGATGTGATGGAGGTGGCATATGTGTGTGGGAGTTTGTGTGTATGCGCACACACATGCGTGTCCCACAAATACCAGCAATGGAGAGATTGCTGGGAAATCCATCAAAAAAGGATTTAGAGCTGCTGGGTAGCGAGGCTGGTCAGCGTGGAACAGAGGGTGAGACTAAGGGAGAAGAGAGGTGAGTGTGGCGTTGGACAATGTGGGGCCAGGGTTGAATAAATCCTGTTATTCACCCTTCTCTCTCTTCAGGGTTGGGAACTTCCTGAATTACTGACTGAGAGCTTGAATGAAAAACTATAAACCCTCTTTCTTGCACCATCTCCCTGAAAATTCCTTACACAGTCTACAATGGTGTCTAGTCGACACTGATGGTAAGAGTGCACCTGAGGGTACATGCAGGCTGGACACCTGCATGTACTACATTCACTTGCCTGTGTAATTGAGTTATATTGGATGGTAAAGGCACCAAATGTGTGTTATGGTCATAGCAATACCTTATTCACCACAGCTTTGTAAAAATCATCACAATTTTATGATATGAAATTTTATGAGAATATAACATTTTTCATTTAATCTCAGTCTCTCTACATCATTCATGTTCCAATTTTTCAGAACAAAAGGCCTCACTTCCTTCAGGCTATTTCTTCAGTAGATCTTTGTGCTTCAAAACCTTACTCTCAAACTTCCAAATAATTGCCTTACATCAGTTAGACCACAATCTTTTAGATGGATGGAAGAGTCCAACCCTCCAACCTCCTAACCCCCTACTCCAAAAGAGGAGGGTGGTCCCTTTCGCATCCCTGACACCGAACTTGCTTCAAAGATTTTCATACAAAGCAGATGCTGTGTGGATGGCACAGGTCAGTCAGTTTTATAATAGGCAAGGCCGTTTTTGTGCTAGCATCATGCATTGTGCCAACCCTGACCCCAGGGGTTACAGGGAGACCAAGGATCTGTCTGTCACAGCAAAAGGCAGCATGGAGTGCCTGGCGCAGACCTCTGACATTGATAAGGCTGGGAGTCAGAGTCCATGTAGAGAGGTGCAAAGAGTCGCATATGTGTGCACACACACGCACATACACACATATATGCACGCACACACACGCAAACACGCACACATTCAGCATATACATCCAAAATGCAAGGTCTCAATGCTCAGCAAGACAGCTGGGTGACAGGCCAGGACACTGGAGAGCTCTGAAATGCATGAAAACACACTGTCCATCACAAATATCCTGGGCCAAGGGAACAGAAAATGATGCCTGTGGCCAGGACTCTGGGACCTGGCACCCTAACAAGCCACGGACAATACCACAACTGAGAAGACTTCAGATTCTGAACATCCAAAATTGCTTTTATTGACTTACTGTGATTCCAACCTCACTCAGCTGACTCCTCTTTTATATTGCATTACATATTTCACAAAGAAGCCAATAAATATGTATTATCTGCAATAATACCGGCTAAATATGTGATACACATTAAGATTTTCATATACAACACAACAGTAATCCACTGTCCAATGTTCTCTTTAATTAGTCGTTAAGCTCAGATGAAAATTAATCTTTGTCCTGGAAGAAGCCTTAATTATTCTTTACAAACAATAAAGTACAATGTCCTGAAACTGGAGTTTAAATCAGACTTTTATCTAGTTAAGCCTTGACCTTGAACCTGCTTTCACCATAACCCTTTTTGTCCAATACATAATACTTCTAGCCAACTTCTCTCCTTCTCTCCTTTTAAATATGCAGAGTCATTTAGAATTATGTTTCTCTTGCACAAGCAGACTGTGTGTGTGCCAAGAAACTTTCTTAGCGCTGGGCACTGAGCTACAACTGTGTCTTAGGTCCACTCATTTCAGCAGCTAGGCTCAGCAAATGTACACAAGGACACACGTATAGTACATGTTGAATATCCCAACAGTATCCACCTGCAATTACTCACTACTCGCGATCTGCTGATCTCTCACTGTCACAAATCTAACGCAGTTCGACTTGGGAGACAAACACGTTTTCCTGTACCTCTGTGATGGATAACTCATCACCAGACAGCTTTCTCTGCAAGCCCAAACATGATAAGCATGATAAGTGCTGATTGGTGGTGGTTTGACCCCATCACCTGTCAGTCTTTCTTAAAGCAGCTTACTGTTGTTAGGAGCCTGGTTAACAAAAACTGTTAGATTGGCTCTGTTGCAGACACACCACACACACACAGACACACACACTCACTCACTTACTGATCTATTGGATATCCCTGTCAGAGGTGCGAGGAGGTGTCTGGTTGCAGGGCTGCTCCTGGGGTCAGTGCACGCCACTGATGCCTCTATGGTTTCTCTTGACAGTGGCCTCTGTGCCGTAATCTTTAACATCAATTATTCACTGGAGCACTGAGACTTCACAGTTAGAGGATAGTAGTAAGCGTGACACTGCAGGATTCATGGAATTGGACGTGCCATGTGCCAGCTGCGGTGAGTCCGGTGATTTGGTAGTTGACGCAAGTTTACGTTATCACAAAAATGTCAAGTTTGACAGTTAGTGAAATTTTTCTAAATTCTGTCTTATTAAATATAGTATCTGCTGTCTATTTTACTGGGAAAATTGTTTCAATGAGAATACTTTACTGGAAGCTTTAAAAGTGGAAAGCAATACTATTACTTTCTTTTTGGTAGAGGGTGAGTAGCATAATAGTCTATAGAGGTTTAATCAAGGGCTTTCCCATGCGGCATCCCTGCCCTGAGGCTTCCCTGGTCCTGAGACGCCCTTGGTAAAGAGCATGTGGTTATATCTGGCAGTCAGTTACATGCATACACACACACACACACACACACACACACACACACACACACACACACAGAACGTGAGCTCCAGTTGTCTGACACTGGGAGGCCCACAGTGGGATCTCATTCATCAATCTTACAGCTCTGGTCGGTGATCTGGAGTCAGTCTGGCCACAGAAAGAAACTGCTCTGTCATTAACATCAACTAATATAACAGTGCTCCTGGAATGTTTGTGTGTCTGCTGAGTACAAATTCACACTAAAAACCAACCACACAAACTGACAGAGAAACAGATAAGTAAACACCAACACACGCACAGACAGATGGTGTGGTAGGCAGGAAGGCATACAGAAAGGAGTGACAATGATCCTTCAAGTATATCGGACTGTATTTCTGCAGAATGTAAGGATCATTGCTAAGCCAATCCTATAGGGTGCTAACACACTGGAAAATGGAAGTGCCCTGTGGTTGAATGGCCGGGTCATCATTCAGAGGTCAGACATGAATGAATGAATAATTATGATAAAGGTTTAGTTCACTCAAGATATCTTGAAAGAAAATGATTAAAGCTGCCGATAATTAAAAAACCTAACAATATTACTATTGTATCATTTAATGCCAATAAACATAGTGTTTTTCTTTTCATAGAATGGCTGCTCTATTAGTTCAGTTTACATTTATAAGTCTCGGCCAATGTGTTTGACCCAAAACCACAGTGCCTCCTTTGCTCTGTTTATTGGATTGTTTTCTGTTTGAGCTCCACTCCATGCTAAGCGATGCCACCAGCTGAATGTGAGTCGGGCCCTACCTCAGAAACCACCCACCGTCCATTCTCAGCCCGACATAGCCACGGCTGCCATACCCGGTCAACTCACATAAGCCCATAATTGCACTTCACATGTAGTTTCTGCCTCTGGTATTTTTAGATCAGTGAATGTTCTCGCCATGCAGAGAAGTTGGGGAGAAGAAATTAAGAAACTTAATAAGCGAGTAGAGCTAAAACATACATCATTAAATCTGACAAAAACTCTGTGTTACTCACTGGGCTTATTTTGGAGAGCTCTACCCAAAAAACAGAATTCTGTTTATTTTGAAGGGAAAAACAGAAAACCTACCATTAGTCCAACAAGAAGTTGGAGAAAGATTTTTGGGAAATAAGGATGGCAATGTCCTGACTTGCTGCCAGATTATGCCATTCCACATAAGGGGAACTAGAAAACACTTGAATGAATACTCTCTAAAGAAAAAAATGCATGAGGTCAGCCTTCCAGCTATTGTCAGACGATACTTTTCAAACCAGGCATTTCTCCTTCAGGGGCAAGAGGCTGCCAATCAAGTGTGCATTTTACTGTGAAAAAAGAAACAGAGAGAGAGGCATTGTCCGCACAGCCGTGGTCGGCTGCTCTTAAGTTGAGCCAATGGCATCTCGCATCCCTAACTAAAAACAAGAGTTTTTTCTGTTCCTTAGGAAATAATGGGACAGAAGGGATATAGAAAAAAGAAGGAGGTTCCAATTGAGTAAGAACCAGTGCATGAGCAATTTAGAGTATCTTCCAGTTTGAGGATTGGCTGACTGATTAGTTTGTATGACACACAGAGATGGAGGCAGACAGAAAAGCACTTGCAGGGGATTAAAAAAGGTTGTGTTCTCCACTGCCTTGTAGACCAAAGAGCCAAATTAGAAAGGGTATTACTTCATTGCATGTAACTGGTTGGGGCTGGATGAAATGCTAATTGCATTTCAAAAGAGTTCCCAAAACAGAGAGACAACCCAGAGCGGGGGTGTATTTTCATTGGAGACGAAGTGGGACTTTACGATTCACTGACCAGCACACAATTTTAAGGAGCAGGCTTTTGTTCACTCATGCTCCTTTTTGTGTTTTGTGTGCATTTCTAACATTGCCACAGTTCTCTATTCTTTTCTTTCTCCCACTTTCTGGCATGCCAGCCTCCTCTCCAACAGAATCCAAACCATCCTATTCAGACTCTCTCCTTTTCTCTCAGCTCTACTCTATCACTCCTAAACAAGGACATGCATGGCACACACATCCTTGGTACAGTAGGTGTAGGAGAGTCCCTCTTTCAGGCCTTTGCAGCACTGGAAAACTAAGGGCCAGATGGCAGCATTGGGGAGGAAGCAAATCCCTAAACAAGTGCGGTCAACAGATCCTGATTATTATAGAGAAAAAAATATTTAAATCCTGCTGCTCATTGCTTACATTAAGCTGGTCGTGATGTTAGTTGACTCAACAGCAATTCATGCAACGGTTTGTAACAGAACAGTGAATGTGATACAGGTGTGTGCACATTCTTAGTGTACATGTCGCATACTTTACATAAACAAACTTATCAAACTCAGAGGTATCTTATCTTACATTAATTGGCATTTTGATCTACTGTCTTCTACAGTTGCAGGGTGTGTTTCCGATTTCGTACCAACTGATAATGTCTGGAGATGTTTCATTCAAAAGGAAATTGGCTGGTCAATGTATAATGACAGGCATCAAGAGAAAGTGGATGTATACATCTTTTTACAACAATAAGCACAGCCCGCCACATCTCAGCCGTGATCAGATCAACCACCCCCACCTCCTTGAGGAATTCTTCTGCCATTACCAACTACAGTACAATGAGGGAAGTGAGCGATAAACAGAGAAAGACATGAAAAGAAAGAAAGCCGGGCTGGTTTAAAGGATGGAGCAGATTGGGAGGGTGGGTGGGGTGCAGTGGGGTGGGGGGGGTTGGTGACCTAAATCAACAGGTTTATGTTTTAAATAGGCATCCCGACACTTGTTTTTCCTCTCCCATTCTCTCTCTCTCTCTCTCACACACATACACACAAAGACTCTAGTGAGAGCAAAGAGAGTACTAACAAAGAAGAAAGGGTATAGGGATGGATAGCCGTGATGTCCTTCCAGCATGACCCACTGAACCTATCTAAATTAAGACAAGAAGCAGGGGGCACCATGGGATGTGTTCCACGTGGCTCCCTCAAAAACATTCAGGCACAGGCTAAAACTCAGGGATTTATGGCCAGACAGAAGGACCCATGTAGGGATCTGTGTATTTAAAGAATGAGATTGGTGAAAAACAACCATAGACTGTGTTCATTTATCGATTTAGGTTGTGGAGCAGGTTTATGGGGTTTTATGGGGATAATAAGCCATCCAACTGTAAAGACAAAAAAGAATACATGCTTTAAACACTAATTGAAACATAATTTAATTTGTACAGAGTCTAGGCAAGCTAATGTGAAACAGCCTTCCTCAGAGGTCTTATGCTTTTCTTTTCTTTTTCATATCTGAGAAAAGGATGTTGCTTTGTGCTTGCAAGTTGATATGAAGCATAGCTGCTTTAGTTTAACTGGATTTAAATGCAATTATAATAAAATGTAGTGGGCATATTACAGAGATATTAGTAATTAAATTAAGCTATTATTATTTTTATGCAGTGTTTTTATTGAAAGTATTTCATAATTGTTGAACTTAGCAGATGAAGTGGTAGAGTACAGCTGGTTGGAGAGGTTCTCAGGCTGACCTAGCTGAGGCCACTGGCTCTTCTAACGTCACAAAGGGTCAAAGTTCAAGTTTAAGACTCCAATGGAGATGCTGGGCAGATGTAGAAGGGCTCCTCAGTGCCTCTACAGAGCGTGAGATTTAACAATAAATGTGTGTGCATGTGTACATGACTGTGTGTATGTATGTATGTGATTATGAGAGTTGACAGGGAGGTCATGGCCGAGGGTTCACTGCAGCAACCGTACAAGAATCCTCTCACCGGGAACAATATGTGGTTGGTCAGGCCCACTAAAGAGACCTCAGGATTGTTGGCCACTGCTGTCGGCCCACCACTTTCCTGTCCCTTGCTCCAAGGACAACAACTACTAAAACATGATACTGTCTCCTGTGCGTAAGCATGAACTGTCAAATGATTTTTGAAAACAAAGTATTAAAATTGCAGAGAACATTATGAGACTTCTTTATGACTTGAATTTGTCCATTTACTAAATTAGTGAATTCACTCTGGTGGCATCAGCAATTATTATCTCAGTCAAGTTTAAACAATAGGATGATGTGCATACACTACCATAGTTCCTGTATCATAAGATTTTTGGCACTGGAGACATAGTGAATTGTCATTATATCAGTATATCAGATTCTAACACTAAACACACATTCTTCTGACTTTGTGGTATAGATTTTTTTTAATCTCATGTTGTTGTTGATCATTTTCCTGCATTTGCATTTTCTTCTTTGACTCTATAGCACACTCCCGGTCTCTTCAATGTCGCCTTGTGGAGTTGAGAGCCTTAATTATACTGTCTGCCCACAGCAGTGCCTTTTTCCCCACATTGGCTAAATATCACATAATCGAGATGCAATACACTGAAATGACACCAAATGCTGAATGGGCTGGCTTCGAACTAACTTCTGTTTTAAAACGGCTATCTATAAACCTATGTTAATTAATCTAATAGAAATGGGAAGCAATCAAAAACAGCTTAAATCCAAAAAGCCAAAAACTATTTGTTTTTTTGTCCCAGTTTTCCTCATGCTTTCCTCAAGCATTTTCCCCCCATAATATTATGGTGCATTTAAAAAGAATGGGGGAAAACCCTCTGTTTCTCAGATGTGCTTGCACAAATGCTAAGATTGCTCCAAAAAATGTCTTAGAAATTGGGATTGATGTGAAGACCAATGGTTCATAAACTCAAATAAGTCTTCAGTCAGTCCAGTCAACTCCCAATATTGTTCCAAAGAAGCAAGTTTGTGGTGTATGTCTAGACTGCTTTGAAACAAAGGATTATGAATTACTCTACTGTATGGCACCCCTGTAGCAAACGGGAATTTGAAAGAGAAGTGAGAAAGTAGGCGCAACATTTTATCCTCTCAGGGTGTGGAAATGAAAACCAGACCATAACTAACAAGAGGTGTATAATAGGCAGGTCTGCTGGTTTTCTCTTCCCACCTTATGAAAAGTGCAAATGGAGAAAACTCACTGAGGAGAACATAACTAACATTTTGTGTTTAATTTACTTGTAAAAATGTCCCATATAAATAGGATATGGTGAAGTGCAGTGCACAGTGACTTGAGTTTCAATATAACTAGTACAGATAAGTCTTGGGGGTATTATTACATTACAGATCACAAGAAGAATCATGAGTATCTGTATAAAAACTTATCAAGCCATTCACAGTTCTATTTCAGTTTTACAAATGTCCTTAATTCCACAGATAATGACATCCTTATAACTCTTGCCCCCAAAAGTGTTGCTCAGCGCACAGAGGTAGGCACAGCCTGTTGCAGGCTGGTGAAGTGTGTGGAGAGCTATTCCCTCACCTAGTATTTCCCTCTATCCCCACACACAGAGAATGTGAGTCCTCTCGTCCCAGGCAAACATCAATCTCTTCCTGTCTGCAATGTGCAACACTTCAGCACCTTTCATCAATGAACAAGCTCTGTTTATGGCACTGTCCCCTTTTGTACTGTGCAGCCATTAGGGGGGGTGAGACAGAAGGGGAGAGAGGCAGGCAGTAAAACAGTTTCCGCCCAGTGAATCACATTCAGACCCTCACACACAGGCGACTGGGGGCTGACCCCTGCCAGGCGATGACATAAACACTGACAAACAAAGGCCCTGGGTTTTGAGCGAGAGAGGATCTTAGAGTATCCAAATCCTCAAAAACGGAATGACCGTGGTGACATTGTGTGTGTGTGTGAGATGATAGAAACAGACACTAAAGGTGTGAGGAAATAAAATTGTTAAAACTGCAAACAAAGAGGGACGCATGTAAGTCTTAAACTGATTTACCCATTGATACAAAGAGACATTAAACAGTGAGGAGTGAAGGCTGGCTCTGAGGAAGAGCAGGTGTAAGTGCTGAATGCATACAGAAGCAGCTCCCTCCCTTCCTCCCCAGTGAGAAAAGGGATTTTCCTCTGCTGAGGCACCACTGAGGAGGCAACAAAAGAGATTTGCAAGGGACGCACCAAGATGACATCATGTCAAATCAATTACAGATAAAGGTGGACGCATTCAATTATTCAGGGGCTGAAAAACCCCACCCCGGCAACTGGTGTAAATGATGGAGCCTGGACATCTGCGTAAAATACGCAAAGAAGCACAATGAGGCTACAGGCACCGCTCATTTATTTAACAGTATCAGCACATGTGCGCAACTCAAAGTGTGCCAAGATTACTTATGGCCGGAGTAAGCCTATAGATTAGTCAATGGAGCCTTTATGAGAGGCGTCTCCAGCTCACCATGTGTGGCAGTTCCCCCTGAATTGTTGTTGTATTTCAGTGGGAGAGAGAAAACCCACACAAAGCGCAGTAATCACACTGGAGATCCTGAATGTAACCATGGAAGCGTTTGTCTCCGTCCTCAATGGGCTACCATTCATTTACTGATTGCGCTGAATCAATATTTAGGCTTTTCAATTTTATTAGCTGCTTCGAGGGGGATTTTTGGCACCGCGCAAAAAGGAAATTAGCAGTGGCCAACCACTTTTAATCGTTTTCTTATAGTGTTATACAATATGTCTGCTTGAGCTGTCTGGCATAATTGATGAGGAGTATCGCTACTCATTTGTTTCCTTTATTCTCCGGGCTATTAATCTACCACTGGCAAAAGCGCCCGGAGTCACCAATCATTACTGACTCACGTACTGAAAAATAAATCGCAAACCTGTGAATTCTCTAAGAGACGGTGTACCCGTGTGTCACAAAGAGATGATATCGCACCCTCAAGTCTTTCTATGAAATTGAGCCACTATAAAGTTTTGCTGGCCGCCACGCATCCTTATTATTTGCCTACTCACGATGACAAACAGAAACACATTTGAAAAGAGACATAAAAGAAATAATTTCAACTCACCTGACACCTTGCTTGGCCTCTCTGTCCAAAATAAATTGCTACAATATCTTTATTGTTGAGGATGACATCGATAAGCGCTCCCGGGGTCTTCAGCTCCTCCTCCTCCTCTCAAACAGCAGCGCAACGCATCATTTCGTGGTGCCTCGATAAAAACCTACAGAAAACTGCTACTCCCTCGGCAGCGTTGGGTTCAGCGTGGACAACATGGGATGAAGCGCGTATGTCACCTCACGGTACTGAAGCCGGGGGAGGTCACAGAGACTGAGCGGTTGTCCGGTCTCCTCGGGACCCTCTCCTCCTGCCTTCACACACAGCTCCGGGCTCCTGCGGCCATATGAGAGCCGCTGCTGTTACTGTACACACGGCTCACTGTCCCAACAGAAAGGATTAGTTTGCAGCCACTCTGCGACTCCAGCTCGTCTCCCGGTCGATGCCTAATGAGACAAGATGTTTTAATCCCATTTGTCTCCCGAGGGGGCACAGTGTGGTGGCGGACAGCTCCACCCTGCGAGCCAAGCGGGCATCGACCCCCCGAACAGCTGCTGTCTCCTCTCTCGACTGCTGTTATCGCTCCATTTGTGGGAAACCAACTTGAAATTTGACTCAATTTTTGTAAATAGCCCAAATAAACACAGCTTTATGGGTCGTATCATTACCCACATAGCCGAAAATGTCGTTCCCTTTTGATATGTAAATATCAATAAATTTATTTACCTGTTACCTGTTAAGAGTGACAAAGGTAACCTTTGTGCATAATTTAGAGAAGACTATCTTTCCTGTAGATTCAAGTTGAGTATAAACTGGCTTCAGCCAGCTTAGTTTACACATTATTGAGTTTTTCCTCCATTGCATTTTGTGTACACTGGTTAGCTAACTGTAAGAAACTAGTTAGCACGGATACGAATGCTGAAAAGATTAGTAACCCGACACTAAGTTCTATCCAAAATCTTAGTAGTTGCACCATGAACTCCTAAAAAGTAGGCATTTTCTTGATCAGGTATTAACTTGAGCTTTAGCGCCATCTTGAGATTTAAAGTGAGGGGTTTGAAGTCGTCAGTGGTAACGTCATTACGTAAGTATTCTGTGGACGTGGCGTGAACGGTAGCAGCAACAAACAAACTACAAGGTGAGACCGAAGATAATCCTCTGGAAGTAGGATGGATACTATTCAAGACAACTGACTGATCGGTGTTCACTTTTTCAGGTAAAGGCAGTTGTTGGCGACCCCCCTCCAGACATATTATTCATCAACTGTCCAAACACGACTGGCCTCTTTAAATAGGTGGATGCTAGTTAGCACTAGCCTAGCCTGTGCTAACTAGCCGAGCTGTTGACGTGCGCTATATGTTATACCTCTGTCAGCAAAAGACCAATCTTCAATGAAATTTGGTGGGTTAGAGAGATGTGGTGCTGAGGTTATGGTGTTATTCGTGGTGGATGGCGACGCTAACTTGACTTTTTGGGGCGAGTGAGACTGGGGTGTAGTATTGCTTTATTGTATTACACTAATAGTTCATTTATTATTTTTTTTTAAACGCTAACCATGGCTTTTAGTCAGCGTGGCGTTATTTCTTCGTAAGCTTAATTGTTTAGTAACATCCCTGCGTGTTCGATTAAGGTGTACTTATGGTCTACACCTTAGGTTCCTAGCTGCTAATTTAGCTGACGACAGCGATGGTCAGGAGTAACAAGGCATTTGATTTAAAGCCGTACCAAAGACGGAAATCTGCTTTTCTGTCATAGCAGTTGTGTTAAAGCTGCTGTAGAAGAATCTCTAGGTAACGCTGATTGATAAGATGTTCCCATGGCCGTGATGGATAAGAAAACTGAAACGTTATATAATCCGAGGACCTTGACATCTAGAAGACTGATAAGTGGCGCTTGCAGCCTCTTTCGGTATATGTGACGCTATCTAACTAAAACTTGAATGTCCAGGACTGCCTGCCAGAGAAAGGGCATGCCCGATGTCAACGTGTAATTAGTGTGAGTGAATTTCTCTGCTGCCTACACCTGTTAACTTCAGGTTTCAGAGAAGGTAATGCATGGCAGATTTTATATTGTGTCGTGAAACTCACACAGGCCATGTACTATTCAGTTGCTTTATATCTATAGTGTAATGTGTAAGTGGTCACATAGGAGCCAACAGGGTATAAAGTGGTAGCTCCTTTAAAAAGACATCCACTGACTTTGTCCTGCAATGTTAAAACCAGCGAGAACAATGACTTAGTGGTAACCTTCCTGTATGGTATGATCTTTCTTTCACTTGGCACATAGCAGCTACATAGGTATAGCTCCCTCCAGTAATAGACACCAAGCATGAGGTCATGGTTAAAAAAAATGGGGTTTATTCCTCACTAACCCTTGAGAACTGAGGTGAAAGAGAAAATTAAAGGATAGAAATGAACAAAATGCATTGTATGAACAGAAACTGTGGAGAGTGAAGGCTCAGCGCAAGTTACGAGTGAGCTGTAGCTACACTACATACACTCACAGCATGTGTAATTATTACAATTTAAATCTTTCAATCATAGAAGAACATAACTGTAACATGCTCGTACTTACTGCACTTCTTTCCCATATAGAACTAAACTTATTACAAAACATACCTCCTAGGCTGCTTACTTGCTTAACAGGGGCTACATTTTGAATTTGTCGTCCGTGTCCTTGTCTCCTTTCTCCTATGTAAAATTTGCTTACATGTTTTAATCTTTAGCCTAGACAAAGCGCTCATCTTATGCTCTGCTTCCTTGGCACTTCGCTTTCAGGGTTTGTTTTTTTAAATTAATTGCGTGTGTAACACTGACGCATCGGAGATTAGTTCCGCCTGCAAGACTTCTGTATTACAGATAGGAACTAAATAGTTCTGTAAACAATAAGAAACTAAATTGACAATGTGAGGCAGTAACAGTAGGTTGGCTGGGGTGACTGCAGCATATTTTACAGGATAGCCCTCTACGGTTTTTAGTTATACACTATTAAATAGACATTATTCTGACTGACTATGCAGCTAAGTCTTTCAAACTAGTTTTTTTTTGTCAACTTTTTCTTGCTGGTAATCCTAAAGAAGATGTTGCACAAGTTGAGGATTTCGCACTCAAGCCTATCTCTGCTCTTCCTAATACAGTGAAGAAAAAATGTCCAGTAGAAGCCAGCACTATGGGTTCCAGTCTGCCACCATGGTGCAGCCTGCCAATGGCGGTCATGCCTATCTGTTTGGAAACAATGGCTCAGAAAATGACCTGTCAGAAGAGGATGGGGAGAGCTATGAGTTGCGGTCCCGTGGCAGAGAGAGGCTACGGAGGAGCACTTCAAGAGATAGGATGGACGACATCATCCACCTGACCAGAGATATCCAAGAGGGTGACACTCTGAACAGCATTTCTCTGCAGTACCATTGCTCAGTACGTATTTTCTCATATAGCCATGGTTTATAACCAATTTGATTTTTTTTTTTAATATAATATTTAATATACTGGATTGTTATAGAAGGTTGACTATAATTCTTATTTCCTGTTTATTCCATATCTTCCCTAGGTGGCTGAAATTAAGCGTGCCAACAACCTTTTGACAGAGCAGGACTTCTTTGCCCTGCGTTCAGTTAAGATTCCTGTGAGGCGCTTCAGCGTTCTCACTGAGACTCACAGCACTGGTCCTCTTAAATCTGCCTCCCCATCGGGTGCCAGACGTCTGCCTCAGATTTCACCTGTTACCTCCCTCCCTTCTGAGTCCTCCACAGACTCTTCTTCTTCTTCTTCTACCGACAGTGTAGAAGGATTTCTCCTAGAGAAAGACAAGGACATTGAGCGGCTAGTGAAATCCACTGGTCCTTCTCGGAGTAGCCTCAATGAGGTCGTATCCTCCTTAACGCTGCAGCAGCAGCAGCCACTGCTAGCAGAAGTAGAGTATAAACCAGCGCAGCGGAAGGACCCTTATTATGGAGCAGATTGGGGCATGCGATGGTGGACGGCAGTGGCCATCATGCTGGTTGTTGGTATAGTTACACCTGTGTTTTATTTGCTGTACTATGAGGTTCTTATGAAAAGCGATGTCAGCCATCATGGCATTCCTACACAAGATCATAGCGACATGCATCAAGGACATCCCCATGACAGTAATTTGGACTTTCCTTATGGAGTACACAACCATGCAGGGGCTGGACCTGGACATAATCCTGGAAGTGAGGTTAATGGGAATCCACAGGGAATCGATGTGGACAAAGCGGGAGATGGCGAACACAAAGGGCATGAGAAAACATAGCTAGGGATTATAATTTTACATGCAAGTTTGTTGCCAACTCAGACCCAAACTGAGTGAATGTGTCCTTTTTTGAATAATTTTTTTATTGATCTTAATACATGCAATCTGACTGATTTGGAAAGTCACTTTATATTGGCAATAGCCATTTTAAAGGGTCGAGATATTAGGAATAAGGGTGTGGCCACAATCATTCCTCAGATTTAGTCATTTCCATTGATATGCTTTTCAACAAGGAGCATTGATGGGCCACCTGTCTCTTCTAGATGTGTGTCTATTTTGACAAGTGTTATGATAGGCTGAAGTTTTTGGGACTGAAGCACAGGATCCACAGTTTATGTAAAGCCCTGAGAACTGAGCTAATGTTTTGTTATGAGCTGGGCTGCTGCATTTTCAGTAAGGTCTACACAAACAGTCTGAGGAGTTCAAAAACCATGAGAGAAAATGTTTCTTCAGTGGCCACACTTTAAAATGATCTATAATTCTGTGGATGTAGTTTGAGAAATCACATCCACAGAATTATTGATGGTTTTAGGAGTTACTCTCAAAATTACTGTTTGTTCTAAGTGTATTTCTTTCCATGTTCCATGTGCTATTTGTTCAAAAATTATGAATGCTGCCAGTGTGTTTAATACAGAATTAATTTATTTCACCACTATTTAGCATTTGTTTTTACTTACACTATCAGTATTGAGAGTTGCAGTTAAATTATGTTTCTAAGATTCCATGAAAGTTTCCTGAATTTTAGCTCAGCTGAAGAGAACTGATTTTTTTTTTCCCCCTCATATCAAAAAACCTCCAAGAGCATGGTGAGGAATATGGGAAATGCACAGTTTTCCCAAAATGACACTCATACAGTACTTACAAGGTGAGGCTTTAGACTTTGTTATATAACCCTTTTATTTTCATTTACTTGATATTTTATGACAAAACATTTTGTGTTGTTGACAGTATGTGCCTTTCAACCTGTGAAAATGTGCTACAGGCTGGAGAATAAATACATCTATTTTGAATAAATTATTGCCAGTGTACACATACTTTGGCATTTCTTATTTACAATAGTCATTGAAGAAAGCTTTGCTCTCAAGATAACAATTCAAACAAAACTATCATTCTGAACAGTATTTCCAACTTATCTACAATACTTATACAGTCAAAACAATAACAATGATTGTTTACTTCAATAATGTATGCTCACTTGAGTTTGCATGGTGGAGTCTCAATATGTTGCTTCACCATCCATATTGTCATCACTGTCTGCAGCAAAATCTTCACCATTGTCAAAATAGCTGTCTATGTAGTCATTTTCCTACAGAGAGAGATGAAAGATAAACCAGATAATCAGGTCAAATTGACTGACTCTTACATATCATCCGCATTAAATTTATATTTAACAAATTTCAAGTTATACTTATTAATCTAACCTCTTCAATATCCTCTTCATCGTATTCTTCCTCTTCAATTTCTTCCTCTTCATCCGCATTCCCTCTTTTCTTTTCAGTCTCATCATCTGATTTTTCAGGGTTCCCATCATCTTTCTTTGCCAGGTCCTTAAATATTGATGTTAGGATTACATTATTTGCCAACTCAGAAGGACATGCTTAGTTCTCAATAAGTACATATGCATACATATACAAGTATTACGAACTTGATAAACCACATCAGGATTGTAATGCTTCGTAGTTGAACAAACATTAAGAGAAGCTTACATCTAATTTACTCAGCACATCTTCTGCTTCCTTGCGTGACACCTTCACTGTTTTCCTCTTTGTGCCTGTTGGATTTAAACATTCTGTTTTGATCCTTAAAGTTACAGACTCCTTTCATTATATACTTGATGGATTTTTAGATACCTGGTTTAGCACAAATTCTTTTCTTTTGGGGCATCAATTCTTTTGGGAAAAGGTTCCAGTCTAGAATATCAAGAATAATATTTATTTTCTATCTTTTCTCAGTTTGCTCTAATCCCATTACAGTGTGTTATGCATGTACCTGGAGTCCATTCCTCATCCTCCATTTGGCTGTGCTTTAGGTATCTCTCTGTGTATCTTTCCACTTCTATTTCATGTAAACAAAAGGAAAAGTTCTGTATCAACACAGTTAAGTGGCAACACATTTAACGAAAAAACCATCCACTGGGTGCTACTCCTGATTTTTGGCCACAGCAATAAATCACATTTGATAGTGTTTCAACATTTGAATGTCAGACCAGTCCAAAACAAAACAAATTATTGTTACAGATAAAATTCACAGTCTTTAAAATTACAATTAGCACATTATTTTGTGAATGCAAAGCACCTAAATCATGCATCTGATCATGTTTAGGCTAAGACATGAAAAAAAATCTGCTACTTATTAAAGATACATTTAGCTCACTGTTGACCAAGGGAACTCAGAAAAGCCTGTAAGGCCAGACCATAGAAATCATATTAAAACCTGCCAGATGAGACAGCAGCTGTAACCCAATATTTCTGCCATAAATCAGCTTCTATCTCCTTTCCAGATATGACCCTAATTAAATGTTTCAGTTCCTAAGTGCTGCATTATCTCTCCTCACTGTGGGCAACTGTCTTGCCATGGCATTTTTGTTGGATGTTAGGTTTCTAATGCATTACTCTCTGTCTCACCTGCTTTTTTAGACTGAGGCTTGATGTTGTGTGGCAGCCGTTGCATTGTTCCCCTCATCTCCTGTTTTAAGGCCAACATGTAGTCTTCATCTTCCCCAACTTTCAGTGGGACTGGTTTAAAGTCTGTGGTCTGGAGGGGGACAGAAAGTGGAGGGGCGATCATAGTGATTAAGTGTAACAGTTATGTTTCTTTTTCATAGATGTATTTTCCTTTGGTCAAAACTATGAGCAGATGTGGTCGCATAATGAAAAATTACATTAATTGTTTGCTGTAAAATGTCCAATAGTGGCAAAGAATTCTACTAAATTGATCATAAACTTAAAGTAAATGAAATGATGCAAGGACAATTACAATTGTAAAATATTCACAAAACCTGGCTCGTCTTGCAAAGTCACCTCAAAACTGTTTTATCTGCTTAAGATCTCAAACAGTTTGTAGATCATACACAAATCCTATCACAACAAAAACACTATGCATCATTATACACTACAATCAAAAATGGAAGTGTTCACAGCATGTAGCTCCAGAAATGTTCATTGTTTATAATAAAGGCATTTTTTATGTTTTCTTAAAAAAATATTCACAACTTATTAACAGTTTTTGTTCCCTCCTGTAAATATTATGAGCAATTAACTATTGAATGTTCAATATGACATCTGTGCTGTAATTGTGTTTGGGCCTGTGTGCAAGATATAATCAAGCTAACATGTACATCGTCCAGTGTCCTTGAAGAGCACAGTAATACAAGAGGGTATTTAGACAATACACAGAGAGATTGAGGAAGAGAAGTCAATAGGGGCCCAGAGGTTACTTTTGTCCTTTGGCCACCTCTTTGCTGCATCATGCAGAAAATAGTAGGATCATCCTTGAGCAACTGATCTGTTATAGCAGAGGATGTTTGAGGAAGAGGCTCTTAACATGACCACGACTAGTTCTCTTTCACCCAACTTCATTCATGCAAATACACATACGTGCCATACTTGTTTTAAATTCACACCTGCCTCTGTAATCCGTCACCGATACAGATGCAGTCTGAAATTCTGTGCCATCTAACACTTTGAGGGTTTATAGTAATTTATTATACTGCAATGTGATATGTCATCATGGGTCCTCTGCGTTTGTGTGTGTGAGTGAGAGAGACAGAGAGGCATAGAGAGAAAGAAAGTGTGCGGTCGGTACTTACTGGAAACAACGGGCTGGGCCCCACCCTGGCTTCTGGCATGCTGCCCCTGCCGATGCCCAGAGCCTCTATGTTGAAGGTAAAGGCAGCCACTCCACGACCCTTGCCTGCCATGGCTGCAAGCCTCCTCTGTACCTGCAGCACATGTCAAGTCAACTTCAGTCACACACGTGTTGACACAAGTCAATGTAACACAGCGCCTGTTCTCTCTCTTTTTGCCCAACGTTGGTCAGCACTGACATTATGTCGGAAACACATCAACATATACAGAGTTGTAATACTCACTAAGGGGCTGTTAGTAAATTGCTCCTAATGTGGAGACGGAAAATCCTAAAAGTCTATGTACTTCAGGGCTATTCAGCGGCATGAAGCCTTTACTGAGTCTCCATGTTTCACTTTTCGACTTTTCTTGTCTTTAAAGTACAGCTGCCCGAGTTTGTCTGTTGTTCCACACGTAAACTACCTCCTGAAAGGACTAAGTTTGCAGCTAAATCTAGTGAAGATTAGTACTTCTTTGCTAACACCGGCGTGGGACGATGTGCTCACTACACTCAGCAGCATGTGGAAATGTGGCTTTAATTCGCCCCGCCCCTGCGTGACGCTGGGGGAGACGTAACGTCTTTCGCAGCCAATAGTGGCGCGTCTCAAACCGTCGTCACTCGCCTGTTCGCCCAATGAGCACGCTCCCCTCCTACAAGGGTGTGTCAGCGGCCCCCATCACGTTAACCTCAATGAAAACATAGCAGCTCTAGCTAAAAGGCTAGTCACACCTCTCCGCCGTCGGACCGCCGGACAGCACGATCCCCACATCGGTTTGCTCTGACAGGTGCATGAACTGGGATGTCTGCAGCCGACTGGTACGCTCACAAATCGCTCGGAGACGGACTCTTCTGGATCCAGGAGCGATTCTACCAGTCAGAGAACCGGGCTAACATCTGGCTGCTCCGCGGCTCCCACCAGGACGTGGTCATAGACACCGGTCTAGGCTTGAGGAGCTTACCTGACTACATCGACGCCAAGGGGCTGCTCGGCAAAGACCCGCAGAGGAAAAACCCGCTGCTGGCAATCGCCACCCACGCCCACTTCGACCACTCGGGTGGTCTGCATCAGTTCCAACAGGTGGGCGTCCACAGTGCCGAGGTCGATGCCCTGGCCAACGGAGACAACTTCGAGACGGTCACCTGGCTCAGCGACAGGGAGATAGCCGAGGCTCCCAGTCCAGGATGGAGGGCAAGGCACTACAAAGTCAAGGCTGTGCAGCCCACACACATACTGCAGGAGGGTAGGTAGGAGAGGCCGCATTTACAGATGTGATTTATGGTATGTTAGTGGGTCTGTGATCAAACACTAGGTCATTGGTTCCAAATGCATTTGCCTGCGGATGAGCATCGTGGTCGATACCATTAGATGATATTTACTGGCTGCGCCTGGACTTCAGCTATAGTTTGCACATTAAGCTCTATACAGGAGGCTATCTATCCCCTCAGGAGGATTTTAGTGAACAATGAATTTGGCAGAGGACCAAAAATGACTTGCACATAACATTACACACACACATACAGATTGTAATGCATGGTGTTTTTGAGAGGCAGAGGTATGGTGAGAGGGTAACGCTAACATTTTTCACCAGCTTCATTGTGGGTGGTTCACAAAGCTTATGTTGTCTTTGATTAGACAGGGTTATAAATAGCAGGTGAGGGGCAGTGCCTCTACAGGTGTAAATGTCTTATTACATAACATTACATAACATTACATACATAAGATAGACTATGAAAGGATGCAGAGAGACAGGTAATCTGAAAAGGGCTGACCACACTGAGCAAACTGTACTAGAATGTGTTTTTTTTTTTGGTCAGCTATTTCTGCATTCATCATCTTTACTTTCAAAGCACTTCTATTTTAAGCCAGTGTGCCGATTACTGATGGGCTCTGTTACACCCAAGACAGAAAAGAAGAGACTGGCCACACAACTCACCGCATGAGTGCCAGATCAACCACCAAGTCAAAGTTAAACTTGCATTCTGCAATTTTAGATTTTTCATTAATTCCAAGATAGTTGCTGCACAAACCCTACATCATGAAGGATGCTACATTGTTGAAGTGTGGACCAAAACTTTACCTGTTAAGTCTCTTAAGTAATCTGATATTGTTTAATTTCTGCACCGTCGGTCAACACACTTGTTCTGCTGTGTCAGAGCTACTGCTGCAATGCAGTTAAAATATCTCATTGTTTGGTTTGTCAGTTTCACTCTTTTGTCACACTGCATCCCCATACACAGCCTGGGCCAAATCAATGATACGCTGACTGTCCAAGACGCTACACATCATAGTGTTGTGAGGTGATGTGTGGGAGGAGAAAAATATAGCCCTGGCTTGATTCCAACCTGCCACCTTATGAAGAAGACATGGCTTTAGCCTGGATGTAAATCTGGGAATGGGATCCATATGCCTATAAGGGTACAAGCTATATTGCGTTTGTATGTGACAATATGATACCATCTCTCCCTCTTTCTTGCCTAGGTGATGTCATCAACCTGGGTGACAGACAGCTGACTGTGCTCCACATGCCCGGTCACTCTCGGGGGAGCATCTGCCTCCATGACCGTGACAATAAGTTGCTCTTCAGTGGAGACGTAGTGTATGACGGCGCCATGATTGACTGGCTGCCCTACAGCCGTGTCAGTGACTATATCAGCAGTTGTGAGCGTCTGGTCGGGCTGGTTGACAGCGAACAGGTAATGCTGAAACACACAAGAGGTGGCCTGACCATTTCAGCTCATGGTCCTGTTTTAAAGTTAAAGGGGAAAATATGATTAATTAAGTTATTTCTTTATAAATCCGAAGATTTACTAGCTGTATGTAAAAACCATACTTAATTCAGAGACATGCCTCATATACTGGTGAATAGAGATTTGTGTTTACTTGAAATGGTGCTTGAGTGTAACAACTGGCATATTAATTGAACAGGTTGACCAAGTCCTCCCAGGACATTTCAACACCTTTGGTGCGAAGCGGCTCCATCGGATTGCGTCCACATATATCAGCAGAGCTGGAACGTGCCCTGCAAAGTTCTCCACATTTGCCTGGAGTACCCTGGCTGGGGTGGCTCTGCGGGCGTTCAACCCACGGAGTGCCTGTTAATGAGAGGGGATCATGGAGCTGGAGGAAGCATAAGTGCACAAAGAAAAATGTTGAAATATGGAGGACATGAGAGAGGGTGTGGAGGGGAAACACTCCTCATTTATATCTAACAGTAACATTGTTCATTTACTTATGTAATTCAACAGAATTCATATAATTGCCAAACTTTATGTAAAATGCCCCTATTGGGTTACATAAGTCAATAATCAGCATCATATGAAGCATATAATTAAAAAAAAATAAAATAAGTATTTATGGGTGTAATTCTGTTATATACTGATGAGTATGTATATGTTGGTCTGAATATTATTAGATGTATGGTTTTTATACTTTAAGCAGATATGAATTTACAATAGCACAACAATGGTACAACTCTGCACTACAAACAGAAAGCAGGGAGCTTTGGGTTTTTCTCTGACACATTTGGAACATAGTCAATATGGCCATAGTATTCCTCTATGCATATTATAATGCTCAGCGAAGACTCAGTGTCAACTACCTCCTATGTTTGTAAGAGTGCTTTGTACTACTGTACTACTTTACTATCGAAACACTGACAATAAAGGCTCTGGTTTACCTGCTTTTCTTGATGCCTGTACAACACAGACTGCTGCAACCTCTATATGGAGTTTTATCTCTGGGCGTTCACAACAGACAAGCTCCTATGGGATTTGTTTCTGGAGGGAGAGGGAGAAGTAGAAGCAG
The DNA here is from genome assembly GCA_038496675.1 of Rachycentron canadum. NCBI lineage: Eukaryota > Metazoa > Chordata > Actinopteri > Carangiformes > Rachycentridae > Rachycentron > Rachycentron canadum. The sequence goes on from CM076654.1 coordinate 16,298,057, forward strand.
AAGAGAAATGGATAGAATATGATCCATCATACGCTCAGAGTGTAGAGTACTTTAAGTACTTTTCTGATCTGATGGAAAAGTTATCCCACTGCAGGGAAAGACGTTATGGTGATACAGAAAAGAGAAGATTTTCATGATCAGACTTTTTCAGTGTAGGGTGCTTTAACCTGTTTACACAGTGTGTTGTTTTATATCCTTCCACAAGTCACAATTAAGAATTGTAGTTTTGGAAAAAGATGTTACAACTGGCAAAATGTACATGTAACAAAATCATATGATCTAAAATATATATAGCCGATGATAGTTTATATGGATGATACAAATACAGATAGAACAGTGAGTTGATAAAACATTTATTATAATTAATGTTATATTATTTAAACATGAGATTTCCACATTTCTCGTTTTATGTTCGCCTTCTAGGACGGCGTACATGCAGAACACAAAGCCTGCTAACAAGGGAAACTCTTGCAAGGTTATAACATTCAATGTTATCTATTCATAACAGTTAAAGATCTGCACATCATCTGTTAACATTATGATAATCAGGTATCAATATAGCTGCATTTATAACAAAATCAATAATGTAACAAAAGACAAAGAGAGGAGGTTTATTTGTTAACTTATAAAAATTAATTTACAGTAACAAATGCTGTTTTTCAAGCATGTGACAGTTTTAAATCTTGGTAAAAATGGTTGCCCGAAGTCTGAGCCCAGAGAGGGAAACAAGTCCACAGTAAACAGAGACAGAAGAAGAGGCTTTACTGCACCGACAGAGACACCGACTCTCCTACAAGATTTCATTCTGTTTTCTTGTGATAAGAAAAAAAATGGTGTGAGTTGTCTAAATGGCAACAGCTTACATAATTAAAAAAAAAACAAAAACAAAACTGCGGCAGTGTAAACGAACCATTTAAATTTTGTTCTCACTATCACAACACAACTTTGTTTTATGTAAGAATTAAGTTTCATAGATAGTTTTCTAAAATACAGCCACCATAAAATCATTTCTAAGATTTCTCTCTGTGTTGCATAATGATAGCTAAGTGGACGTTTCACATTTAATTGGATTTTTCGTAAGCAGGAATCACTATTAAATGAACTCCTACAAAACTGCCGTGAGGCAGTGTAGCAGAATTCTAAGTATGGCTTGGGTTTTCAATAATACTTTTAATAGCTTTGGTTAATTTCAGTTTATTCTAAGGTTTATTCTATGTATGTAAGGATCTTTTATTCAGTTCTGACTACGACATGTCAATAATGTGCAGATAAATGTGTAAAAGTAAAGACCAGAGAACAGATTTTTACCCTGAAGAGATCACAGTAATAACCAGTACAGTAAGTATGAGCACTTGCATTAAGTTAAGCTTTCACCAGATTCATTGTTGAAATGACCTCAAGTAGTTCAACATTTTAACTGTAAGTTGAATCATGCAAAAAAAAAAAAATGGTGCATAGTAATTTTAGGAGAACCACAAAGATCATCTGTAGTGTGAATGATTAGAAAAGTACACTGAAGTAGATATCACAGTAACAGGCAACAAACATCAACCTTCTCTCCACACTCAACAGTTTACATGTGAAAACGCATGACTGATTTACACCTTAGGTTCATCTTGCATGTTCATCTTGCCACATGCTTACTGGCTTTCATAGCATAAACACTGCAAACCTTTCTTTATAAAATACAGATCAGAATCATCCAGTCAAAACACTGCTAGCGTATTAATGGAGATGACCTTGAGACAGTGTTTGAGTGGCCAGGATGGTTGATGCAGAGGAAAAAACAAAACCTTTTCCAGTTTCAGAATTAGATTCCAAAGACAGAGAGTAGGCCTAGTGTGGCATGTTTATCAGATCAAGTCCTTAGCTCATAGCATCACTTAGTATTAGACTCAAGCAAGCAAAGTACCTCCCAATTAATTTTGGAGCGTCTTCAAAATTGTGACAATCCAGCAAAGTGCAGTCGCCTGCAGTGATTGTCACCTGTCTTTTGCGTTAGAAGACTTTCCAGTTTGCCCCAGGAGGGTCTTCCACGATCCACCCCCCCACCAGGATACAGGCTAAAGGCAGCTCATCCCTCTCGAGGCTGTGCATATGGCCTAGCAGATAGCCTGAAGTGGGTTCACATGTGTTGAGCCAGTTAAACCATGGTTTAATGAGCACTATTACCTTTAGGTCAGCATAAAATGTCTGCCAGGAAGCAAGTTCACACCTGACTTTGGAGCCAGTTGCGAGGATCAAGTCTGGCCCTGAGGTTCCTGAGGCTGCGTCGAGCTGGGGAGGGCCTAGAGAAGGGGGCTCCCTCAGATGACTCAGGGCTGTGGCTGCCCTCACTGTTGCTGGAGCTGTTGCTGGAGGTGGAGCTGGAGCAGGAGAGTGTGGTTTGTGTGCTGCGCTGTGATTGAGGCGAACGAGAGGAGACAGGGATTGGGGTGAGCAGCGACGAGGAAGGAGGCGGGCAGGGGCACTGGAAGGTCCCTCCTCCTCCATATCCCCTCCCTCGAAGAGTGCTGAGCTTTGCATCCAGCGACAGAGTGCGTGGCCTCGAGCGGGAGGGGGAAGATGACAGGAGAGAGAAGTTTGAAGAAGGCTCGGGCCAGCCGTGGTGGTGAGAGCAGGGACTGGTGCTGCAGTGGCTGTCGCTGTCTGAAGTCAGACTTGCATCTGAGGATAGCAGACCCAGCTGCGGGCAGCGGTGAGGGCTCACAGGACTCTGGCGCAGTCGATGAGGGGTGCAGGGGCTGTGGCCAGACAGATGAGACGTACAGGGACGAGGGCGGCCAGCGCTTTTGGGGTTGTTCTCCTCAAACACAGACATCCAGGTGGGAGAGGTGCCCAGCTGGCTGCGGAGCTCCAACTCCTGCAACCTCCGAGCCAGGATGTCTGACACAGTAGTGCTGAGGTCATCAGATGACTCAATAACTGCAGGTGAAATGCAGTAAAATGCATCATTTTACTGCTGCAGAGTAAGCTTCAAGTTTTTCAAGTGATTTCAATCTAACAAATTTAAACTATTGCTTTGGGACTAAATCTGAAATCTGGGTCTCTCTGACAGCTAATGACATTCTTACCATTTGGAATAGGGCTTTGGTAATCCTGCCCTACCAGATAAATTATCTTTTGTTATCTTTTCCCAAGTGGGTCGTGATACAGATAGTTTTAATGCCAAATTTAGGAATATTTTGAAGCTGTGAAATGGTATTTTGAAACATATGCTTGAGTTCATAGGGAGAAAGGTTCACAGTGGATTTACATGGTTAGATCTCTGCTTACTGTTCAAAAAGTACAGCACAATTTAAAGCCTGTTCTGGGAGGCTTTATATTTTTCCTTTAATCTCGTTATGCATTGTATACTTACAACATGTACATTATGATCCTGCTCACTTGTTTAGTTTTGAGCATATTACACCATTAAGGAGAAAATTACTTAAAGACTTCCAATCCGGTACGTTTCATTGTTATATAATTCATGATAATGGAACAAGAACATCCTGTCTTATCATTTTATTACTCTCTTACTTACTATCTACATTGTTAAGATGAAACTGATGCTGAATTAGAAGTAAACCCTGGACTGCAGCATTTATGACAACATAATTTACATGGAGCCCTATTCCTGTTACTTCACCTGTCGTTGTAATAGGATGAGAGCAGAGCACGAATCTCAGCAGACACAGCGTTATCCTGCAGCAGAAGACCCTCACAGGAGGGTGTGGCAAGAGGGGCTGCCAGGGGAGTTAGGAAAACCGAGAGGGAGGTTGTTGAGAGAGAAGGGGGTGGAGTGGGTAGGAGGTGTGCAACAGGTGGAGTTCATTTTTTATGTGTTTTAATGGTTGTGAGAGAAATTGATAAAGGTTGATACGTGTGTGTCATTGAGAAACAAAAAAAAAACAACAACCAAAAAACGATTAATTCAAGGATAAAGAGAATTTGCCCGTTAAAAATAAATGGTGAAAGTTGATGATAAACGTGGTGTTGATCATGAATGATGTACAAGGACACGGGGAAATAATGAAAAAGGACATTGGAGACAAAATCAAGGAATGATGGATTCAGGATAGACAAGGAAAAATTGAAAAGGACAAAGAGGAACAGAGAAACAAAAGACAGAGAGTAAGTCAGCGTGTCAGAGATAAGACCCAATCTAACTACAGTATAGAGAAGTAAAGCAGAGTGTGAGTTTGAGATATTGAAGAGGAAAATTTAATTGTGACAGTATCTCTCATGCACAGGGACCCAAGGAATTAAAGCTACACACAGTCACATGCAGTGCAGACAGTGCCTTCTTTCCCTGTCTTCTCTTTTATTTTTCCTTTATAGTTAAAAGTTTAACTAAGTTTAATTTTGTCTTACCCATTTCGTGGTAAAGAGAGCCCTGTTTTGGTGTGACAGGAGCTGGTTTCCGTGGCGATGGTAGTTCAATTTTCATTAAGTCATCACAGCATTGCTTCCACTGGCCTGTATGTTGAAGACAAACAGTCACCCTCAACAAACCAAGCAGTAGATAGAGAATAAACAATATCCTATGCCCTTGAGATGGAGTCTTTGAAACAGCTGGTGATGGTAACATATGTGAGAGACTGATGTAAAACCATACAATGTCTGTGTTATAGCAGAGCAGATACTCACTCATGTCATAGAAATGTTGCCAAAAGGCCTCCATCCACCGGTGTGTGTCCTCGCGGCTGTCTGTGGTCAGAGTGTGCATGACCTCCTCACCTCCATACTGGTTACTGATACAGATATTCTGAACTTTACTGTGAGGGTCTTTCTCTGATGCACGTATTCTGGTCTCCTGAAACATGGGAGCAACAAAGAATACAATCATTTCCACAAAATGACTGCAATCAGAAATAAATGCCTGTACTTCAGCATGAAAAAAATTCTGTGCTGCAAATAGTGGTCATATTATGGCAATTGTAATTGTAAGTCCTCACAGAATATAAGCCTTCACTAATAAAGCTAGTAATTAGCCCTCTTCCAGGCCATTTCCCTTCAGCAATTATCCAACAAAAGGTGCAGACATCTAAATTCCCACCTCTTCTTTCTACGGCAAACGTGTCTAGGTCTGACTGAAACCACTAGATGGCAGTAGTAGTCCATTCATCCATGTCTCACACTGGGCTCCATCTTCCTCCTCCTCCTTTTGGAGAGCCAGACAGCTGATGAACTAGGATCATACAGACCTGATCTGATCTGACTGACTTGGCTTTGGGTCAGAGGCAACAAAAGACTGAATGAGTCACTATGGAAAGAATGAGAAGCCCCGCAGGCATCAACGCTCAGACAGAGACAGGAAATAAGATGACTGAAAACCTGCCTGGCTGACTGACTGACTGTTCTTCACTTTAGTGCCTGAAAAAACAGAGGGATGAGAGTAATGTGATTGGATGGCTCTGATCACTGTGTGCAGAGACTTGAAAATATTGAACAGATGTAATCTTGAGATCCAGATATGCCTGCCCTTTTCTAGCGTTGCAACAGAACTACAGATTCCCACAGGGGCAGCTAAGTGCCTTGCTCAGGGGCACCTTAGTTACTAAGAGAGGTTCATCTCATCTCTTATTTACTTTTTTTTGGCTCAGATTCTACCAGTTGGCTTAAGCCTTAAACTGGCAGCAATCCACAAGCCTTACCATCTATGCTGTTGATGCCTTAGGTGTTACCAAAAAAACACAACAGTATGTTTTCTGTAAGGCTGGATCAGCCTCTGGAGACGTATTACTACATCCCAAATAGTTTGTGTGTTTCCATGTGATTCCTCTTCTGACCTTGTTGATAGCAATTGTGAAAGCTGGTTCAACGTTGGCATCCACATCTTCTTGCCGGTGGTAGCAGAAAAGGCTTGTTCCTTTTAGAACAGCGTACACTTTTGTCCAACTCTGAGGGTCACCTCCACACTGCTGCAGGACAAGAAGATCGATTATGTGCGCAGTAAAAGAAAGGGAAAGAAACACAAAGACAGATGGCATCGTAAGAAGCAGAGGAGGTAAGTAGAGGACAAAAAAGAGAGAGAGGTTCCCCCAATGGTGCTGCACACCCACCTGCCAACTCACCTTAACTTTCAAACATCCACTCATCATCTGTTGGGTCATACATTGAGGTTGAGCTGCGAGGCGGCAGCACATACTGCCGTAGAGTGGCAGCCAGTATGAACACTCCTCTACAGGGAGAGAGATATGGATGGACAAAAGTAAACACCATCAATAAATAAAAATATTCCCTCATGATATTCAAAATTCACACACAAACATGTATACTCATATGCATCCACACATACAGACACACACTTCATCCGTACATCACATTGTGCCCCCCCCCCCATTTTACACAAATACAAGGGACAGGGGTGTAAAAGACTGGCAGCTGCAGGGAGAGTCGTGAGGTGCGGTAATGAAACTTTACAGCAGGCTGAAGGGCCAATGAATAAAACACTAGGGGCCTGTCTGTTGGAGGGTCTGGGCCCTTGTTAGCCCACATCATTACAGCTTTACACAACAGTCACCTCACTAGCACAGCTTTTATTACTATGACCTTGACAATGGCTGTCTGTCAGAGAATATGGAGACAGGGAGGGAGGATAAGGAGATAAGGTGGGGGGCACAGTGCGCTAATTTAAGGGAAATTATTAGAATGCAAATAGAAGGAGTGAGACTGCGATATGTGAGAGAACAAAAAAAAACAGACAGATGGCTGATTTGGCTGAGAAAGGAGAAAGATGGTGAGGAGACAGATTGACGGAGGCTGCCACTCACCGTTGCCTGAGATGGTGAGGTCATGTGTGCGAAAGCTGTCCTGGATGTGTGACAGTGATAGGGTGGTATGAGCTAAGAGGTGGTACTTCGGGCCCCTATCAAAACACAAGTGAGGGGAGAGAAATTTATTTGTTGTTCAAGTATGCATGTTAACAGTGAAAAACAATCCTAATAAATATGCCCACATGTGTTCTCAGAGATAGACAGATACATTATTTCTCTCTCTACTCTCGCTCCATTCAATCTTATTGGCATAAAATGTAAGATAGTTAATATTGCAAACCAAACTTACGGTACAGAGGGAACTGGCAGCAGGAGAGGAGCTGCCCCTCCGTTGCTGACAGGACTGCATGGTCCAGGCTCCATGGCCGCCCGGAGCTTCTTCCCAGCTGATCGGCCCAATGAGGAGCTCAGTTTACTGGCTAGTTTCCTTGGTGTGCTCCCTGCTGAGTAGTCATCCTCCGAGCAGCAGCTGTACAGCTCAACACGGAGCTCAAAAGCTGGACTGGCTTCACTACTGCAAAGGGGTACACACAAAACAAGTGTGACTATATCAGTGTTACGCACAGGTTGTATGTGAATCTTTTTGGTGGGTATTACAGGAAGACAGATGACTTACAAAACAATGGTGTTGTCAAAGCAAATATCAGTGAGTGTCCGGTCCACTATCACCATGTCTGTGTCAAAGATCTCTCCTCCCAGCTGCAGCAGGCAGAACACTGCACACCGGTGAAGCTCTACAAAAGGACAAGATGGGAAGACAGAAAAAAAAGAGAGACAAAAATAAAATCACACACATGTGCCATCTCAAGAGCTTTCATTCATTTGCATCACTTGAAAACTCAGTTTCGGCTTCAAATGACATCACCTGCAGCCTTCAAGATTTAGGTAACTGTTATGTGTTGAGACCAGAGGTTAGAGAGCTGGAAGATTAAAACTCCTCCACCTGGATAACAAGCAATTCTGCTGTTGTTAGTTTCAGTTCAGCAGTCTCAATGGCCAACTCTGCTAGGGATTCCTGCACAGAGCTGTTATGTAAAACTGTGGTTTCAACCACATAACAGTTTCAGTGGCCACAATCACATCATGCATCCCAAATGCATGACCATGAAAAAAAAAATTATATATATATATATATATATATATATATATATATTTTTTTTTTTTTCCAAGGTTGATAGAGGTTGTTCCAATTTACAGTGACCATTACCCCAATGGGTCTGGGTGGTCCCCACTGTATGTGCTTCCCTGTTAATGCCAATGCCACATTGACACTTAATATTCCAATGTATTATTCCAAGTATGAGCTCAACATGCTTAAAATATGATTGGGCATGTGAGAGAGGAACATGCTTTACTCCTCCTTCCCTCCTGGGCTTAGTTTATGTCTTGGTGTGCTTAATGACCTTGACTAACAGCCTCATTAGGCTTTGTTAAGAGTCTACTACCTGTCTCTTGAGTTCATTTATATGCACAGGCCTTGCAGATTAATTCCATTCAAGTTGCCAAGGGAGAGAATGAGAACTGAGACTGCTATAATGACTGCACGGAAGTTAACCCACATTGACTCTATCAAGAGGAGGTGGAATAGAAAATAGTCAATATAAATAAAACCTTTGTAAGATTTTCAGTGCACCAACATTAAAATATGAGTGGGTTCACAGTAATATTCCCTAGGAAAAAAGACTTTGGGCATTCCTTAAATGCACAATGTCACGTTTCATTTGTGCGGCCTTCCCGTATTCTCTGCCCCACTAATAATGACCCAGTTCAGTGTATGTGTACTGCTGCCTCTCAGAGCCAAGAGGAACAGCCAAAAAGACAGACCAGTGAGGTCAAGTTGAGCTGAAAAAAAAAAAAATAAAAAATAAGAATAATATCTGGGAACAGGAACAGATTGTAATGGTTAGTAATGAGAACTGAGAAGATGTCACTCTGTATGGTCTTGTTGGCACAGTTCAGTAGGAGTCTCTTGGATCGGCATATTTTTTTAAAATATGAAACAAGTCCACATCAGTGTTTCCCCCTGAAGCCACTGATGAAAATGTGATTTTTGTTCTGTAGTCACAAGGAATCCCACATTCAAGTCATAAGATTTCTTAAAAGCTTGCACACAAATTCAACATCTTTGAATTAGCCATATTATTGCTGTGTGAGGCCACATACCACCTCCCTCAGGAGCAAATCATTAATAAAACCTACAGGCATACATCATTAATAAGCCAGCAATGGATTTCTTCACGTGCATACAGAGGTGTATCCTCACCTCCTTTGTTCTTGAAGTACTCTGTGTCTTTCCACATGAGAGGGATACGAAGATCTGTAACGACAACAGACAAAGAATTGGACCACAAAAATGTTAACCACCCTTACTTCTACTTGATATATGCATGTGTCTGTGCATGTGTGTCTTCTTTCTTCTTTGCTTTTAACTTATTGGCTGAAGTGTCCACAAACGACTGTGTGTGTGTGTGTGTGTGTGTAGCATGTTCCCCAGCTGGGTACCAGAGATGCACTAGTGCCCCAGTGAACCTCCACCCATCCATGCACACACGGACCCACATGCACATATGCACATGTATTCATGCACACTACCAGTCCTACAACTCATTAATATTTATTTCTTTAATTTCTCATTATGTTGTAAACACAAGTAAAACAAGAACTATTTGAAAGCTACATCTGACCTCTCTTATCTCATTCTCTGGTGTGAATTATCTCTCTGCAGTGCGTCTGTGATACAAACAAGTAGCTCCATAATCATTAATCTGACTGCCCTCTGTCATATTGCGACGATCAGCATCTGCAAGTCACCACGTTCACCATGGTCAGCAGAGAAGGAATGGTACACAATGTGCCTGACAAGAGCTGCTCTGCATCAAATCAAATCAAAACACAAAGCAGATGGCAAAGATCCTCTTTCCTTTTCCTTTTCCTTTTCTTAGTGTTGGTTAATTTTTTGTTAACCAGAGTGCCACATTTGAAATGCAATGTAACTTTTCTACAGTCATTTCATTTTCATTAATACACATCTCTAGTAGTCACTTGCCTGAGATAGCCACTTTTCCTTTGCATGGGAGTCTGTCATCCATTGGCCCTGCATCCGACGACCTCCGTGTGACCTTCTGCATGACCTGAGCTTCCTTCATCCTCTGCAACTCCGACATGTAGGCCATGATACGAGTGCTGCAAGTCTGCAGGCTCTTGGCTGCCTCCAGTGCCTGGTCTCTCTGGGAGCAGGCAGCCAGCAGCTTGCAGGCTCCATCACGCATCCGGATTTCATGGTCAATCTTCTTCTGAATGTCACTGTCCTGCAAGGACAAGGGATGGTGGAGGGAGAGAGCTGAGTGTTAGAATGGAGCATTAAATGACAGCTGATGTAAAATTCAAAAGAAATGGAGGAAAAAATTATTGGCGAGATGCAAGAGGTGCATTGAGAGTGAGATCGATAGAGAGAAATGAAGGAAAGATTAGAGAAGACAACAAGAGAGTGTAGGTGCAGTAAATTACAAAGTCTGTTGTGGATACATTATTAAGGTGTATTTCTGAAAGCCCTCTGGAGTCTGTGTTCACTGATGTGTGTCTGTTGCCAGAGTTGGCACTGACACTATTCAAACACATGGCCTTTTGCCCTCTCACCAACCAGCTCACCCCCAGCTGAGCAGACACGTAGATGCTGAATCATTTAGTAAAAACGTATTCACTCGACAGACAGACAGACAGACAGACAGACAGACAGACAGACAGACACACAGACACACAGACACACACACACAGAGGAAGAGGTGCATCTTCAGTGAGGGAATAAAGGATGAAGCTGTCAAACATTGAATGTCTGCACCACAAATGAGAACCCCCTGATACACAAATATCCACATACACACTTAGGGACGTCAAGCCACTGTCCCTTTCCTCAAGCAGCTCTCTACAAGGAAAGTCTTATTATTAGAAAGCCATTTCTAATAATTAATAAGATTATTTTTCTAGTAATTAAGAAGACTATGTACGTTTATGCAGCAGTACACACACAAACACACACACCGTGAACACATGCACGCACACTCTCAAACCCAAACACATGCAGACAGTAAAGGTTCCTCAATCCTAAGCTATCTGACTGTGTCTCTGGTGATGGTGTCCAGAAATTTAAACAAATCTCTAAGCCCCTCTTCCCTCTGTCGGCAGAGCAAAAATACTGTATGAACGAACTTAAAACAGCAGACAGCGCAGGGAGAGGACTAGCATATGCAGCGAGAGGGATGAGAGAGCACAAAGGGATGCAGGAATCAAACAAAGACCAGAAAAAGCAAAGCTGTGTTGACCTTGAGTGTTACCGCCAGTGCTCTTTTTCAAGCTAAAACCTGTGAGTCATGAACAAATCAATGCACATAAATCCAGGTTTTTTTTTATAACGAATGAGTGAACAAATGGAAACATCTGCCTGACTGCTGGAGCGTGTGTGCGTGTATGTGTGTGTGTGTGTGTTCCTCCTCTTCAATGATACATTAGAAATCTCACACTCTCTCCACAAATGATCTCTAATGCTCCTTTTGCCCTTCTTTTTCCACCCATTTCTCTGCTTAATAAATGCATCTCATCCAATATTTCTCATACATCTCTCTCTCTCTCTCTCTCTCTCTTTGCCTGATCCTCATGAATTTTTTATTCTTTTGATTTAAGCTTTTATACTTTCACTCCTCATTTTCTTCCGCCTTCTCTTGCGCTCCATCCATTCCACTTCATTGTCCTCAATCGGCTTTTCTTTCTACTCCTCCCCACACCCTCCTCCTCCTTTTTACCTGTCTCTTTCCTAGGCTGAGCCTCTCGCTTTGTTCAGAACAGGCCCAGTGGGAGAGGGATGAATGCGGTTTGGACTTAAAAGTCCACAAAATTCCACATTCAGATTCTTGCTTGGACATGGTGCACTACAAAATGAGGTTTCATGTAATTCTTGATTAACCACTGTATTGGTCCTTCTCGGGGTTCAACCACACTACTTCTGCACGGTGGTGAAAGCTACACTAACGGCTGTAAATTGAACATATGATCCAACTATTCTGTCTCCAAACCAAACCACCAAAACATTTAAACATTCTCAGTAAAAGTCTGACATGCATTACAGTATGTCTTTCTGCAATAAGACGGTATGACCTTAAAAAAAACGGCTGGAGGTGATTACAAGCAGATTTCACCTTAGAAACTCTGCTGGAATGAAGAATTATCAGACACAGCATGATTGAGCGTATTTATACTGATATAATGATAATGATCAGTCTGGAGCTGTGTAAAATCTGCACTATGGCTGCTGAACAAAGTGTAGCTACACAAATAAGCCTGCCATTAAATAAACACTTTCACTGGCTGAAAAGCAATTATCATACTCTTGACCACAAAAGAAAGGAGCACAAATTACAGCAACAGTATAAACATAGATGGTCTGCAAGGTACAAGTGGCCGATTCAATTTTGTAGGTCAAGCGTTTGTTTATGAGAGCTGATGTGCTTTTCTTACAAGTGCCCAATTTTGGAGAAAAAGAAGGCATTTTAATGGAGAATGGAAGAAAAAGACAGGATGGAAATAAACAAAGAAGCCCACACTTAGGGCATATTTTTCATTTTAATACAGCAGATACCGAGCTGATAGAGACGGCCTTCAAATAACTGTAATGGGGAACAAATGCATGTTTTCTAAATTCTCAATAAAACAATGAGGACTACGCTGGCTGTTGAGTCTAATTCTTTAAGACAGACGCTCTTCTTCCAGGAGTCAGTGTCAAAACAATTTGGATTATCGATTCCTTGTTGAAGCAATTCATCAAGCTGTAAACATCTTCCATTTTGAAGACAACTGTTTCTTGATTTCACATCATTGTTGATTGACTTTGTACAAAATGATTACACCACTTTGCACTCATTGCTTTCAGCATTTTATAGTGCAGCACTTAATTAGGTTGCTGAAAGAATTGATGTTATATTCCATTAGAACAAAACTTTTAGCCGGAAGTGACAAACATAAAAAGGAAATTTGAACCAAGGATAAAGGGAGAATGTCCGGCTCTCTCTGTGTCCACATGTCCTTGTCAAAAGTGGCACCACAAACTATGCTGCATGCATCACTGAGCATGAAGCTGGCTCGCCAACTTTGAGAGAATACATAGACACACACACACACACACACAAACACAGAGTAAAGGAGCTGTTACTGCAGTCCATTTCCATGCATTAGAGTGACCTGCTAACAGGAGGTCTTGTATTTATAGCAGCTAAATTAACAAGCTTCTCCTTCAGGGGATCTCAGAATAGAGGACAAGCAGCCTAGATCAAAGTCTAATCCAGGCGTCTGGCTGTGTGTCGGGCTAACAGAGTGCAACAACCTGACATAAACAATCACAGGCAGTTGAGAAAGACAAACAGCAAACAACACAAATGCAACAATGAGCATTCTAGAGCGAATGATGAACTCATTTTCTTTTTATTATCTTTCACTAATGCTCACAGGCACACCTGAATACCACCCTTCAAACACACAAGTCATCGAAGTGGTGTCGTCGGAGCGGCAGGTGTTAGACCAGTGGGCACTGCCAGAGAGGCCGGCTGCCCGTGACGGTCTCAGTCTGGACAGCAGCCAGACAAAGGGTGAAGAAAAGGTGGAGAAGCGACAGGGATGAAGTTCATGTTGGGTTTCAAACAGTGACACAGAGGGGTGACGGTGCTGTCAAAGAAAACAGGATCAGGCGGGGGGAGTTGAGCAAAAGACTATAGAAAAGGGAGAAACAAATGAAAAGAGGCTGACAGGGCGAAAGGTGCAGGTGGCGTGAGAGAGGCAGTTGAGAGAAAAAAAGAGTAAAGAAGGGGAACTGAGAGGGGAAGAGAAGAAATGAGAAAACCCAGAATGTCACACAGGGAATAGGATGAGGGGATGAGGAGGGAGGGATAGCAGGGTCGAAAAGCATGAGGGATGAAGATCGAGGTGCTAGACTTCAAGAGACAGATTTGGCAGTAAAGAAGTGGTGGGTTCTGCATAAACACATCTGCTCCCAATGTAATGAGGTACAAAGCTGTGTAATTGGGCAGTCGTGGAAATAATTGGGAGAGAAGATTTTGGACACACGGAGACAAGTGTATCACTGCAAAACTTGAAGGTTGCACTAAAAATTGAAAACCTTACAATAACTTATGAATTTGTTATGACTGGCATTAGTTCTTAAGTAACTCACCGAATCCATCTTGGACTTAAGCATCTGCCGAAAGAATGGAATGAAAAATAAGAATCAATCCAATATTTCTACTTGGTTACAGATAAATGTTTCAACAAACTGTAATAACACCACTGCATGACGCACACAGTCTATGCATAATGCCAATGTAACCTTTCATCAGGTAATTCAATGCCTCAGTAGATACCAGATGGTCACTTCCTCCATCACCTCTCTGCCCCTGCCTGGCTGTGTGTTTTGATCCTCACTTGTGTGTCAGCGGGGTGTGATCACAGAGACGGCATCTCGCACACACACCTACATAAACATACACACACAAACACACACCCTGGTTGGGGATTTGACGCCGCTGCAGATGGTGTGTAATGGTTTGTTTACGATGTGTTGTTCTGCATGAGCAGGCTTTCCTGTTCAGATCACTGACCCTTGACCTCTGACCTCTATCCCTAACCAGACCAGACGGCAGCAGTTACAGCATGGGGTTAGTCATGCAATGAGCTTTAAAACACACGGTGAAGATGAAAAAAATGAAAACCATCAAGAATCAGCACAGTTTGCTTTGTACAGCAGAAACACATTAAGTCAGAGAAACTGGGGATGAAAGTCAGAGGAGAGAGGAGGAGTAGAAGTAAATTGTCTTTAAATTAATGAATACATTTACTCCGATTAGAAATTGTGAAATGCTGCATCTGATTTTCATTTTTTCACCATTGCAGATTTTGAGCGAAGTATTTAAACAATTACTGGATGCGTGACATTTGGTAGAGACATTCATGTTCCCCACAGGATGAACATTTGCTGATCTTCTGACTGTGTATCTGGTAAAAACTTTGGTTTGTCCAATATTCCTGCAAAACATGACATTTCCATCAGCCTTGGGTCAACATTATTTCTCCTAAATATCAGCATCGTGATATTTGCACTTAAAGGACGACTGGGGAAACATTCAGCCTGGCTGTGGTGCAGACATTTAGTTTTATTAGATTATACCAGTTCAGCTTGTGCACAAGAATCTGCTGCCCATCTGACATGTGTGCACATACACAACAGATATTCAATATCAAATCTGATACCAATAGAGGAACTGCCCTTCCACTTGTCTTACTCTATAAGGAGGTCAGAGGTCACAAAGAGGATTTCTGAGATTGGGACAGAAACTACCTTCTCCAATTAAAGGCTTGTTTCTCTAACCACATTACAACCATTCCACCTCCTTGTCTTTGCTGACTCTAAAGTTGTTTTCTTTTTGCGCAGACAAGATGCTGCAGCTGACTGGCAGAATACAAAGGCTTGTTGGACAGGCAGAGTGAACAGAGGCTGATAGAAAAGAAAGAAGCAAGGAGACCAGCGTAGAGGATAACAACAGCAGAACTGAAACACACTCAGACAAAAGGGAAAAAGTCTTGTTCACTCTTTCACACACACAAAAGCACACAACCAGGCAATCGCACACGCTCACATACTCATAAGGACATGCACAATCTGTCAATCTACATGGCAATAGACAGGAAGACTGACACATATTTGCTCCGTCTCTATTTCACATACACACATAAAACCAAAGACTTGCAAATTCCTGACCACTCCCATACACTGGGACTTTACTGACCAAACCGTTGGCTTTCAATTAGCCAGCCACAACTATGTGCCTCGCCTTCCTCTCCACCCTCTTCCGCTACTTTCCCTCTTGCTTCCCCTCTTCCCCTCTTCCTCTCCCACACCCAATGCATGGCTGCAGTTAAGGATGGAAGGAGCCGTTCAGAGTACAAGACAGAGCAAGAATTAAGAGAGAGAAAGAGAGAGAGAGAAAAATAAATGGCAAATTAGCTGAGAAGTGGTTGGCGTATGAGAGGCTTATAAGAGAATGAAACGTAAGAATGAACATACAGTTAGAATAGAGAAGAAGGATGCAGAAATAAAGATGGAAGGAATATGAGCGAATGCATGTGAGTGCGTGGGAAGAAGTCACATTAATGCACATAAAGTCCAGTACTAACACATATGTACAATGAATTACAAATAGCCTGGAGTCAGATTATGAGAAAACCGAAAACAATCCCAAGCCAAGCCTGAACCACTCAAAAACAATGATCCAATTCACCAAACAACATCCCTACAGTGTTTAAGACTCCAGCCGCTGCCAGGCAGCCGGGCACAACAACAGTGAAGGGAACTAGTTTGGTACTGGTCATGGGAGGCGGAAAGGAGAGGAGAGAGAAACAGTAACGGGTGGAGTGTTTGCGTTTGCCTTTTTTACGACAGCAGAGCTGGCCACAACGCCATCCAAGTCTATTCACTGCCAGGACACACTTAAGACACACACTCCCAGGACCCACTCATATGTGCAAAATGTGCCTGTTGACACTCAGTGCCAACATGCTGATGTCATCACTGAGGTGATCGCTGTAGAGTTTCAGCAGTGCACCGGGTCGTTCTTATAACTGGAACGCTGTGAACTCTCACCCCTCCCGACAGCTTATGCATTCAATTATTCCCTGACAATAGAGACTGTTTCAGCTCTGCTTGCATGGAAAACTATGTGTGTGAGTGCTTGTCCACATGTGCTTATGTGTGCAAGTGTGTGTCCAAATGACTTTGGAGCCAGCTGTTCTTGCACAAAGGCAGTGTGTTTCAATGCAGCTGGGTCCCAGCACACATGGGGCAGAGTCAGAGCAGAGAGTGCTAATGAGAGAAATGAATGTGTCTGTGTCCTTAACCATGTTTTATGTACATGCAGGAGGTGACAGAACATGCTCGTGTATGCAAACAAGTGCATGCAAGTCAATCAGTGCATATTTGTTCTGTGTGCGCACTTTGTTCTTGCAAGAGGATTTTTTTTGGCTGCAGGCCCTATGGAGAGCAACAGTGGAGTGAATTTCAAGCTATAAAACAAATTTGTTTAGAGCTACAAGAGAGCACAGGGAGCTTAGAGTCTGCCAAGCAGTGATCACTTCAACAATTTATAGCACACTAAAGCTTGATGGCTCTTACACGGCTGTGCACACTCAGCCTAATACACCAGGTCCGCATTATCATATAGTAGCACAGCAGGAGCTGAGAGAAGCAGCAGCCAGGCAACCCAAACTGCAGATTCATATGAAGGCAGTGTTTGATAATAACAGGGAGTCTGCTTGCTACTGTGTGTGTATGTGCGTTAATGTAAGATTGCATGTGTGGTCTCAGCATATAAATAAGAGGCCTACAGAGTATAGATTTATGAAACACAGAGTACAGGTTCCAGACCAGTCTCATAAATAACAGTGGGGTGGAAAAAAAGGGTATACATTCAACCTGGAAGGTAGTTTATTATGAGTACCAACAGCACAAAAGCACTAATAACAGCAGTACCCCCTCCTGCTCCTCTTCCATCTCAACTCTAAGAGGAGCAAAGTGAACAACTACGCTACATTCAAAGCACATGGTCGGATATAATAAACTGGATTGTAAATCCTTCCTGACTTGTGGTTATGAATCTAAAAGAAGTACAAAATAATATATTACAATCTTCGAGGATCATTTTCTCTGTCTGTCTCTCGTATCATCAGACCAAATAAGGTTGAAAAAGGCAGTCGGTTTGAAGAGCTACTCACAAAACTTACTTGTAAGTAATGTGATAGGAGTAATTGTATTCTTGAGCAGTTCTGGCAAAGCTCTGTGAAAACTGAAACAAACACGATCCACAGATTTTGGTGAGAAAAGAGGACAGAGAAGAGTTGTTACCAAGCAGCCTTCTTTTCTAATCAAACACTAATGGAGAGAGAGTCTAATGGCAGTAACTGGCAGACCGAACTGTCTGGGGGCCACAAGAGGCAATTAATGAATTACAAAACACACACACACACACACACACACACACACACACACACACACACACAGCAATACTGTAACCTCATCAGTGCCCTTTACTGGCACAATAAGAATTGTGCACCACAGGCTGGAACACAGCCACTGACTATTACCAAGTTGATACTGTATTATTAACTGATTAGGCAGCTTTTCCTGTAAACCAGAGGCCCATACAGAGAAGAGAGGAAGGTTCAGGAAAGGAGCAGGTAGGAAGAAGGTCTTTCTAAGCCCCTGATCAAAGACTGCTGTTGTCTCTTTCAATGAGAACACACTGCTAGTGGGGAGATAGAGCAAAGGGGATTTAATCACATTAAAAGATCCACATGAGGCAAAAAGACACTGATGTGACACTGTAATCCACATCGCGCTGGAATTCTTCACGTCTGCACAGCCTGCTCTTTTTCTAACACATCAAATTACTGTCTGAAGAGAGGTCAACAATAGTTGGCTGCATCACTTATTGCTTACATTTATATAGCTGTGAGGGGATGGGCAGAGTCTGTAACACACACACAAAAAAAAATTTGACTCTCCACAGTGTGGCTGCAACTGTCATGGTGAAAGACAGCTCTCAGTACGTTACCTCACACCTCGAGTGAATGTCAGCGACGAGGAGAGAAGGTAGGACACAATGACAGGCCTTGGATTTAATCTCTGCCATGTGTACATGCTGGTGTGGTGGTGTTGGTTGCAGGCTTGTTTATATGTTTGACTGTAACTAGTCAACACTGTCGCATGTGTTGTGCATATTGCATTGTATATTTTACAGGAGCTATTTGAGCTGCATGTGTCGCATTACAAGTTATCTAGTTTTCAGCTGCCTCCAAACAGGAAACACAGAGGAGTAATAAACAAACCATTAACTGAGTATGTGAGTGTTTGCCCACTGCTCCATATTTCTTTGGAAAATATGCCAAATTAATTTGGCGCCTACTGTTTGCATTAGTGTCAAGAATCTCACTGCAGTAAACAAAGAAAAAAACAACAAAAAAAAACACATTACAATCTAAAGAACAAACACTATGCTGACTACAGACTCTTTCTTCAGTGTGTTACTTGATATCTTTTCATGTCTGCAATCACGTCAACAAAATTAGATGTCTCTTTAAAAATGAAACCCTTCAATCAGGCAATGAGATGGAAACGTTTTTGCATTGCAAGATGTGTGAGAAGGACGTAACAGCATGAAGTGTTGGAGTGGGAAGACGGGACAGACAAATGGCAGATGATGGAGGGCAAGGGGTCAGAGTGCCACAGCCTCCCGAAGCAGAGCGGCATCCCTGCTGGGTCCCCGTACCATTAAGCTCCTTTTCATCCTCAGTGGGTGAGTGGTGGCCGGTTATCTCACTTGCACAAAGCAATCCTGTACTTGATGAGCAACACACTACAACAGACTTAAAGCTCTCATTAGTTGACTTTTGCAAATAAGTGCACCCCAACCCCCCAGCTGATTATCAGTTTTAACAGCCTGACACAATGTCAGTGACACACACACACACACACACACACACACACACACACTGCTTGGCTCAGTAATCCAAGGCTTTCCTTCTTGTCTGAATCAGGATGAGGAAATCAGGGCTAATTAGCTCAGACAGACTAACTAGCATTTAAGCCTGCCAAACTCTCCTCCCTGTTGTCTTTTATCTCTGACCTCTTTGCTACACAACAGACACACATGGAGATGTGAAGCTAAAACCAAATTAATGTGGGTAAATCTGAAAAGGCACTATTCTTCTGAGATTTAGCCTCCTATTCACATTCAAAAGCACACTATTAATTGGGTAGATTTCAAAAACACTTGTCTTGGATCAATCGACAAGACAAAGCTCTTCCTAACAAAATACTAACATATGATGTCATGTGTTAAAACTTTTATAAACTCACGATTCGGTTCCATATGGTTTAGCTGTTTGCAAGCTGCTGTTAAACTTGAGAGGTGGCGGAAGTAGGCGTTTGTTTGTTTTGGCATTTTTGGCAATTTGAACTTTGAATAACATCCTTTTTAAATCTGAAACTTTTATTTTTGAATGGAAAAATCTTCTACTTACCATCCAGATTAATCCATTTTAATAGCAGGAACATCTAATTTGCAATGATGGCTTGCACTTTTTTGACTGGCAGCATCAACAGCAAGGTATTTACACCGTCTAGACACACAAATTGTCCATCTTCTATATTCATACTGTGTGTGTCCGTTATTCTTCTTTCTTCTCTACACTTTCAATCAATCAATCAATTATAATTATCATAACTTGGGTCTATAAAGTTAAAAGCAGTTAGACAATGTTGTTGACTGGTTTTAGTGTCTTAATCAAAAATTGTATAGAAATGTAGTCAATGTCTCTATTCGCCTCTCATATATTCTGTGCTCTCCCAGAGCCCCATCTTTGGCCAAGAGCTCTGCAGTTGAAGCTGCTTTTACCGCTCTCTATTATTCATCACTGTTGCCTTATTTAGTCTATATGGCCACATGTGTATATATAACCACATGTGCTGCCCCCACGTGAGATTTGTTGTAGGAGAGGTGAGGTTTTTATCTGTCATGAAGGTGCAGAAGACAGAGAGACAAAGACACAATAATATGTTAGCAGGCACTTTCTGGTGTGGCTGTGTGTATGTGTGTGTGAGCGTATGTGTGTCCTCTATCGCTATCGACCAGCAAGAGCCCTGAAGTGAATGCAGTTCATTATAATATTCATGAAGCTGCAGAACTTCTGAGTGGAGTTAAAGCAAAGCCAGATATCACTAAACTGACCCTCAGCCCTCTGCCCTCAGGGTACACAGACAAAGAAAGGGACAGATGAGGCACAGCTGGAGGTGGTGCGTGAGTGAGTTGGGGGTGGGTGTGGGTTCTAGCCACTTACTTTGCAATTATAACTGCTTGATGATTTCAGAATATAAAGTATTCCAACCCTAACTTTCTTACCAAAATGAAAGGCCATGTGAAAAAACATAAAAATGCACATGGCCTGAAACTGAAAACAACTGGATCTGAAATGTGAGACGCCGCAATGCTTGACAGCCTTGTGGTATGCTGTTAATTAATGGTTGCCATGAATCAAGACCTGAGGAATATTGCTATCACAGGATAATAAAAGCAGTATTTGTTTCACTGCCTTGATTAATGACAGCCATATTAATGTCATGGGTAACGCATGTAAGGTGAGATCCACTCACAGTGGCTGACTCTGTCACTTTGGCTCCACCCTTCTGCCACTTCACAGCACTTACAGCCTGCTCTGGTTACTAATGGGCCACATTAACCCCTGGAGTCTTTGCATGTGCGTTGTGCATACGTGTGCATGTGGGTACAAGCATGTGTGTCAGTTCGGTGAGAGACAATGAGAAAATGAGTTGAGAAGGAGAGAAGGCGACTAAGGGCAAATGAGATTGAAAAGTGGAAAGAACAAGATAGGGAAATATAATTAATCGCAGCAAATGTGTTTGAGTGTGTGTATGTGTGTGCATGGTTCTTATCTCTGCCCTCCAGAAAATTCTTAACAGATTGGGGGATCCGCATTTACATACAAGCACACAGCCCAGCGTGAAACTTTAAACTTTTACACACTCATTTGCTTCACCCCTTATCTACACACCAACACCGCACACAGACAGTTTGACAAAATATTTATTCAGCGACAACTGAACAATGCACAGCCTCTATCTGCTGACATGTAAATGCACCATAGGCAGGCACACATGAGCAGAGCTGGTCTGGGCCTCATATGGTTTCACATTCCAGCTCAGTTGCTTTTGTCTTTCCTGTGTCTGTTGGTGCCGTGAGGGAATGAGTACAAAGCAGATAGATACTTAGAGCACACCCATTTTTTTCTGCAGTCATCTAATCTGGAAGCAGTAGTGATGGCAGGTTCTCCATAAACACAGCAAAGGGTTAAAGTTACAGTGGCGTTGCTTTTTGATTTAAAAACAGGAGGGCAAAACATTAAATACTACAAACGTATTTGAATTTTAACTGTAAGGAAGATGAATATACCCAAAATTTTGGCTGTTGGCCAACAGGGTCTAAAAATAGTCAAGTTGGCCCATATCGGTCAAGTTTTTCCAGTGTGGAACAAATGCAGAAGAGTGGCCTGACAGTCGCTGACTGCTCGGTGCTGGGGTATTTATGGAGGCTCTTCAGTCTCCAGTGCCTGTGTGCATGTGAGCCTGAGATAAATAAACCCAAGTAAACATGTTTCATTGTCAGCAGCAGCAGATCATTCGGGAGTCAGGCATCAAGTGTGCACCATGCCCCTTTCGCGCTCTCTGGCTGAGCAAATCCACATACTATTTTGTGTCTTCTGTGACACACACACACATAACGCTTCCTTTCTGCAACATCTCACCCCAACCCACACCGGCTGAGGCATCATGTGAGTGGCATGATGTGTGCAGGGATGATGACGAGGTGCGTATAAGTGTGTGAGCGTGTGTGTTAGGGAGTGTAAAGCTTAATCCCTGATATTATTATTATCGATTCTAAACGGCCACACCAGCATTTCATCAGAGGGCCACGGGAAGAGGATAAAGGCTAGCCTCGACGGATTATCCATTATCTTGGATCTGCTGAAAGTGTGTGTATGTCTTTGTGTGAATGTGTTTCTGTGCACCCGTTCTGCTCGTATCAGCAACAGAAGAGCAATTCCACTAAACAAACATAACCTAATCATGGATAGGCAGCACAGATGCAGTGTAAAATTAAGGAAAACACACACACACAAACACACACACACACACACACACACACACACACACAACAGGTAGAAGATATTAGACAGCCTTTCAAACTGCTATATGAATGACTGACAGCTCAGCATCTGATTCCTCTGATAGACATGACAGAGAGATGGGGCTGGGTCTGATTGTGATCCACTGCCAGCAGCTCTGCATTAGCTGCTTGTCTGATTATCCGTCTGTGGGACTCAGCTCTCTCCTCTATGACCATCAATCCTTTCTCAATCTCTCTCTGCATCGTCAGGTCATCACTCCTCTCTAATTGTCTGTCTGTCTGTTTATCTGCCTGTCTTCTATTTTGTCCATCACTCTGATCCTCACCCACTGAATCAGCACCATTAAGCTGCACCATGTCTCTACTGCTGTATCAATCTACACACTGTCCCATGCACTGCGTGTTTCTTAAAATACACAAACCATACGTCTTTCTTCATCACCCTATTTATCCTCTCTTGTCTTTGTTTTGAGACACTCACATCAGGACAAACTCTCTGAGAACTCTACCCGCCAATACATGTGTTTGTAAAAGCAGAAAGAAAAGTAGGACATAGCCATACTAAGGGAATTCTGTCATGGCATGTCAGGGCAGTTTTTGAACTGGCTTTATTTAGTTTGTGTTTGAGTCAGAAACTGAACGCAGGAAAGGAGGACCATAGCTGGCATGAAAGGCGTTGTGAAAGTAAGCAACCCCAAGAGGGGAAAAGAAACTGTATATGAATAAGTTTGAGTTCAAAGATCCATAATTGGGTGGGTGGAGAAGCAATGTTGTGGCGGAGCAGGGTCTAAGTGGCTCATTTTTCACACAATTCCTTGGACAACTAGCTCAAGCAGACACACACAAAGCAAAGTCCAATTCTCCCCCTTTCCTCCTCCACAGCTTGTGTCATGCTGTAGGCCAACAATAAGTAATGGGTTGCAGTTCCCCATGAGTGTCTGAGGCTGAGGAGGGTCCTATGTATCCAAGTGTGTCTCAGCCCCAGCAGCCACCTCCTAGGAAAAAGCAGTAGACAGAATCAGCAGAGAAAACAGAATGACCTCTAATGCAGACACACAGCAGCACAGAGTGGGGCATAGAGAGTCAGCAAGAAAAAAAAAAAAAAAAACACACACACACGTGACTGCAGAGGTGAGTGAAGTCTATGGAGGGAAGAGAAGGAGGAGAGACAGACAGATACACAGGGAAGACACCCGATATACTTATCTTGAAAGAGAAAGACAGAAAGCTAGGTGGACAGACAGAGGCTTGACTGCAGAGAGCTCTTCTGCAGTGAGTGGTTATTGATTGTAAGAAAAGGGCCAAAGGATTCCAAGGCCAGCGAACTGACACAGGATGCAGGATGCTTTTTTCCCTCCTTGCGTAATTGCAAACGTAATGAAAAGCACAAGCAGAAATGCATTTAGCAAGCCACAGTGAGCCGCTTAACTGCAGCATACAATGACAAGGACGATAGACTTAAAATGCGCTGCGGTTAATGGGAATATGTAGCTGTATGAAATGCATCAGGAAGACTTTATGTTGAGGATGCTGTGCAGCCACACTGAGCAGGACCTCTGGCACATCAGCGACCTTTTCACTACTAATGATCAGGGACGGCTGCAGCTGTAACAGCAGTAGCTTCCAATACACTACATGCACACACATATCAGACACACATTAGAGCTCAGGCTGTGGCCGACTCCAGGAATTGAAAGGTCACATCTGCCTTGCTTGTTAATTCCCTGACTGATGCTGATGCAGGTGACCTTTTAAATCAACACGAGAGCACAATCTAAACTCTCGCTCTCTCATGTCAGGAAGCAGCCTGTCGTTGAGTAAAGTGAAGGCAATCAGCAGACAGAGATGAAGGCAGTCGTTTGGTCGTCCATGGATAGAGTTTAAGCGGCGATCAAAAAGTTGATTATAAGAAGTGGTCAGAGCTACCAGGCTGTCGGTCAAATGTGCTCAAACTGAGAAGCCCGAATGACTGACTGTCACACACACTCAGGCTCTACGGCCACTGTTCTCAGGGGGACAGCGTGTTGAGGAAAACTGTTTTTGGTAGCTGTCCTTTCTTTTTAGCATTTTGTTTGGAGCGTGTGTGTGCACATTTCAGGGAAGAGCATGGCAAACTTCTTCCTGAAATAGAAACATGAAAACATGATATATGTGCCTCTGCTATGTGGACAGCCATCTACAAAGATCCAACATCTTTGGCATTTATTATTTCAAAGATGTGGGGGGGGGGGGGGGGGGGTAGTTTAAGTATGGCTATTTCTTTGCTGCCAACTCAAGGTGCTTAGGAAAGATTTACTCACAAGACTGGGAAAGGGTTGATGACTGCATGGAAGTCTGTATGTTCAGTTCTCACATTTCCCTCACTCTAAGAGGCCGGGTGACAAGTCAGGGTGCAGACAACATGAAGTTCTGAGTTAAGCTACTATCCCCTCACTAATATCACAGTTTACTCCAGTGACTTTTACACAGGACAGAAAGAGCCATAAAGAGTGAAGGCCACAAGGGGAAAAAAACATTAGTTGCTCTTATTATTGACTGGTCATTATGCCCACAGGCAATGTAGGCTAATTAATGTATTAATGTAACAACAGCTGTCCCTTCATGTAAAAAGACAGCTAACGGTTACATGTGACACTGGCACTACATTGCAACCAAACTCCGACTAAAAATCTTGGACTTTAAAAGATGTAGGAATCTTAGTAGACGATTATTAATAGGAAGAAAGTGACTTCAGAAATTTCCCATATTATTCCGTACCACTCTTTAATTCGGCATACATGTAATACACTAGTTAACCAAAATTCATGGATCAATTTTACTTTTAATGCTAGTTCACCTACTGTTAGCTAACCTCAACGCTCTAGTTAAGTGTGGTGATGGGCTGTAAAGAGCAAAGTGTGCCACTTCTAAAAGTTGTAATGTAATGAATTAAACCCGCTGGTTCAATCTGCGATGAGCCGAATCCATCAACATATCTTATTGATTGAAAATGGGCTCTAAATAGGTTCAGTCAGGAATGTAGACTCGAGAGATAAACGCGGTCAATTTTAAAATGCCGGGGTTTTCAATGGGGCGTTGCGTCTCTCCAAGCAGAGACAGCGGCACGTTATCAGACCTGCTTCAATCAGCCGGAGTCAATGTGATGTGTCCAAAGCTGCTGCTCTGCGGCTCATTGTCGGATCTCAAGCCGCCTAATACGTGACCTGACTGACAGTGAAATAACCCGAAGTGTCACAAGTGACTGACTGTTTTCCATTTTCATTGAGAAAACAACAATCTTACCCTTAGGTTGTTTGAGTTGCTCATCCTCTTCAAAGAGGAGCAGTCCGCTTCCCAACTCTCCAAAACTGGCTTTACGCAACACCAGTGACCGATCACCGACAAATACCTTAACTCAGATTTTCCCTTTCAGACACATCCATTTACAGGCAAAACGAAATATCCACTGGAAATCCCGAAACCGGCTGCTGTTATTAATCTCAGAAGTTGTTAAGGATCCGCGCAGAAAACGCAGCTGGGGATTTGGGAACGATGGCGGTCACGAGCCGGAGCTTCTCTCTGCGTTGTCTTCATCATCGTAATAACCGTCGCTGTCGTTGTCCGAGTAGCTTCTGAGCTCCGGTCAGGACTCAGACACACACCACTACCGGTACAACGGAGGATAAAGGCTGACCGACTGATGGACCAACCGAGAGCCAAGTCTGAGGAGGCGGGTGTGTGTGTGTGTGTGTGTGTGTGTGCCTAATCTGTGTGGCTGCGCGCAAACTGAAGAGAGAGAATTGACATTTAAGACACTGGCTCTCAAGGCTGTGTCAATGGACCTCCATGGACCTCCAGGACCCCCCCGTCATTAAATGAGGTGATATTTTTGCTCAGAGGTTTGCTGTTGTCAGTGCACCATAGCAAACACAGACAAACATTTCAGTGTTTCCCATGGGGTCCCAGGGTCCCTTGAAAATCCTACAAAATAGCATCGCAAGGTCTGAAGATATTTGGAAGAAAGTGACATTAGAAGGATTTGGCAGCCCTGAGTTTAGCCCCAGTTTGAAGTGGGTTGCAATAGTGTCAGTAAATTCCACTGTGGCCACACCACCCACAGAGGAAAAAACATGTTTTTCTTTTTTTAGTTAGTTATGACTCAATTTCTGCACAAGTCACCAGTCAATATGCTGCACAGTGCAGCCAAAACAGCCCCTGTTCTCCACATGCCCTTGCTTGCACCTCAGACTCAAATAAGCAGCTAAAATAATGTGGGTCAGTGAACAATATCTCTGCATTTAACAAGAGGGTCATATTTTAAATACATGGACAGTCTCAAGTGTCCTTTGCTTATTAATTATTGCAATGAAACACACAATCACAGCAAAACCTCCATACAATTAACCTGCTATATGCAGCCATATTAGGTCACATATCTACCGAAGTGATTCCATATGGACATACACTGTAAATCACTCTCAGACACATTTATGTCTCTATATTACAAATATTATTGACTAACAAAAAAAGAAAAAGACTATAATGTCACTATACTTCAAATTCATCCCACAATATAGTCCGATTTATTGTGACCATTTGTTGGCAATGGCAGCTTCCTAACCATAACTGTGCTACTCTAAATGATCAGTCTAAACTGTTCCAATATGAAGAAACCACAGTGTGCATAAATAACATTAGCAATCACTGGAGCATGTACGACAGAACAACTTATCATTCCCGGTAAAATAAAAATCTTCATTTGTCTCCCTCTGCCCTTTCTCTTTCTGTGTCTGCCTCTGCCTATTGCCTGGCCCATATGTGCGCACTGGGAAGCTGTTGTGCAGCAGACCGTGTCGCCTTGTCGAATGGTGATGTATGAGAGTGATTTGTGGGCAGGTGGAAACGGAAAACCCAGATGAGTCCAGCTAAAATGAAGTGTGGGAATAAAACAGGGGTTAGGGTGAATCAGCTAACTGAGAGCTTGGCTCCAGGAAATCCGTGCGGAACAACTAATAATAGAGTGTCCAGGACATATTTTGCAAACATGAGGAGTTATGAAAATATACATCTGCAGGAAAACACTGTAAAGATTCAAACAATGTTGTGATTTTTGCGAACATTTCCCTAAATATCAGCAGAGCAAAATGGACACAATCACAGTGAAGCAAGACAAAAACCACAGCACTTGTTTTGTTGTGTGCTGTGTGTTTGTGGGTGAGTCGAGACGTGGTATGAGATACACGGTCCAGAGATGCAGCAGATGACGAGTAGGAGGATCAGGATGGAGGAGGATCGTGATGAAGGAGGAGGGAGTCAGTCTGTGGGCAGCCTTAGTTAATGGCAACACAGCAACAAAGTCCATCTCAATGGTGCAATACTGCATCTGTGCACATGGTTGGGTGAATACAGCTTTTTGCCTCTAGCTTGGGACGACAGAGGAAGGGGTGCTTTGTCGTAAAGTTCACTTCACGGTGGGAGAGGAGGAGGACACAGACGCTACAGGCATCAAATGCCAACAAGAATATTGGATGTTGTTCGACCCTCTCTATCCCTCTTTTCGCTCATCTCCCTGTCTGTGTAGACGTGCGCAACAAAAACAAGATGAGCCTTGATAACGCAGGACTTAGAGCTGTAAATATCCCACAGTTAATCAGATTATGGTTTTACCAGCAAGTAGCTGTGCCAGGGAGCTAGTCAGAGAAGTGCTGTCAGAGACAAATTTACACTCACGGGGGTGGGCGGGGGCGAGGGGGTGTGTAGCTTAGATCATATGTGAGCCACAACACCAACACAAAGATGTACAGGACAAACAGACGAAAGAGTGGTAGATTAAACTCTCCACATCCACCTGTTTGGTAAGAAGATGGTACCGACCAGACAAGGGAATCTGGATATGCAATGAAGCCCCATACTTGTACATGGTCTGTTTCAGTTTTCCCAGGCTCAATGACTCAGTGGGACCAGCTGAATGAAGGATAGCATCATTTCCAGTGTCATTACAATGCATTTCACAGGATGAGAGGACATTCCTCCAGGCAGACTAACCTACTCAGCCCTCTCCCACTGAGACAGGCTCAAGCATTTCCTATTGACTCACCGAGGAGAGTGCTTTTCTCAAAGTATTTCTTTTCCTCTCTGCTGCTAGTGTACATCCTCAAGACCTCTTCCTTCCTACTGTAGCTGTACACAAAGACAAGCCCTTTGTAGCCACGTGTCCCTTTCCCTCCCATTTCTGTAGGTATTTTGAAAGATGGATAAGAATAAAATCTTAATCTATATCATGGTAGAGGGGTAACTGCGCAGTAACTAGGCTTACAAAAACTCACTGGTTTAAAGCAGATTTGAATCTGGTGCCTTTGTTGACAGTAGGTGTTCAAGGGCAGAGCAGTGTTTCTCTTTCACATATTTCAGAAACTTTTTTTTTTCCTTTTTTTTTTTAACGGCCCTTTGTTTTAAGAAAGGTCTGTGCAGTTTCGCAAGGACTGGCTCAAATGAAGCACTGAGGCATATGCATAAGCTGAGAGTGATATCTTTCTCCTCCAAAACAGTCCTTAATGGTGATACAATAATTTGCATTTATTTATTTATTTATTATTTATTCCCTTTCTGTTTTCTACCTGTTATTATTCAGCCCCCTATTGGTCATAAGAGGCCAGGGCAACATCTACAGACAGAAATAGGATCATGTCTGTCATGGTTTTGTCTCATGCAAGTATAACAAAATGCATGTAGAAACCTGCTTTCCTCCCAGTGTCAGGCAGCTCGAGGTGCTGTTGAGTTGCTGTTGAGTTGCTGTTGGGAGTGGACTAGAGTGATTCAAGCTTGTTATGAGATATGTGGTGACATTCATTCACCACTTAGCAGCTTAAATGATAACTGGACCATGGAACTTAACTACCCATTAAAAGGAGATTGCAAAATCTATTGCAGTCATAATATCAAGATTCCTTCATTTTGTGTCACAAAGTAACAAAATCTTTCCTTTGACAAGGCTTAACAGTTCACATTTAAGTATCTACAGCAGCACCAACGTGCAATGTGAGAAACAGATTCAGGAGACAGTGATGCATAGCAATCGCAAACTATACCTCAGGATTATGCAAATGAAATTAGAGCTATATATATATTGACTGTCAGTCTTGATGGATTTTACAGTGACAGCTGTGGTTGCCAACTGTGAGGACATGAGCCATGTCTGTATTTTTATGTAGGACCTAAAATAGAGCCTGAATAAATGCACACATGCATGTTACATAACCAACAGTGACATACTGACCAATGACACAGTGTTTCAGAGGGGCATGGTGGTTCAGGGGTTAATAGGGGTCTTTGGTCTGGTTAGTTATCTGTCTCAGCCAATCATACTGTGCCAAGTTTCTCCCCAGAACCAATGAGAATCCCTGTCCAGATTCTTAGTCCATCCCAGTGAAGATAAGAAGGATTAACCTTTTCATCTCCCGGTGATGACAAGATTACAAACACATACACTGACATACGGATACACTTCGACCCTGACAACCTGAGGAGTCTCTTCAAGCTTCGTTTAATAGCTTCACTAATAGATGGGGTAAATGAGGACACGGAGGGTAACAGAGTCAAAGTGCCTCTGTGTGTGTGTGTGTATGTATAAGGAGAAAGCAGAAAGAAGCAGGAAGGAAAGATAGTAGTACAACCCATGAGCACAAGAGCCTATGTCAGGCAAAGCACACCCCTCCAACACACACACATATCTTCCCCTGATGTGACCCTGAGCTTTTGACCCCAACTCCCAAACATGACATCATCCAGCTCCAATGTTTCTCCACTGATGTCATAATGGTGAGTCAGAGAGGCTGTTTTCTGGGGAGGGGGTGTTGTTTTGGGGGTGGAACAGCTCAGCCATGCCTCTCAACACCTCACACCACAACAAGAGGCCTCTTTCAAGAAGCCTTGGCCCCCAGATTTACCTCAGCTTTAAGCTCCAGCTCCTGCTGACCCGTCTCTAAACCCTGGAATTCCCCTGTGACATTTTCGCCTTTGGCATTTAGATTTTCCTTAACAGCACACAGCCATCCATCTTCTCAAGGCCACACATCCACCAACAGAAGTCACAGAAAACTCAGGCTGGTCTGGCCTTCCTGTGCTCTGGTTACAGCGATAAAGTTTAAAGCCCTCAACAGATGCTGAGAGGCCCTTTGCTCAGCTCTGTCTTTTATGTTCAGTATGATTCAAAATGATCAACATTAAAACATCCAAACTGTTATTGATGTGGTGTTGCTGGGTCTCTTATAGACGCTGTGAAAATTAGACATGGAGACAGAGGCAATAACTACATCTTAGATCATATATGACAGAGAAAAGAGATCTCGTGTCCTTGATGAAAGCAGACTGGACTCTCAGATGCTCAGGAGGCAGCCCTCCAAATGCTGACAGAGTTGTTCCACCTGCCAAACACACACACCCATACGCGTGTGTGCGCGCACACACACACACACACACACACACACACACACACACACACACACACACACACACACNACACACACACACACACACACACACACACACACACACACACACACACAGTGGCCAAGGATCTTGCAGTGTGCAGTGATTCAATTAGATGCCTTGGCTTGCTGTTTAAACATACACTGAACACACACTCATGCATGCTGCCCAAGAAGACACAATCTTTTGGATTACAGTGGTGCTTGTGATGATGTTATCAGAGGAATGTGCACTGGGGAATGGATCATAATGACTGTAATTGTTTGTTTAGACAGCTCTTGTTTCACCTCTCTGACTTCCACCCACTCCTTGTTCCAGGCCACTCTCTGCATGCTTACAGTGTTGTGATAGGTAGCGAGATCAGAGATCAGAGATCAGAGATAAACATACAGAAATGAACTGAATTTATTCATGCACACTGAAAACCCCCACATGCTGTACGTAAACCTCGTCAAAGATCAATAACATTGCTGAATGAACCATAAACTTACAAGTAATTATGTACAGTGTGTACAAGTATCACACAAGCTGGAAAACACATAAATAGATCACACAGACAGGAGGATAAATTGCATCCATATGGACAAACACAAAAGCAACATCTACAGACTACAGAATTAAACATGTTTCCAAATGGTCTTTTTAACACAATGTGTGTTCACATACATTTTCAAAGACGGCCATCTGATTAAACAGACTGCACCACCAGCTGCATCTCCAGGACTTGTTCAGATGTTTTAATTGCATGTTTTACAAAGGAATACAACATTTTTAATATCTCCACTTGAAAACAGTGACTCGTGAGCTGTTGACACGATAAGTCAAACCCAGCATTAAATCCAATCTGTGCTCATTTGAATAATGCCTGCAGTCTTCATTCAAACAGCTTAAGTGGCTCTAATTTTCTTTGCGGCTGAAAAAAAAGGCTTATGCAAAGGCATCTTTGTGCATCTGCAGGTGAAAGCAGAAAGTGTGGAAAAGGGGGATTAAAGAAAGGTTACACTGAAGGGTAAGATAAAAGTGTGAGGAAATAAGGGCCGAAAGCTGAGCTAGAGGCTGAGAGAGAACAGCAGAATTAAATATTCAAATAGTTTCTGGAGGAGATAGTGTGGAGAGGGAAGCGAATAAGAAAAAAGAAGCAGGGTGGAAAGGTTCCTCGAGTCAGGTTGATATTCCAACAACAACACCTCTCGGTTTGGCTCACTGTTTTCTCCTTCACACTCAGCTGGCTCATGTCTGCTGTTTTTCAAAGGAAACTGGCTCAGGCCATGGCATCTTACTGGTTCCTGCTCACACAAAGTGCCTATTCAGATGCGTGCCACTCCTCCTATCCGTTGCATGAGCGATGGCTGGTGTGAGGACAGGACTGAGGTATGGACAGGGAGGGGCGTACAGCACTGGGGGTAGGGGAAGTGTTGGTTTGGACTGTGGTTAGTAGACTTGAGGTTGGCTGAGAGACAGGAAGGCTTGGAAGATGTAGTTGAGGGTTCAGAGATCAATGTGTGGTTCCAAGAGGAAGAGGAGGGAGCTTGGTGGGCAGCACTGGGTGTATGTGATGTGATACAAAGCCCCCTTTCTCCTCTACTTCACACACACACTGTGCTTGATTTTGGCATTCGGCACTGGAAAAACTGGAACCTACTGTAGTTATCCATGGTACAGATGCCAGAGAAACACACAACACACACACACACACACACACACACACACACACACACACACACACACACACACACACACACACACACACACACACAGTAAACAAACTAAAATCCATGTACATAACACTTACAAGTAAATAAGCCTAATACATGCTGTAGGAAACTCTTCCATCTAATTAAAAACAAATGGAAGAAGTCCATAAAAAAAAAAAAAAAAAACTCACATTCATGGTTAAATCCTGGCTGAAAAACTTAATGTCCCTGATTAAATCAAAGCGCTCTGCTTGATTATGTGGCTTACAGTATTGGCTTATTATTCTTACACTCGCTATTTACACACTGTCAGACGCACACAGAGACGAGCTCAGCAGGGAGCAGTGTGCGATGAAGTGGTTCGTTGTGCAGGAATGCGTTTTGGACTGTGTATTCTGTGTCACAAGAGAGCGAGCGCTGTTAGCTTTAGCACACCTTCCACTGAAGCAAGCAGGTCTAGTGTAACTTAAGCTACTTAAACAACCTCACAGCTGAACCAATACACACACCTACAGAAGTACACACATGCAGGTTTCTCCTGCTGACTTACTGCTTCTTCATGGAAGGATAATGTGCATCGATACTGACTTTAATTCTGAAATTTATCACAGGAAAGGAAGATATAGGCGATAGGATAAAAAATGATCAAATTTAATGGGAAAATGATAAAAGATGATGGAGGAAAAAGGAAAGAAAGTAATAGGATTAAACATTAGAAATGAAATGGGATACAATTACAAGTTTAGTCCAGGTAAGCCAGGGGACAGAAGCTAAACCTTACATGCTCTGTTTTGTTATTCCAGTACAAATAAGATTAACCTTTGCTCTTACTACGAATTCATCATCGTGGTAGAGATACATCAGGACAGCCACAGCACACAAGAGTTACTGTGTAACTGTCCCACAGCAGGCCGGGTTTAACTGCTGTCAATTTGGCCTCCAACATTTAAATTCAAAACATTAAATACAAGACCTGTGAGGTCCAAAGGGAGTAGAGCTGAAAAATGTCTGTTACCAGGGCTGATACACTGTAGCAGAGAAATAAACCACAGTGAATGTCCTCAGACAACAAGGGAAAAATGTGAATGGAGGAGATGTTTCTGTGCAATTACATCAGTGCAGTTTCATGATGAGTTGATAAATTGTGTTCAATCAAATGGTCAAGGCAGCTCGACCTGTGGTCTGAGATCTGATGAAGAGAGGCTGCACGAACACCAGCCAATGGATATTTAAGGCCGGCCTGCAGTGTCAGAACCATCCGAACTATGGCCACAGCTAAGTTTAGAGTTGGGGAGCGTGTGAGAGGTCAGACATGAATCCTGGGTGAGGCAGTGAGAAACTCCCACCTGACCACCATGAGAGCTCACAGTCAACCAGGCCAGAGGATGGGCTACCATAACCACAACAGTTGACCCATAACATGATTTAATTTGTCTCACTCCTAAAACCGCAACAAATAGCTGCAGCTGAACTTTGTAGTCTTTCATCAGATGATATCATTGGTATGATCAGAGGCAGCCAGGGCTGTAGCAGGTTAATGTCCCAAGCTCAGCTCCCTCTGATTTAGAGCAGGGCTGCTCTAATCCAGTGAACTCAACACACATACACACTCACACATAGAGACAGTATTGTACTTTCACAAACAATGAGTGACTTACAGAATGAAATGCTCAGCACAAATCCTGCTTTTATAACTTGGACAAAAATGAATGACCTCAGAAACCCCTTCACAAACGTCAACATTTGAATAGCAAAGCTGCGATCTATGTAGTCATGTCCAGTCTGCAGGCTAAAATTAGACCAGGGAGAAAGTGCCCATCTACGGCCCTTGGGGCTATCAATGGGAAGAAGGGGAAAGGACATGGGCGCTGAGACTGAGGAGGTGCAGAATGCTGAGACAGGAGTGGAGAACAGGGCGACATTAAATATAAAATAAGAAAAAAACACTGTCCATCTGGGTCTGTCGGGAAATGGTGTGTATATGTCTATTAATGGCAGTGGGTTCAATGACACCATGTTGTCTTTACCGGTGGGAAACAGCAATTACACACGACCATTTCCTGTTTCCCAGTAGCCACCTCTCCTTTGGGGCGGAAATGCAGTTGCTGTATTATGGGTCTCATAAGAGAAAGAGGGAAAGACGAAAGAAAACAGAGCAGTGCAGCCAGGAATGCAGCTATTCCTATTATAACAGGCTTGTTAAAACCTGAAGAGCAGAGAAGGTACGTCCTACTGAGCTTGAAAATAACACAATGACTGCTCTCTCACCTTCCTGACACAACAATTATATATGCCTGAGGAATGCTGGAACCTCAGGACATGCATTATCTTTTTACTTTTATCTTTTTACATTTTCTTTTTAAATGCCAGATGCCTCTATCTTCCCGAGAAGCCCATTGCAGAAAAAAGTAACAAACGAGGTGGATGTATATATATGTATGCATGTGCCAGGATTGGGAGTACACAATGTTGCTGCAGGGAAAAACAAAAGGAGAAGAAAATAATTTAGAAGCAAGTCGTAATGAGCTAACAAGACATTTATGAAATACCTCGAAGAGAAGAACATCCATAGCTCACTGAAATTACAGTTAGACTGTGGGCTGTGCAGCTCAGCCACATACAAAGAATCCCTGTCTCATAAACCCACCCAAGAAGAGGAGACATGGGGGGAGGGAGGGAAAGAGAGAGTGACTTGTTTGAGTAAGCATGTGTGCAAACAAGTGTGTTTACTTGCAAAAATAGTCATGAGATGAAGACGAGCATGAGACCTGAAATTCTCACTTCTTAATACGGGTGCTCTGCAGCCGACCCTGACCTCTGAACTCCCTGTGAAGGGGGAGAAGAGACGAGAGATTTCCCACAGGGCTAAATAAGGGCTCATCATCTTGTTATTACACATTCCTGCGCTTGCAATTGCATTTGGAGATATAAAACTGAAATGAAGACCGGAGAATGCTTAAATGCACAAAGGTCTTTAGACCGAAATGCCTGTTATCTGCATTCCTACATAATACCCTAGATTTAATATTCAGATAAAGTGCCATTTTCCAGTCGGCGTCCAAGCTGTAAACAAGTTTCCCTATCAAAGGAGGCTCTGTGACAGAAACTAAAAAGCTAATTATGCCTGATCAACTTGTTGGTAAAAAGCTTGTGATAGCTGGTTTGTGCCAGTGCATCTCAGGCTACAGGTGCTATAAATGCCTCAAGGAAATCACTTTTACAATGTATCCTTGAGCGTGATATTTGAGAGCCAGATCAATGCTTAGGGAAGAGTAATATCCCAGAAACAGAATAATCTAGACTTGACAGGAGATAAGGAAGTTGGCAGGTGTGTGTGCGTGTTGTTTCATGGTCACATATCTCCTCTTATGTAATTAAAAAGCCAGACACCTGGCATAGTCTGTGGCACTTGGCACATGCAGGTAAACAAAGCAACACCTCATAACTGAAAGTGATACCAAACAAGCTTGTAGGTACATCAGACCAGTGAGTGATATCATCTCTCATATAGCCCTTGTGTCACATGGCTGAAGGCCTTTTGGACAAGGTTTCAGATGACATAGTGACATAACTCTAAACAGCTGCAGCACAGACAGCCAATATCTTTTCAGATTATGGGGCCAAAACATAAAGTATATTAAAATTTCCCTTTGAAATTCCTGTAACATTTCCAAAATGTCCATGTGTCTCCTCTTCCCCTGGAGTTTGATAAGAATGAGACAGACTCTTCTTAAGGCGTTTCCTCTGCAACCAATAACCTTAACCTTTTCTTCCACACAGAGACTGTGGAGAAAACAAAAAAAGGTTAGATATTACATAGGCTAAGGATAAACCTCTGTGGTGTTGTATGGAATGTCTCCTGTGTCTCTTTCTCAGAACACAACACTAGTCTGCACACACACTCCCACAGGGACTTATGAGGCCCATATGTGCAGCTGTGGACTGTGTGTGAACCCCAGTTGGAAGGGGAGACGCAGAGAGGGAGAGGTGGATGGCATGCAGTGTTGTTTTCTATTTGCTGTCAGTGAGAGCTTTGCCATCTGTAAAGGGAGAGACCACACCAGTGTCAGCTCGACTTGTTTGTCACATAGAGAGATTCTTCAAGCAGCCCCTCTGTAAACTTAACAACACTCTGAGGCACAGCTGCAGAATCAGTCCGTTAACACAGTAATGCACTGTACTTTAGGGGTGCAGACGTGCCTGGAAATAAATTTCAGTTATCCTTGAGCCTTTTTGTAATCAGGGTGGATTATCAATCAGTCAAAAAGAGAAAGTAAAGCAACCTGAGACAGGATCACATATACACAGACACACACACTTCTTCCACTGACACACCTCACAACTTGGAGATTGCACAAAAGCTGGTGACAGTAGTGCAAATAACAAACAAAAAACGGCGTGCAGGGGGTTAGAGAGTAGAGTTGGTCAACTGGAGATTTAAATAAACGTTTACCTGTAAACTCAGTGCAATCTGACGGATGTACATCATATTCAGATCCTCTAATATCCACAGTTTTTCCTCCATGTTTGTGAATTTATCAACTGGCATCCTTTAGGCAGAGATCCACAAAATGACTTCTTCTTGAAGTTAATGATCGGGCACAAACCGCTGTCCCGCAGGTACCGGGAAGACAAAGTTCATCCTGCTCGGTCCCGACTCGAACAATCTGTGCGTAAAACACTGCGTAAAAGTTCCGCTCCTCATCCAAAACAACACTGGTAACTCCGGGAAGGCGGACAGAGGTGGAGTGGATGACAGCATCAGCTGCACTGTAGTAACCCTGTCCAGAAAATCCCCCCAGCCCGTTCACGGCGCGTATTCTTCTTCACTACTTTTTTCTCCGGGCAACAAAGATCCTCTCAAACACCCACAGTCAACACCCAGCGGCTGCGGGGGGAAGAATGGAGTCTTTTAAAATGCAGTTCTTCTCTTTGTGTCCCTGTGTCCCGGCTGTGAATGCCGTCTGTCCTCTGTGTGACAAGAGACCTCTCCACAAAAGGGCATCGCCTCTGCGGGAGTGATCGACACAACTAGCCCACTGTGTGCGCCCTGACGCGCCCCAGCTCGGCGCTATATTAACCCCTGCGACGCGTCTCTGATGATGGTAATGAACTTTTAAAAAAAAAGAAGAAAGTGGGGCTCAAAAGACAGATATAACTGCTGCAGCCCCCACGCCCTTTTAAACAAACAAACGGCAAACACCGCAGCACCACACATGCATAACGGGGTGGGGAGCTTTTTTCTTTTTACTGGCTTAATAATAAATGGAGAAATTATAACTGTGACAGCCTCACGAGGGGAGGCAACGGCGAACAACCAGACGTGTTATCTAACACTAATCTGATTCAGAAAAAGTCTGATACATTTGAACATGCATCGATTATAATATTACTCTACATTTTAAATAACCATTATATTCGTTCTTGTCGTTGTTTCGAACTGATAAACTGAGAGAAATGCGCTTTAGTAGGTCACAGGGTCACAAACATTTGGCCAATTCAAATACATATTTCATAGCACAGATCCCCAGTGTCACAGATCGTTTCAATCTTTTAACACTTAACCTATTAAATATTTATTAAGTCTCTACTGGAAATTCTTACCACATCCAAGGAAAATATTGGCTCCCAATTTCACATTCAATGCTACAAGTTGGA
This sequence comes from Rachycentron canadum, assembly GCA_038496675.1. NCBI lineage: Eukaryota > Metazoa > Chordata > Actinopteri > Carangiformes > Rachycentridae > Rachycentron > Rachycentron canadum. The sequence goes on from CM076654.1 coordinate 16,336,427, forward strand.
CATTAAACAAAGATGTGAAATTTGTTATTAAAGGAGGAAATATTCCCATGTAGAAAAATAAGACAGAGCTAAGCCAGTCTTCTTTCCCATCACACCAGCTGTTTGGTGGCCAGTTTCCTCTCCCCAGAACAAGAGTTTACTCCATGTGACTTTCAGCCACAAACTGAGCTGGTGATCCCACTTCTGTCCTCTGGGAAAATTGGTTTACAACCACTCTGCCTCTGCCTCTGCTCTCTGGAGCGTACACCAAAAGTACAAGCACAGCGCGTTAATCCTGGACCTGATACAGCTGTTGTGTGTGTGTGTGTGTGTGTGTGTGTGTGAGATGTGTTCATCTTTCCTTCTGGTGTGGGTGAGACCAAGCTGCGCGAACCACAAGCGACCCCTCAACAGGAAACTAGCTTCACATTGTGTCCTGCTCACTGAGCCACGTTAATTAAAACACACAGTTTCATCTGGTATTCAACACAGAGTCACTGGAGGGTCACTGACTGATTTCAGGGCTTCATCAAGAGGAGGAAGATAACGCCCTTAAAGAAAGTTATGGGAAATTAAGTATTGAACTTGTTTTTTTTTTAAACCATTCTTCAATCTCACATGACATTTGGGACCGCTCCTCTCCACACACATGCCCATATGGCCCTCTAGCACTCTGAGGTACATCCTCTGAACTCTTTTTACAGAGGCAAACAGTGAAAACAAAGGAGCTGTAAAGTCCTTTCACCTCCGAGTGGAGGAGTCGGGGGTGCCAGTAGCAAGACGGGTCATTTCCCCAAGAAAAGCCTCCTCCTCAGAGTTTAAATCACCCAGCTAATCTGTCACAGACACCAGCATACACACAGTAAGAGAAGAGATTTATTGTTCTGGAAAGAGGCGAAAAGAAAAATAGCTGAGGTGAATGCATAGAGGGAGGGTTATAGGTGCCCACAAAATATTCTGGGACTCTTGTAGGAGTGTGTGTGTGTGCACTTGCTTCACAGTTCACTGTGTGTTGATCCATATCTAGCCAATCCCCTTTGAAAGTTGATCTGGTACTGTGCTGAACTGGAAAATATTCACTTAACAAGACCTCAAACACCATGAACACTACAGTAAATTGTGTTAGCACCTCCTTTAACAAAGTGATACAGTTTATCGCACAGATGTTTTTACTTTTCTTATCGATAGATGGGGGGGCTTTTTAAATGAGGATAATGAACAAGGAACAGGACAACAAAGCATTATTCCAACATCACTTAATCTATTACGTCTTTATTTAGTCTCTCTGTCACATCAGCAGTGGTTCTTTGAAGCACAACACGCTGCAGGTAAATCTCCCTGCAGTAAAACACAAAGACTGACATCTTGTAACAAAAGCCTGGAGGCTGAACAAAAACAGACAGAAAACAGCTATTATCTAAATGACAGGGCAGGCTGGTGGGCAGGCAGGCGACCAGCTCAAACATAGAGCGTTGCTGCTTTTTGGCTGGGAGCCACAGAGGACGGGCAAACTCAGGTATTTACAGACAATAGAGAAGTGGTTAGTGAAGATAGAGGTGGTTTATGCTGGGTTAAATGGTGATTACCTAATGATGGGATGGTGGATTAACTTGATCTGACTGTGGCAGGGCCAGATGTGCTAATTGGCTGCAATGAGGGAGGAATGAAACCAACACATTACACAATCAGTTAATCCAACTCTAACTCTGGGGTTTGATCAAAACACTACAGAGGATTAGGTAAACGGTGCACCGGCAAAATCCTTCCCTTCGAACACACACAGGCTGAACCTTGCATAATAGGTCCAGAGAGGGTTTCTAGACAATACCCGGTGCACTTCTTGTTTCTGAACGGATGTGTGGAGGAATATGGAAAACTTCCTGTCCATACATCTAATCAGCTGGAGGAAACATGCTGGAGTCAGAGCTGAGGGTCAGCTGAAAAGGGGACATTACAGGTAGTTTGTTTGTCATTCGTAGTGTATGCAGCAGTGGAAAAAAGTAAATGATTGGAAGACAGATTTATATTTTTATAGCTGTAAAACATTTGTTCTTGGTCAATCAGGTGGACAATGGAGATAGTCTGGGTACTTAACTGAGCAAGACAGGAAAGAAAAACTATCAAAACAAATGGACTGTGAAAGTAATAGAGTGAACATTTTCTCATTTCACATGCAGGCCTAAGAAATGATAAAGGATAATTCCCATTTTTTCCCACTTGGGTCTTTATTTTTGGCCACAGCCCATTAGGGATGGATTTTAATATCTTTGGTATCTTTTTGGTATCTCTTTTATTATCTCCTGACTTTTGCTCTAGTGCCATCATCAAGTCCAACTTTTAATTTGCCCAATATTTGATTTTATGGCTAAATGCATACAAGACCTCCCTGATCCCAATCAGGCTCATGTTAAGTGTTAATTAGCATGTTAGCATGCTACACTGCAATGAACATAACAAATATTATATCTTTATTATACCATTGTGATTGTTAGCTTTAAGCATCGGTGAGACAGGACTGCTCTATGACTGCAGAGGCCTAGTCTTATTATAGTTTTCTATAACTTATAATGACTAACTCACCAAAGTAATTGCTGTGATCTAGGCACCTGATAGGGCAAGTCTAAACTTCAGATTGTTTTAAACCCTGTTCAGTCCAATTACCTGAACCACTTTATTTGGTACAATAAACATCTAATATATCATGTAATATAGCATCATTGTGCAAAACTGAATCCACAATCTACTTCAATTTCAAGTTTGCCTAACCCGGGTGCTCATTTCAAACCTGTACAATGAGATTTCCTGCCCTAACAGACTTCTTTTTAGTGTTGCTGTATCATTCCCAAATCTCATTTGATTCACTTCTCAAGTCAAATGTTTTTTATTGCCAGTAGTAAAGATGGCCATAATTAGTAGAAACAAGTTATCAAGTTATTATTCTTCAGTATTCAGACTTAAAATCCTTCTGAATACAGAGCATGCCCAGTTCCTTTTATAGACAGGCAGTCTATAAAAGGAACAAAAAGAAGCCTAAGGAGATCCATCTGATACTCTAAAGAGTGTAATACAAAAAGCAAACACACTGATGATTATCATAAAAAAGTCATTTTCAAGTTCTAATCAGCACTATCTTATTGGTTCAGATAGCAACACCACTTTTATCTTCAAAACTGTGGAATCTGTACTAAAGGTTAAAAGCTGCCCTTAATCTAACACAGTGTGGCAGCAGAACAGGGCTAGGAAACACAAGAGGGCTCCAGGCGAGCTGGGCCCCAAACCACAACAAAGAATCCTGACTGTCATCTAGACGCAATCTGAAAACCGAACCCCACCCACACCACGACTCCCACTCACCGACAGAGACATACATACAGAGGCGAAACCGTCACACACACACACACACACACACACCAATACACAGCACGGCATAAACAGACATAAACAAACACTCTGGGAACCATGTGTATACACATACACACACACACACACACAAATGCACAAACGCACGCACGCATACATACACAAAGCTGTGACAAAAGTTCCAACATACAAGACAAATGCGGCGGATCGTGATTTGTTTGCCTGATTATGACCTGCCAAGCAAACATCCTCCCTGCTGTTTCACACAGAGGGCAAAGAAGGAAAATGTGACAGAATTATTACAGAGCTTCTTTTTCTGGGTTTTTACACTCTCATAGAGCTGATTGCACAAGGTCACAGGGGATCTGCTAAAGCACCAGCTTAAGCACCAGCATAATTCTGCTCCTGTTAACTCCTGTGTCTCTCGTGTAACAAAAAAAAGGAAGTTCAGAAGTTCCTAAAAAATAAAATTAAGCTTTCATTAGCTGTGGACAGTTACAATGAGATATGAACAGACTCACAGAAACCAGCAACAGTTTTAAAGGCAGTCTACAAAAAAAAATAAAATAAATAAATTAACAGATTAACAGATTTGAATATCACAGGACTTCAATTACATGGCTGTGTTACGGCAGGCACTGGGTCACATCTGCTCGACTTGATGACAGCAGCGTGTGACGAGCAGTGAAACCAGACATATCATGGAGAAATCCCCCTGGAGGTCAGTTCTCAGTTATAGAGCATGAAAAACCTGTGCTGACAGCCGCACAGTCATAACTCAGACACATAGACGCAGTAATGACACTGTAAATCTTATCGACAGTCCACCTTGTTATTAGGTGTATTACCGTCAGCCTGTAATGTCTGAATGATCTAACTTCTACCTTAAGATCAGATAGAGGAGACGTTGATGATGATGCATGTCGTGGAGAATGTTCCACATCATACTAACAAAGACCCGCAAATGATGCAGCTGGTGCTCTTCTTCCACTGGAAATCCCATGATGAAGAAAAGGGTGTTTCTGTCACAGTCACATGGTTAGTTTAGAAGAGTTGGGGGAGTCCCCTGCCTGATCACAGACCACAATATAGAAGAACAGGGTCTGTTTTAAGGACCTTGTTTTGAGGGCCCATCTTATTTCCGAACATGACTCCTCCCAGACAGAGAACTGCACATATAGATATAGAGGCAGTTGAGCCCCATGCCAGGAGTAAGCAGAGTTCTGGCTCCTTCCCAGAATCATTGCTGACTATCAGAAATGCTACCTCGGTCAGTCACAGGAGACTGCAGCATCTCATCACTCTAAAGGACCAGGCAGCTCAGTGAAAGAGAAACTAACTCAGTAGGCAATTCATCTCCATTGATTTCTACCCTCAGGGGTGCAGGATGTGCTATATAAGACCAGATTTGTGTGGATTTAAGAGGATATGTACACTGAGGCAATTCATTTTGTATTAAATGCATTATCTTCTAAAATGACTATCAATGACTATTAATGACTATAATGTGAACATAAAGCAAATGCCAAGCAAAATTGTGTCTTTGGCTGCTACAAAACCTGAAATAGAGCAATGGCTCCCTCTGGAGAGCAGCAGCAGCAACACAGCCAGCTCTGCCACCACGTGAAACACACACTCCCAATGTAATATGATGCACAATGTACATGCACACATGTACTACTGATAAATTATTACTACACATAAGGTGGAGGTGTGTGTCAGTGTGTCAGTCTGATGAACTTGAACAGCTGTAACCAGAAGAGAAGGGCAAAATGAATGTGAGGTATCATGCTCATATTTGTTTCCCAGTTAAAACAGACATGAGGAGGATGAGTTTCACAGACATGAAGAGTGAAGAGAAACACAGAGACAAAAAGAGACAGAAAAAAAAAAAAGTCAGAAAAAAAGAAATTGTGAATTTGTTGCTTTCATCTGCCATGAGGTCCCTTCTCCTGGACCATAATACATGTTTTTAGTAGGGGTCACAACAAGAAACTGCTGTTTGCAGTAAAAATATTTCTGGGTAAACTCTTAAAAAGAAGCTACAAATCTAAACATCTGCAGAAACAATATAAGAATTTCAACATCTGCAGCAAAGACGTTAGGGAGTCTGCATCTCAAACTGACAAGAACATCTTTAAAGCTGAAACTATTTTTCCAGCAAGGAGGAAGAGGGTTAAAATGAACTGATTCAATAAGGCAATGACACAATGATTATTTGTGTGATGATTTTAATGTGTTCAATTAAACCCTCTTTGTAATGTTTTTACATGTTACAAGACATATAAAAGGTTTGCTTATGACATGGTCAAAATGCCATGCAAATAACTCATCTTTCTGGCTATTTACAACTTTAGGGAATTCACTGCACCAAGTCAGAAGAATTCAATGATATGACATAAAACTGTAATCATGGGCCCCTCATACTGTTCATGTAAAAGCAGCAGTATATTGGCTTGTGTAATGATGATCTATAATGACAACTGAAGACTGAAACATTCATTTTATTTTTGAATAATCTACCAATTCTCAAAATCATTTAGTCTATGAAACATCAGGAAATAGTGATTTTCCAGAGCTCAAGGTGATGCCTTTATATGGAATGACTCAAAGTAAAGCATCACTGTAAACACTGCAATGCAAGTCTGTCATATTTGACTACAAGACAGCGATGCCAGTGCAGTACTGTCCTACATTTTGATAAACAATTTTGAATTAAACACATATTCTGGGCATATTGTGATTGTGCCTAATTTGGACATAGCTTTGGCTTCATCCTACTCTGCTTCAATTGTGGACAAATGGCACTAACTGGCATTTAACCTGATCCATCTAAAATGAATGTTGTCAGTCTGTTACTTTAATGGTAAAAATGGTAACGACCTTTTTTGTGGTACTTCATTTTATCTATACCTCATATCCTGTGGTACGATGATATCACTCATAAATACAGTATGGCATTCTCAGGCAGCAATATGGCGGGAAAAGCTAAAAATGTGACACTTTGCACAAGGTTTTATTTCTCTTTTATAGTTTACGAGCTTTGTGTTTGTTAAGGAAAACAATGAAGTGTCGATTGAAACTTCCAGAAGTGAAGAGTAATGAGTATGGGTGATTAAGTGTCCAAATCCACCTGAGTGAACACCTGACAAGCCGATCTCCTTCTTTTTCGTGAGCTAATGGAAAACTAGCAACAGACACGATAAAAATAATTGCTGAGGCAGCAGGAACAACACAACGATACAACAAGATCTGACACCACACCGTCTGCCACTGGGCCCAGTAAACAAACACATTAAAACACAGGCATGCTGGCAGGGTCTAGTACACTATGCAGCATGCAGGGAAAGCAGAGATGCATAATAGACCCATCTGCTCTCATAAAGTCAAACACCTGCTCGGCATCATCAAAACAGAGAGCAACATCATTGGTGGCTGTGCCCCTTTGGCCTCTCCTCTCCACAGTAACATCGGGTGATGTCCTCACCAGGCTGCACTGCAACAAATGTCCCTCGCTAAGATTCAGTTTTGAATTTAGACTCAATCCTGTGCCAAATTGTTGGGTACCAAGAGTCCAGAAAAGCAATATAATACCTACGTTGGTCTGTTATTACATACGGTTCACCTACAGTGTGGGCATGTGGGTGACTTAGGTTGAACTCATCACTTTGTACCTCAGTGAGATTACACAAAATGAAAAGTGAAGTTCAGGAACAGGTATGTTCAGAACACCTATCCATCACGTACACCTCTAAACATTGCTCAGCATTGATTCCTCTCACCCTGCATTCCCCTGTATGAAAGAAAGGCCTTGACTCCAGCTATTTCACAATAGAGTCAGGTGGTTATGTGACATATATGATGCAGGGGATAGAAAGTTTCTGTGCAGAATAAAATGAAAGTATAGACTGGAAAAGTAAAAAATATGAGTAGTTGTTGTAGTTGTCTGAGATGCTCTATATCCTTCAGACTTAATAAATGTGTGGAATTAATGTGCAGAGTGATGACTTTTGATTTGTGGACCTAACCTAACCCTGTTTTTTTATAAGGCCAAATGCAAAAAGTTACACTAATTATTAGGATTTGCAACTATTCTGCATAGTGTCCAGCACAGCTCGATTGTCAGAGAACAGCATTTTTTCACATAGAGACAACGCCTCTCATGTTTCTAAGCCCTCTGTGATAAGTCAAAGGGAGCTGACAACAACTGTCCAGGAGCGTACATGAAACCACACATTGGAATCTGTGTCTGTGTGTGTGTGTGTGTGTGTGTGTGTGTGTGTGTGTGTGTGTGTGTCTTTTTTGTCAGTGTTTAACAGAGCAGTACTTGGCAGGGGGTTTTGTGTTCCCAGGAAGAAGATACCTTTGGCATAAGGCAGCCAAGATCTGTTTTACAGTCTGTTAGTGCCAGACTCAATAGGTTGAGGTTAAGGTCTCCGTTGGGGTGTGTATACAGAGATGAACAATGAAAAAAGATTGAGGGATAACGGGACATAAAACAAATAGTAATCTTCTATGACTGCCTGGAGGTAAAGACAAAGCAGGACTTCCTCTGTGTAAACTGGATCATGAAAGTGGGTTAGGACTATAGCGCATGATAAAAGAAAGAACCATTTCCCTGCTACATCAGGGGACCTGAGCCTCAAAGACATGATGTGGCCCACTTAACATGGTTCTCCTGGGGAAAGGAGGTGTTTAGGTTGATAGATTAGGGAAAATGAACCAGTGGAAGGACGTGAAAACTCACACAGGCAGGTAAAATAATGGTTTACCAGCAGAATACCAAACATTTTCATTTCCTCTAATCTGGCCAAGATGACATCATTTTACTGTAGTACTTAATTTAGCCTCTCTTCTCGTTTCTTTTATAGGTCTTTAACTCCGGCTCAGTGCCGTTCATATTGTCTGGAAGAGCTTAGTTTACACCAAGGCCTGAACCCAAATCCTTCCTTTGTAAGATTTTCTCCAGTATTACACAATAAAATTCAGGAGAAAAGGACAGACTTGCCTGGCAACAGTTCTGGATTGCTCTGATATAAAAGCTTTACCCACATCACTAACCAAGGTAGTAACAGAATGGGGCAAGTTTGATGATGCGTGGAGGAAGTTTCCCATCTGGGGGAGCGGGAAAGCATCCAGTGATTACGCCACCTCCATCTATCTCTCCGTCTGTCTGTTAACCGAGTCACTGCCAGTGACAGCCTCGCTTAGGACAGCATATGCTGAATGAACAAAGCCTGTCTATGTCTGAGAATATTCAGTGGACCTTGCTCAAAGAGACGCTGCTGCTTAGTCACTGTCTGAAGGGTGTGTGTGTGTGTGTGTGTGTGTGTGAAGCAAAGATTGGCAAATGACTAATGACGAGTTCAAAACAGCAGCTTCCATTCACAACGCTGGATGGTACACTGACAGTGCGTGTGACTCACTTCCTGTATGTGTCTGCACATGAATATATACACATCTGTTATCTATCTTGGCTCTATTAACGCCTTTTCCACAGTGTAAGCTGTGTAAGAATATGTATCCGTGGTTGGGTGGGGTTAACTTGCAACATCAGCAACAGACCCTCAGCTGTTAAACTGCACCCTGACACCAGTTGCCACAAAGAGACACAGACCACTAACCACATTCCAAAGCCAAATTTACTTACGCCTTATAACATGTTTGACATCACATACACAAAGGCAGTCTACTTTGAAATTAACGATACCAAAAAGGACTGAAAATGGGTGTCACACTGACAAAACAGTAAGTTTGGGAATGAAGACAGTAAAAACATCATAATTGCCAAAAATAAAAACTGCCAAAAAAAAAAAAAAATCCTGAGATGCAATCCAAGTTAACATCAACATTTTTTCCTCACAATGCCAGTTTTACCATCTCTCCAAGTCAAGGAATAAATTGTTTGTCCAGCAAGTCTGGTAAATTGGATTTAAATAATATAATGCTGTGAGGAAAGTGCTGTCCTTGGGTCTGTGGAGTGGACCAGTTAAGGGTCAGCACAAGAGGACATTCTGTAACTATGAGACTAATGCGTGCGTGTGCGCAAGCATGTTTGTGCATGTGTGTGTGTGTGTGTCATATGAAATAGGAAAACAACGAAGACCTTCAGGGCTTTTGAGGCACAACGAGTGAACACATCTACAGTTCATGAGGATGAGGACTGTTCAGTCAGCTCACCGCGAAAAAAACATTAGAGACTGCAGACATTATCACTGCATAACAGCAAGGATATTACCCTAAGTTACATTTGATGTATGAAATTTCCCTGCAAACAATAGCTCTATTGTGTTAAATAATAAACTACTTCATAACCTTGCCTTGTTGCATAAAAAGATAAAGAATGTGTGTATGCAAGCTCAACAGTGAATAAAACAATAATCTTTATTAAATGCTTTATTTGAACAATAAAGCTTTGTTTGCTCTTTCTCCAAACTTATTAGGCAAACAGTCCAGTCATTACTATGGGAACAACAGAAAGACACTGGTTGAATTAACGACTTGAAGAAACTGAGCTGAATATTTCATTTGTGCTCACCCTCAGATGCTGAGTGAGAATAGTACTCCACAATGGTGTATACACAAAGCCCGTGCAATAAAAAAGTTAAACATTTGCTAGTTAAAATATCCCTCAGCATACCAAGAGAGCCTCCAAGCAGAAAGCTCTAGTGGTCGAGTTGTGTTTGAGAAGAGTCTTAGAAGGGGTAAACTTTTCCCTGGCATCTCCCCTGCACCCCTGCAATGTTCAGCATGCCAAAAAGCCCTGAGGCTCAACACACACACACACACACACACACACACACACACACACACACACACACTTTGTTCACAAGGATTTAAGCACTATTGGGTAGTCCCACACTAATTTGGAAGACTGGGCTAAAAATCCCATTGCACTACGCTCTCACAGAACTCTGTGTAGGCCAGGCTTGGCAAAATTTGATACTGCAGTTGTTCAGGAAATCTGGTAGAGTGCATCCACTCTTAAGACCCCCCAGGCCTCTGAGCCCCTTTCCCTAACATTTCATGCTCCAGAACAGGGTTTGGTTTTGGGCTACAGTGCAGTGATGGCCCATTGTTCTCTTGGGTACACAGAGTTGCCTTGAGAGGGAGACTTGGGGGAAGTTTTGGCATTCTTTGAAAGCAACTCTTTCAGAGTGGGTTCATGGTCTGAGGTGTTTCCTCTTTGTTGGCAATAGTAGTTCTGGCAACATCTATATGACCTTGCTCCCTCTGTGTATGTGGGGAGGTAAACATATGCTTACATAAAACAGGCCAAATTCATCACAGTTTTCTGCCAGGCCACATTAAACACAAGCAGAAGCCACACTCAGAGGCTGCTTAGAGTCCAATCACTGCACCTACGGACTACAAGTCATACATCAAGGCATCTGGAGAAAACATATCAGTCAGACAATATCTTTAACTTGGGAGCAATAACACCAAGATGCTTCAGTTTCCACTGATAAAAACAAAATATTCCTCATATGTGAAAGATCTGAAAATGAAGAAAATAATAAAAAAAAGTAAACATTGCTCCAGCTGAACCAAGTTCTGATAAGGAAACACTGCCTCATATTACCCTAAATTCAGATAGGACTCACTACAACAGATTCTTTTTAGGGTGGGCTATTATATACCAAGCAAAGGAAACACCCATGGCATCCAAAGTTTCACTAGAGCCACTAACATGCTCAGTGTGGATGAGAATGTGTGGATCTACAGGGTGGAGAAGGGCAGAGCACCAAAACCAACCAGACCACAGCCCAAAGCTGTTAAAGCTTTTACTCAACACAAATGGCAGAATCCCAGTCCTTGCCATACACTCCTGCAGGCTGGGAGCGTGTGGGTGGATGGGTGTGTCATCACACACACAACTAACCACTTCCTGGCCCTGCATAGCTGGTGGTAGCCACAGTGGTGCGGACTAGATTGGACCATCGTTGAGTTAAACATAATGCAAAGTCGGAGCACCGAAAGCGAGGACATTCCATCCCCACCTCCATAATAATAACTGCACTATCTCAGGCTCCCACTGCATGCCTGGGTGGTTTCAGTTGAAAGTGCAGAGCGGGCGAGGATGGAGACAGAGCAGAGTGCAGAGGCACACTGGTGGCCTTGTGGATCAGAGAGGAGGGATGTAGAAAGCAGATGTCTTCTCTGCTCCCACTGAGAGCAGCAGGCAGAGGATGGACAGGATGGCTGCAGAATGGGTTTCTGGACAAATCCTGTATGAGTATGTAATCATTTGCTTGGCTTCTCATTCTCCTTCCAGTCTCTGACCATATTACCCTGTCAATTTGTGATACGCACACAGCAGAGTGATTCAGCACTAGACCTCAGAGGATGAGGAGTCAGAGCACAGCCAGATAGACTGTCAAGACATTTCTTGATGAAGCAGAGACACAAGGAGCAGGAATCACATTCACATGGAAACAATAACTTGCCGTGGATACATCTCTAACTGTCAAACTGGATGGCTGGCAATATTTTAAACATTTTAATCTTGTTTACATAACTGATTGCTGTAATTAGGCACATAGTCCAGCAAAATACCCAAAGTCTGGTTCCACAGTCTCTAGATTAATAATAGCATCCATTTAGTCATACAAAACCATGCTCTTGGCTTAATTTGCCTCTAGCCTCCAGGCAGGATAATACACACACAATGTACACACACTGCTGGCTGTGAGTGCATTTTACTCCATTCAGTTGAAACTATAGGGGTTAAGATTCTTTTTACTTCAAACAACAAACAACAAACAAACAACAAACACATTAAATACATGTCTATTGTAATTAGATGGACATGGTCCAACTGCAATTTAACATGATGTCAAAGTTTAGATTTGATAACTGGGGCATGAAGGGACAAATCTAATCAGCATTTCCTATCTTCACAGGCATTTTCATTGCCAACATACATGCATGCAAATAACCATGGAAGTTAGGCTTTTCTTCCCTTATCATTTGTTTCAACCTTAATGCGTTACGTTCTCTGATAGTATGTCATTGACTGACAAAATAATGTCCAGACAAACTACCTTTACATACACACATTTACATAAGAGGCTCAAACACTGGCACAACCACGATATCCGCTGGCTCAGTGAAAACAGGGGTGCTTTCACGCTGAAGTAGCCTGCCTCATTGAAATGCCACAGACTGGTCTCATGGTGGCACTGAGAAAGCCCGAACACACAAAGTCGAACGACAGTCCCAGTCTCTGAAAGAGGATCATTAGCATTGGCAACAAAAGGCAGGGACACAAATTAATCTTGTATGAGAACCAGCGGAGAGCAGATTACAGAGTTAAGGAAGCAATGATTGTTGTTGTTGTGAAAAGACGGGAAGTCTTTACCCTGATAAATGACTAATACAGAGACTAAACAGGAGAAAGAAATATGAGTTAGTGAAGGTGTGATTTAAAAGATGAATGTGATGATTCACAAACTCTTGCCAGTCATTTTTTGAATTACAGTTTCATCTCTTTTCATTTAATTTGCCAAACCAGTTCAACAGAATAGTAGAGAGGAACGACAACGTATACATCCTAACCCTCTACCTGGCTGGACAAACAAATCCCTCAAAGAAAATATTATGTAAGATGCGTCATAAATGTCTGAACTGCCCCTCAAAAAAGATGACACACATACCTTCGCTCACCTCTCTTGTCACAATGCCTTAACACTGTCAATACAATTTTAAGACATTATCAACTCTGAAAACACATAAACTCTTCTGCCAGAGATACAGTAAAGACTTAACCACGTTAACACTGCTGCACCTCCAGGAAGAGTTATGTGTTATTGGCCGACACAAGCTCATGTGTCAGTGATGAACTCACATTGCTCAGACACCAGATCAGGGTATTTCTGACTGCAGATCAATATGATGGAGTGTGCCGAACTTCCCAGGGCTTAGTTGTGTTTTCCTGTGACATGAATTATAAACGACTCGTTGACATAAACTGACAATGTGTATGCCTGCACACACATACACAGACAAGGTGAAAGAGCAACAGAGATTCAAAGAGGGAAGGAGAGAGAAAGAATCAATACTCTATCTTTTCCATTTTCTATATTGCCCCATTAGCATTCCTTAACTATCCTCTTACAATTGAGTCTCCCCCGCTCTCCATTACACAGGCACACGCACACACTCACACTGCCTTCTTTCTTTCTTTGGCCCTGTAAAACAACATCACTTGTCAGAACCTCCAAAATCATGCACGTCTCGAATGTGGGTTTAGTTTTAATTTAGTAGACACAAACACCCCCAAAACACAAATTCATTTCAGACTAAATTGCCAAATGCCAGAGATGTAAAAGGAAACCAAAATAATGTGCATATAGTCCCCAGGGTGAACAGGCAAGTGTGTGAGTGTGACTGGGAGAGAAGGGGAGATAGACAGCAGGAAGACTTTCCATCAAAACAGTATTAAAGTGGACTGTGAGTAAAAATAATTAGAGGTTAGACTGGTCGCTTGTGAGCCTGTCTGCTCTGCCAACAAATATGAAGCAGATGTTGACACGGGAGCTTTGCAGAGAGGAAGAGGGGAAGCATGCAGGAAGACTACCAGTTCTAATCCAGCGATAAACAGCTGAGAGGGATACACAGACTACAGCTTTGACCTAGTTCTCAACTTTTGGTGGATGAAGTCTTTTCTTTTCTTTTTTTTTAGCTATTGCCTTGTTGGTGACTGTCTACAGGCTGCAGCCAAAACTAAAGCATAAAAACACATACAAAAGAGCAAAGTGGTTGAAATTCTCATCCACAAGAACAATTTTGAGACCTTGCAAGTCAAAGTAAATATTTGAGAACAGCTGAACAAGGTGAATTTCAAGGGAAGCAGATATCTCTCGAGAACAGAATTAAAAAGTTTCATGGATTTTACTAAATTAAAAATGAGCCATTATGAAAAAACAAATGTCAAGCAATAACCTTCTGCAGGTGCAGTCATCATAGCAAAAGTTATACAACACTAAACCATTCAGGGATATTAAAACATCAGGGGAGATGGAGCAAAAACTTAAAGCACATTTAAGTTAATATCAACCCACAACTGAGAACCACAGAGGCATCTTTAAGTCTCTGTGGGAATATTATTATAGCTTTTCTTTAGAGTCGACTAAAAATGCTAAGTGGTTAGGAAATTGTGCAATCTAAACTGCTTTAATTTGCGGACGTGAACGCATCAGCACTACTCTTTAGTGCATTTTAATTCGTGTATCACGCAAAGCAAAGCAGGACGCGCACTTAGATGTCTTCAGAACAAGAGTGAAAGTCTGCACATTAAGTTATAGTCTGTGGAGTGAGAAAGAGAGAGAGAGAGAGATATTCAGTCAAAGTTGTAAACAGAAAATGCCTCCATGGTGTGTTTGTGTGTGTGTATGTGTGTGTGAAGACGGTGGTGATAAGTAGCGGACAATCAGACTCTACCTGTGATGTGTCCTGGAAAACGCTCTTTCTGAACTTCCCTCGCCGTATCTCCATTTCAAGGGCAGAGCCGCGGGCAACGGTGGCTCTCGCTGTTTGATTTCGGCAAAACATCTTCTTTGCTTTCTGGCAACTTCACAGACGGTCCCGTGTAGAGTGTATTAGCTGAACTTCAAGAGAGCGCAAAGGCAGGAAAACGCTTCGGAAACTGCCAAACAGCCGAGCGCACGTCCAGGTGGCACGAAACGGCCCCACCGGCGAAAACTCCCAGGAGATTTAGGCTCCCTCCTCCCGGATTCAAACACTGACGTTTCCTCTGATGTGTGAGTTCAGACTGAGACAAGTCCACTAGCAGGGGAAAACACACACACACACACACACACACACACACACAGGCCACAGGGACTTGGGGAGTCTTCCTTCACAGCGGACTTTTCACTTTTCCAAACACTCGCTGCGTCGACGGTGACACGGTGACACCCCATGTGGTGCAGTTGAGACCTAACTTGCCCTGTCCCGTATCCAGAGACCTCTACCGGCGATGAGTGGCGTCTACTCTGCAAAGACACTATTGCAATGTCTCAAATTCCTGTTTCAGGCCTGTGTCATTCAGTCAGGGAGAGATGAAGCGCAAAAAGCACAAGTGCGTAAGGCACCAATCTTTTTTAAACCTCCCCTAAAGTATATTTATATGTATATATATTTGGGATCATATTTCATCATATTTTGGTATTGTGTTATAGCCTATTTCTGGGTTCATATTTCAAATTGTGACTGCTTCTCCACTAATGTCAGTGTATTTTGTTCTTACAGACAGTTAAGTCCTTACACTTTAGTGTAGTGATTAATCTTTATATATTATTTCCCTTTAAGTTGTCATCAGACAATATTAATTGTACTTCATTTCCGCTGCCTATTTTTTTTTAATAAACTACGGTTTATATGCATAATTTACTGATAAGGGTTTATGGAGTTCAACCTGACCTGTTTAATATGGTTGAAAATCCTGAGGTCTTCCCTGTACTTTGTTTTTAGGTGATTTTAGCCCAGCAATG
The DNA here is from genome assembly GCA_038496675.1 of Rachycentron canadum. Lineage (NCBI taxonomy): Eukaryota > Metazoa > Chordata > Actinopteri > Carangiformes > Rachycentridae > Rachycentron > Rachycentron canadum. The sequence goes on from CM076654.1 coordinate 16,352,260, forward strand.
GGCTTTTAATTGATGAACCCACCCATAGGTCTACCTTTGTTGATGAAGTTATTTAATAAATTCCCCATTGTTTCTATAGCCATTTCTACAAAAAAGATACCAGAGAAAACAACTCCTCGACCTAAAAGTGCCATGCTCAGATTGAATATGCAGTATGCTTCATGTAATTCTTATTTGCTACCCTTTGGGCATCATTAAAACTAATAATGCAGCCTACTTAGGGGCCTGTAAAGAGGGGGTTACTGGTTTTGCCTTCATGGTATAGCATTATTTACGAGCATCTGCAGCAGAGCATGAAGATCCAGCGGGAATGTGAATTACAATCTGTGGCAGCACCAGGACTTCACTGGACCTGCTGTGACTGGAATTCTTAAAGGCCAGAAGGTCATTGAGGATCAGTCTCACGAAAGGCAGAGGTCGCATCCACATAGACAGTGACAGATGTCTGCAGGGAAGTCTCAGCCTCATGACACGAGGTGATACCACAATGCTGCTTGGTCCAGTTCCATTATGAGGCACATTGTACACACATAAAGGGACTTTATTATTTTTTATGAACTGTCCACCAACTGTCATGGTGAAGCCCGTGTTTGGCTGTTTAATTAAATTTTGAGTACGAGATGTTTATGTACCAGATGTTCCTACATAACACCGTACCAACTGGCTGTGGTGCAAGAAATACTCAGAGCTTTTACTCAAGTAGTAGTAGTGATATCACAGTGGAGCAATACATTTATAATACATGGAACAGCTTTAAGTAAAACCAACAGTAGAAGCAGTCCTTATGCAAAATGACCAAGTTCTAAAGTTCTTAAAGTTTGTCATCTATATTAGTGGGTTGTAATTATTTATGACCATCAAGATATGTTTGTTATACTATATAATTATTATTATTATTATGTTATATATATTTTTATATGGTATTATAACATAATGTGAATCTGCTAAGTAATTAAACTAATCAAACAAATGCAGTGGGGTAGAACGTGCAATACCAGAAAATGAAAATGCCGGGTAGAACACAGGTACCACAAATTTGTACTTAAGTACAAGACATGAATTGACTAGATTGCTCTCCACTACTGCTAACTGACACTTGATACTGTTCATCTTACCTGAATTGTTTCAGTGTCTTTCTTGCACTTGTGGGTGATACCCTGGGCAGTTCAATGTTGGCACAAGAACTATTTGGTGGCAAGAGTCAGTGTGAATTTCTTTAAATAAAAGACAGGTCATCATCATCACAAGAGATAAATATGAGAGGCACCCGGAAGTCAATGATTCAAGGCTGGAAACCATTAAAATAAGAAAAAGTCTAGTCACATCAGGTTGTGTGTAATTGTGAGCTACTATTCACCGTGATTTTGCTGCTATTTACAACATTACTGAGCTAATTAGATTTGGATAGGCAATTAACACCGAAAAGAGACTGTCTGGAATCATAGTATCATTTTATGATGGTGAGCATGTTTTGTTCATTTTTGTCTGTATCGTAAACAGCCTTGATACTGCAATCTGTTGTCTGTCTGGCCGTCATAAAAACTAAATTTAGAGTCTATTTAGAGGCTCTTGTTTCTGCAAAAGATATAAATAACGTGGCATTTCCCACGTTATGCTTCATCCAGATTACTCAAAAATTTTGTGCACTATGCTTATTGTGAAACAAAGTCTCACATACACTTAAATCCAGTGATTTAGCACAGACCAAAACTCCTTAACCAATTATCCTTAGAAATGTTCCTGTCTCAAACAACGCTTACTCTTCTCAGTTGGGGTTTATGGTGTTTGTACCACAATCTTAAAAATGGAATGATGACTTTAGTTCTGCAGTGAGCGTTTGGTGCTCGGTCTCTATAGAAAAAAAAAAGGGAAGGGGGTTTGTGCAGCCCCTGTTTCTCTAATCTCCCCTCAAGTCTCTTATTTAAAAGCAGGATGTTTGTTGATGTTGGGAGCTTGGGTAAATAGCTGAAGGCGCTGTAACTCACGGAGCAATGTGATCTCACTTGGATGTCTGTCTGTTTCCTAGAAGGGACTATGTGAAATGCAGATTATGTTTACATGCCTCATGCGGCCCTGGTCAGTAGGGGGTAGACAGTCACAGAGCAGAGCGGTGCTTTCCCAAGCTTGGTCTGACCCCCTTTTAACTCCTTGCTGGGCTCCATCAAGCCCTTTGGGCAGCTCAGTTTGCTGCAGAGTCAGGCAAGCAACGGGCTTATGTGCAAGCTTTGCTGTGGCAGATTTTAAATCCATCTGTGGGGAAAAGATAGGTCTGGTTTATCACCCCCCTGTTTATAGTGCATATTCTGTTTGTACATCCTACCAACTACACATGCTCCTGTTACCATCACTCTTTTCTCTCCTGTTTTTTCTCCTTTTGCCCACAAACACACAAAACAGGGAACAAAACAGAAGTGACTGCAACAGTGACAATCAAATATAGCAGTCAACACTGACACAGTCGCAGTGGGCTATAAAATGCCGACCACAGTCAGTACACAAACAAAGGGACCGCTCTTCACTCACAGAGCAATGGCCATGGAACAGCTGGAGGAAGATCACATGGTATAAAAAACAAGACACAATCATGCTGTTACATCCCACCACAAATCCTATTCTGTTTCTCTCTTTTATACACACACAAATATATATATATATATATATATATATATATATATAGTATGATCAATTGCCCACTAGTTTAGAACTAGAGGAGTGGGTGTAGGCAGGCAGTAAATCACCAGTATAGAAAATGCAGGGAATCTGTCTGACTTTCTTTTCAAGGAATGAAAGTGCTACCGGCCCAGCAGTACGATTGTGGTTGTTGCAACTGTAATTACATGTGGTTTTCTATATTCTAAATATAAACTTGCATACAGCATTTGCAACCATTGCCCTGCTGTTCTTACATTATTAAACTTTCAGCATTCCAGCAACAGTTTTCAGTAAATCTCAGTGAAAAAAAAGTGGTGAGTGGACCCACAGTTATCAAGGAACAGTATATCAGAGCCAAGAAACTAATAAACCTTGTGCCCTGTCAAGGTTACATTATATGAATTTGTTTGTTTCCTCTATGGCGTTTAACATTAGCAAGGTTGAGTTTGTCGAGTGTAAAATATATTATGACAAAATGTCTTTGAATAATCTCAATGTTTTTCGTAAAGAATCAGTCATTATCTGCCCAACTGGCACAGTTTGTGATACCGTCTGTTGCTGAAACCTTGTCTGCTATCACCCTAAAATGTGCACACATCTGATGTGAGTTGAAAAACATTATGATAGATGATCAGGTGGTGGGCGAGGGAGCACCTCAGGGACAACAGAAAGCTGAAATGCAAGGTACATACTGTAATGAGACTTTGAATTAACTGTGTGGAAAGCTCCCGAGGGACTAAAGCAAGATGCAAGCCTGGCTTGCAATCAGATCCTTAGCATGGCAAGAGACAGAGGTGTACAGCAGATGCAGTATTAGAGACATAAACACCATTCTATGATGTATTTATGCCAAATTTTCCCATAACATGAACACATTATACTAGTCTGACTTCTACTGGACAATACTTGCCATTACACAAATACATTGTTAAGTCACATATTACACACATATTTGCATAAATAATCCAAATCAAACCACTAGAATGAGCCTGTAATTACACCCATCTAATGTTCAATAAGCTTTTATTTTACCTCCTTGTGTATTAGTAGTGTAATAATGCACAGTGTAATTAAAAACAAAATACCAAGCCAGTTACCAAGGGTGCCTTTATTTAATCTATTTACAAAGAATACAAAACTCTTCCTTGAACTCAGATGAACACTCTGTTTACACCATGTGCACTTAATTCACATAATGAATTAATTTTCTTTTTCAAATAAGGATGAAATCTTGATCATTTTATTTGTGGTGCAGTTTTGTCCAGTTAGCAGCTTCTTTACGACCTTGTTTTAAGCCCTGTAGAAAAAAAAAACAAAAAACAAGAGGAATATGATGTTAATTGAGCTCCCCTTTAAAAAAAAAAAAAAAAAAACCCAAGGACTTTTACCTATTATATACTGGGATGCATTGTTAAAAAGGCTCCTTTAGCTAAGTGTAACAAAGCGGCGCAACTTTGCCAAAAAGGCAGAAAATGTCCAAATTACCACTTAAGCCTACTTCTCTTCTCTACTTAATGCAAGAGCCTGAGCCTCTAAGCAGAAGCTGTGAATCCTATTCACAGCCCTTAATAAGCCAGTTAGCCTCCATGCACATACCAGGTAGTATCCTGTGTGATATCCACTCATGTACCAGGAGATGAGCACGCTGCCCAAGGCCTCGTCATCCACCATGTCAGGGCTCATTGGTGGAGGTGGGGGGATCATCTGAGGCAGAGACATCAAGAGCAGAGTGTGATCAGACTGCAGATGCTGGAGGCTGATGATATTTGTTGTCAATCACTAATGTGTTATCTGGCAGTTTGTCAATTTACCAGCTGGATGGGCAAATAAATGCTTTCTACACATAGACAGCAGAGCCCAGTGCTCAGAGAAATCAGCATCTGCTGTGGCTTTTACATTTGTAATTAATAGTATATAGTATGTAATACATATTTCCAACTCACTGGAGGACCAAAAGGCATCATGGGAGGCCAGGAAGGAGGTACAGGGCCATGACCACCAGATCGCCTGCTTCCCCCCTGCTAGAGGACACACAAAAAAGGGTTGAAAATAGGCACTGCATTACAAGCAGTATTACAAGATCATTTTACATTAAAAATAGCTGACATGACCTCTATTCCAATTGAGTTTGATCTTTGAAAAAACCCCAAAAAACTAGCATCTGCTTCTCAGTAAATAAATAAATAAATAAAAAATTATAAATAGATAAATCCCAACTCAAAGAGGTTGTTGTTTATATTCCTTCTGATTTTTTACATTTCATTTTACCATTATTTTAGCTGCAGCAAAGAGCCAACCTTCTCAGAAATTTAAACAAGTGTAAACTTAACATTTCAAGCAGCAATACGCATATACTTACGCAAACAGTGTTATTAGTTATTTTTATTCATTATATATATATATATATATATATATATATATATATATATATATATATTCATAATAAAGGAAACGTCATTCTTCTTACCTGTCTGAAAGCATGCATGGGAGGTGGGCCTGGAGGAAACCCAGGGAAGCCAGGCGCCCACATAGGAGGAGGATCTTTGTGGGCTTTGGACTTGTGGGCTTTACTCTGTGGGTGTTGTTTGTGTTGGTGTGGTGTGGTTGATCTGTCACTCTCCTCTGCTGACGATTCTGCCTCATTTACCTAAATTGCATAGCAAAAGTGCTTTAATCTTGCTTAGTAATTTTCTTTTTTATACCTTGGCATAACATTTTTGAAATGTATTTTAACTTTGGAAGCAATTAAAAAAAAAAGAAAAAAAAAAAAAGACATGAACTGAACTGAAGAAATAGGTATTGACTTGTCTATAGCTAAATTAATTCACAGTCCATAGGAGATGCAAGGGCCACACTAATTAAAACTTAATCCTCAGATTGATTGTGAGATAGCAGTTAATTTGTTATGTTAATTGCATTCAGGAGTCATTATTTGATGAAGCTCAAGCACTGAAATTGACTTATCTCACTTTGCCTCAACTGACCTCATTTGTCAGTAATATCCTACTATTATATTCAGTCTGTAGCAGCCAAATAAAATTAGATACATTTTTTTTAAGTATAATAGGTCAAATATAGCTTGCTTATTATTTTCTCACGATTAATTTTGTTAATTTCCCATATTTGCAGAGTCCAACCTTTTGTGAACCGTATCAGGCAATGAGTAAAGGGTAAAGTTGGTGTTTGTTTGAACCTTACATCATATTTTACATTTAGTATGTGAAAGTAATACAAACACACAAAGCAACAAAATAGACAAGAGATACATTGTACATCACCAGTGAAATAAGCAGGTCAATAGTGTAAAAATATTATAATAAAAAAAACCAAAAACAAAATATGCTGCATTTAATAATGTAAAATAAATTATTTGGGCTGCTTTACCTTTATATTTGTTTCCTCATCACCCTCAGAAAACTCTGCAAGCAGGTCTTCAAGGTTCTGCTCCTCCTCATTGCCGTAGTCTGTATAAACAACTATACAAGTGCCCCTCTCCTCATCTATGGAGGAGATGGTGGCTGCATAGAGCTGGCCATCTTCTGACCAGTAAGCACAGCACGAGTCCCCAACTTGCCACTGTGACACACATAAGTTGCAACCAATTAAAGTCAATGTGCAACAGTGCAGTACTGTCTGTCTTCTGGTCTGAAGTAAACTAAATCCAGAATTACAAAAACAATGGGTGAGACATTAATTTGGAGTGACTGTGCTGTGAAACGCAAACTGTGTTGTATATTAAAATGTCAAATGCCGTTATTGATATCCCTCCAAATCATCAATAAAATTACTAAACTCTAAGCCTGTATCTGGAATCATAGGAATGCCATAGAAAATAATACTATCTGTAAAAAGAATAAGAAAATGAATGGAAATGGTAATACAAAGTGCAGCAAATAAAACAAACAATATAAAATATAAAGGAACACTTATAAGCATTTTTAAAATTAATTTTCACATTTATTGGCTCATTTAGTTCTGTAAACATCTACTTTTGTGTATCTAAAAACATATTTATGTATTTTTGCATAAGAATTACTTATTAATTTTTAATAATTATTCTATGCATGTTTTCTTTTTCTATTTGGACATTTTAATAATTTTATTCTTTTATTTATCTCTCAGATTTTCAAATGTATTTTTTATTTAGTTACACCTGTATAATTAAGTATTTTAGATCCAGTTACAAACCGTTTTATCTGGTGGAGCATTAGTTCGTTTCCTGCTCTGGTTCTTTTTGTTGTTTTTGCGCTTTTTTCCTGGTTGGTTTTTCTTGGAGGCTTGCGGCTCATCTTCACCTTTAAGGGCAGTCTGTCGAACAGGGCGACAGCAGAGTCCCGCCATGAATGGAAAACACAAACATTTTACACGCATATACAATGCAGGGGATTCATTTTTTACCTTGAAGGATGCGACTGCCTTGTCATAAGCCTTTATCAGTGCTGTGTCGTCCCATATATCAGAATCATCACTCTGGAAAAGAGGAAAGCAAATTCCGAAACTCTGAAGATTAAAGGTTGCTTTAAAGAAGCATTTCCTATTCATTGAAAACCAAGACAAGATACGACCCTAAAGGTGGTGGGGAAAGTGTGTAGTTGATTCGATGTAGCTCATGTTTGCAGCTGACCTGACATGTTTACCTTTGCATCCCCTCCTCAGTGGAAAGGATGCTCCAGCAAAGTGCAGCGTCTTTGTGTCGTTAAAACTAATTCATGTTTGACCAAGACGTTGTATTAAAGTAACTGATAAAACCGGGCACTTTGTGAATCTCTAATTTCACATATTTTCTGTTCCTTTCGTTTTTGTTGCCCAACTTAGCCAACCCAGCGTTGGCTTTTAGCTTAGCTTCCTTAGCTCCCACTCTCCTCCAAACCTACAGCCACCCGGAAAGGTAGACACGTGCTGTCAGCTTAAGTCCAGTAACTAACCTGACCAGTTCCACGAGTAAACAGCGCGTCTTTGCATCCATTCGCCATGTGAAGGTGTACAGATTTCACTGCTACGTGCTATTTGCTAAACAAGTAACAAGCAACGTGCGTCGGAAATGATGACGCACTACACCAGTGTTGACGTATATAACTTGCGACACAGCGGTTGGCTTGGCAACGGCAATAGCTAGTTGTCCACTTCCTCAAGACTTATAGATAAAACCGATGGTTGTGTATTTTTGCCCAAACTATCGTTATTGTCTTCAACCACACTTCACTGTGCGACCGACTGAAGATGGCCGATCCTTCTCTGAGTTCTCTGGGGGCAAAGGTTGTCGTCGCTTCATCCAGCGATGAGAATCACCCACCAGAAAACATCCTTGATGGGTAAAAAAAAAAGCTCGTCCTGATCACCCCTGTGTCGCTACAGTTAAAGTTAAAGATGCTCACTTCGTTCAGTGTAACATTTTATATGTGTTTCTCCCTTTCACCCAGAAACACTAAAACGTTTTGGATGTCGACCGGGATGTTTCCTCAGGAGTTCATCGTCCGTCTTGCGGAGCCGACAAAGATTTCTGCTGTTACGGTGGAAAGCTACAACGGTATGTAAACACATAAAGTTAAAGTCACACATATCAGACAATTACTGCATTTATCCCTCACGACAAATTGCAAACACGGGCTGGGTCATTATCTAAAACAAATAAATTAGTAATAGTCTAGAGGAACAACTCACTTTGATAGACATCAAACTGTATATTAAGCCTCTTAGTTACTTTTTCCCAATTGATTTTAAAATTTAACAAATACATACACACCCTTCAGCATAAACAACAACAGGAAAGAGAAACATAAATAAATAAACAGTAAAGTCCCTCTCCAAACCAACAATAAATGCTGCAGAGAAAAGTGCAGATTTAATGTCTATATCAAAAGGATTTTTAGTTTCTGTATATAAAATTACGAAGACAGTGGAAACTGTGGATTAGTAACCTCCTGGATCACAGAATGAACCTTTTTCCAGATTGTGTGAATGTGATTACATGAATAAAACAACCAAATAAATGTAGCTTTGTACACTGTATATTTATACCAGAGGTTTGAGCTGTTGGGGAACATTAGGTGTGAAATAGGTCCTTGGGAAAACACAAAAGTTTTGTTTGTGTGTAGATATTGAAGTAGATTTCGGAAAGGTGCCATTGCAAAGCTTTCCAATCTGAAAAACTAAATGTTATCCCCGGATCGCGCTCCTGCAAGGGCTTCAGGGAATCATAAGCTGAGGAATCAGAGTACAGCAGTGCAGCATAAATCTCTGGCAAAGCCCATGGCATTTTATAATTCCTACAGTCTTAAGTGGGTCCTGTTCTTCCTGAAAAGAGACTCTATAAAGTGATGGATTATGGAGTGGAGATATTTGAAAAAAACTTTCAACCTTGAGAAATATTGAAATTAGTTCTAATTTCTTCAAATTAATTTAAAAAGTCAGAAATCAACAGGCCTGTAGATTCTGATTGGTCCCTGGAAACCCACTCCATCAGACCAATACTCTTCATGTGCCAGAACATTGGTATTCAAATAAATATTGAAACATTTCTCACATCCCTCCAAACTATAGTGTGTTATAAATAATAATAATATTGTAAAGAGAATTGATGTTGCTTTATAGTGTTGGGGGAGAAATTTAAGCCTTTTAGGATGAGACTCAAGACCAATCTATGAAGAATCCTGCCTATCCATAAATTAATTTAAGTTGAAACGACCTCTTGGGGGATAAATCTCCCAATTCCTTCTGTTTACTAAGTTAGTTGGACATCACTCTGTGATGTTTGATACCCCAAATATAATGAGAGCTATAAGAGTTTGGAGACTTTAAAAATGTTGTGGTCAAATTGCAGGGAGTATTATAAAATATATCATTTAATTGTGGAAAGATATTCAGTTTTAGAACATTGATTCTCCCAAAGAACAAAGTCAGCAGAGGGGTCTACTTCTTCAAGTCACTGCACACAAGAAAGACCCCCAGACATCAGACTGTTTATGCTGACACTGACTATTGGATCTGAATTTAATCACATTAATTAGCCAAATTAAATTTCTCTAACACTGAAAACTAAAAAAGATCATTTTACTTGGTCAAAGGCACTTTTGGAATTCAGAGAGAAAGTCAAAGCTAGTTTTTTTTTTTTTTTTTTTTTTTTTAACCAATGTGAATATAATACATAAATCATACTTTATTAACAGCTGGATCAAAATCAGTTTTCTAAAGTATGGACAGGAGTCACATAAGATCTATATTTCCAAATCTTTTGTTGAGATTAAGTCAAGACAAATAGTTTTCTGAAGCTTGTAAAGGTTTCTTTAGCTCAGGGTGTTCATCATAAGAAATACTAAGGTCACAGAATTTTTTGTGAGGCTGCATCTAATGGTCAAAAATTACAGTTTGATTTGATAGATAGTCAAGAATTGACTATGACAATTTTAAGGAGGAAAAATATGACTGGATTAAATGTAAATATAAAAGTCTACAGCCATGCTACTGGCTGTGCTGTGAGCTAAATGCTGATGTCAGCATGATCATATTGACAATGCTAATATGCTGTTCACCATCTCAGTTTAGCATGTTTGCCTGCTAACATTACTAACAGCTAATTAGCAATAAACATTTGCAAAAAACATGAAGGACAGCTGAGGGTATATTTGGCTACAAACCCAAGCTTTGGACAAACTAATATTGGACTGATGACGGAGCCAGATGAAAAATCAAGAGATGACCAAACTGGCTACAGGTGACCCTGAAGTTGGCTTTAATGCGTGTAACAAATTTCATGGTGATCCATCCAACAGTTCAAATTCAGGTGGTGGACCAACACATTTTGCCACATTTAACGTGGTCATTGTTAAAATAAATTTGTTTCTGGGCATTAGTTCACACATCAATGTGCCAATTTGTCACATTTTCTCACAAAATCCTAGATTATACATTATTTTAGTATTTGATTCCAGTTATACATGTCTTGCCATTTTATTTTTCTTTTGCAGTCAAACATCTAAAGATAGAAAAGAATAACTCACAAAATGCCTCTCAATTTGAGTCTGTCACAGAGAAAGGTAAGGGTACATCCATTTACAGTATCTGTTTGCACATGTGGTTTAATTGCCATAGAATTGGATTTGGGATTAACAATCTGAATGTGTATGTATTTATAGAATTTGAACACACAGAAGGACATCTTCAGTCAAATGCTATTTCAGTAAGTCAAAATTAAAATATTATATCAAACATGAATCGTATAGTCGACAGGTAAGACAGCTGCTTGTTTTTATTTTATCTTTCAGCTAAATGGGAGCAGTGCAACCCACCTTCGTTTCATCATCACCAAAGGATATGATCACTTTGTTTCAGTGCACAGAGTCAATGTACAAAACTGACACACTTGATTATTGTGAATTAAAGTCTGATGAATAATTTTTTGTATATACTATATATGGTTCATGTCATTATTTAATCGTTGTAAATATAAGTAGATCCCATTACGTTCAGTCTTTTGATAAGGGACATGCTCACTGTCATCTTCTCCGTGGCAGCAGTAGTAGTAACTGGGAATCAGATAAGAATATTCCATACATAAGTGAGGTGCATTGATTTTGATATCAATAAATGTATGTCAACAAAACAAAATTAGTTTTATTGTTGTATTGTTATCAGTGAAGTTGGGATTGCATACAAAACATATGGTTGAAACCTGTGGTGCAATTTTAAATCTGGTCTCCAATTCTGAAATTTGCTTCCACCACTTTTCGTTTGTGCTTATTTAATGTTATGGATTCACTTATAGGGCTTTTTATCCCTCATTCAAATGTTCCTGCTAATTTCACAAGCTGATAGTTGGCAAAGCGTCAGAGTGAAAGAGCTGGATTGTGATGAATGGCAGAATTACTTACAAAGGAAGTTTCTCTCTGTGTGAGAGATAGAGTTAATTAACTAATTTTGAGCAGTGGGATCTTAAATTGGCATTATTGCAGCCCACCCCCACCCCCATGCGCAGAAATTGACATCCCCATAGAAATGGGGAACCATGGGCAAAGCAGCTGGGGGGCTGGGGAGCCAGATGGTTTCCAAGCCAACCAGTGAGTCTATAAGGACTACAGGCCAATTCACACAAAGTATGCGAGCCGTCTCCTGTACTTATATCCACACACACACATACACTCAACACACAAGCACTGACTCGTATCTACCTTCACTGCCATTTCAACTTGTTGGGAGCAAAGGGTTCAGCAGTGTGCAAGGACCCACTGGGACTCCCTCTCCAATTACTTTGCTGACTGTGGAGGAGCTTGGGGATTTGTTGAGCCTATGTTTGCAGTAGCCTGGTCTGCATGCTAGCTTCTGAATAACCAATAAAAATATGAAGTACATGCCTGAATAACTAGTCCCCTGATACTTTAGAGCAACTAATTGCTTAGGGATATGGCTGGAATATAGCACATTTGAGTATGTGAGTGTGTAATGAGGAATGAGGGCAAGGTAGAAACTGATAGACTGTTATTGACTCATCTATTATTTACCAGTATGGAATATTTATTATAATGTTAGAGGTGAGGCTCCAGCCCTGAAATGAGGCACAAACTCCCATTTCATAGGAGAACAGCTATTAATGCTATCATAGAATAACTTTTGAATTTATTAATTTTTTCCCCCCATTAATATGTAACCAGAGGTCCCTCCTAGTATGTTGAACATGTGGTTTGCAAATGTGCCTCCACATTACTAATGAATTCAGGCCCTTTTGTGCTTGACTGTCAGGCGATGAGGAGAATCACAGCAGGATATGAGTGCATTATTATCAACTCACTGCAGGGCAGGGCTAAATTATCACCCAGTGTCTTCTCACTGGTGCCTAACTGCTGTCCAATCACACTGAGACATCTGCTGGACCACAACTCTGTGTGCTCAGCTGAGCCCATAAAAAAAGAGAGTATATCATAACCTGCCCAAAAACCCTTGCTGCTGCTAGACGCCTTAAGTGACAATGGTAGATTATGAAAAAGATAAATGGAAGTTAAAGCTGGATACATTTTTTCAACTACTCTGTTAAAGCGCATAACAATTGGCTGCACACTTTTTGCATAAATTGCAAGACAGCATTTCAGCAAGATTCGTGTTTGTTGTATAAGTGATGTCTCCTATATAGGGTTATTATGAGGAAGAAATCTCCTCCACCCACCGAGCTCTGTTATTTTCTTCCATGTCAAAACAGTGTCTTTGAATTTCTTGTTATCGCTTCTGTGTGGTCCTCCTTTCAAGTCAATGACAGAGCCACATGCACTGACAATGGGCCTTAATTTGATTTCAGTTTTGATTTCATCCAATCAGCTTAGTTATGACAGAAGCTGAGCTGGAAAGAGCTGCTGTGTGAGGAAGGAAACACTATCAATGGGCTGAAATGAGATTAGACGAGAGAAGAAAACAATCTTCTCATTATTATTTAAGTCCAAGAGGAATTGCAAATGGTAATGAGGAACTGACAAAGAGCCCAGCAGAAGATGACTTTGAATATATAACAACATTCATATTTATTTCTGAGTCCAAATTCAGCAATCGCATGTGAAGTTGTGTAATAAATAGTAACAAGATACTGACAAACCTTTGTTTGTAACTATAATACCTTTTGTCTGTTGTGGTGTTGTCAGTGAAATAAGTCAAGTATTCACCCATATTTCTTTCACCATGAAGTGCATTAAAGGATCATTTTTACTAATCAAAAGCATATAAATCTGTAAATTTCTTTGTCTTCTTTTAGCAAAAAGGGCCCCTGCTGATAAATGTGTTTGCTGAGATAGATAAAGTAAGTTCACTTTTTTTAGAATACAGAAGTGTTGATACACAAATTATGAATATTTTCAGCACACAGGCTATTCATTGAATTTTTTTTTCTGCCCAAGCTGTGCAAGTTTTGTGTATTAAATTCCAAAATTTTATTTTATTTTTCACAAGTACCATAGCTGCATTATAAACTGTCCTTTTTACTTTCTCCTTATTTGATCATATTTTCTGTGCTAAGGCCCTGAATAAGGACTGTAAAACACTTATCAAACACTTGAGTTTGAATGTCACTGGTTACAGCACCTCACCTTAGAATTCCACTTAGTCTGTCTGCCTCCAAATCTCTCTGGACCTGCTGGGGTAACGTAATGTAATGTAGCTGAGCATTCTCAAGCAGCCTCATTACAGACTGCCACACATTCTTGACCAGAACAGTGTGTGTATATACTTTTGCCTGATAGTCTATGCAAGCCTCCTGAGTCTTGAGTGGATGTAGTAGTTAAACTTCTGCTTCAAAACGTGGGAAAAGGAATAGCTCCAAAATAATAGAGCCAAATGGCCAGGGCTGATGCTCAGAACAATTGTTTGTCTCCATGGAACAGTGCCAGCTAACTCACACAAAGCCACTACCAAGAGATCACCTTCTTTCTTTTAGTTTTTAAGTTAAATGTTAGCTTTTATTTTACACTTGCCCCTTTTAACCTTAGCTCCTTCTAAACACACACACTGCAAAGTGAATTCCCAAATTTGCATTTGCATTTGCCTTTGGTATCTATCCCTATAATAAACTGCTCTGTATTGTGTGCATCAACATGACATATTTATAGTATAGTAAACTTTCCATTCTCTGCATAGTTCAGACATAGAGCCTACAGTTTACTCAAACAAAGCCCACTCTGTCCACTGAGCCAGTGGAGTTTTAAGTTTAATCCCTGCTTATATTTGTAAAAGGAGCTATAATAAACTATTTAGGGCAATTAGATTACATCTCACTGCCTGAACTCTCGCTCTATATAAATGTATGATCAATGTAGTGATGGTTATTGTATATTAACACATAATATGGTATCTATATATATGGTATATGGTATATATATATGGTACCTGAATAGATGAGTCAAGACTTCAAGAGATTGACAAAAACATACAGATGATCTAATACAAAACATATTAATTGCACTGTTGTCTGTGTGCATTTAAACACCATCCATCATATGTTCACAGTTGAATTTAAGGGTGGTAATACATGGCAGCTCAATGTGATTTTAACATGTATTTGTAGTGGAAATCATTTTCTACAGTGGTTTAGACATATCACAGCAGAAGTGTGTATTGTTATGGAATAGTTTAAATCAATAACTATTTTGGGAGAATACGGTAAAATGGATGCACAGGGCCAAGTAAATGAAACTTGAGGAACCCAGACTCACAATAGATGATATATTACTGTCTGAAGGGACTGAAGGGACAGATGTTCAACTACAATCATGCTTATCATGTCTTAACATCAGACATTAATCATGAAACAGATGAGTCAGCTATTGTCTGGTCTGTATTAATTGACAACTAACAAGTGACAAAGTTGTGCATGATTTGAATAATGAGTGATCATTAGAACATGTGGTAAAAAAATAAAACATTCTCATTTGAACATTAAATAACTTAGTTTTTTTTTTAAACTTTTAAACAAGTAGTAACAGTGTCATGACAAAAGGGGCATTTTTTTTGCACCCTGGACTCAAAACACAAATATTCTATTAAATAAACCTCGCAAAACTCTAATTAGCAGTGAATGAGCCCCACTAGTTGTGATGTTGTACGTGACAAGTGGCAAAAAAAAAAACAAAAAAAAAAACTGTCCAGTGACTTTTAGCATGTGATTGAGTGCTCCCATCAAATCTCTGTGGCAATAACATCGTCATATGTTTGTAACCCTGAGCTGTAGCTAATGTCCATGCCTAGCTCTGTCCGGCTCTCAAGTTCACTGGTCAGCTCCTTCAAGATCCTCTCCAGGTCCTGGTTCTTCTTGTGCATCTGCAGGTAGTTGATCTGGAGCTGCTTCTGGTACTTGATAACCCTGTCTTTCTCCTTGTTCCACGTCTGTCTCTCCTGCTCAAAGCTGTTGGCCAGCTTCTCCTGAGTGTCCTTCTCCTCCCTGAGCTGCCGCCTCAGTCTCGCCAATTCTCTCTGGAGTGATTCTGTGGAGATGTGTTGCCCGTTCTCCTCCCCCTTGCCCTGGCTGGGGGAGTCTGAGCCTTGGATTATTCTCTCCGAGGCCTGAGTCTGGGTATTGGCCATAAGTTGCAAACTATGTTGCAGCCTCTGCTCTTTGGCTTTGGCCAGGTCCTCTTTCATTCCCTGAATGTCTTTCTCCAATTTGCCCACTTTCTCTCTCAGCAAATCAGCCTCATTCTTCTTGCGCTGGAGTTCATTTTGGCAAACCTGAATTAAAAATGGAAAATATTCAGACATAGGCAGCAATTAAGATGATTATTCTGAGTGATATAACAGGCCTAATCATCATTAGTGTCAAATAAGCTCTTTTTGTTGGACTGTGATTATATATGTCTACTAAAACGCAGACATTGAAAGGTCTGAAGGTCGCAGTCTAGTGTAGCACATAATAGCAGGTGTAATTCCCAACTAAAAGTGCTTTCATCTTTTAAGCTCTGTGTGGGCATTTTATTCACAGTCCTTATTTGAGCTCAATTTTACAGTGAATTGCCACTGAATTGCCAACAGACTAACCTCAACTTCAATTGTGCGAGAGTGGAGTTTGTCTTCATGATCTTTGTTCTGTGTCATGAGTAGCTCCATCTTTGCTGTGCTCTCCTTCAGTGATGCCCTCAGGCTGACTATCTCATTGAGCTTGTGGCTGACGTCGGCTTGGCTGTCTCTCAGTTGCTGCTTCAGCAGTGAGATCTCACCTGTCTTCTGGCACACCTACATTTGGACAGAGACAATTATGAAGATAAAACTGAAATATTGTCTGTAAAATGTCTAAACTATGTAACTATACAAGTCATGCTCCTGATGTAAAAGGGCAGTATTGTGAATTACTGAGGAAAATGGGGAAGTGGGTAGCTCCGACTCTTTCATTGTGAATTTCTGTTTCTTCTTAAACATGATGATTGGATTTTTTTCACTAGTGACAGGAAACCAACATGATTCCACACCCTAGCAGCAAGGCTATACCAGCTAGATCATGTTGTATGCTACAAAGTTTCAAATACAACTGATTTCACACATATGACTCATGACTCACCTCCCATTGAGTTTCCTCAAGTGTTGGAGTCAACTGTGTGCTCTCGGTCTCATAAGACCTCAGTCTGAGCTGCACAAGATCCTTCTCTCGGGTTAACTTTGACACGTCCCCCTGAAGCCTCTTCTTCTCTGCCTGTACAAGAGCTCATTATTTATTTCACACAATTTTGCAAGTGTGCAATGTCTGTACGCCTGCTAATGGTGAAATATTGAATCTTATTTGATTTATAGATTAAGTCACTGATTTGCTGGAAAAGGTGAAGGCTTGATGGGCTGACCTGGAGCTGGCTGACCTGCAGCTGGAGTGTATGCTGGGCTTTTGCAGCCATTTGTGACACTTGTCTGAGCTTTGTGGAGCATCGCTGCTTCAGACCTTCCATTTCCTCAGCACAGTACTTTTGTCTGTCTTCAAACAGCTGGCAGGTGTCTGCTTCCTTCTCCTCAAAACTCACCTGTTGCAAGGTAAACATATCTTAATAAAAAAAAATCTCAGGCAGTACAGTCCAGCTCCCGTTGAGGAGTACTGATCGTGATTAAGAAGACATGCTTGTTTTATTGCAGCTTGGTACCTGTAGCTCATGCAGTTCAGTCTCTCTCTCCAGCAGCCTTTGTTCCAAACGTTCAATCAATGACTCATCTGTAGTAATGGGGGAGCGAATCCCACCTGCAGTTTCAGAGAGTGGGCTTGGCTCATCTGCAGAAAGTGGGGAGCCAGCATCTCCATTAGCCTTAGATGCCAACCCACTGCTGTTTAAAACAGCCCTGTAGCTACAGTCAAGGTTAGCACTATTCCCATTGACCCATGAAGGCAAATAGGGTTGTACTCCCTTGCTGAGACTGTTTGCGGGAGCTGAGCTGCCATCACTGTGACTGACAGGGCCTGTGGAAGCACTTAGGCTGCCGCTAGTGCTGTGGGTGGGCAGGCTAGACATAGAGTTACGTCCAGAGTCTGAGAGAGTCCCTGAAATGTAAAGAGATGACATTGTACTTGAGTGTAACTTGCCATCCAACCTGTATAATCTCATTTTAAGACAATGTTTTACCAATATAGAATAGAGAAAGACCTGAGAAGGTGTCTTGCTTCTGTCTAACATCTGGACTCTTTGCTTTCTCCAGAGGACAGAGGATGTGGTCTAGGCTGCTCTGGCCTGTCTCTGTGGAGGATGTACTCCTGGGAATCATGGGCTTGAAAGCAGTGGAACGGACCAATGACTTCTCAGCAGAGGTCTGGAAGAGTGAAATGACACACAGTCAGGGGTGCTCTCCCCTTATGTTTTCATATTCAGTGGCTTCTCATAGCTGACAGCATGGCAAAAAGCAAGTCTTTTTGTACTGTTACGGAAAGTACAAAAAACCAAAGATGAGTCACAGTCTAAAACTTGAAAATCATAATGACTGGCTTTCAGATAGACAAATACTGTCACGTGGTAGAAGTCTGTACAAATGAAAGGGATAGATGTATTTTCCAATCATGTCTTTTCATATTAGAAATAGAATCACTGAAGCATGCAGAATTGCTTCACTACAAGCTGACAGTATTAAAAGCCACACAACAGTAGTTGCAAGTAAAATTCACTAGACTGTCATAATGGAGAAAACTAATTTCAAAGATGAACTTATACTCCACATGCCCCATCTGTGTTGTCCAACAACGTCACAAGCAGCACCACACCTCTCCTCCTTTCTGTCCTCTTTCCTCCCTTCTGCAGCCAGCATCTCTCCCCCATGTGCTGTCTGAGGGAAGATGAATAGCCCCTCTCTGTGATATTAATAATATGAGCTACTGCTGAAGTGTAAGAGGTAAAGCTTGTGAGCTCAGCATTCCTTCTCACTGACTTCATGACTGGGATGCTTTGCCTTGTTTTTTTCTCTTTCTCTCCCTTTCTATCCCTCAAACTCTCTTTGGCCCTCGATCCCTCTCTCTTTACTCGTTTATTCTCTGCTCTGTCTCTTTTAAGCTGCTTCCTATTTCTTGCCCCCCTTGCCCCTGAGGAATAAAGACCTATTGAAGGAGTCTCCTTTTGCTTTCATATTCCTGGCACAGAAATGACTTCTCTGAGAAGATCAAGGCATTCTTAGGTCATTAATCTGGGAGGGGATGATTAATAAGATGGGATGGTTCAGCACAGGTAATATGGAACGGCTGCTACCCATTAAACCACCTGCTGTGCATGTTTTATCCTCAACTTCACTGTGAGGTTTTTAAAGTCTGTTGCAGTTATGCAGTTGGAATTTAATGGTTGTAAGAATAATCATAGCAATAGTTCCTATCACACAAATTACAATGATGCAACATATAATCAGAATCTAAATGTAATATTTAAAAAAAAAAAAAAGAATAGTTAAGGAAATACATCTATATGCTTTCTTACCAGGTGTTAGATGAGAAGAACTTTCGCACCTGATTGCTAAATATGGAGCAGCAGGTTAGCTTAGCTTAGCATAAATACTGGGGTAAAAAGTTTGCCTGGCTGTGTCCAAAAAAAAAAAAAAAAAAAAGTTTGTCCAACAGCACTTCTAAAAATCACTAATTAACACAATTTATCTCAGTTATTTATTCTGTACAAAATCCAAAGTTATAAATCGACAATTTGCCATTTTAGAAGGGGGCACGTGCTAAACTATTTCTTTGCTGAGAGCATTAACATCCTGGAGTTTCTCTGGTTGCCCGGCAACTGCTCTGGGCCAAGAAGTAGCTCAAAACATAATCTTTAGTAAAAACTGAGAATAGTTGTTTTTCTTGTTGTATAAGCAAATGATATGCTGCGTGTTCGCCTGTTTCCAGTGTTTATGCTAATATACATACTTACCATATAGATGTGAGTTTGCCATTATTTTTTTCTTCAAACTTATGTGGATACTTCCCATAAATGTTAAATAATTCTTGTGGTTTGAGTAAAGCATGAGAGAGGAAATATTGGCATTATGCTCACCCTCTCAGTCATTTTCCCTGACATGAATAGCAGCTTTGGTTGCAGTCGTCCATCTGAGTCCCGATCTCTGTTCCCTCGGTCCTCCATTGATCCTCCTCTGTGATACACTGACCTCGGTTTATGGCTCACCTTAAATAAAACAGGATAAACAAGGGATCTTAGAGCAGTGCAATATATATTGTTATATAAATGTCACAAATGAAAGCACATGTGCTCACCTTGATGTAAAAAAAATCTTCACTTCGTCCTGACCGGGAGTGAGTGAGGCCTTTAGAAGGGTAAGTGGTGGACGAGGAGCCCTGAGTGAAGCCACACTTCAGTAACCCGTCAAGGCTGCAGCCTCCACTCTTTCTATGGTGGTTGGTTCCCTTTTTTATCCTATGCTCAGACGCCTTGCAGTGTTTGCTGTTGAGGCTGTTGCCGTTGATGAGGCTACTGACACTACCCATGGTCCTTCAGGCATAGGTAAGCTCAAGGTGGGGCTGGTCAAGTTACACAGAAGTGAGAAGAAGACACAACTCATGACCTCCAGAGAAGTAAAGTCAGTGGCTTCATCTGCAGGACAAGAGAGAGATTACACACATTAAGCACAAAGACGATAAATATTGATCCCTGAACAGAGGATGTTTTTCATAAAAGAACAAAGCTTTACAATAGTTTCCTCTGATGCTTATCAGTTTTCTGGTGTTGTTTAATGTTATTGTTTCCTGTTCAGTCAAGACATGCAGAGTAGAAGCAGGTGTGTCCACATTTGCAAAATAAACAAAGAGAAGAAAAGTCCATCTTGGCATCCTGCCTGGCTTTGTGTGTCTAGATTTATTGCTCGGCCGTTGAATTTGACAAATAACCCTTTGGGTGCCCTTCCTCTAAACAAACTGGCAATTAGGCTGCTTACTTCCTGCTCAACACTTGCTGCTGCTGGTGCTTCCATATAAATAACATGATGCAGTCATTTTGTATTTGCTATTGATCTTGAACATTATATAGACAGACCCCCCAGAAATAGTTTTCATAATGTGTTTGGGTCGAATTATAAATGAATAAAGACTAGATGAACAGACATTTCACAGATTTACAAGAATGCTCTCTATCCACTGTCCCTGTCTCTGTTTTAAAGGCAACCAGACCCCAGATGTTGCTAGTCATGATCTCTAACCCACAGGGGAAAACTCCCCTTGGTAGTGACTTAGTAGGGAAAGGACCCATACTGGGTGATCTGGCTTGTGGGCTCCCCTAACCACCTGGTCCTCAGCCTTAAAGCATTTTATAATACCCAGAGCAACAAAGCCTGGTCTGGGACTAATGACCTTCTGTAAATCACATATTAGTTTACATTGCATTTGGCTTGTGACTAATCCATAATTGTTGGTTGCAGGACGGTGTTTGTAAGGAGACACATAGCTGACAGTGTCATTTTCCTGAGGTGTTTGATGAGCATGCTTGAAAATTCTACATGAAGGAGGGAGCACTGATCAAGGCTGTCAGTTTTCATCACCCAGAAAACAATGATAAGTCAGATGAGACATATACAAAATAGATGTTTCATGATGAGGAGAGTAATGGCAGGAGAATTTCAGAGAGACAGTAAGTGAGACAGAATAGCTTGCATACACAGGAAAGAAGGTAAGTGTGAGTGTTTATGGCAGAAGAAGAACTTGGAAGTTTATTTGAGGAGAATACAGGAGAGGAAAGATAACCCTATTTTGCATGAAACTTTCTAATCACGAAAAAAATCTTTAAGCACAGCATCGGTTTTGATTTTCTGTTTTGCTCAAGATGAAATTCAAAATATATTCCACAAAGTAAACAGCCACTGATGTTGAGTAATGGTATATGATGTTAAAGTTGTACCTTCACGAGTACAAAGCAAAGCATTCCCCTGTGGCACTGACGTAAATAGTCTCTGACATGACTATGACTGCCTCTATTCCACTGTTCCTGGATATCTGCCACTAAATCTAAACTCCAGTTTTCACTATCACTCTCAGATATTAGCATCCACCACTGACACGGTACTGAAGTAATGAAACAATAGATTTTACTTACTGCAGGTCAAACCAAGCATCCATCTCTAGCAAGGCCTCTGCAGAGTCATCTAGCCAGTCCAAGGGAAACCAAACAGGCAGGCATGTGTGTGTGTGTCTCTGTGTGTACGGCCTTGAATGAACCAGCAGCAAATGCAGAGCTCACACTATCACCACAGCCAGGAGGGTCTGCTAACTGTTCTATGGAGGGGGTGGGTCTTCTTGCTTTTCTAATCGGCCTGTACCCAGCTTTGCATTATAACTGACATGTAAATGTGTGTGTGTGTGTGTGTGTGTGTGTGTGTGTGTGTGTGTGTGTGTGTGTGTGTGTGTGTGTGTGTGTGTGTTTTGGGACCCGCTCCCCCCAGGGGAGTCAGTGTACAACATGTGCTCCCATAGAACTGGCGTGTGCCGCTCAAGTGATTAACTCCCAGCCTTCACAAAAGATCTTTTACTCCCCCCGTGTACCCCCCTCCTCTCCCCACTGTCACCCACAGACACCCCCCGTTTGTGCATCGACTAACTGTGTAATAACCATTCATCCTTCCCACCCTCCCTTCTTCCATCAGTCCCTCCCTCTATCCATCCGTCCCACTCGGTGCCCTGCACCCACCCTGAACAAACAACACTTCATCTGAAGGAGAAAAAAAAGGCGCTTTCCCTCTCTCTTTTCGCTCTTTGTCTGTTGAAGTGTGCCGCTCTTTGTTTGGACTCTTGTGTGCCGGTTGATGTATTCTCTCCAAACAGCCCAGGACCATATTTGAGTGTTGAATAAATGACTAGTGCTCACAATGAGCAGGCTGGAGAGCTTCAGTTTTATAGTGATTTACCACCATCCTACCTTTATGCTGTTTGTTCAGACATACAAACACTAACTCACTGTCTAATACACACCTTTACACATCCACACAAGCAACACACACACTTTCACACAGTCTCACTGCTGGAGTACAAGTCTCTCTCAGGCAGTAGAGCATTCAGCATCCCACAGAGTGACAAAATGCCTCATGGATGAAATACAATCACACGTCATGACAGGAAAATATACAAGGTACTCTGTTCCAAATGAACAAACAACAACAACGGAAAAGATATGGCCCCTTAAGCTCTGCTGCTGACAAAACAAGTGTAAATCTTACACCCCATTTTTGTCACAAGTATATGTTCCCTTAATGGGAAGAAAAAAGACAGCCTCACTGGGCATCTACAGAGAGATACCGCAAAAGTCAATATTGGAATCGATTTGTTAAAAACTGAGCTAATCACAAACAGTGGGAAAGCAACATGGTCCTTTGCTATGATCTTTCAACATGTGAAGACAGAATTGCATGAAAGGTTACGTTGTCTTACATCATACCATCTGAAACGATTTACCACAGTGTTTTCACACAGTCTGTTGACACACTTATCAAGTAACATACAATATCTCTCTTGATGTACCCTAATCTTTATTAGCAGCACCGTTCACTCATCCCTTCAGCTGACTGCTATTGTTTCTCCATTAGTCCTGCTCAGAGCCCCGAGCCTGTTTGTCTGGACAATGACCCTGCAATTTTGCTTTTATATTCCCACTCACATGCTATGAGCTTTGGTCTATTTCACTTCTATTGGATCCAGATATTGAAGTGATTAAAAACTCTTCTTTTCTTGCTCCATCACTGCGAATTTTAATAAGCAGTGCAAATGGTCTGACCTGATGGCTTTTAAGTGGACAGCATGATTTAAGACCTTTGGTGAGGTGGGATGAGGGTGTGTGAATGTGGGTGGATACACGCATACATTTGATCTTGTATCTGATTGGCTGCATGTTTTTCAGTGTCTGCACAAAAGAGTGTGTGCACTTGTTGTTTGTGGGTCTGTGGACAGCCTAGTGTATGTGTGTGTGTTTGGGTGTGGTGCTGTCCTAGCTTTCGAGCCCCAGCTGACCTGCCTGACACAAAGCCCTGTCCTGCACAAGACCAGCTGACAATACCCCCCGCCACCCCCACCCCCGCGCCTCCCCCTCACACACACAGTTATACACGCAAACAGCACACTCATACATAGACACACACTCGCTGAGCATAGCCAATCCATTAGCTAAGCCAGCGGAAGGCGGCTGTGTGCTATAAAGGTCCGGGATTTATACCTGTCTCACAATGACCATGAAACACTCCTCTGTTCTCACTGTATCTCCACAATGCCACAGTGCCAGATGGCATCACTTTCATTCTCACTGTGTATATGGTAATTTCTAACAGATGCATGTGTAATCTATCTGGTTCAGTGTTTTTTTAGGTCAGTCTTGGGCAGCTTATTGTTCTTTGTTTGCATGTGCATCCTTAAGCACATATGCAATTTTATTCTCTTCATTTGGCCCAACCTGTTTCCGAACATTCCTTGTTTTAACTACCTGTTTCACATTAAAGTTTATGTAACTTATCTGTAAACATTTATTTTAACACAAAGCATTTTAAAAGACTTTAATGTTGCATTACTGTGTAGAACTGTGAACCCTTGAGAGAGAGATCTCCTAACTTTTAATCTCTTCTATGGTCAAGGTCCAAAAAAAAAAAAAAAAAACACACACCATAATTCATACTTTTTTCTTTAAACTTTCTGTGCTCAGTAAATGCCTATGCCTTCAGTTTGCAGGAGTCAAAGCTAACCTGAAAGACATTGCTAGAGTTATTTTTCAGAACTTTTATTTTTGTATTTTTTCAGACTTAATTTGTTATTTCTCAGAAGAGACTTCAGGAGTCAAGTCAAGTCGACTCCTGAAGAACAACCTTTTACATAAAGAGACATCTACATTAATACATGACTGGCTCATCACATGGCTCCACATGTGAGTTAACACATACTGTCACTTCACAGGCAGGGCAGTGGCTGCGGGTAATTCACTGCTGGTTTTGTCTCTGCAGTGGAGCAGATGTTATTATTAAAAAGAGCAAGGAATTCTGAAATGTGCCTTTAATTCTGGAGGAGACATCAATATAAATCAATCTTTATTGTCCTGTTCGATCCCTTAAATACAAAACATTGAACATATTGCTCTTGGTGTGATGTAACACATTAGATAACTGGAAATGATTGATGATTCACACAAAGAAACTAATGATTCACATGTAATGAAGCAGACATTTCTCATTATTCCAGGCATGACAGAGCGGAAATTAAACTCACAAAATTAAAGTGAGAGAGAGAAGAAACAGCACACATGTGCTAGAAGAGGGAACATTTCCAGAAAGTGACGTCCTGATAGGTTGAATTGTAAGTAATAATCTCTGTCATCCTCTGTGGTCTTTCAAGCCCTCAGTGAAACACACAAACACACACACATATACACATACTTCCTGGTCTTGTGTCTTACTCACTGTGACTGAGTTGCTGGGATGAGTAATGTGGCCTCCAGCAGAACATCAACTGGGAGTGAGGTGTGGGGTAGAGACAGCCATCTATCTTTCACTTTCACCGCTAACACATCTATCTAGTGGCCAAGCACGCACACACACACACACACA
This sequence comes from Rachycentron canadum, assembly GCA_038496675.1. Classification (NCBI taxonomy): domain Eukaryota; kingdom Metazoa; phylum Chordata; class Actinopteri; order Carangiformes; family Rachycentridae; genus Rachycentron; species Rachycentron canadum. Next base: position 16,377,388 of record CM076654.1, read on the forward strand.
CACACACACACACACTTATGCATACACACCCATACACACACGCACACACACACACACAATAGCATCCAATAGCAGCTAATTGGGTAATCCTTTTAGTGCATTGTAAAGGAGATTGAGCGTGAATAGGGCTTCAGTGCTGAAGAGCAGAATACCAGACACTCATTACCGCCCCAGAGTAAGGAGATGGACTACCAGGCACAGAGAGAGAGAGAGAGAGGCAGACGTGGAAAGACAGTGTGTTTGTGAAAGAAAGATTTATATTCTGTGGAGCTAAAGTACATTACACATTAATAACTGTTATATTATCCATCAAACAGTCAATATCTTCTCTGTTCAAAATTTGAGGATGAGGGTTTGGATGCAGAGAAAACCTTAAGAACTGCACATTTACTTAAACCATATGGATAAAATATTTATTGCTCATTAATTCAATCTCTGTGTCTACTATTGGCAGCCATGTGGCCACAGATTTCTCTTAAGGCAGGTTTCAGTGAGGGACCTCCTGCTGAGATTAGATTGCACTTAGATACTATTATGTGCAACCAAATGAGACATTAGGTCAACTAAACAATCAGCCTCCTTGGATCTTAACAGATAAGGAGGTTGTATGCTCTGCTCACTTGGTTTGTACGGCTGGCCAACTACTGCTCCTGTAGTACAGGCATTTGCATAACCTTGGCAGCTGGAGTATAGAAGAAAATGTATTTTTAATGGAGTCTAAATGGGCGCCCTTAGCGCTGCAACAAGGAAGGGAATTGATGCTCATGAATTTAAGGAGTCCTGAAATTAAATAACTGGAATTTCCTTTTAAATTTCTTTATTGTGCTGCATTCACCCAGAGTAGTTTGATCATTGTCTTACAGTGTGTCCCTGCACCTTTCCCTCAAATTCAAGCAGTGCCCTGGACTATGTCCAACAGAGAGCTGTATGTGTCTATGGTTAGATACAGCAGATCACCGGCCAACTCCTTAGTCATAAAATATTTAATTCAAAAGGCTTTTATCCCACTCTAAAGACAGCAAGTGAAAATGTATTGTAACAAATGGAAGTATTTTTAGACATTTTTGAATTATGGTCCATCCATTACCCACAAATGTTTACCTTTTCCATTACCCATCACTTGTTTTGAAAAGGCTGTGACATTTATGCATGATATGACAGCCTCATAAATATGAAATTTCAATTTCATGGATTGTCATAAAAGCTTTGTCGTTGTGTCAGATTATTATTAGTTCTATTATTGAGCTTTCAGTGAGGAAGGCACGCTTGTTGTCAAAGTGAAGAAGTTATATCAGTATCCATTTTATTTATGTGCATCTGCTGTTTTAAGATTTTTTTTCTCATTCTGGTTTTGTGGTAATTTTACAATTTCAGAGCAAAATTGTATTCAAATACACATGATAGCTAAACATATTTTTACTTAGTAAAAGATGTAAATTGAAGTTTAACATGCACTTGACCAACACTGGCATTTGTCACATAGCCGCTGCACCATTTCTATCTTGTATATTCTTCTTAGTAATATAACAGTGGGATGACATGCATAGGTAGGTGGAGAAGAATGAGGCCTTTTCTGGCACTGAGGCCCATTGACCCTGTAAACTGAAGACAGTGATAAAGTTGTCATTCTGGAGCATAACCATCCTCCCATCCTCCTAATCTGCTGGACCTATGTGTATGTGGATGGCGTAATGTGGGAGTAAGAGAAGACACAATGAGATCACTTTCAGGGATCTATATCACTCTGAAAGCAGCTGGAAATATGTGCCATAGGCCATACTTGCGCTCAGCACCAAAGTAAAAACCCTCTAACCTTGTAATGCTGGATTGTCCATTAACGGACCATTCTGCATATTTCTTTCAGCATTTTGAAGTGTCATAACTAGCAAAAGTCACAGCGGATATTCAGCCACTGTGCACATTTGTTCAGATGTTTTGACTGTAATTCTATTTTAAAGAGGTTTATGAGACTCATTCCTGCAAAACTGAAAACTCTGAGACTCACAAAAATGTTGGGATGCTGCCCTTCTCTGGCATAGAGCCTTCACTCATGAAAGGATGCTGTATTTAGTTATCTGGGACAGTTATTTTAAGAAGTGTCTTCTTTAGCAGGTCATGACAGCTCCAGTGGTGAGACACACGCCACAGATATGGAACTAAGCTGCGGTAATTCCCCTGACGAAATGCAAAATATAAAAGATGTAAAATGATATAAAACGGTCAAAATATTTACATCAACTAATGGAATTCTGCACATCACATTGACAACAGTCAACAGAACCATCTTTGCAACTTTCATCCTCCATACCATCTCCTTATGGTTCTGTCTCTCTGTCTCTCTCCTTTTTCCCTCCAAACGATATGTTACAGAACAGAGCAAAGCTGAACGTGCCTGAACAGGTGCCCAGCACTTACCAACTCACCATGTCACCAGCACAATGCACAGCCATTCATGATCTCTGCATGTTTCAACGCCTACATTGGTTTACACAGGTGTGACAGAGCTGAAACTGATAGGTTGGGCAAATTATTCCCCATATACATCTCCCCCTATTGTTGCCATTAATTTTACATCAATTCACCAGAATGTTTAAAAGCAGTGGGGCCAATAACTTAAGAAAATCGTAGGGTGGGGCATATCTAGATGGACACACTTAATTCATGCTTACATACCAGCAACAACTGTCTCTGTGTCCAATGCCATTTATTTCCCCAAATTGCTGTGTATAGTGTAACATTTGGATAGAGCCCCTATGCCTCGCCCTATTATTTCACCAGTTTAAAAACAATGGTTTGTCCAGTAATGGCTGTGCTGAAAGTAAAGTACACAATTTCAGTTTCCTGTTAAAAAAAGAAAAAAAAAAGAAAAAAAAGTAAAAAACAAACATTTCATTCAGAGCTGGCATGTCCTCAAACACAGAGATGCTTTTACTTTGAAATTCAGCTTGCATATTAAAAGTAGCAAAAGACTTGGACTGCTTCCACGCTGAGAAACTTTGGTTCAGACAGAATGTTTAACTATGTAAACAACAGACATAATTCAGTGGTATTGAAAGGAGCCTGATTTACATTTTGTTCCTTTGAAAACTTCCCTAAAAAACTTAGTGTAAGCCACATCATGACAGCTCCACTTAACACATCTCACACACACACACACACACACACACACACACACACACACACACACACACACACACACTCATATCTTTGGGTTTTGCTAGTAGCACTTAGGTTCACTCCTGTTTAAAGGTGTCAAGGGTGTGAGCCCTGACCGAGTCTGTACCATCATTTGTCCCCTGTCACATCCAGTCAAAGAGCCATAACCTTCCTCCAAGCCCAGCTGGGGGTGACTTACCTCCATTAGTCTGCCTGCCCCCACAGTCACAGTCACAGTCACTGCCTCTGCTTCTCTGTCTCTCAAAGCAGTGTGGATCACTGTAGACAAACCACCTCTAGCAGGATACTAGCTAACAGTGCTGGTGTGGAGAGAAAGAGATATCTGCTTTTCTTGCTGATGTTCTCTCCTGGTCCCTTTCCCACCCCTCTTCAATACCTGGTATGGTGCAATCAGTCCGTCCCATCTCCCATACACTGAACACTGTCACATTCCTCCATAAACACGCTCTTTTTCTCTCTCCCCTCCCTCTCTTTACAGTGTATCCTTGTTGCCTCCCTTCTGAACTCCCTCGCTCTCTCTCCTTCACTCTTAACATCCAACACTCCCTCCCTCCCACCCTCTCTCCCTCCTTTCCTCCCTCCGCTGCTTGCCTCGTCCACCTCTTACATACATTTCTCTTAAGTTGTGCGGTCTGTAGTATTTACTCCTTTTCATCCCTTTTTCTCTGCATCCATCTCGCTCGACCTGTCTCCTCTCACTTTCTACCTTACTTCTCTCTTTTTCTCTTCTCCTGGCATTCACCCAACAGCTCTGCTATTTATCTTGACTCACTTCACTGCCTCTCTATGCCCACATACAGCACATCATCCCTGCCCACACCTCTAATCCACATACAACATCTGTAAGTGCTCTAAATATCTGAGTGTTTAAGTGTAAGAATTAAACCAATTGCAGCCTATTTCCTTTATTGTGTATCCATTTGTATATTGATGTGAACCTTTGCAGCCTATATGTGTGTGTACCACCAAATACATCCAGTAAGTAGCTGCTGCGCTGATGACTCATCCGTGCTGTTACCCATCATGCACTGCTGCTTCACTGATCCAACTGACTCCATCGGCTCTCTCTCTCTCTCTCTCTCTCTCTCACACACACACACACACACACACGCAGGAAGCTAGGGGCAGATATGTTTTGTTTTGGGTTATTTATGTAACAGACAAGTTGAATAAATGGTACTGGTGCAGGTTTTAACCTCACAATGAAATCTTGGCAGAGTACCCATTTGACATGCAAGTACATCCTCCAATCTCTCAGCCTCAGTTCTGGTTTCTCTGTGTTCATCACTTTCTTATGCGCCTGTCAGCTTGTTCCTCTTGTTCTTATTATCTACCTCTTTTATCTTCTTTACTCTTTTACAGCTTTCTGATTCCTAATCTTTTGCCCCCAAACTCTCTGCAACTGCTGCATCACAATTAGAAGTATCAAAACCTCCCGCACAATCTTTCGCACAATTAATATAATAAAATAAAGTTTGAAGTTTGCTGGCTGTGAACAAAAAGTGCAGTATTCCTCTTTGCTGTTGGGGTATGTTTGGTGGAGATATAATGACTGCAGAAGACTTCCCTCAGGGTTCCTGGTGTGGCAATTTGTCTTGAAATGATATTTCCCCTTTAGTCTGGATAATGATATGTAATCAGCAGCCAGGAACACAGCGAGGGACATCGCCTTTACACTCTGTTGGTGCCAGATATGTGTGTGAGCGTTTGTTTGTGTGCTTGATACAAGCCTGTAATCTTAGTTGTGACCAAGGTGTATATGAATGAGCTCATTTCAATACACCATATCATTTCACCATATCCCTTTTTTAAACTACTTGATGCTACAGCTGAACACATCTGTGCTATTCATGTTGCTGTATCAGTGTGTGTTGTCATTGTCTGCTCATCTTTTCAAGGCCTCACGTCTGACCAACATCCTGTTAGGCCTTACACAAGCATCACCCTGCTATTTGGAAACGTGTGTGTGTTTGTGTGTGTGAGTGGACATATAATTTCACTGCTATTTAAAAGCCTTTGTGCTTTGAAAGGGTCTTTTTGTAAGCCAGTCCAACTGTAACAATAATGGAGGTTTTTGTGTTTGGTTGTGTGTTTTTGTATTTGCACTCAGTGTAAAATAACTCTTCTCACAGGTCTCTAAAGATTATAGGAAAAGAATTAAGAGATGTTTGTGTTTTCTGCCTAAATGAATGAACCAGTGTGATTACTCATGTGAGCTTTGTGTTTGAAGTTGAAGGAGCAGCTCATGCTGTCCGACTGGGAATGGGCTGCAGCAATTGATTGGATTTTATGTCAAATTTACTCTTCCAGAATGTATCTCCTTCTCTTGGCTTGGCCCCATCTCCCTGCTTATCTCCACTCACCCCCACAGACACACATAAATGCACACAAATAAACGTGTGGAGGAGGATCAATACCTCGCTGAATAAAAAGACCCAGCATAATGTTGTTGACCCAGCTGGCCCAAGAAACTGACCTTAGTCAATGCGGGGTGGCCCACGCACACACAGAACACATACACCCGAGTGCACACAATCACTTCATGCACACATATGTGGTATATCACACACACACACATAAAACCATCTCCGTGTATGTACTAATAACCTTAAATACACAATGTTGCATGTTCACATGCATTAACATCCTCCAGATTTTGGTGAACCAGTGCTTTAACAAGAACACACAAATACACACACACACACACACACACAAACACAAGTGGACACACACACACACAAACAGACACACACACACCTATCAAAACCCAATTGCTTATGTAAGCCTGCTCTGTGTTTGCACATATGCCTTTTTTGGAAGCCTGGTGGATGTAGGCAGCTGAACGTGAATCCAATGTGAATCCATATTACACTGGAGATTAAATAGACTCTGTCAAGTCTCAATAGTATCACACATTGAACAAACATGGACAGTAGCTGTATGATTTACAACCATAATTTTAAATTGTAAGCAGCAATGAATATTGAAAAGTTTTATTCCTGAATTTCTAACAAAGACTGAAACATTAGTCCAAAATTAAAGTTGCTGTTTTGCAAGAAGCAGAATAGCGTAGTTTTTTGAAAGCAGTTATGGTTTTTTCATCTCATATCAAATGAGATAAAAGCAGAATAAAACATGCCTACTCTTTCAAATGCTCACTGGCACTAGACTAGAGCAAAGCACCATGCTGCCAAAGTGGTCTTACATGCTTATACACATTTTTTTAGGTTTAATTTCTAGGTCAGAATAAGCAGTGGCTTTCAAATATTATTTATTGGAATAAATCTACAGGATTCTAGATTTGAAACTTCATCTATCAATTTCAACATAAAATTATCTTTGAAGAATCTGTTTTGTTGGCAAATTTTTCTTAGTGAGATTAAAATTCAATTTTGCAAAATAAAATTCAAGTCCTTTGTGGGAGGACTTCATAATTGTAATCGGCAGTAATAAATGAAAGCCAAACATCTTCACCGCAGGAAACTGCTACTCTTTCGGGTCATAAACAGGTAGCAGTGACATTGACGCTCTAGTTTAATTACCGTGAACTACTCCCCAGTGCTCCCTCTATCTCTCTAATAGCTTTTCCACTGCTGTCTGAAATAGTTTGTGGGTACTACACAAGGCCCTCCATCATTTAAACTGTCTGTTTGGGGACCATTCACCCCTCCAGAGCTTGAATCACTCAGGCCCCCCTCCCTCCCTGAAAAAAAATTAAGCTTGCATTTGTCTGATGTAGGTGCCGCTGCACTAACAAGCTGAATGGCCTTCAGTAATCCGCAGGCCTTGGTCTTTCTTTCTCTCTGAAGCGCTTTTCTCTTTTTTCATCTCCTGTCAGGGCTGACAGCTCCACTGTGTATCGGCATGTTCACCTGCAGCTGAGCAGAAGGGCAGATTGAGATAATATTGACAGAAGTTGTAGTCAGACACAGATAAATGATGTCAGCCTGGAAAAGACAGAAGTGGAGAGCGAAAAATGGACAAGAAGCATAAAGGTGGGAAGAAAAAAAAAGAGATGGAATTTGAGCTAGGGAAGAAGGTAAAGAGGCCATGGTGAGGTCTGAGTGCGCAGAAGTAGGGCTTGAGCTTCGGCTTTATTGATTCTGTTGGCTTTGTCTGTCACTGCCTCAGAGGACACAGTTGGGCTATGATGTATGGCTGCTTCATCCTCTGCTACTGCAACAAGGGACTAGAGTCAGGGAGTCAGGCTCTACAGGGACGTTGTGTGACGCTGCTGGTACAGCAGGGGCAGGGCAGCCCTTCGAGCCCTGTACATCACTGCTCCACTGAGAGCTGGTGTGAGCATGAGAGAGCAGGAGAGACATTCACCTGCTTGTTGACCTGTAAGAACACGGCTTCCCACTGAACTTGATAAATCGCCAGTGCTCTGTGGCCTGACAACAAACAACATAAACTTGTCATCAATAAATAAAATCCATACACAGATTTTTATTTTCCCCTGGCATAAATACGTACGACTTGTCCTGTCCGTGGCAAGAGATGAAGTGAGTCTACGCGCATGCACACACGTACGCACACAGATGCTCACACTTCAAAGCGGTGATGGCTGTCTCTCTCTGTGCAAAGGCAATTTGCTCTCCCCAAGATCTCTCACCAGCAGCATATAAATAAGCCTGGCACCAAACGGTCAGAGCACACAGTAACAGCCTGTCAGGTTAGATGAGGACGATGAAGTTGTCTTGTCCGTCCCACATACCTGATGAGTGGCACAAGTTGAGAGAACAGTGCACAATGCACAACCAGACACTGATGTTGTCACTAAAACACTCGCACAAACACATACAGGGGTATTGGTATTGATTTAATGTACCTTGCTCAACTCTGCTAAGCCACAGTTTGATGAGGCTTTAATTCATCAACATACTCTCCATGTAGAACGTGTTGGGCACAGAGCCACAGCAAGCAATGTCTTTAAAGACGAAGAAGTGAACTGACACCAGATAAAAGTATAAGGCCAAACATCAGCACATCTGTTCATCATTATACATCTAGACCCCATGGAAATGTGAAGATGAGAGAGGTTAATGGAAGGACATTGATGCCTTTGGTGCTTACTGAATCTTTGTTTGGAGCTTCCAGCTGCTGTTTCACCCTTGTTATACATTTCAGACTAGATTTTCACATAATCCTATCAAGTCATGGGGTTAATGGAAGAACTGTTGCTGATGACTTAAGTTTTTGATGCAGGGGCGTAGAGGTGCCGGGTAACTGTGCTCATATGCAGTAGAGATGGATCAGTGCCAGAGTCACCCTGATGTAGCCGATTTGCCCCACAGGTGTTACATGTGTAATTTAAATTTAACAAATAAAGTCATTCATTTCTCCCTGTGGTTAACACTTCAGAGCCTAACAGCAGTTAACTACTTTGAGAAGTCTTAAGTATGTGCTAATTGGGATTATATGGAGTGTATCTAGGTTATAAATTGCAGCGATGTGCACAGTCAGGTAGCGTGAACAGAATAGTAGAATGCACCAAACACCTCCTCCCACTCAAATCTGTTTGCTTCACAGAGCACAGTCCAATGATGTTAGCTCTGGAGGGCAATCTTATTGGTTTGTGTGGCTTCTTCTAAAGATTGATGTTGTAATTTGGTATAAATTGCAATAACAACTAACCTATAGCTGACTTTTTGGCTTCATGCCAACTCTCAACAAGTGTCTCAATTAAATCATGAAAATAGCTGCCTGTAATCTAGTAGTTATTACTTTACAAACAGGGCAAGGTGGTGAAAAATGGCCTACACTATCATGTAATTAAGCCTCAGTGAACACTAGCACAGCACAAAAGGAATGTATTAATACTTGCTGCACAATTAAAACTGAAGCCCTGCTGCACTAATGCACTTAGAAAAAAAAACAGCTTGTGTTTGCAGTTTATTCATACTGTTATTTTATCCATCTTTTATTCTGTGCCACAAACTCCTCATGTACCTTAAAATAAAACCCCTTCACAGAAACCATTTTCCAAAACCATTTTGTCAGACCTGATCTTTCCTGATCACTTTATCCTTTTTAGCATAGCTAGAATAACTAAGGTGTATTGACAGTATGAGGCTGAACCGCAGAAATCAGCTTCTTAATGTGTGAAAGAAAAGAGAAATTTGGAGCCACAGCAAATCTTCAGCTCCAGTGGTACTGACAGTTGGGAAGTTTCTTCGCACCTTCACAAGGGGGCACTGTTGCCATTCACTTCATAAACCCAGGTCTCGTCTTACACTATTTTTCATTTTCTCTTCCTTCAAAATGATATCATACATGAAATGAAATTATGTTATTTCTTATAAGCAGAAGGGGAGTATTAACAGCAGCTTCCCCATTTCTCTCCTTGGTTAAAATTAGCTGAGCGCTGATACAGGGGGCAGTCCCACCATTGTGCCTGCACCACCCAGGGTCCCTGTTAATTTCCTAGCTCAGTGGCGAGGCAGTCATTATCTAAGGATGGGCATCTACAATGGATAATTATCCTGGGAAAAGGATTTCAAACTGTGGAGAAAATACTGCTTTCAGCAAGGGGGCCTGAATGCACAAAAACACTGGCTAGCAGTTAGTCACTTCCATTACGTCTTTCTAACTGCCTTTTTCCAAACGCCCAGTTGTGATTTGGACCAACCCCTGACAAAACAATTTTAAAATCACTCCCTTTTCCCTTTTTTCCCACATAATTCTATATTTATTGCTGTTTTAAATCTCATTTCCAAATGAGCTTGCTGGCTGGAGAGACCAGATAATAGAGTGTGTAATTTGAGTGGACCGCTAGGCAGAAGAGGAGAGTGGACACAAACACAAATACATGCACACCAGTGAACACAGGTGCATGCACACAAATATGGGCATACAAAGAAAGAAAATAAAAGTTGAAGCTGTGTGACATACGAAGATGATATCAGTAATTACTTTCTTTTGTTTCAAAGGCAGCTTTTTGGAGGATGGGTGGGCTGTTTTAAATTGTCTCTTCCTTGGTGGAAAGCATAGTTAAGTCCAATATCAAACACTCTCTCAGAGAGTCCATTTATCAACACAGCCACTCACTTTCATGCAGTGACTTATAATTTTGATGAATAGGAAGGCTACTCAACCCTGATAAGAATCCCCTTCTGATGTCAATCATTTTTTCATAAGTCAAAAGATAAATTACTCAACATAATGCTGTGTCAATGTTATCTCTGCCTCTTACACAAAGATCAATACTGTGCAGTCAATTTCTCTTTGTCTGAGGGGCCTTCACTGTTATGGTTAAAGCAAAGGCTGACCGCCCAAAGTTGAAAAAGGCCCTGGATCAGAAGCAGTTTGACCCAACAGTGCTGGGAGTTCAGTTCCTTCACATGCCCTATGAATTTAAATAAAAAGTACTGTTTTATTTTGCTATGGATCTCATACAAATTCTGCAGAGATAGAGTCGATAGCCAGCTGTTCTGTGTGGTGAGCTCATCTAAACTTGATCATATCAGACCAAAAGAACATTATGGATGACTTGGAGCAACTCACAGTCATACGCACTGCTCCATCTTCCCTCTTACAGTGGTGATTGACCCCAGTGGATGAGTGAGGAAGATACCAGATCTTGAAAAATATATTATGTCCTAATAAAGTTATCCTGCATAAGCAGATAAAGGATAAATAAAGTAACAGGAATTCTCTCTGGATCTGGAGTAAGCGGATGACAACACTGTGCTCAGATTTGTTTCTGGTGTACTGTTTTAGCTCAATATAATTGGCCATACGGTCTGCAGAACACAGGTGATTTACAGATAAATGGGTATGCATGGGGCCTGGTTCAAGCTAATGCTCAGCCACTAACGTCAGCAGTTGGTCTTCTTTTCGTTTCAACTCATTAGACATAAGTGCTGCAGGGTGATGGGGCTGAGTTCTGTAGAGCTGCAACTCTTAAAACAGCCTTGCGAGTCTACAGTAGATCTATAATTTCTAAAATGAAAAACAGAGCAAAACTTCTGAGTGGACTCAACTCTATTCAGTTGGTATTGTAACTTGCAGATGTGAGCGCTGGGAGATTGAAAAATGAGAGGAGACAGTGAGTGAGAATAAATATCATAATAATTTTTAGGCTCTGTCACGCTTAACCTGCCTCTGTCACTTGAATACTGTAGTTTGGGATGTCGGGATTTCCCCCCCCTTTCCTCTTCACACCTTCAATCCCTTTCCTACAGATGCATCATTATTCTAGTGTCAGTGGACTGAATGTCCCAGTTGGCTGAAGATTAAAGTAAAGATAGCCTCAAGAAAGGTAATTCCAGCCAACAACTTTGAAATCTGATTATGCAACATATACACTCACCAGGCACTTTATTAGGAACGCCACACTAATACTGGGTACTTCCTCCTTTTGCTCTCAATGCAGCCTGACTTCTTCGTGGCATGGATTCCACAAGATGCTGGAAACTTTCCTTCGAGACTCTGCTTCATGTTGACATGTCAAACGGCATCACATCATTTCTGTGGATTTGTCAGATGCCCATTCATTTCTGCCAATCTGCTGTTCTACCACACCCCAAAGATGTTCTATAAAATTCAGATCTGGTAAGTGGGGAGGCCACTCAACCCACTGCCATGCTCATGAAACCAGTTTAAGATGACTGTTTCTGTGTGACATGGTGAGTTATGATGCTGGAAGAAGCCATTAGATGATGGTAAATTCTGACCGTAAAGGGATGAACATGGTCAGCAACACTACTGAGATGGGCTGTGGCATTCAAACTATGACTATGATGATTGGTATGAAGGATGCTGTAGATACCAAACTCTGACCCTACCATCTGTGTCCTCTTGATGAGTCTGTGACGTGGTCTTCTGCTGTTGTAGCTCAAGCGCTTCTCTGCTCACCACATTTGCAAAGATTGGTTATCTGAGTTGCAGTTGCCTTTCTGTCAGCTCCAACCACTCTGACCATTATCCTTTGACCTATGTCATCAACATATAGACTTTTTTCTGTTAGCAGAAGTGCCACTCACTGGATGTTCTTTGTTTTTCTCACTGTTCTCAATAAATAGTGACTAGAGACTTGTGGGTGAACATCTCAAGAGATGGGTAGTTCTGGAAATATTCAGACAAGTGTGGCACCAACAATCATACCACAATCAAAGTCACCAAGATGTTATTTTTTTTTCATTTTGATGATTGAATGAACAATAACTGAAGCTTCTGGTCTGCATCTGAAGGATTTTTTTTATTTTGCAATGCACGATTGGCTGATTGCATAATAGCATGAGGTGTACAGGTATTCATTTACATTCTTCATGCTTTAGTTTTTCATTCTCAAAGCACCAAAGCTTAAACCAACTGCCGTGCTTTTATTTTAACGTATTCAAATACATCTGCTTTTCTAAAGGCTGTTTCGTTTCTTAAATGAATCATTTATATCAGAAGGCCAACAAAGAGTAAAAATTTTGACTGCCATGGCCTTGGATGATGTGGTGTGCAGTGTCAGCTGTGAAAATGCTTAGGTGTTAAACAGACTGGCTGAAAAATCTCCCTTTACAATCAGAGAAGAGGACGAGCACAACAGTACTTCTGTTGACAGGAAGCATTTGGAGGAGCTAGAAGGAATCGTTAGCTTTGTATACGTCCATTATTGTCTTATTGTCTTTCCCCATTAGCTACAAGCATCAACAAGCAGACATCTTGTCTTTCAGCACAATTGACCCTCTCAATTAATCACCCCTCCTCCTACTGTTTCCATGAAATGTTTACCATCTTGCTTTATGTCCAGCTCTGTATCTCTCTTACATTTCTTTCCATCTCATGGAGTCTCCAGAGACGTCTTTGTTAAAGACGGAGCAGTCAACATGTCAGAGCGGCAGCATTCATTTATTATAGGGGCATGTAGATTTCTTAGATAAATACTGCATTGATCGGATCTCATTATGATTCTAGCCCCTGAGCTTTCACTGTTCACTTAAAGGACTAGTCCAGCGTTTTGGGAAATACACTTATTCACTTCCTTGCTGAAAGTTAGATGGGAAGATTAATACTGCTCTCTATTTCCCCATTAAATATGCAGCCACAGACAGTAAGCCAGTAGCATAGCAAAAAGACAGAAACCGGGGGGAAACCATTAGCCCAACTCTGTCCAACAGTTACTAAAACCAAAGGTCACTTATTAACATATTAGAGCTTATTTATTAATACACACATTTTCATATGAATTAAACAAACTATTAGTTTCAGAGCTGCATGTAGGCAGTTTGTAACCACTGGACAGAGCCATGCCCCTTACTGTCCCCCACTTTTTTTTTCCATCTTTGTGCTAAGCTAATCTTCCCAGCAGCTTCATATTTCTTGGACAAATATGAGAGTAGTATTGATCTTCTAATCTTACTCTCTGTCAGAAAGTGAATAAGTGTATTTCCCAAAATGATTCACTATTTCTCTAACAGTGCCTAGTTAATGAGTTGAAATATTTTATAACAGAGATTTCTTGCAGTTTGCAGTTAAATATTACAAGATAAGATTTATAGAGGATGGTGTTTATTAAGGGTGTTTGCTTCATCCACCCATCCTTCAGAACGCAGTGTTTTTCTGCAGAAGGAGTAATCACCAGTCCATCCTAGGTCCATCCTCAGAACTTTATTGTCAGTTGTAACTACAAAGTGCAGCACTTGGTATATGCCTGTGCTGTATCAGTATTTACTAAGAAACTGCTGTAGTAGGAGAAAGAGAAAACAGAAAACTGACTTGGTGAAAAAAGAAAATCTTCAGCCTGGTTTGTGATTTCTTGCTTTTTGCGTCTTTTTTTTTCTCTCTTGGTCTTTGGTCCTGTTTCCATATCTATCTCCTCTTTGCGCCCTCTCTCCAGTACTCCACTACTTACACACACACATACATGCACCACACAAATCCAAACAGTGTATATAGGCCTCTCTCTTCTCATTACTATCTGTGAGACACCCCCATCTCCCAACCCGCCACCTCCCCCTTTCATTTTTCCTCCATTTCCCCAACCCTCTTGTTATTTCTCACTGTCCACATCTCTTCCCCCACCTTTCCTCCCTGCACTCCCCCTCCTCTCTCTCTCTCTCTCTGTCTCTCTCGCAGCCCTGCCTGATGTGTGGTTGTAAGAGAAGGTGTTTTGGCCTGACATTGGGTTTGTTCAGCACGTCCGTCCACAGCTGCTGGAGGCCCTGTGGGGTCCTCTGGGGTTGGGGTTTGTTGGTTGTGGAGTGTGGTTCTTCAGCCAACACGCTCATTCAGAATACAAACCTGGAGCTAACCTCTGAAGAGGGGGAAGCTAGGGAAGGGTGTGACAGGGGGTGGGAGAGAAGTCAACACCACCTTTTCTTCTCTCCATTCATCCACCCCACCTTCAGTTTCTCTTTTTCTCTCTCTTTCTCTCATCCCCCTCCCCTCCTCCTCCCTCTCTGTTCCCCACGCTCTATGCCTCAATGCATACATAAAGTACACAGACTCAGGGTAGTACAACGGCCCTGGGCAAAGACCTAAAAATACAAGCTTTAACACATTCCTACACACACACACACACACACACACACACATATATGCACTTGCAATATCCCACTGAGATTCCCAGAGTGGCTCTCCACCATTGCACTGAGCTCTGTATGATGTTCACCTTTCCTCAGACTTTCTATCCATTAAATAAATCTCTGTCCACTGTAGCTTTTTTGTGTTTTTGATTCAAACTCAAATTTATTTATTTATTTTATTTCAGTTTTTTTTCTCTCCCTTCCCCTTTTTCTTTAATGAACTGTTGAAACACTTCTTGCATTTAGAGTTTCAAGTTTATTACCTGCTGATACTGACAAATGTAATGCCCATTATAATAATGAATTTTTATCAATACTGTTTGATATATTGATGTCATCTCAGTTATGAATTATCCCCAGTAATGGCCACTTCTTTCCAGCAAGTCCACATTTCCCTTCTGCTTTTGGTTGTGTAAGACACTGAAATATTTATAATTCATTAATATTATTTACAGTGGCTTATAGTATGACTGTTAACACCAAGAAATAAATAAGACCACCATCAGAGTTGCAGCAGATTTGCTTGAGCAGCTAAATAATCTGTTTTAGTGTAATTGATGCAGCACTAGCATACAGTATTTCATATACTGGGTAATTTTCTAATTGGTCGAGGGGTAGGAAGTTGTTGTGCAGCCCTGCGGCAGCTCCGATGAGGGGAAACACTTGCTCATCAGAAAGAGAGAAAAGGTGAAAAAAAAGTAATGAATTGTGAATTTCCTTAAGATATGCAGCATGAACTGAGTGTCTGAATTTTTAATGAAAATTTTTTCTGAATATTTGTTGACAGATACACACTGTTGGAGGTCTTGCTGTGCCTTTTTCTTGCTTTTAATAGTGATATTTTATTGAAGTTGGCTTTCAAATTCCTCCCTAGTGATTGGGTCACATAGCATCCCTGCTGGAATATGTACAGCTCATGTAAATATGATTACAAGTCTGGAAGACACTTGCATTAGGTTATGCAATGTGTGCACGTCCACAGAGAGAATGCACACAGAAGCTCTTATATTGGCACTTTGAACACAGAGGTATGGATGGAATATATTTGCATAATGGATTTTCACACCTTACAGTGTCTTGTATGAATTTATTCTGATGTTTTCAATGGTTGAAGTTGTGAGATTAGATGAAGACTATGCAGAAATGAAACATAAGATAGAGTTTCAAAAAGGTTGAACAATTTCTTCCTCCACCTCATCCAGGAGATACTTTAATCATGTAATCAAACAAAAGCCGAATGAAATTGACAGAAATCAGAAAGTTTTGTTTTGATGGGTCATCTGCTCTAAATTCAAAGATTCCAAAGCTAAGAAAAAACAAGTTTTATTTTGTGAGATCTCCTGTAATCCAAAAAATCCACTCATATTATTTTAAATCACCACAGGCAGCAGGAATAATGAATCTTTTACCATGTGTAAGTCATAAACATGTAAACGCACTGGGCCAGGAGGTGCAGGAGTAATGAGAGGGAGTCTAAACAGTCTGTCATCATCTATGCCTTTAGAGTGGGTCCTTTACCCAGGCCCCTGGAAAGTATATTGGTAGCATTATAGCATAGCGGTCCTCAATTTATCAATAAAAGAACCAATGTGTCACTCCAGCAAACACACAGCCGGCATTTGCATTCAAGATAACCAGACCTGTCATGTGAATTTTATACTCTGTCTCCTCGCTCTGTTTGTGCTGTCCCTCTTTCTCGCCCTCTTGCCTTTCACTTTTGCTTCCTTTGGAAATTCGGATGAAAGCTCCTCCTGTGGCCACAGCAGCTCTTCATGGACCTGAGTCCACTGTAATATTTAGAGCCCATTCTAGTATAAATTATTCATAAATTATGTCTTGTATTCTTTTTTTTATTCTACTCAATTCTATTCTATTAGGCGACTTTCCATCCTTCCCCCAGTAACGCTGCTTGGAGAACTTTCCCACTGAGCACCTATTGTTGCCTGCCGCCTGTAGTCAATGCTGATACCAACACAGCTTCTACTTTCCACTCCTGGTTTTTTCTTTGGGAGCCTGTGTCCATTATGTTTGCATTGTGCATTTCTCCTTTTGCAAGAATAATATGTTTTCAGAAAGCGCAAACAAAATTTTACTCCTGATTCAATTGGCAACCGTCTTCTGAGAATGAGAAACAGTATTAAAATACAGTAAACATACACTGTTGACAGACCAATCCAGAGAGGGTAAACAACAGCTTACAGTGGCGAGTAGCAATATAATCCCTGCACGCAGGGCTGCATACAGTGCTGTGTATTGTGTGTATATATGTGCCCTCCACAGGATGGCTGTAGCTGTGCAATAAAAGCCAGACTACAGCTGTGAGAGAGACAGAGATCCCATCGCCAAATCCAATAAGAGGAGTAGAATTTCATTACAGATGTTCAGCCTGGATATGACAGCTCCATCAATAACCCCCCCACATGTGAGAGGCAGAGGGGTGAGCATGACGCAGTCAAAGTCGTACAGCCATGGCAGAATCTATATCGGATTGTTTCACAGTTCCACTGGCTTGAGTCCTCTTCTCCCTCCTTCCTGTGTTCTCTCCGACGCCTCCTTGATCTTGCTGATGCCTCTCTTTTATTCTCCCTGTCCCCCCTCTCTTTCTTTTACCTTCACTTTTTTGTCTTGACAATAGAAATGTCCAGTCTTTCTTCAATGGAGCAAGGAATTACATCTGAAGTGATCTGGTTCAATACTGCTGTCCACTCTCCTCACCAGACAACCAAGACGTTTGTTTGAAAAAATATAGCCCTTGTTTTGATTTTCAATCACAGTCTCTCTCTCTCTCTCTCTCTCTGCGTCTCTCCTCTTCACTGAAACTATTTTTACTTTTCAAATACCATGTCATAAATACCACCGGTTTAGAAACTACTGAAACTGTTAACAATTAATTGAGAACAACAACATTATTTAAGAGGAAAATAATCCCCTATCAACATGAATGCGCTCTCTTTTCATTCCTTGTGTATTTTTATAAAAAGAGAGGCAGCCCTTATGGGCTCCGTTAAAACAGTGTTTATACTGTATAAGATTCTTTTTGCTATGACATGTGGTATAGTTTCACACGGATAAACTGTGAGAACATCACATTGAGATCATATGTATGAAGGTTAAACAAACTTCTTAAACAAGGAGAAGGACAGCAGTGTCTGGCAGAGTTGTCATCCCAATTGAAAGTTTGTATCAGATGAGGTAATAGAAAAGATTGAAGAACTTTTCAAACCATTTTTTTGTTTTCAGATCCATCAGATGTTTTTTTTTTTTTTTTCAGACTGAAATATCTGAAGGATTCAGCTCTTCTTTCAAACCAGTTGTAAAAAAAAAAAAAAAAAAAATCACTTTGTTTTGAAGAATTCAAAGGCTCTCTGAACGTCTATATGACCCTCAACTCCTGCAGAGGTACTTTTACATAGATTATATATATATTTTTTTTTTTCATTATATCATGAACAACTGCCAACTACACACAGTTTCTTAAGCATTTATTACAATGTTTGACAGGAACAACAAGTGTAGATTGGACAGGAATGTTTCACACGTGAATGATTTTTCATGCTTGTTAAAAGAAGAGAGAAAAGTAAAAAAGGTGACGATAGATGTTTTGTTTATATTGATCAAATTTGTCTTGTCATGCAGTAAAAATCAACTGGAGAGGCAGAAATGTTTGTGTACAGCCCCTGCTTGGGTTGTTGGTTTGCATGAGTGCAGGGTAGCAAAGTTCACACTTTTCAATTAACTCTCTCTGCCATGTGGAACCAGCACCACCACCACAACTTGTTACTACTTTTGCCAACCATTGTCTTGTTTAATGTCTGTTTGAAAAATACATTTAATCGAAAGAAATGCTGAAAGGCCAAAACACAGTGTAACTGTTCTAATAAGCAAGATTTTGTCATTTAGAAATGCAGGTGTAACAACGAAAGTGGATTGAATAAGATCATCCCATGTTGCCTGACTGAGACTCAGTGGATTTGTTGTTTTCGATTCTTAGTATCAGGTCTTGTCATTGCATTTCCTACATTAAAGCAAAATAATGTGCAAATTTAAAAGAAACCAGTTGCTTATCAAATACTATGTTACCTTGATCTAAACTCAGCAGATCTGATTTCACATCCATCTCTGTCTCTGATTTATCTAAGAAAGGCAAACTGCCTTCTTGACGGCAATGGGAGTACTGCCGTCCATTCAGAAGAAGCTAGACTCACTGGTGTTTGTCTTTCTCTAATCACTTTAATTTCCTACAACTGCCATTAATATTGTATTGCAAATTGATCAAGCAGAAAGGATTTCTCACATTACAGTAAAATATTAACACCTTTAGTGGAACAAATGAAAGCACAAAGGAAAATAATTTTGCTTCCTGCTGGTGACAGAAACCTCTGCTGGCATTTTGCTGGCATTAAAGTAATATTTAATCTCACCAGGATGTATACTACACACATAGATGTGAACACTCCATTACTCTAAATTTATTTGTCTGCTGCTCCTTCTTCTCTCATTTTTCCCCCTTGCGATTTATGTTATTGCATTCATTGTGCATTACATTGCGGAGGATACATGCTGTGGCTGGGTTTTTCCTGTCCAGGCATCAAAAGAACTATCATTCTCAGCTCATATCACAGTGGTTTTAAGAGCCATTAGTGCTTGCCATACATATTTATCAGGAATCAGCACGTCCAGGCTGCGTATCAAACTTGATAAGCAGGAGTTTATATCAGACAACTAGTTATGTCGAGCATGAAAGTGTTATATTTTCAAGCACATCTGTATCTATTACCAAATATTTTACTGGGAGATCTTTTAAAAGTGTCAGCAGACAGCCTGCTGTACTTTTTTTTCTCTGCACGATGAAATAAGCCACATTAACACCTCATTACAAGCTTTTACATCAGTTCCTGTGGTAATCTCCAAACAAAGACCGAGATACACACTGTGAACTCCACAGCAGCAGATGTATCACATATTTCTCAGACAAAACTCATTGGCATCTTACCTAACACATGGGTTAAGGGTCCAATTGCATCAGCAACAAACTGCTGCGGAGGGAAGAAGAGAGCCCCGCAAGAACAGGTGGGTGAGCACAGAAAGGAATGATGGGACGGCAATGGGGGCCGTCTGTGATTGGAGCATTTCTAGCCCCAGTAAACCTTTCTTCTCCCCCTGCCATGTGCAGAGTGTTGATAAGAGACATCATCCCACTGACTCATTAATCAACTGTGAAATGTACAGCTACCTGCCGCTTTCTTATTCCTGTGCCCCCCAAAACCCCTCCACTACCTGCCTCCTTCGTTTCTTCTCTTTTACCCGTCTGTTAAGAGAAGAAACAAACTGGACTCCACAAGGACTCCTTTAAAAAAAGAAAAGAAAAGAAAAAAGAAAGAGAATTGCTCTCCTGGCAAATTTTCTGTTTCAAGATTTTTTTTACTCCTCTCCAATCATATCCACGTGCAACCATCCTTATGTATGCACTCATTCACACAGAGGCAACTGCGAACACACACAGAGTTTAAACACAGGATGCAAGGACACAGGGACAAAAGAGCGCCCACAACTCTGCAAATGGTTTGTGCTTTAAAGTTGTGCAGCTGAGCACTTTATTCTACACACACAGACACATGTCCTACGCATTGCTGTCTCAGAAGCTTAAATTATGCTCATGCAGACAGATAACCATATCATTTTGGCTTTACATCTAACATTCAAGCCCAGCTGCCATGGCTGTTTCCCCCCCCCATAAAAGCACTTTATTCTCTTTTCAAGTTGTCCCACAACTGTGCTCCTGCACTGGTAATATCTGATACATTTCTAAATTGTGCTGTGTGTCGTCTAGGTCTCCTGCATATACATTCTCTTAAGCTGTGAAAGAACTGCTGATCTGCTGCCTTTTTCCACCACAAACTCAGACCCAGTTCAGGGAGGGGGATATGGAGAGAAGGAAGGTTTGAATTTTGATCAGTTTATTTGCATTTTCTACATGTCAAAACTCTTAATTTATCTGCCAGTTTTGATTGCATTTATGGGAAGCTGACTATACAATCACTCACAGTGCGTCATCTACTTTTCTGAAAAGTAAGCAACAAACTGACCGAATCAATGTTTGATTAATAGCAGGAAGGTATAGACAGCATTGTTCTGGTGACAGCTGCATACACTGGAAAACCATAGAGCTCTTAGCTGTAAATTATCTGATTGAACAAATTGTCAACTTTATGGGTGGGCAGAGTTCATGTTGCATTAATGAAACACAATATTCCATCAACAGGTAAATGCTATGATTTATATTTATGGCATGATGGGTGTATATATTTCCACACATAGAATGAAAGCCAAAAGACATTTTATGTTGTCAAAGGAGTTGAACATGAAGTGTCAGTCAGTGCTGTCTCACAGAACATAACCCAGAAACATCAGCGGATTCTTGTTATCATCGAGGTACAAATGTTGGAGACTGTTTGCATTTTAGCTTTTCCCAGTAATAATCCTGCTGTAGACTCAACCGAGCTCTAAATTATTCAGGCATGATGTAAAATACATAAAGGTGTAAGTGACTGCAGGTAAAAAGAGAATGTCAAACTGGACAAACACATACAGCCATAGTAAGCTCAGATATACTATATCTGAAGAACAAGGTCATGGCTGTGATGGGGCCTACACTATATTATGGCTGTATTGCATTATGGGCTAGTTAGGCTGTTCCTGCAGGAGAATTGACAGCTCTAATTCATCTTTGATGGATTTCTTCCTTCGAACTTGTTTAATGTTGATGTAAGATAAGAAACTTTTCACTCTCAAGCATAGAGCCGGATATTTAATGTTGGCATTGTAAATATGTTTGAGATAGATGATTAGATAGATTCGTTTAGACTGTACTAAACAAACCACCCCCTTTGCTATTATTTCCATTTAGATTACTGTGTCTCAAAATCATGTATCCTATAACTTGAGAGTAATTTATAGCAGGTTGTAAACTCTTCCAGAGGCACTCTAATATTCAGGATATATAGGACCTTACAGGGAACAAAATCTGACAATATAGGGAGAGGCTTGCGATATGTGTGGGTTGTTGACTTCTGTGTAATTTTACCACTTAAAATATTTTTTTCTTTTCTTTGAAATGTTGAATGATGTTAAAATTGTGTAGTTATTTGTTATGGGAATAGTGAAGAATCCCTAAACTGAAACAGTCTGGACTTTTTACCTCATACAGGCACCGTGTCTTTTGACATGCAAAACAATAACAAAACTGAGCAAAGACACCGAACACGCTGCTACTGTTCAAATGTGTCAAATGTGGAGCTCACATGTAAAAATTACAAATATTATATACAAGTGTTTGAGATCTCAGGGAGATCTCAGTTTGGGAAAATCATTTTAATTTCTGCCAGGACCTGACCACACTGTAGGCAGTGTAACCACAGTTAAGAATAACATAGTGAGCAAGGTTTAATTTTACATCTCTCCCCAGTGACAGCTTGTAAACCTTTTTCTAAATCAGCTGGTAACATAAAGCTGTTTGGTTCAGAGGCATGCATTTATGCGGCACAACACTAAACTGCCGCCTGAAGACATAAACATTTCAGTGGAAATACTGATGGTGACCTAGCATTCATTCTTTTCAATAAACATAGAAAAATAATTCTTTCATCCACAAGCATATTTCAATATTTTTGCAGCAAACGTAAGAGAGTTTATATTTTTGAAAAGAGAAGCAATACATCATGGGTGAAATATTATTCTTAGCCAAATATGGTTACTCTAGGTCCAATTTCCTTCAGCCTGCCTGTTTTTGTTTGCAAGTATACTACACTGCAGAATGAATATGATACCCTTCATGATATTTTACAAATACATGTGGTTCATTTGAATGTGCAGATTTTACATTGAATGTCTCTGGACTGTGATTTGCTGAAGTCACCAGCTCCTCGAATTCAAAATGGTAAAATCTGCCCATTAGTGACTTTTTAGTTCAGATGGTGTAAGTTTGCTATTGTGGATCGATTTCCAGTCAGAGAGCAGGAGGGATTTTTTTTTTTTTTTTTTTTTTATGGTGTAGGTTAAGATTTTTAATATGACACTCATATTCGCACATATGCACATTGAATAGCTTGGTGGTTGCTGCCCACACTGACCGTGAGGACTTGCAACTCCTAGATAGGAGACGAGTCTTTGAAATATGAAAAACCCTTTCTGTGGCTGTGTGCTGTGATTACATTTACTTGGTGAGCTGCAGAGGAGGAACAGTAACACGCCGAGGGAATAATTGGAAGATGCCTTCTTGGATTTGGCAAATTCAAACTGTCGAAGCCTCATGTCAACTTCAGTTGAACTTTGTAAAGACAAACAAGCACTGTTTTGTCCCCTGTTTGTTAGTCACACTAAAGAGTCACTGTCAGGGGGACAGAGGTATAATGATTGTAGCTACCAATAACTTGCCTACTGTACATTACATCACAACATGAGGAAATCTGAACCAATCCTTTTAATAAGTCAAAATGTGTCCAATGTTCATATAAAACTGAAAATGCAACATCAACTTTTCAACATTTTTGGAAATTCACTTCTTTGCTGTCTTGCTGAGTTAGATGAGAAGATATCTGTACGGTAAATATTAAACTGCCATCAGCAGAGGATTCATTTAAATTAGTTTAAAATAGTACAAAGACTAGAAACAGCTGCTTTATCCAAATATAGATAGTCTGGCTCATAATTCCCCATAAAATCACAATGGATCATTTTTTTTCTTCAACAAGATATTATGTGTTAATTAGTGAGCTTTTGAGGATTTTGTTACCTTTAGACAAAGCCGTGTTAGATGTTTCCCTTTGTTTCCAGTCTTTACCTTATGTTAAGCTAACAGTAGTAGCTTCATATTCACCTTACATTTAGGAGAGTGGTGCCTATCTCATTTAACACTCAACAAGAAAGTGGATGCATGTATTTCCCATTTTCATATTGTGTTAAAGACAGCTTTTTTTTTTTTTTTTTTTTTTCAAATTTGGACAAAAATTGCCAGGTTCACATTTTTTCCCCCATCAATCTAATTTTGAATAAATGTGGTCAAACAGTATAAAGACTGTGTGTGAATTAAAGAAATCCTTGAAATGTAACTACAATATATGGTACCTTTAAAAATACTCTGTGGAATGAAACAATAGAGCAGGAAATTACACATTCAAGCCCTCTCAAAAACTGGTGGCTGTTCTTACTCTGAAAAGCCCTGCAATTAAACAATGCATCATAACCTCAGCTCTGCTCTCTGAGGGAGAATATGAAGCCCCACACTGACAATTTAACCTGCTCCTCGTAATCTTATTTACCTCTGCATGTACACATAAACACACACGCACATAATAATGGCCCATACACACTCACACAGCACACAGTATGATACACAGACACAGGTCATAGCTTTCTAAGCAATTTGAACTTGTTTAATCTCATCCCTGTATACATTCTTTGTGAGCAATCCTTTATAGACAAATATAAACGCAGATAATGAAGGCCTTCCATTAGTATCAATAGTCAATACAGAGCCACCTTAGCATACTGTAATGTCCACTCAAGGTAGTGTAGATATCATTAGGCTGATTGAAAGAAAACGTTGTTTATATACATAGAGACAGAAATATACACATGTGCAGGTGGACCTATGATGAACACCCACGGTCATTAACAACAACATCTCAAATGACCAAAGAACCATTAATTGTTAACGTCGCCAGCTTTAGTTCTTTTTCGCCGCCTGTTGAAAAAGTATACTGTAGCACCCAAATGAAAGAGCTGTACGGTAGATTGATTATGGTCACGGATACTATACCAACACTTAGAACACTGAGTAGGCTTTACAGTTTAGAGTTTACACTAGTGTTGAAGAGACAGAATGTAATCATTCCCCATCCCCACCCATAAATTTGTGGTCTGTTCATCCAAGAGAAGATTAAGTCGAGAACCAATTCAAGACAAAAAAAGAGTGACTGATAGCAGAAATATGTCTCTCTTTCTCTTTTCGCCCTCACTCTCACACCCATTTACATCATGCTCATTCCTTTTCTCTCTGCAACAATTTCTTTTCTGTCAATCCTGTCTTCTTTTAATTATGTTGTTCATTCCCTCTCTCCCTCCTTTGGTGAGAAAAGTGTAGGAGTCTGTGACATGATCAGCTTCAGTCCTCCAGGTTTTGGTGTCTCAGTCAGAGGGGGAGTTGTTCCCAGAGAATGGCCTTCGTGGCCTCTCTCATCAAGGGTCCTTTTTAAAGCCATGTGCACCATCACAGTTGTGGTACCATCCTAACAATACATCAAATGAACAACAAATTCACAGTTTGTAAGATTTCAACATTTCCACCTCCTTTTGTTTTTCCTCTTTCATAAATGCCATTTATGTCAACTGCCCAGAGATTCAGCCTTCTTAATATCAGTCCCAGAAATAACACCTTCTGCTTTTGGGATCAGCTTGTGGGTGGATGACCTCTTTTTTCTCCTCCTGGCACTTCTATAAGGCATGCTGGGCCAGGACCAGCGCCAAAGCCAGGCCGGGAAGCAGGGCCCAGATGTTGGCACACAGACAGGTAGAGTGATCCTCTGGCAGACCCTGGGTTTTGCCCAGACCACCGTCTCTTGGTTCAGGATACTGGGCAGATAGAGGGACACACAGAGGGAGAGAGATGTGTAAAGGTTAGACATGACTCAGACACTCATGCTACTTTCCTGTTCTGGCATTTGGGAAAGGAGGGGAAGGAGGAGGAGGAGGAGGAGACAGCAGGGAGGTGAGACAGGACAGGGTCAGAGCTAAGGAGAAAAAAAGGAAACAGAAAGTCAGAAAGTCAAAGTAAGAGAGGAAAATTACATGTATCCATGGCAGACCCATTTTGGCACGAACATTAAGTGTTTGATCCACCAAATGTTTTGATATGCGAAGCATATTTCAAGCCCCTGCTGCTTAGTATGCTCTCTGCTTCTTAAACAAGTTGGCAACAAAGGAAAGCTTCTTGTGAGGACTTTTTCTTTTTTCTTAAACTCTTTCAGGTTGCGCCAGCAAGTCTCTAAACAGTTTTTAAAGCTATCATTACAGACTTTATTTACAAGAAAAACATGCCATGAAGCCAAACACACACAACAGAAGCCAGTAGTGGCTGTGGATTTCTTTCAATATTTCATAACACATAAATTACAGAAAGTAGTGGCCGAACAAAACAGTTGCAAGACCCCTTGTATGTAGTTTGACTGCACACAAACAGAATACTGCACTGTTTATTCTCATGCACAAGAGAAAATAAACATATGTAGGCATCCAGTGTGCAAACTGAAGGCATGCTGTGCAGTTTACCACACTGCACATATTATGGCAGAGAGCAGTGGGAACACATAAGTCCAGATATTAAACTCCATGGCCTCCAGAGTTTACACTGTTATATCCACACTACAATGGTCTTCTGTGCTTTTCCAGAAAATTGTAAGCATCTTGAATACTTTTTACATTTTCTCAGGTTCTTGTAACACAAAGCATAACCATTTGCCTCCAAGTTAAAGTAGTCTCGCTCAATTTGCGGAGGCACCATTTTCAGTCCAGCACAGCGATACCAAAGCACATCATAAGGAACATGAAACATTTTCTTCTCCTCCTCCTACTCCTCCTCCTCGTCCTACTCCTCCACCACCACTATCCTCTCACCTTATTTTCACCAATGCAACCTTTGCAGAGATTGCACTTTGGCCCATTTCCCTGTAATAGAAAAAAACATCTACTCAGATGTTATCTTCCCGCACCTCATCTACCAACAGAACAAGGCAGCAAGGCGAGAAAAAAATGATAATGAAACAAGAAAATAGTGATGAATTATATGAACTAGACAGACGTGCTTTTTTGTATAGGAGAGTGAGAGAAAGAAAGAAAGGGTATGCACAGTAGGTACATTTATCACAGTACCTGGGCTTGTGCATTCACACTCTACACTGCAAAGAAATGGTTAAGAGACAGTTGCCAAAAAAAGGGGGGAAAAAAAGCTTTGGGTAGCTTGACAATGCACCAAACACATCCGCGACTAAAAGCCAATTAATTAGCAAGGGCAGTGATGTGTGGCAGCAGCCTGTTGACATGAGTCCAGATCTCTGGCTGCAGCCAATATCCACACATACACTCAAGCTCGTGAGACGGTACACATACACATAAACAAGTGGCTAAAAGCACAAACACATGCACCATGATGGAATACAGAAAATGTCAAAACAGGCTCTTGTCTGCCCGCACTCGAACACATGAGGAGAAGGAAGGAGAGAGGGTGGAAAACATTCATAAGTATTTATAAAAGCTGTTGATAAGTGTGTAACACACTTGTCATTCAGGTAACTCAGGTAATTACACATGTTTGTAGAGAGCATGTGTTTTCATTATTGATCAGCATTGTCAAATTTACAGTGCGGTAGGGCTGCATTTCCCAAGGCTAGCTATCGAATAACCCTGAGTTACGTAGTTTCTGTCCACAATCAATTCCATTCAATTGAGCTGAAAATCAACATGACGGTGTTACATGGGAACACAGGGAACGCCAGCTTCCCGATGGTTGTGGTTAGAGAGGAGATTTTCACACAGACAAGTTGGCTTATATTACATTGTAAATGAAACTCTGAATGCAATAAGAATAAATACTTCCATTTAAACACGTCCCTGTTCAAGAATCTGTTAAGTGAGGGTATTAAAATTCAAATCAGGATTACAATTATAGGACACACAAAATCCATCTTATCTGTGAGACCCACACTGACCCTGGGAATATAGCAAAGACATCATTGGGAATTTACCATTTACTTAATCAAACTCCACAGAAACACATTAGTATATGGGAAAAGCAATTGTTTTTCTCAATAAACAAAGCAGGGGTTGTGATGGCTACCCCTCTGACTTGCAATGCTCAAAGGACCAAGCTTCAGCCCATATGTTTACTCACTGAGCAAGGGATAAAGCCCACAACCACTGACATTGACATTTTGAATAATTAGCATCTAAATTAGCTGAAAATACTCTTTAGCCTTTAAGACAGCAGTATGACTGACATGAACAAGCTTAGTCACAGACTCTTCTCTAACTGTGCTTCATATTAAAGGGTGTCCCTTGATGTCATGGTTGTTTGGCATCCATCCATCACACACCTGATATATTCTCTCACCCAGACTGTTTGTACATGTGCGCCTGCACATGTGTGTGCATTGCTATGGGGCCCACGCCGACTGCCTTGAGATTTACATCATTGGACAGTCAGTGTTCTGCCAGGAGGACTCATACCATAACAACCCTCCCCCAATTTATCTGCCATGGAAGTTTGACAAGTTTTAATTGCCAGGCATAGTTGTCTGAGAACACAGGGCCGCCCAAAATGTCCCTAACAGCTCCCTCTCTAATTATAAACTTCCTGCTTGAGTAATCACACGTCTTATTGTTTCCTAATTACCATTTTTACAATAAATTAAACACCACGCTGCAGTGAGACAGGCAAAGAGCGGTGCATCAATACACACACAGAGCCCTTGGAGAAAGCTCCTTCACCATCCATTCTCTCCATGCCCTTCTCTCTCTCTCTCTCTCTCTCTCTCTCTCTCTCTCTCTCTCTCTCTCTCCAATACCTTTTCCAAACACATACACTGTAATTGTTATCAGTGGCGCATGTTCATTAATTCTCCTCTTTGCAACATTTTTAAGGTTTTAATTTGCTGTCTTCACAACAATGAGGGTTTCTGCATAAAGGACAATACTGCATGAGTCAGGTGCAGTGTGACCATTTAATGGCTGTGAAAGCCCCTGGAATTACTCAAAATAGATGTCTTAATGGTAGTCATTCATTCAGCATGCAAATTTGCATCCATAAACACAGCACGCTGCTTGGATTTTTTGTGTATCTGTAATAGTCACTGAAAAATTACATTAACAATAACATCAACAGCAGCAGCAGCAGCAGCAGCAGCAGCATTTGAAGGGTTTACAAAGTACAGTTTCATACTACAGTGTCTAATCCAGCCAAGCTTGGTAACTAGGGCTCCTGCAAAGGTGAAAAACATCATTAGTCTTACACCAGAAGGCTGCACGGCACATCTAAAATACATCTGTAAAACAGACCAATATTTCATTGTGAAAACTAATCAAACTGAACAGCTAGATAAAAAAGAACAAAGGAAAAAAAAAAAAGACCCCCCCCAACCCCTTGGTCAAAAGTGCAGAGTGAAATATTTCTGTCCTGTTTAAGACAGACAGAGAGGGGGAAGTAGTCTTTGGTGGACAATATGGTTCCCATTTTCCCATTTGTTTGAAGAGAAAATGAAGTACAGTTCTATTAAAAGACAAACAAACACATGCATTCTTACACCACAGAAAGAGTGATGTTTTTCTGCTCCAGACAGTGAACCCAGTTATAGCAGAGTTGACTGCAGTCTTCAGAGTAGACGGCATTCAGCAGAGAACAGGCCCTGGGCCAGTATTTTAGAACCTCTAATCCAGATTAAAACCCCCACCCCCCATTCCTTTCACTATTTCATTGTGTGTGAGAGAAATATAATATTTCAACCAAATGTCATCATCTTGGGTGTAGCATAAACTGTCTTATCATAAAGCGTCTGTTCTGATGTGCCAATTGCTTTAACAAGCATAGAGATTGAATGTGATGTGAATGTGAATGGTGCAGAGTATTGAGCTTTATGATTTTGCCACTGTACAAAATCCTCGTTTCATGGAAGCCAAGTGGAGGTGTATTTTTTTTTTTGGGGGGGGGGTCTTCTTGTAATAGGTCCATTTTCACAAATTTATGCAAAGAAGTTGCTGGAAACTGCTGAACATGTATGGATATATTTGTGCAGCAACAAATCATATCTGTTTAAATTGTACACAATGGGTTGACCTATATATAGTATAATAGAGTCCAGGATTAACACCCTTAATTCAAAAAGCTACCTGATTGACAAGCAGGCAGGAAATAATGACTCTGCATTACATTTTTGCATATAAATTTAACATTTGCAAGATCCCGTGCAATGCAACAATCAGAGCAAACCCATTACCTTAGGTATGGCAACAAATGGGGGTTCTGAGGTGCCTGTCGACCAATCCCACCCTGTCTTCGTCATTGCTGAGGTGCCTGGGACAGCCACACTTTTATTCTGCATGTTGTCTATTCCATAACCGAAGGCCTGAATGGCATTTCCTGCAGGGACAGAGATATAAAGTCATTTGTTTTTGACTACCATCCCAGCAAGAAGCCAGCTAGCAGACAGACAGCTCTAAGTCAACTTCTTGGTCCCCTGCCCAATCTTTGGCAACCAAGGGAATGAGGGAGGGCAGAGAGGGATTGAGAAAGGAAGAAGTAAAAAGAGTATGCAAAGACATCCTTTTTGCTTAGACAGTAAGCCTGAGAGTTGTATGCCAAACTAATCAAAAACAGCAATCAGAGGTTTGTTTGTGAAATCTGCCATCAGGGAGGTTGTTGAAGACTTTGCTGTCTTCAATTTTGTTTTATATTTAATATTTTAATCTGTGCCTTCCTTCTGAATAACTAATATGTTCATACTATCAATTTAGCCACTAATTATCCTAAGTGAATCCTGCCTTGACACAGTGGACATATTTATCAAATCCAAACAACTTTGGTTCATGTCCTTGGCTCCTTAAAAAAACCCTTTCATGTTGCAACAGCCACTGTCAAATTGCAAACATCTGACCAAACAGTGGCATAATCATCTGCACTTGAGATGATAATGTTTGCCGGGAGTTGTATTTAGAAATGAAATCTTTTAAAAGTAGCAAACCGATCAGCTCAAACAGAGGACAGCGGCCTGTGAATGCATGTGAGTCGTTGTGTGTCTGCCTGCAGATGCAGTTGCATGCATGTGTATAATTTTGTGTCTAAGTGCATGTGTGAGTCTCTGCAAAAATGTGATAACTCCCTGTTCAGTCAGCTTTTCAGCTAGATATGGTAAAATAGGGGCTGAGTACCTTTTCACTGCTCATCCGTTTAAAACATGAGGCTTGTTTCTCTTTGTTCAGCCAGAGAGAAGGCAAGGCATGTAATTGCTTGGCAACCACCTCCATTATAAGGTCAGCATGCAGAGATGACTTTGAATAGATTTATGTTACTGATCAAATTCAAAACATTCCCAAACAAAGGAGAAATGGCATTTCCCCACCACCACACAAAGGACAGATAGGATACTTGTGGAACGCACATTCATAATCGGATGGACACACACACAGTCTTTAGTAATCCCAATGCATGGCCACATAGATTTGTCTGTCACATCCTCTGTCCGCCCACGCACTGCTGCACGCACACACAAGTGTACATACTGTACAGCAAATTACACACAAAGGCACACACACACATACACCTGCACACTTAACAGATACAAAAGCATCCTTCATGTTTCTCATTCTGCTCAACACTGGTGTTTGGGCTGCTGCTGGAAAATAAAAGCAGAGCAAGAAACAGAGTGAAGCCTTGCAACTTTAATCCTTGCAGTGAAGAGCTGGTGAAGCACTGCTGAGACATGTGATGTTATGCATCTGTTTGTCAGGGTCGGCTATAGCTAGCTATCCCCCTACAGATGCAGTAAGATTGGGGAATAAAGTCATAAATCAAACTAGTTGGCTGGAGGGCCTCCACACAGGATGTTTTACTGCGCCCAAATGTTCCACCGAGTGATTAAGCTCATTGCCAATAGCAATTCAATTTTTTAATGACTCTGGATAAGTTTTCCTTTAACCCCTGGGTATAGCCTGCATTGCCCTACCTGCAGGGACAGATGGAATAACAGATAAGGGGAGAGAGAACAAGGGGAAGAAAGATAGAGAGGGGAGGGACCCAAGGTTGTGTTTGGACTATTATAATATCCTTTCAGCTGAAATAATTTCTCCTGGCTTCTCCACATATTTTAGTCAAACATATTTCTAGTCAAACAAGTATTCTTCTGCTGGACTATCCTTTTGTTTGTATTTGTAAGGAAAAGTGGGGAGGAGGTAGAGGTAGTAAATGATTTGTCTAACACCTGGTTTTCATTTGCAATATGCCTTGATTTGTCGATCAATGTAAGAAATGATTTACTCTGCAGAAACAGTGAAAGTGGAAAAATAGGGTTCACAGGGAGCTGAAAGACACACACACACACAAACACACAAATATATCTATGTATATGTGTGTTTTTGTGTAAATTCTCCTCCCTAGTGTGTCGAAGTTTATCGCCTGTTCCCCCTGACTGCAGAGAGGAGATGCTGCATTTTGTGTTATTTTTCAAGACGCCTCCTCAGCTCCCAGCCTCATCCCTCATCCTGCACACTCAGCTAAAACGGTACCCCAGCAATCTATTGAAATGGTCTGAAAGCATTATCCACACAATGGAACATGTTAAAGGCAATGGTGTCTTGTAGCGCTGATGACACTGCTCGCTCCAGCATAGCAAGGAGGGAGCTCTGTATTTTACTTCTTAGTGAAAAAAGCACAAGGATGTTTGAGGTACCCACTCTGTCATGCTCTCTGTTATGCATTAGATGTACAGATGATATGTATTTTAGCTTTCCCTATTATTTCATTTGTCCTAGATCTGTTCGTTTTCATGACATTTTTCTACCGTAAGGGATAAGCCCTTTAACTCTCTCAGATTGAATGTGAAAATGACATGCAAATGGTTTCTTTTGTATTAAAGTCTGGGCAGATCTTGCCCAAACTAGGGATGAGAAGTGATAAGAAATGACTGGTTTCTGCGGAACTAAGAACATTTAATTTCAACTTAATCATTGGGCAAAGGAGTGTCCGTGGATATCAACCTATGTAGCAGGCAAATTTTCATTAGAACTTGAGATGTCCATCCATCCATCCATCCATCCATAGATATTTTCTTAAGCTCTATTTCCTCCTTTGTTATAAACAAATTAAAGAAATGGTGAATTATTTTCAGTTCAATTCAAATGAAATTAGTTCATTAAAAGTTAATTTTCGTTTGACATTTTAATTCCTGGATGTCTGAAGCAGCTTGTGCCCTCCACCCCCAACCACAATCCTGATTTTTTTTCACATTTATTCTCTGCAGACCACCATCCACCCCTCAACAACATCACATCCGCAGTTATCTTACAGCAGAGCTCAACAATGCCTAAAGACAGAAACTGACATGAAAATATTAAAGTTGCATTAGATCGAAGTTCAGGGCTCACTCTACACTTATGTGGCAGCAGGAGAAAGTACTGCACCACACGCTTGTGGTCTTATCAATATCGCATGCTGAAACCCTATCAGTTACAAAACACATTTGAGCTGCATGCAGAGTATTAGTGTGTCAGGATGGCTCACTTAGGCATGTGTTGTCGGTGAAGTACCGCAGGAAGTTCATACATTCCTCCTCTTGGTTTCCACTGCCCTTACAGGTGCACCACGGGGATATGGTCCAGTTAGAGAAGCTGCTGTCGACATAGTTGGGAGTCATTTCGGTCCCTGTTGTGGCATCCACACATAAATACAGACACAAACACACAAATATGCATATTAGGACAAACAGTTATGGGTCACTAATGGACAATAATGGACTACATTTATTGCAAATAGTATATAAAATGGACAACAAGACGTCAGTCATTGGAATGGGAAGGTGAAGTATTCTGTAATGCTTAATTTTAGATGTAAAGAGGCCATTATGTACATGAATATTTTGCTAAGTAGGTGCTTTAGGAAGTGCTGTTTGAATATAGCACCATTGCACTAATACATTAACTTTTCTGTGTCGATGCTTTCAGATAGTCAGGGGTGTTAGATGCACTTTGTGCAGCATCAAGTCCAGGAAGCACTATGGCATGAAGTGATGATACACTTCATACTGCACGATGTATGACACATGGCGGGGAAGCACTGTACTAAAAATGGTAGTTAATGTACATTTGCAATGGGAGGTCTGCAGCTCTCTGATGCTGCTGCAGCATGACCAAGGTGCTGTTATCAAACATTGGCTGGGATGGAAAAATATGCACAAACTAGTCTGTGCACATTGTTTGAGCAACATTTACTATGAGCAAACAGATGGTCATCAAGTGTTTTAATTAAGTAAACACTCTCTCTGTGGCTCTGTTCCCTAATTACTTCTAGTAGTGAACTGATGTCCAGTGTGCTGGGGGAGATATCAGAGTGGGGGTGGGTGGGGTAAGGCTCACTGCTGTGCCTGCTTGTCACGATAAAAATGAAGGTACAACAGACTGCTGTCAGACTGTCTTTCCCCCAAGCCCTCTATAACCATCAGTCTTTATCTCACACTGTATCTGGAATTTCAGAAAAATATTTTTGAGATGCGGAGGTAAATGTGCATTTCTGTATGTCTCCCGCCTTTTCAATCAATCTTTTTTCTCTCTCACACAAACACACTCTCACTCCATCACAGTGTCAGCCACAGCCTTGGCTGCACTGACCGATGAGCCTTGCGTAGGACGCCAAGCAGGCTTGGTGATTGTCTTGGTTGGGACAGGTGCTCGCTGCGTGAGGAGTCATCCAGCAGTTTACCAGATAATCGGCCAGCCGAGACCTGCACAACAAACATGAAACATGGCACAGACAGAGAAAGAGAGGCAGAGGCTCAGTCATAAACTTCAAGCATATGACAGATGAACACATGCATACACAAATTCAAAGCACTCGGCCTAATTTTTTGGCACCGTTTTCACTCAAGAGCAGCTGCCAATTGTGACCAGCATCAAAACTGGGAAAGTATATGCAACATCTGTTTCGGGTCTGCTCCAACAGGTGTCCTGAATAGCAACCGGGTCTCATTCACGCCTCAGTACCAACTAGCTTTTTACTATCTTCACAGCATACAACATAAACCCAAAGGCTAGGCATTAGTGTAAGCATGATGATGATATCATATGCTTCCTCTGGCCGCAGCTTTCATGGTTATCCTGGACATCTTAACTGTCTGCCATACTGACTGTCCCCACAAACCGAGGGAACTGATAAAAATAGTATGTTTTTTTTTGGTGTGTGTTTGTGATAAGAGCTTTAAGTCTGTGGAGGCCCCCAGGGTGGCATTGCTAATCCACTTAAGTAGGTTTATTGGGAGTAGCGTGTGCAAAGTTGCTCTGTCTGTACTGTTCACATCACAGCTGCCCACTAAGTGAATCACAATCCATCGCATTCTCCCTCTCTCTAGCTCTCTCTCTCTGTCATGACTCATTTACTCTGACCTAGTCTGACCATTTTTTGCAGCCTTAAGTTCAAAGGTACTCTAATGTACCTCAGGCTGTGTTGTCCTTTGCAAACACAAACAAGCATCCAC
Organism: Rachycentron canadum; assembly: GCA_038496675.1. NCBI lineage: Eukaryota > Metazoa > Chordata > Actinopteri > Carangiformes > Rachycentridae > Rachycentron > Rachycentron canadum. The sequence continues at coordinate 16,412,369 of CM076654.1, forward strand.
ACATACTCTCACAAACACACATCACACACACACACCACACGCACACACGCGCACAGAGCAACAGGTTTTATAAGTGCAGTTGACTGAATGTGTGACTGGTTTCTAATACTTGCCAGCTTAGTGGCTGATAAACAGCAGTTGAGTTGAGTCATTAATGATAACTGCTGTGATAACCTTCTCCACTTTTCTCGGCCTGTTATAAAGTAATTTGTTTCAGTGTTTTTTAAAAGGTGTTATGAGCAATACATCGTCAGATTAATTGTGACACCCTAATTGTCATGCAGACATAAATTGCCATCAAGATGCCAGAGTATAGGCTTTATCTGAATCCAGTGATGTTGGTACAGCTTAAAGGAATAGTTTGACATTTTGGTAAAATACCCTGATGTCTGCAATATCTATCAGCCATGTTACTTCTAGTTAGCCACATTTTTCTTGTTGTTCAGTTTTTCTTTCACTTTGCTGAAGAGGGTGAGGCCTTTTTTTCAATAGAATATGTTGATGTTATTCTAACAAACTGTAAAACCCTGTCTACATTAGAGTCTGACATGTTTTACTCTGACCAGGTTTTCCATTCATCTGCTAGAACAGATTCACTTTCACACACCTTTACACTTTTATTGAATGCTGCTGTCCAGATGTAACAACTCATAATGACACATAACAGCTCATGCTCCTCATATGCTCTACTGCTCTACATTGTTTAAGCGGCTCCTTTTTTCTCACTCTTTTGCTGGATAAAACTTAAAAATGTACCTTGATTTGTGCTGCAGGGACTGTTTCCTCTCTGCTGATTTGTTCCACAGAGCTCAAGAAATGCAATTCACACATGGAAAATGTGTAAACTCTTTACCTGCTGCCGGTCTCCCTCAGATGAATAATTATCCCAGTGCCTCAAAATGGATGTGGTGATAACAACTTTATGCTAAAATGCTACAGATATTTCACCAATAAATAGACTAAAAAAGTATTTTTTGAAAAAACTTGTGAATTATGCTTCTGCACAGATTTTGACATGTGACATGTTCATCAAGCCATTGAATTATAGTGGATATATAGAGAGAGAGACTGTCAGATATACCTATAGCAACAAACTGCTGATAGCTGGATCCACAAAAGTCTGAACAGGTTAAATGTTAATGCCAAAGAAATTTACATACTGTCTTGTTTTTAATTATGCATTGCAGCTGTATTACTAATCATATGTTCTACAGTGCAGATATTTGGTCACTTGTGCATCATTTTGTGCTTTTTTTCATAAGGCTCTCAAATAACTGGATTAGATGGGATGAATTACAATTACACCGAGCCTCAACATTCATGGTTATCTCCAAAAAAAATCTAATAAATGAATGAATAAAAACAGAATCTATTGCTTTTTTCTGTAGGACAGACACTACTATTCAGGAAACTAAGAAAGGAGGAGTACAAGTGACCATAATAGTCTATCAGAGAGAGTCTGTTGTAGCATTGTGCTCACTGTTATGCCATCCAAGCAGATTTGGCTGGGGGGGTAATATAGGGTGATGAGGTAACAATCTTCCTGTCTTTCTGTTATCGTGTCTCACTCTCTCTGTGTCTTTCACCATAGAAGCCAGTGTGGTGTGATGAGCTTGGGCCTCCAGCATCAAACCCCACTGAGACTCACTTCATTACTCCAACTCCATCTCCATCCGCCCTCCTATCAAATCACCCGGAGAGCCTCTCGACATGACGTGCTGCTAGCACATTGAAAGCCTCGCTTCAGAAAACGGGATATGTGCTTGCTCTACCATGGCTGCAACCGATGATACAGAAGAAGACACATGCAAACACACTTAAATAGCAATACACAATGCCTTATGTTGATTCATCAAAAAGAAAAAACGCAGGCACACAAAGCTACCCTCTCTCCACACCTGTGCTCCTCACTGAAAGCCCTCTCTCATCCCTTCCTGTTCACAGTAAAAGAAGGCACTTGTACCCACAATCATGTCATAAATGATAAAAAAGATACAACAGACAGGGGAGAGAGAACAACTATTGTGACTATACAAAGCAACCTTTAGAACCACATTTTCCATTTTTCTATTTCTTATGGGCAAAGGGTCTGTAACAAAAAATGTAAACGTCCGATTTCTGTAGGAAAGCCAAAGACCACAGAAGATTAAAGAAACTGAACAAGCACCGTGTTTCTTTTTAGAAGCGGAGCTCTTTCAGACAATGATGGCTTAAAAACAGTAATTTAAAGTTTAGAGAGGTGTCCTGAGTGTTCAGACAATGGTGTTCCAGCACCGGGATGCAGCACATTTCATGGCTTCCAAGGGCTTTCCATTATACCTCGGCGAAGCGCCACTCGCTGCTGAAATTACAGGCTGTCTAGCTCAACAGAGTTTTATGGTCATTTCAGCCACTCAGCCCCCAGGGAAGTGGCAGGGGAGCCCCCACAGAGGTAGACTTCTTTCAACCAACCTGACACTTTAAACACAGTGATTCGGCTGAGTGCTGAGTGCCTGTCCATCCAGCTTGGCAGTAATAGAAAACTAATGGCTTTTTATATGGATTCTTATTCCTATCACTCGATGCCCATGACAAACAATGTGATTCAAATCAGATGAGTGTCAGCCTTGGAAATCATTTCCTCATGAAGGAGAGAGGCAGGAGGAAAAACATTTATCAGACTCCAAAATCCTCTAATAGCTGACTCTCTACATTAAAACAACAGTCTATTGAGAGTCATATCTGGTTTAGAGACTCCCCCTCTGTGCTCCGTCTACAAATATGAGCTCTTCTGTGGATGATAATTTCTGTTAAATGTGAAATTACAGCTCTTCAGTCTTATCACTTCCCTCAGTTGTCAGACTAGAGAGGCTTTAGAAATCATATCGTTCACTCATCTACAGAAAGCATAACAATAGACATGACACAATAGCTGCCAACATAATAGCAGTTACATGAAGCAAATGAGAAAAACAAAAGATGTTTCTTTCTGCTCCGCTCTGCCCCACATCGCCTTTCCCTCCTCTCGCCTTTCTTTTCTTGTCTACTGAGCTCATCTGACCTTATCTCTCCTCTCCTCCTCTCCTAGTAATGTCCTGTTGTCACTATCATACAAACTGAGTGTCATTGCAGCCTCAAGTGCTCATGTGCAAACTCATGGTGTGGGAATTTGACCCTGGTTCAATCAATAGGACTTAACAGTCCTGTGTGTCCTTTTCTTATTAGATATTAAATGCCAAATTAAACAACTGGACTTGGCATCAGTGAAACGTTACTATTTTGATGCTCAAAATTTTCTGGATTGCATGGCTGATTACGTCATAACAATTTTTATGTCTACAGCACTGACCTTGTGAGTGGAGCGCTATGAAATATTTTGATTTGAAGGAGATATTTTTTTTTCTTTCCAATAAAAGACACTCTTAAGTCTCTTTTACTTTGGGTGGCTACAGCGGCATTGTGCTCTGCTGCACCTAAATTTGTGTTGGAGACCCTCAAACAGTCTCTGTGTTGTTCTGGTCAGAGGTGATGGTCCATTTTACCCACAGCTATCTTCTCCTGAATGTGCCTGGACAGAGTCCTGCCTTTTTTTTGGCAGCACTGTACTCATAGGGATTCCCAGTCAATACTCTAAAAGGGCAATGTGGACAGATGGCATTCAGTCAAAACACAAGGCAGTTTAGCTTAGCTGTCACATGACACAACCTTTCGCCCCCTTACTCAGCAGAGAATTGAGACCAGCAAAAACTGTCTGGTGACACAACCTCCCCTGCATTATTAAACAGAAAATCCAAAGTAAAATAAAAAAAAATAATTTTTAATTTTTTTTTTAAAAACTTGCATTTTCATTTAAACAGCCAACATTTTGTTTTATTTTGAAACACTTACTTATGCATGATTGCAATATTCTGTGTTTGGTGACCAGAAAATTGCAATTCATAATTTCTTTTACTTTCTCACTAGCTCACTCTCGCTTTCTGTCTGTGTGTCTGTCTGCACCACCAGATATCTTATAACCCCCAAATGAATGTTGTGTCATTGGGATTAATGCTAAATCAAGTGTGCCACACACAACCCAGCACTGTCTGTTTGGTAAGGGGTGAGTGGATTATTCAAGGTTATCTTAACTCCCTAAATACTCTCTGAACAAGGCAAACAGAAATGCAGCAGACAAAGTGTACACATCAAACAAATGGATGAACTGTCCCTGAAAAATGGCATGAGTTAGCAAAATGAGTTAGCAGTACACTGCCAAACTGTTATTACCAGTAATTATAGAACTATTAGTCCAATATCAGACAACTCTGGGGGAAAAGTTTAAAGAAAGTTACTTACTACAGCTTTCAATGAGACTCCTTAAGTACTAGGGGAAGTTCAGAGTGAGAATGATAAAGAGTGAAAGAGCAGGCCCTAATTGACACATTCAAAACCACACATCGGCCATTCTGTAGGTAAGTCTGAAGCCCTATTGATAATGTGTGCATTAATAATAGATACAGTTCCATTGGAAGAAAAGGATGAGGCCTAGTCAGTAATGACTGCAGTTTTCCACCATACCATGTTCCCTTAGAGATTACGGTTGGGAAAGTAAATGGGCATATACTAATCCATGTATTGGAATTAAATGCACAACTCTTTATTTCCAGTTCCTGCACCATCCCTCTCACAACTCTCTCTCTCTGTGTCTCTCTCTCTCGCTCTCCTCTTGCCTCCCTGTTTGCCACTCTCATGTATAGCCAGCAAGCTGAGCACGTCTCTACCTAAGCTAAGGCCTGATTAAAGCCGTACACTGCAGAAAACTGTACTCTATATGAGGAAAAGGTCACCAATTGACACATGCTTTGCTTGCAAAACCAGAGCTTTACACTATCAGAGAAGACACTTTGCTTTGATAGCTTGTATTGTAGCCAGGGAGATAGAAACAGTCAAGGTATTACATTGAGCACAAACTTTTAAAGTGAGTAGTTGTATCTGTATGCTTTTATACTTCTGTCATTGTGAGGCCTTTGACTTTGACTTCATGAGAGAAAATTTATGGAAAGTTGAGGACATCTTGCTTCAATGGACTTGTTTTTTACATCTAAGAAAAAAAGATTTCGGTTTAAAACTGTGCTAATCAGTCAACATTTTTCTATTGACAAACAATTTAAAGAGCTTTCTGTGTGTTTCAGCTGATTTTTTAGTTCTAAATTGACTATATATGACTGGACAGATCCGACACTTCTACTTCAATTAGTACATCTATCTATACAAGGTTGTATAAGTAGCTTTTGTTCCATTTCGCTACACGTATGTAACACATGTGAGACCTAAATCATTTCTCTTTTATGTTTCAAGTCAATTTTCTTTTTTTAAAAGCACGTAATTACACAGCTAACATTGGTTCGTCCCCACCGCTCTCATCTGAGAATATAACAAAAAGGGAGGAAAAAAAGAAAAGAAAAACAATTAATCCTTGTTTAAAGTAAGGGTTTAGCTTAGGCATGTAGCTATGATGCTTAATGCCTTGTTAACACATACTATACAGAATTTAAATAGCAAACTGAATCTGCAACTCTGAGCATTTTTCACATATATATTATGAACTTGTTTTCTGGCATTCTGCCTTTACCCACACTCAACAAAGTGGTTAATTTCTTGAGCAATCTATTTCCCTGCAGCCTTATTTTTCTTATTTAAGCTCTGGTTGTTCATTGAATTTACAGTATATTGTAGAGAACTGACCCTGTGTGTAAACAGAAGAATAAAGGAAGGGTTAGTGGTCAGGGAATTAATACATTGGGCGTCCTTACAAGAGTGAGACTAGGAAAGAGAGTGTGTGCGTGTATGTGTGTATTTTTGAATGAAAGTGATAGAGAGAGTTGTCTCTGAAGCTACAGGGTAATACCATCTGGGTCAGTCATTCTCCCTACACTGTTCCCCCTCAGTGGAGGCTTGAGTTGTCAGATACAACAGAACCAACTGTTGATTTAGGGCACTGTTTTTGTCTGTGTGAGTGAAAAGAGGGAATGTAGTGAGTTTTCACTGAGCAAAGGCGGCCTGGTACAGCTCATCTCCTAAACTGGGTCAGGTTACCTGTACAGTGATCGATTGTCTCTCGGCTCCCCACTTTGAAAACCAGTGGCCAAAGAACTCAATCAAAGAGCACCCAGTGAGCCTGGAGACCAGGGGATATAAATCAAAGATAGAAGTGTTGCATTGATCCTTCAAACAATCAATGTGGTACACATATACAACTCAATGCTTTTTGGGTTAGGCTTCACTGGGCTTGTGCTGTGTGAACTGACATGGAAATGGACAGGGAGTTTCTCCTTGTACACATGTGTGAATATGCACATGTACACACATGCTTACTCTACACTTCCCAAAACAGCACATCCAAATATAGCCTATTGTCACTCAGTGGAATCAGTACTCCCATATGAATAGATGTTGGATCCATTGGTAGGATGGTGTGAACACAGAGTGGAGAAGCAAAGACGAGAGGAGAGTAGAGGAGAGGAAGGACAGTAACAGAGAACAGTAACAAACATGGGGATGTCTGGTTTTTTTCTGTTTGTGCAGGATTATGGAAGGAAATAACATAATAACTGCGGCAGAAGTACAACCAGGTGTAAGAAATAAGTGCTGCTCCATTTAATGCTTGTTCTTTGTCCATCTATAGTCCCCAGATCTCCAGAGTATGTCAACAATTGCCTCCACAGAGACAGGAGGAGAATGAAATCTTCCAGTGCAATATGCCACCTAAACCCAAGCCAAAAGTATATATTTGAAATCCTCTCAAATATTTATTTTTTGTTTGATTGAGCTCTGAGCTCCACCTGGAACAATCTGAACAGTCTCCAAAGGTGAAATCACAGCCAATCTGGCATCTCATGTGCTAAAGGTAAAACTCCAAAAAGAAAGTATTTGGAGGCATTTTTTTCCCAGTGCAATGCAGGGAACTGCTGGCCTTTCTAAATCTAAAATGAATAATAAAATAGGTGAGTGTACATTTTTAAATCCGTTTTGACTTGGGCGTGTTTTGAGCTGTGACCCTTTCTTCATCAGAATGTGTTGCAGGGAGCTAAGCTTGTCTTTGAGATGGCCAGCAGAGTCTGCTGATCTGTAGCTGTGTGACCAAACCACTGACCTCCAACTCGCTGCAGTAGCTTTATGGCCCGGATCGATGCTATGACCCTCCCTCTCTCTCCTCCCTCTCTCTCTCTCTCTCCCTCATTATCTCACCGTCCTCCTCTTCTCCCTCCTATTCCCTCCTCATCTCGTGATCCCTCCCTTGTGTTAAAGTGAAATAGGGTTAGCCTTGTACACCCTGTTTGGAGTCAGACAGGCATCCCCAGGGGAGGAAGGCCTGTCGTTGAATGATCTCCCCTAGCTTTTATCAACACATCTCTGGGAGGGGAGAATGGTGCAAAGCAAAGTTTCCTTGGGTATTGTATTTGAGTGTGTTGTAACTTTTTTTGCATTTAAAAAGTTTAGGGAGAGCTTTTTTTTTTAGAGTTGTTCCATTGTATTCATCACCAAGGTTGCACTAACCAAACTCATTTGTAAACTTTGTCTCCATTAGCACAACAAATAAGTTTTAAATTCAGTTTGCATGAACATATGCATATTATAAAAATGAGTTAATTAAGAGCACAACATGCTGGTTAATGCAATCTCTTATCAATTATCAGCTCGAGTGAACTAACAAAGCAATGTTTCCAAGGTCTTCTAGGAGATAAAACTACCTTGTGATGACGCCTGACATCATGTAACAGAAGGACAACATTGAGACAGACAGAGGACATGTTAAGAATATCTCACATGGCCATGGTGATGGTGATGATTGCAGACGTCTCAAGGATAAAATCACCAGTTAGAGAACACTGTAAATCCAGCACTGACCAATGACATCTCCCTTTAATTGCCTTGTGGTGACATTCTCCTGCATGGAGGCTCTTATTCACTTCAGGACAATGCAGCACTCACACAGTGGATTGTTAGAGTCACGTTCAAGCTTAAAGTGGTTGTGTGAAAAAGTGTGTGTTTGTGTGTGCATGTGTGGCTGCTAAATGGTTTTTGGTTCTGTTAGTGTGCTTGCCAGCGTGTGTCAATACTATCTGTATGAGTGTGTGCGTGCACGCTCATCGAGCTGTTGACCTCAGTGGGGCATTACACAGCCACAGATAATGAGCTTTAACGTTCTATTTCATCTTTCTCAATAAGGAGGAGCACAGCAGACACCTGAGGGCCCAAAGGTCAAAGAAAGCAACTCAGCCTGAAAACAGATTACACAATGCAGGCAAGCAGGTAATTATCAAGACAATCATAAATCGGAGTGGAGGCAATAGATTTTTCCTACTTTAACAGGGCAGTGGTTGGATTTAGAATTAGGTTTTCACCATTAGCACTCAGCCTCAAAAGGCTGCTCACCTCCATGGAAACAGGATGACTGTGAAGTACCACAGAAATACGAGTCACAAGGAACTGCTGCGCATCCTTCTTACTTGCAGAAACAAAGTGGTTGGTAGGGCTGGTTATCCCAAATAGAGCAAAACCACAAGGAACATAAAAGTGATAGATAGTGTTGAATTTGTGCTTGTATTACTATTAATTGTATTGTGCAAGATATTATTCATTTTATTGCACAAGATATGAGTTAATAAATCACTGTATTGGTTGTCATGCCAGCAACAAAAACCTACCAAAATTTATTCCATGAGAGCAAAAAGTGACAGTAACTGAAAGTACTTCTTGGAGGAGGTGACTGGTGTCTAATTCTCAGGCATTTCCAGTGAGTAATGAACCAGGAAATCATCTTCCATCCCAACCTGAGGCTGGACAGTCACTTGGTGTATTAAATCTACAAACTCCCCACAGAGCCGTCACTGATTGTCACTGAATTGTATCAGCTGCCTAATCATCTGTGACACTGGGACATGAAAAATTTGTCAAAACCTCACCCCTCTGATAAGTCTCACATCATAAGTATTATTTTTAGCAAATAACGTTCAAGGGTCTAACATTTGGTCGAACACCATTAGGCTCATAAATGAGCTTTTAAATGCTTACAATTATTCAAATGTCCCACTTTTTAAAAAAAATCTATTAGACTAATGAACGCAGATCTCCTTGAGCTGGTTGGCTGTGTTGAGGGCCAAACAGAGCACATGGTTCTAGGAGGGTAAAAAGATCTTGACAGCTGATAGTACAACTGCTGTGTTTCACCTGTTCTCAGTGGCACTAACACCAGGAAACATGTCACGGCTGGGTAGGTGTGAATTGAATCTGGCCGCTTGAATCCAATAGAGGCCCCATGCAGCCAAAGTGATCCACTAATGTTTTGCTCAGCTTAATTGAGCGTTGTCCCTTCAACTTAGCCTCACATCTTCATCCTGCGTCTAATAGCCACGGCTTCCCTGAAAGTCTAATTACTTTGCTGGCTAAGTTACAGCAAGAGCAATATAAAACTTTGGGATGCCATGGGAGCAGGAAAATTGCCACCAAAAATAGGAACACACAGATTCAATTTTTTTTTTTTTTTTTAAATTTCCATGAATAAGAAGATGATAATGAATCTTCAGATGTGTTTGGCAGTAACTTGTCTCATAGACGGAGCAAAAGAATCTTTCGATCAAGCCAACAGAACTGATATGCATGCACATAAAATGAAGGTCTGCCCTGCCAACTCTTGCACAGCACACACACACACACTACAAGACACTCTTCCTCTGCCCTTCACATCCCTTTGCCCTTCACCCCCCCAAAATCAAAATCTCTCTTTACTTCACCTGCAAAGAGAGTCCTGGCGGCAGACTTTCCGTAGCTCCAGACAGTTGGGTTTCTCCTTATCTTTATAGGAACAATCAGGCACGATTGTCTGCCTGCGTCGTTCAGCACAGCCCTCCGTCTGGCAGGGGCAGAAGAGCAGGCGGTGGCTGTAGTCAGTGGGCACACGGTCCAGGAACATCCTCAGCGCTTTGTGGCAGCGCTTCTTGCTGCAGGTTTCACCCTTGTTCGGGTCCTCCTTGCTGCAGGTTGCGATGTAGCTGGAACGCTGCTTCTTGCAGCTGTTGTTGAGGTTGCAGGCTTTGGCTGCATCAAGACAGGGGTTGCAGTTTCTCTCGGCATCGGGACAGTGGAAACCTTTTGGTGCTACTGTGAGCATCCCTGACAGTGGATAAAAAGAGGACACCTCAGTGACTTTACTACACCCAAAGGTGAAAAGAGTTCATGGTCACATGATTAAAACACCGTCAGTCTTCCAGTCACTTAGAAACATGATGTCAGTCATTACTGTCACGTCAGAGAGACTTGAATTAGTCCAGTGGGTTTCAGTATTATTTACATGTACTTCCCAGCAAGGATTGTTAGCAAACAACCTGGATCCAATACAATCAGAACAGAGGGATAAAAATGTTTTCATTGATAGTCTGACTCAGCATCACCAATCGTGTGTAGTTTACAGTGGGCTCAGCTGCAGTATGATCAACAAATAAAACAATAATCCTTGCATCTCTGCCCGCTGGGGAGTTCATTGCAAATGTTAGGCTTGAACATTGAAGGAGATGCTTCAATATCATCTGTGCTTTTCTGTTTCTCCAACCAAGAGTGAGCCACTGGAGAGATGCCTGCAGCTAGCCCAAATCCACCCTAACTGAATTATTGATTCAGTCTTTTTTAGAGCTTGAGTGAAATATGAATGAATTAAGTTATGATTCCAAATTGGACATGAATAAATTATTCATTTACAGGTAATATTATGTTGTGATTACCATAATATTAGCACATTATCAAGTTGTCAACTAATGTATTAAACTAATACAAATTATATTTATTCAGATTTTTTGTTATTTGACTTATATTGACGTAAGCAAAACATTTTTTAAATCTAATGGTGCAATAATGCAAAACAAACTGGGGTCCCTGGTAAAATGCTGATGAGAAATCATGTTCATGTAAATACTGGTCAATGTAATACAACAGTAACTACTGTAAGACATGTTCAGCTTAAGGACTTGGCAAAGACTACATGCTGTTCTGTATGATCCACTTATTGGACGGTTCAAGTACAAGATTAAGCTCTACTATTATTTCCTTTTTTACCCAGTGTAATCACAAACTGAAACATTGCAATTACCCCTCGGGCTGCACATCATATTTGTGAGAAACTGATTATATCATTAGGTGTGTTTGGGTGTTCTGTGATGCTGTGTATAACACAGTGACATTAAGAAAACACCCCTTTCCCTGAAATATACCAGTAATAAAGCAGGATCATGTTCACTTGTGGCACCCCTCTCTTGTATTCAGGCAATATTAGAGAGGTTAACCTCCCTCCCCTGTAGATAATGATATTTCAGAGTTCGTGGCGGCATGGTGACACCCAGAGAGATTCATCTCTTATTCAACAGAACCAATCTCACTCTCTGTCTATCAGACAGCCTGGAGCAAGAAGAAGACCATTTATTTTAGAGGGAGAGGGCCTGCTAAAGATGCTGCACTGTTTCCAAGTGGTGCATCGCACATTATCAATCCTAGAAATGGGGATACATGGAACACATCACATTGCAACTGCAGGAAAAAAAATAAGCATACCCCTGATGATTTTGCGTTTCAGATCACGTCAGATAAAACAAAACTCACCACCACTGAAGAATAGCAAAAGTAGAATATCAGGAGTTCATCACAGAGGGAAGAGAGCACACTTAATCTAGCTTTCCATTAACCAGAGCTTTCATTTAGATGTATCAAGGTTAAATGTGGCAGCAGATAAACAGAGCAGGGTGTTGAGAGATATGTCCAGGGTTCAACAGATGTAGGTGCACATGCCCCAGAGGGAAACTCTCTCCCTATTTTTCTTTGAAATGATAAGCGCATTAAATTTCATTCAAATAAAACATAATTCTAACGTCAAATGATTTCAAATGTTTGTCTTTGCACTATCTGAGGGGAGGGTGTGTAAACACTCCACAGCAGATGCCTTGCAGCGTAGCATATTCAGTCTTGTTAATGTAAGTGACTGAAGAGGCAGGCAGAACGGTGCTCAGATCAATTAGCTACATAACAGTAACAAACATAAAACCTTATAGGCAGGACGTGAGACAATTAGCCAACCTCAAGTAGCAGCAACTTGGTTGATCTGCAATTACAATCAGAATCGAAACTTTGGCAGAGGTCAAAGCAGGGCCAAAGTTTTACTAAAGTGGGCTAAGCTTGGCTGAAGCTGGCCTGAAGCAGGGCGGTACAGTCCAGCTGGAGGAGAGGTTAGCAGCATGGTTGTCCAGTGGTTCGGGCTACATTACATTGATGGATTGCAGTTCCCAAATCTCCCCTGGCCATCTGTAGGCTCTAATGTGGGCCACTGGGGGGTCCAGGATGAAAAGAAAATAGGAGAAGGATGAGCTACTAAGATTTATCTGACCAAGCAGGGCTGAAGCTGTTTTTGAGGCTCCAGCGATGGACGAGTTTTTACTACCTCTGATTGGGGAGCTGAGATTGAATTTGGAGCTCAACCCAAAAAGATGTCCTGGGGCGAACATAAGACACAAAGCCCACTTGATGGCTCTGACGTGCTTACACACAAACAGGGTGATTGCACAAGCAAGAGGAGGAGAGGAAGAAGTGGAGATGGTTAGATGGAAATGTGTAGTATTGTGTTACAGAGTTATAATTGATTTTCCAAGTGCATTACAATTAAGGTTTTCAGCAAACATATTCTGCTACGTGAGGGGAAAGGGGTTGATAAGCTAATGATAAAAGACTTATAAATGGAAAAGGCTTAAAGAGGGGAGGGGACACTTGAGCAGTTGATTATGGCAGCTGATCATGACAGATAGAGAGATGAAATGAGAGGACACTGACTAACAGATTGGACAGACACTTATGGAGACATGCTGGAGAGCTTTCAATTAATTCAGCCTAATTTAGGAAAGATGTGTGACTCTTGCTCAGAATAATTAACCCAGCCCATCAGCAAAGCAATCAACAGCTCTCAGCATCACAATAGTCTACACATATCTATTAACTTACCTTGCTGCCTGTTGTACTATACATTAATGAGCAAGTGAGGTATTGACTAAATGAATGAACAGATAGTTGCGCAAGTGGGTGCACTGATTGATTAACGGATGCTATAAACACTGAACAATCAGTGTCATTAAGTGCAGGAAATGTAATAAATATTTTCTTCCACCGAATAACATCCTGATACCTGTTAGTTGAAAATTGAACTGATATGACTGCGCACAGAGATGTTTTACTTGTGCACGTAGAGCAATGTGACATTAAATTAATCTGGGGAATACAAGACATGAATTCACAATAAGATTATCAAATTGTGTAATGTTGTTTACTCACAATTGCCTGCCAGTGTGTACAGAAAATGGGGTCTCATAACATTTAGTTGGTGTCAACAACAGTTAAAGCACTGTCATTGCTTCTAGTGATCCTGCTGTTTGACTGTAAATAGGCTTTTAATAGGGCTCTCTACTCCATGGGCATCATAAATTAGACCTCACTGATGGCAATATAGTGGATATAACCATCTATTCTTTCTGCACATATAGCACACACAAGGAGAGAAAGAAAGAGAGGAAAAGGTACAAAGAGAAAGAAGTGAGAAAGAAGCAGAGGCCAAAGAAGCAGAAATAAGACACACCTATATCGAGACAGATGGAGAGAAACTGAACAGACCTGTGTCCCACTGAGAAAAAAGAGAGGAATAATAAAGAGAGAAAAAGAGGTGGACAGAGCACGTATGAATGAGAAGAAGTGGATAAAACGTTCACATACACTGTATAGGGATCTTCCTCCCCCAGTAATTGCTCTCTGTCAGCCTAATTTGAATTCTGCATTTCATATATCATCCCATACTCAAGGGACTCTGCGCTGCAGAGGGGAGTTCAGCCCAGGTTAGGAAGAGGTTCTTGGCTACGGGTATGTTCTCAGTAATTAGGAAAGGTGCCAAAGTTTGGATTTAATACGGCCCTGGGTGAGCGTGTGAGAGCTTGTTAGGGAAGTCTTTAGTCTGGACCCCGAGGAGCATGTCAAGCATTTCCGTGTCAAAGGGCTCATCACTCATTAGCTCTGTACTCCGCGTCGCAGCAGGGTTTCCAGAGGGGAAAAAGAGGGTTCACTGGATCTACAACATCATCTCCCTAAGCCTTACTGAGCAAGTTAGACATGTAGACATCATCAGAGGAGGACAAACGGAGTTCATGAAGTCCTCTGTTCTCATGGATCGACTGAATTTTACCTCTGTGCATGAAATTATCAGTGCAAAATGAAGCGGCATGCAGATGAGAGGGAGCAGGGGGAGATGGAAATGATGGGAGGAGACTAAATATTTGTATGTGAGAATGGAGGTGGGAGAAAGGGTGTCCAAAGGAATTTTAAATCATTGTAAACACACTTTTAAATACTTGAGATGTTTATGAGCATCTGCCTTCAAGTTGAGCTTCCTCCCATGAAATTCAAAGCTGGAGCATCCTCAGTGGCCCCCTCATTCTTAATATGCATGATGTTTAGCTCTTTCAGTCGTCAGTGGTAATAATGGAACACATACCGAAATAATCTAAACAAGATGTGTGTGTCAGGTGAACCTACACAATATTGCATGAATAATTTGCTTCCTTTTTCATTACCAGCATGCAAGTGGGGAATAAATAAACGTACTAAGAGAGCGAAAAAGGAAAAGAAATACCTTCTATGGATTATTCATTGTTGTTTAATTCAAACTTGTTAGAAAAATGCTGACTATTATAAAGTGTGTCTGATAAGTGAGCCACAAACAACAATGCTCATTACTGACCCACAGAGAGACAATCTAAGGAAGGACTAAGGGTAAACTGATTAGAAAATTCACACAAAATAATGAAGCATATAAACAAAGTAATACAAATACACACAATCACGGGTATACACAAAACCAATCTTGCACAAACAAACAAACAAACACAGATACAGTCAGACCCCTAATAAGAAAAAGCCCCTACTGTACCCATGCAAAAAAAAAAGATCTTAGTGTTTGTCTAAGTAATAGTAATTATTATGAGGACAATGTGAAAATGTCAAACATTTCAACAGCATGCTGAGCACGGCTGTTGCACTGGTCCTTTTTCCCCAGCTGTGGAAACAGCTTTCTGGATTTAATTGGATGGTGTGCACACTGAGCTGAGAGGTGAGAGGCTTAGTACGGAGAGTTAGAAGGTCTAACTAAGGGATGTTATACTTAATTCCTGGTGGGACCCCTGAATGCAGGATTCTATGCTGCCCTCTGCTCCTAATAAGTTAATTAGCTCAGCGCTGGGTCAAGAGAACAGAATACATTTCACGTGGAGCATATTAACAATGACAGTCAAATGATATCTTTGCGTGCTGTATGTAATATGACGGTCATTTGCGCTTTGATAAGGGTTCTGGTGCATTGTGGAGGAAGGATTCTCTCCTACATCTTACATACATCGGATCACATCTTATTGATTCAAGTAGAGGTCTACTGACTTTTACAAAAGCGCTGTCTTGAAACTGAGAAAAAAAATTGGTTATGCACTGTAATTGTTCCACAAGAAAAAGCAAGAATCCTCTATTGGCTCTATGCCATAACATTTTTTCCTGCTTCTCAAATATGATCATTTGCTGCTTTCTCATTTTCTACGGCAGTAAACTAAATATTATTTTTATTGGAGTGTTAGTCAGGCAACTCTGGGCAATCATAATGTACATTTTTCATTACTTTTATATTACTTTTAGATATTTTATGGATCAAACAATTAATTGATTAACTGAGAAAATAATTAATAAAATCATGTTAATTAATAATTAAAGTCTGCATGCATTAAAACAAACTAGTACGAACACATCAAGCTCCGAAGGTGATTCATTTTCTGAACCAACTGAACTTGGTGGGGCAAGGAGGGAGTCTGACATTGGCAGGTGTGGGACTGCACACGACTGTTATACACCTCCATGCTTCATCTTTTTGTCTGATGTTGTTAGACTCCCACTGGTGTTCAGTACAATTTGATTAGAACAGGGAAACAATGCATTAATATTCTCATTGTGTGCAATTTTTACAGCGGCTAACAGTGTTTTGGGTGGAGAGAACTGATTATTGACAGATTCCCTCTGGGAAAGGCTCACATAGCTCCATTCAGCATCATTTGATGATTACAATTTTCCCAGTGACAAAAAGTTTCTCATGTGTCATGTGTTCATGTGTCTTTCTTTTCACAAGCCTAAATGTAGGCCTAGTACCTTAGCTTTCCACTAAAGATGCACATGTCCAACACTGACAGCAGAAGTGCTATATTTTTAGCTGCAACAGTGAGACCAGCTCTATAATCGCGAATATCTTTGACTCACTGACCGATTGACGAAATTACCACCAAATTTCCAACACTGACTGAGGCCTGACGTCATGTGACTGAGTTACCGTTTCCCAATTGGCACAACTGGTGAATTAGTACAAAAAGCTTCTATTAAGGTGGTATTTATAGTCTGCAGGATTGCCAACATAGCAAATTTGAAGGAAATCTTCCAATCTGCCTTGTGGTTCGCTTGACATGTGCATTGTGAACACTAAGTGCTCCAGTGTTGCTTCACCTTTTGCCATTGTATTTTAGCATGCTATTGAGGAGGGAACCTTGAAAAAACATAGAATGACGACAGCAAGACTGTTAGACAAGGAGTAATTGGTCTGAGAAAATAACTATTGTGCATCAAATGGAAACTGTCTACTATACACAGAAACCATGTTGTTGGTCCACTTTCACAGGACTGTGTTTGGTTTGTTTTAAAAGCACTACATATCAAAACATCCTAATAGTCTGTCACTTCATCATTTTACAATTAAATATAGCCAATATCACTGCACAGTCTTTGCCTTTAATTTATTTCTTTGGTGGTTTTGTCAGATGGCATCATGGCAATAAAACCAGGATTTTAGCTGCAGCTGAGCAGCAGTTAGAAAATGGCTATAACATAATAACATAACGTGTAGATGAGAACAGCATTATTGGCAGTTTGGCCATATTAAATGCTATATACTGTATGTGAGCACAGAGTAGGAGAGAAGCAAACAGATAAAGGGCTAAAGCCAATCCTGTCCTTACACTGGGTTTTTTAGTAGGCGTGTGATAAAATACATTTTTGCATCTCTTCAACCATAATGCTCTGGGCTCGAACTGTTGCAAGATCCACTTTACATGGATACTTTGGTGATAATAATCTTTGCCTCTGTCATTAATAGTGCTGCCACAGCTCAGATATTGACGATAACAGCCAAAGTTTTCTAATCTCTTTCACATTGAGCCACTTGCTCAGTCACTCTATGCAGTGGCATATTTTGTGGTTTTGTCAGTACTGTCTGTGTTTTTGGGGCCACAGGTGGCACTTAGTCATAGTAAGATATTATTTACTCAAATGTTGATGATGAAGTCACTTGATTTATCTCTGTTCCTCCATATCTCACTTACTGTTCACTCTGCTGTCATCAGTATTTGATTATTGCAGCTTTGCAGCTGACTAAGGTGCAAGGTTGCTTCCTAGAAAATGGGAAGCAAATGATAGGTTTACAGTACACACAATATAACCATCATCATATTTCAGATATGGGCTCAACTGTCACCTGTCTTGGGTCCTGACCAGGCTGCATTCACAAGTAGCTGTCATATGCAGTCCCAAAGGAAAACATGAGAGTTTTTCACAGAATTTCCACTTGGTGGTAAACAGGGGTCATTCCCATTCCACTGTCAGTATTGTCCTATTCACACATTTCCTATAACCTCTGCTCTCTCTCCATCTTTCAATTCCATCATCTATCACATAACTGTATCCTGTGCCCTTATACTGACAGTGTGACATGGTAATAAAGTGTCACAGCTTGCAGCCAACAAAAAGTTGATGCTTAAACAGATGGTGCAAAGGTGGGCAGGGGTGCAGCATCACACCTCATGACAGAAACCTGATTGTGTCAAACTGACCACATTCAGCCTTTGGAACAAAATGTGGCTGTATAAATTTGACACAGAACTTTTTGGATGGGACGAGGAACAAGTATTCCAGCTGATAGAGAAGCCGAACTCTGTGAGGTACCTGGTGCTATTGAAGCTAGACTGCTGGTCCACATGAGGAGAAATTAAAGGCTAACCTGCAGTCCTCATAGGGATGATCAGTCCTCATTGGAAAAGAAGCTTGAAAGTAGCCATTTTCAAATGTAACCTGTTCATTTTGCTGGCTTCTTTATCTAACTACTTCCGATCTTTATATCTAGTCTAACCTAATGTGACCCTCACTCTTTAGTGGTGAGAGGCGTGGCACACAGAAGAAGAGGAACAGGACTCAAGAGAGTGCCACCACACTGTCATTACAGCAAAGAAATTGCTGGAAAAAGGACCACCGCTGTCAACGAGGACACTCTAGTCAGCCCTCGATATAACCGTGCTGAGCATTGAGGTGATGAAACACTGCTGATGCGGGTGCACAAAGCCAGCGGAGCCAGGGCACGAAGAGCAGAATTCATCCCAGGGTTTCTGACAAAGCCATCCATGGCTATATTGTTGTCACTGTTGCTGAAGTGGATGAGGCCAAAGATAGCGACTGCCCTTATTTAAAGGACAAATCCCAGCGGGATAACTGCTGTATTTTTGTCTGCATATGCATACAATGCATGAAGATTTTAAGTTCGATGATATGCAACGCTAAGATGACATAGAAACCATTAGAAGGAGGAACCAGAATAAAATAGTGCAGGTATTACTCGGCCAATGCAGAAACAAAACTCTGTATGTTCTGTTTCATTTTAGCTTCAGAGTGTGAGTGCTCATAGTTGTACAGAGTTCTTTTTCATTTCTATCACACTTCTGTCCCTTATCTTCCTCCCAGACAAAAACTTTTAAAATAAGAGATTATTTTTCAATTTCCTACCTTTCCTCTTGGAGAGTATGCGTTCCCCTGTCCTCATCAAGCACCCAGTTATCATATATTCCTATCATATACTCCCTGGGTCTCTGTACAGTTTAACATTTATATAGGTGATTAAGAATACTTTTGGGCGGTTTAGTAATTGAAGTAAGAAAAATTTCCACAAAACAAGTGTGTAATTACTTATCTGTTTGCCTGCGGTTTCCTCTCAGCACCACAATCAATTACTCTGTCCTCAGAAATGATAAATAATGAGGAAAGCTTGCGGCTAAACAGATTTCAGAGAGTAAATTCAATATTTCACCTTAGAGAGAATGGAGGAAACAGCTGAAGCAAAATGGATACAGTATTGAGTCCCTTGTTGTGTCTTAATATGTCTGGGTAAACTGTACTGCACTCCTTGTTATACCAGGGCAATTGTACTCACTAGATATGTCATCTGGCCTCTTGCACATAACAATGTAGGACGAGAAAGGTTTCTCATTTTTAGTTTCGTACTTTTGGGCTTGTAAAGTTCCTTTCCAGCTATGTTTTAAACTATGTAAAAATACTCTGCTATGATAAATATTCTGTTTAACATGGTTTCCCCACCACTGCTGCTTGCACTGGGATGACAGATGAAACAGCAGAGCATATCAATATGATTAAAGGAGGAAATGTTGGAGAGACTTAGCCACTTTTTTGAGCCATAGTCAGGGTTGCTGAGGAGTTTATTGTGCACCAAAATCAGCTACTATAATGTAGTATACTATAATTATAACTATAATATAATAGAACTAATAATATATAACTATAAGATATAATCAGAATGGTTAGCATAGTTAGCATCTTTTATTTCTTTACGCTATTTGTTAATTCCCTGCAGTGGCAGTGGCTCCCAGTGTTAGTGGTTGTGCTATCACAACTTCTCACTCACTGTGCTGCCCTCTGTGCTGTCTGAACCCATTTGGGGATTAATTGATTGCAGTCATTGGTACACTGCTGTTCAAGGCGAAAATGGCGCTGACCTCTTATTTCGCTCATGATTTGTTTTTTGTTACATAAAAAACTTCATGTGGACCTGTTGACAAGATTAAAAGTTTGATTTTCATTAGGGGGTCTTATAACTATTTGTCAACTGCCATAATTCTTGCACTGACTGTATAATTGGTGTCATATCTGCACAAATCAACTCAACTGATTTTGTATCTTCAATGGCATATATATGTAGCAGTGCTGTGCAGCAATATGATCAACTGAAATGGCCATAACTGAGTGATAATGACTCTTACTTGAAGGTTTATCCTTGAACAAAGCCCTAATAAAAAGTAATCATAAATCAGGGAGATTGTAGACTAAAAATATTTTGGTGCAGCTATCAAATTCACATGCAAAACATTTTCTGTCATTAAAGAAACATATTTAGAGGATTGTCTACAGCCTTGGTGGAAGTATGCGCTGTCTGAATGCTTCCTAGATGAACCTGCACTTAATTCAGAGACGGCAGTTCGCCATCATCCCTCAAAACTCAAAACTAATCACAGACTGCACACTTTTATATTTATTCTGGTGTTTCAATATATCAAACAGGCACATTTTCAAAAACAAGTGATAGACTGTTGATTTTAAACTACAGGGATTATGCAAAAGTGTGTCTTTCTTATACCTCCCAGTCATGAAACAAAGCAAGATACATCAGCCAAAGAGAAAAGGAAAATGTGCCATCTTCAATGTTTGTGGATTGCTTTCGGCTAATAAGAAAAAAAAAGATAGAAGAGAACATCCTCCGGAAATTTCTGTCAGAACTGGATGAAAGAAAATGATTGAATTTTCAAGTGACTGAAGCCTGTAGCTCAGGCAATGGACAGGCGTCATCCCTGTGTCCAATCATACCTATTGCACAACTTGCTTCTCTGCACCACAATAACCATTGTAGACGTGTCTTATAATAAGACCTGCATTGATTAGTGATACCATGACGGCAATAACCAGTAAATGAAATAGCAGGTTATTGCTCCCCTGCTGAGTGCTAGGCTGTTTAATTAGTAAAGCAAAAAGGAAATAAAACTGAAAGCAAAATCAATACCTGGGAAAAATGTGGGGTAGCACACTCGGGCTACATTGTTTACCTCACAAACACACAAGAGCCATTCATAGCTCAAATGATAAGCACATCATTTCTTCAAAGAGTATGTTAAGTTCACTGGTGGAATGAGAGCGAGGAAAGATCAACACAGGCTCCCTGTGTTATATCTGTGATCCCTCTGTGATATCTAACACAAATATTTAAATTTATATGAAAAGCCACCACATGTTCAGTTAAGCTCAAACCCGTGATACCTGAAGAGATGGAGGCCAAGCGGAATGCATCAGGGTGTCGGTTTGGTGCAACAGGTTCGTACGGAGATGAGTCATCCATGTCTCCTCCTGAAACAATAGAAAGGACGACAAAGGTTCATTAAGGCTTGACAAAAACTGAGAGGAAATTCACCTCATGACTCCTTTCTTGGCCCTTCATTTTTAAAGCTTAGTGTTTAGGATTTAAATGTAATGTCAAACCATGCTGAAATCATTTCACTGTAATGGACTGGCTGACCAAGAACTGACTCCCACTATTTTTTTCAAATGGAAAACAGGATGTTCATCATGGTCAGATCATTTCCTTTTAGAGAGAGTTCATTCTTACAGCTGTGGTATAATTTCGTAGACCAGTCGCAGGACTAAAGTGTGAGGCATGCAGCTTCCCTGTTAACAATGTATCGCCAGAACTGTTTGTAGGGGAAAAAAAAAAAAGGAAAAAAATCAAATTAGCACTCAACTGACTGAGTCCCTCCCATGTGCCTGCTTCTCTGTAGGCCCTAATCCTGCATTTAAAATTCATAGCCATTCGGTGTGATTGAGACAAACCCTCCAGTGTGTAATAGCTTTGCATTCTGATCCCAACAGAAACACAGCGAGGGTGTTGTGGGGAAGGCTCGGAGACCCGCTGCTACAAATGAGAAAATCTGAAACCTGTTGGTACAAGACTGTGCAGCACAGACAACCAATCAGTAGATCCAATCAATTGATACAGAAAATTTTTTTTATCAACATGCTCCCTGGATTTTTTTCAAAAAGATGATGCAAGCTGATAAAACAATGTCTTCTAGCTGCTGTGATAATAGGTAAGGCTAGTGTGGAAGCTGTATTTTTGTGTGTGTGTGATTACTGGTATGTTACTCATGTCTCCTGTGAACATATTTAATCATCCAATAAGAGTCAGAAATCAGAGATAAAAGGCATGATAACATCAGCTTTGTAATGATATTTCACTAGATGTGGAATGTAAGTTAAAGCATTTATGCTTTAAAACTAATCAAAAGCAAGGGAAGATATCTACATGTGCACTGGCATGCAGTTAAAGGGACTGACTAAACTTGGAATCTCTAAAGGGAATTTTTTATCATAATTTGTCCACAGAGTAAAGAAAACCAACCTCAGACTCGTGTACGTCTGCAGAGTCATTGCTTTATGTGTAGTTCTGCATCTCCACTCTAAATCAATATTGACAATCATAACAAGATGGAGCAGCTCAGCTGGCTATTCTCTGAGCACATATAGCTATTGACATCTGGCACAGTTGAAGATTGTATGTTTTTGTTGTTTGAGAGAGATAGAAAAGGAGCAGAGGAGAGAAGGTTGAGAGACACAAAGGAAAGAAAAGAAAAAAACGGACGACGACTGCGAAAATCAGAGAAGAGAGGAGTAACATAAAGAGGGCAAGCAGGAGACTGTGAAAATTACCTAAATCCAAAGTTTTGGGTGTATGAGCCTTTCTTCTTTACATTTGCTGTTTGTGTGTTGAAAGATATCCAAGCATGACTTTATTTGAAAGTGTATTTTTTTTGTTTCCACATCTCTGCTAATGTTGATCATAAAGTTTCTGTCAAGAGAGAGGGACTTGAGAGGCTGCCATACTCGACATCTCTCACTATGTCTAATTACAACAATTACCATCTGAAGGCTTTAGACGCCTTTCAAGAGTTCAGGACAATCGTGTATTTAGCAAGCAAACAATTTAATCCTCACTCCTTTTACTTTTTCGTTTTTAGCAACTGCGTGGTTTGAGAAAAAGAGGCAAATATTCCACAGAAAAGGGCAATGCTTCTTCCATTACGTCAAGAAGACTTTGTATAGTACAGAGATGCACAAAACAAAACAGCTTGTTATGAGGTTGCTTACCATTATGTTCAGGCAGCATCTTACAGTTCAGAGAAGCCTCACTGCACAATCAGCCAAGAATCAAACAGCCATAAGGCGCATTAAGTATCATTAGTCCAACTGTACAGCGTGTACTGTGGTGACCCCATAAAACAATAATGTCAAGCAGTAGCTGTAGTTAATGAGTTTTAAAAGCTTACTTACATGGATGTTACCAGCTGTGGTGAATCATAAAATTGCAAAACACAATATAATCACACCCACCCTCAGGATGTAAAAACCCCCACAGCAGGAGCCCTTGTTGTATTTAAAAAAAAAAAAAAAAACTGCTCTTTGACAGTCACACTGGACCCAATTATGCATCCATCAAGTAATAGAAAATTCTTCCCAGCTGTTTAGTGATAAGATGTTTTTAGCCACAGGGCAACAACTGATCGCTGTAATTAAGCCTCCGTTTGACTTCATTTGCTCTGACAGTATGGAGCATGACCGGCATGGCTCAGACAGACAATCAGGCCTTTCCCTAGTTAAAGCATGAGAAGAATGCTGCTTTTAAGTGGATTCACAGCTCTATCCTTTGCCATAAGGGTTTTTATGAAGTTATTAGGCGCCATCACTCATCCTTTTCATATGCATTATCAATGAGCTCAACTCCTATGGATTTTTTAGTGACATTCTTGGCAAACCGTTTATGGCTGGAAGCAAAGTCAATTTTAATAACTGTCATTCACCTTGCTGTATTTTCAAAGGTGCCCAATACTGATCGTGCTCCTGTTTAATATAGATTTTATATTGTTCCCTATTTTTGCTGCAGGCAATGTTGGGGGAAAAAAACCCAATTACTCCTGTTAGATATCTGTTCTTATTCAAATATTAGCGATATATTACAACACTGCTTCTGTTTTTGTATTAATTTCTTAAAAAGAAAGCTTAGAACAGGCCTGAGCAGCCTGGAGCACAGCCGGAGGTCCTCTGCAGAGCCCTGTAGGCTGTTGCATAAAATCGTCTGGCTACAAAAGGTGACCGAGCCTTCGCGGTCAAAGCTCCCAAAGTTTGCAAATGAGCTGTCAGAGGATTTCAGGTCAGACTGAGCTTTCAAAGCCCCTCAAAGCACACTTGCATTCTACAGACCTGTTTCAGAGGAAACACCGTGACATGGGAATTCACCTTTCACAATTCACAGTTCTCTCAACTTTCTTCCATAATGTGATCGTTCCAACAAAGAAAAGATAAAGTGATACCACAAATGCATCTTTCTTTGTACTGTGCTTAACTAAACACAAGTTGAATCATAAATTTAGTTAAAGGCTCAGCTTTTAAAGTGATATTGACATTTTACACTCAATTTCAAACCATACAAATAGGATATTAGATTAGTGCAGAATAATATTTCAAGTCACAATTCCAATCCAGTGTTGCATGGTGGGCAAACACAGCTGAGAAAATGAGTGCTGAAATTTTCAGCCTTCCCTTTGGCAATGTGAACGTAACGTTAATATGAATAGTTACACACTTGCTCACCTAAATCAGCATATTAATACCTGGTGTCAGCTACTAAATATTGAATGTGGTGTAAATGCTGCAAAACTTTCAATCAACACTGTCTATGTGTTCATGGCACTGCAGCATATTGGGAAGAACATTACAAACAGGCAGCAGCCCTGGAGACCAATATATCAGCTTCTCCTCACCATTTTCTTTTTTAGATCAACATGAGTGAATATAAAACCTCATAATTTTGGATATTGCAAGTTTTTAACAACTTAAATAACCAATATTAAGCAATTTAATTATTTTCTGTGAACATGATTAGTGCTGCTGTATAATTAATTTGGCAACTGAGAAATGGCAACCCAAATAATTAATCTGACTGTATAAAATGTATTTGACTCCTAATTGTGCTTTGGATTTCTTCATATGGAAGAAAGAACACTTGGCTATGTTATTTCAACAAGCAGCTATTTCAAATAATGATGCAGGGAGTGAAAGAAAGTGAAAGACAGAGAGAAAAAAGGAGAGAGGCAGCCATGCTGTGATGACAGCCGCCGGGACTGGTCGTTGACTTCTGTGATGCACATTCATTCTGCATCGCTGTGAACCTTTCTGCCAGGAGTGAGTCTTAATGCCCACATCATGACAGTATTCACTGAGCAGAATGGGCCGTCACTCACTCTTGCCTCTGATAGAGAGCCTGAGAACTCACTCTGCTATAAAAGGCTAATCTAAACCCTGCTACCTGGCCCCCATTTCAGCCTCACTGTCATACACTATACCAGCCTCATGCTGAATGGGAGTCATCTCGGGCAGTTCACCTTACAGTATAGAAAATCATTAGATGCATTGACGAGGACAAACAGCTCCTGTTTTGTCATCATATTTCACTGATCCTTTTCACATTTTAGGATGAAAGATGAAAGGGGAGAAGGAGGGATGAAAAGGACGATGAGGGGAAAGCTCTGAAAGACCTTATTGATCACGTCCAGAAGCTATCGACAGGTGCCTTCCTCTGATGATGAAGTAGCCACCTAGCGAGTGCTGGGTCTCCAATGCAGGGAGTGAGAAAGCAGAGAGGACATATTCAGCATGCAGGAGCCTGCTTCCTCTATCCCCTGACATGCGGGGCAGGCTGGAAAAATGTTCTGCTTATGACAGTGGATGGCTAAGGTAATGGCCGGTGACTGCTACCATTGCTCATAGTAATGATGGTTTCACCCAGGAATACTGTGTACCTTTGTAACCCCCCCACCCACCTCCCCCTCCCGCTCTGTCGTTTCCCCCCATGACTCTCTCTTTCTTCCTCTCGCTCTTTCAATCTTTGGTTTTCTTTGTCTCTTTCTTAAATTTTCCTTCCCCCTCCTCATTTATCTACCGTCCTGTCCCCACCTCCTGTCCGCACCTCCTGTCTACTCGCTCGCTCTCTCCATTTATCCTCCTCCCTGCCAAACTCTATCATGATGTGCACAGCATTTCCACGCTGTTTCATGTAACTTCCCACAGCATTAGGGGCCAATTTGTGGTATTAGCATGATGTAGTGACATGTTGAGAAGATGACCTTTGCAATGCTGACTTCATGAAAATAGAGGAAATAAATCATTCCACAAAATTGTCTGGTGTTGTCGTAGTTTCATGTTTGGATACAGTCTCCTCTCACAATGAGCTGAGGCAGACTGGTGTGGTCCACTGGTGGAGCCTTTCTCTATCTGCAGTGAGAGTTGGCTTGGCTAATTAAACTGCTCTGAAAGGTCCTCACAAAAGATCTTCGATTCCTACTTTGAGACCCAGGCTGTGGTTTCAAAGCTGGGGCTATGAAATAATGTATGTTGGAGATGTGGAACTCATTGTTTAAATTACCAATTCTACAGCAAACTTGCGAGGCTGTATCCACAGGGCTCAGGGAACAAGAGAGAGAGAGCTGCAGCCACCTATGCAATATCCTTGTGTGTAGAAGCCAATGTTTCTTTCTTAGTAATTACTTATTTTATAGATTCAAATTGCCATACTTTATTGCCTCACACCGACACAGGTCTATTTAGTACAGAAACCACCTATTATCCACCAAGAGCGGCCACATTGACACGTTGAATTCAGCTGCCATTTTCCGTTAAAAAACACAATTAACAGGTCACCATTAGCACCATTTCTGATGGCTCAAACACTGACATTATAACACCCTTTAACTGGGGTTTCCAGGCTAAACAGGGCAACATGGTAGCCTAAAGGCAGAAAACAGCAGTATAATGATCAAGAAGGAAAAGTGACCCCATATCACACCTGTAGCGCCTTGTTATTTGAACTAATCCACAGCAGTGAAGAATGTTTTTTGAAATTCAAAATGCTGCAGAAAGGTAGCTGCCACCACCTGCTGAAATGTGTGAAAATGCTTTCTGGTGCTATTTCAAGAAGACACATCAAGCAACACCTGATGATGGCATTGAGTCACGTTGTTGTGACACCAAGGTTTTCTGTATCTGTATTGAGCATTTTCTCAGGAGCAACACACTGTTTCATCACAGAAGTTGTCAACTTTAAAACACCTTTCAAAGATTCAGGCCTTCTCTGGACTTATGTAACTGAAGAAAACTCATCCTGTTCCTAAGTGTCTGGACCTTGCTTGCTATTATCAATATAATTTACAGTTACAGCTCACGGACACAGGACACACTACAGCCTGAGGGCCTTTTCACTGGGGCCTTTTATGGTGAGCCTGGTCTGACTTGGCTAAAAATTGAATGATTAAGTTTGTAGTCTCAAGGTGGATTCTTTAGTTTGCTTTCAAATAAGGATGAACTTTTCCATTTTCAGTCTGAAGGAGCAGTGGACTGCCATGAGAAAAAGGTGAGACAGGTGCATGTGGTTTGCATGAACAATATTCACTTAATCACTCTAAAAATGGCTGCAGAAAACACCAACCATTACACCGACTGACATTACACCACCTGTGCTGTCCTGAAAAACAAGTGACGATGCTCGGCTGTTGGACATATTCCCTTTTATCGTTATCATTTCAAACCTTTCTTTCTCGTGGTAATGAAGGCTAAACTCCTAAACGTGGTAGTTTAGGAGTTTAGGCTTGGCACTGTGTTCTTTCAAATACATTTTTATTTAACAAAATAAAAAACCTGGAAGTTAAATCAAGAAAACACAAGCATTTTTCAAGTGCATTTAAAAATGTGGCTCTATTTTCTGATTTTCTATATAAAAACACAAAATTTACCTAGGAATCATTACTTTAGGCCTGTTTGTCATGGTGAAAGAAGAGCAACTAGAAGCTTTTTCCTTCTTTCTTTCTTCACTGAACTGCCACCTTCATCCTACCTATGACCACTATGGTCCTCCGCGGCTGTTTAATTTCTAGATTTTCTTGGAGGCCATTCACCTGAGGTAAAATACTGTGACAAGGGGTGAAAACTCGAGGCATTTTTCTTGAGCCTGTCATCTATATGGATAACTGTTATTACAGTAAATTATAACTATCCATTTCAAACCTGAAATCACTATTTCAGATCACAAATACAAAAACAAAAGTAAGTGGATGAAAGAGACAATCTCACAGTAAGTAACCCTTACTGTGAGATTGTCTCTTATTAGTTTGTAATGTTGCAGTAGCTTGTGGTAATAAAGAAGAAGCTGAAAAGTATTGAATTTGAAGATGCAGACTTTGCCAAGGTCAGTTTCAGTATTTGAATGACTGATTTTCTTCATATCACTTAAAGTACCGCCCCTGAGCTGATTCAGATGATGGATACATCTGACTTATGGTCTTTCAGTTGACAAAATCCTTCCAATACAGAAAATAAAGGCCTTACATGCAATACTTGACACATTTAAAATGCAGTCATTTCTGATTCGAGTGCAAATGTCCCAGGCTTGTCCTTTGCATGATGTTCTGGAAGTGATTCTTCCTTCACTCACACATGAAAAATGCGTTGTCTGATTATTACAGTGTCTCAATTCTGAGCAGATATCCATGAACCTACATTAATATTTATCATGCATATTTGCCTTGTGTTTAATTACCTGTTTTTCCATTGAGCACATTTTGGATAGAAAATTATGAAGAAATGATCACGCCGTTCTTTGATGCTTTGATGTTTTGTTCTTACTTGAGAATGAAAGTACAAAATCATCAACATTAAGCAAAAAATGGTCTTTATTATGAAGCCTAATCATGGATGTGGTCCTAAAAAAGCTCAAGTGTATGTCTTTACATTTCACATGAAAACAGTGGGATGTTAATTGAATTAGTTCTGACAAAAAAGGAACACAAAGCCCTCTGTATTTCTGAAAACATTAGATTTTCCCCCCCCTATTTGCTGTGTTTGCTCCACTCTAAGGTCTACATGGTTATTGTTCAAAGATACACATATTATTGAACAGTCATTTCTGCATTTGAAATAAAGAATAATAATATACACACTAACTCAGGTATTGTAGTGACCTTGCCTGAGGCAGTGTAGTATCAGTGTGCGGTTTGTGTAGGGCTGGTCTGGGGGCAGGACATTGTTCCAAACTCAGTCCACCCCTGATCCACATCAGCTTTCTCTTCACAGACAATGGTTTAGCCCTAAAGCTTGCAGGCCAGCTTCTTGCCCCTGGTCAACATGGGTCACAAGAAACAAGTTCTGGCTAGGGTGACATTTCTATAAGGCTTTCTAAACTTCATCTTGGCCTTAGATTGCAGCAAAGTGGCCATATGTGCCAAGTGACTTAATATGTTTGTCTTCCAGACATCAGGCAGACCGTACTCTTCATACATAACTTATCACATCAGTAAAAATTACACAGGGCTTTGACAGACTCTGCCTACATCTCACACACTCGTGCTTTTCGCCTCTCCTCACTAACATGAGTCAAACAACACTTTGATTACGTATTATCTAAGCCATCACATCCACCGTCCTGTTTTGTCAACAAACAATCTGTGTTGGTGAGGTTACTTTTCAATGTAACAGGATACAAATTACTAATTATCCAGTTAAAAATGTAATAAATCATGTAACAGTTTTAATTACTTCGTCAAAGTAGTGTAACTTATGACATTTAATTATTTTTTGATTACTTTTCAGAACCATTAATTCAGTCTGTTGATGCCCTGCAGAGATTTCACAGCCTAATGACCTCTGCAAGTTAATATTTAATGAAAGCAAAATGCTGCATTAAGTTGTTGAGTGTTATTAGACCTCACACCTATCTGACTGCTGTTGTCTGCAGATATGTCAAAAGAAGGTGTTGCTGCACAGGCTTAGGATGCAAAGCAACAGAGTGAATGTTGGATTCTACATATAAACCTTTTACCAGAAAAAATATTTACAGGTGTAACTTTTGCCAGTAACAGATTACAATTACATTTACTTTGTAATTGAATTATATAATCGTGTTATGTAACTAGTTACTCCCAACACTGCAAACGATTGTAAAAAGTGGTTTAGCATCATTTCAAGAGGGTCTACTGGGATTTTGCCCTTCATGTTTGTTTCCAGAGAAGGATGTTGTACATAGATTGTTTCCATTTAACAAAAGCCTGCTTGACTGCACAATGGATCGTGATTAGATTAAAGCTGCACTGTAAGAGCTTTTCGTTTGTGTTAAAGCAGGTTTTATTTCTGAGGGCGACAGGGCCAAAACGGGACACTGCTGGGAAGCATTCTTTGCAAAGATACACACGTTCTGTGAAGGGCATGCTGCAGGCACCAGAGGTCTCTATCCTTGATATCCAGAAAAAGTGGCAGGATACATTCAAACACAAACACTTTGACTGGTGCAACTATTTGTTACGGAAAGGAGAAGGAAAATGAGAAAGGGCCATAGATTGAGAATAGAAACAGTCAAATCATAACAAAGGAGAAACAGATAGTAAAGGGGAGAAAGACAGGAAGGGAGACACAAGGCCTCAGGAGCATCCGTGTCATTACATTTCCCTTGAACTCATGTCAGGGACCCTCTGCTGCCATCAGTCTGATGAAGTGTAGCTGGTGCTATGAGCAGTCAGCCTGGCGAATCACTTCACGGATCACGACACAAAAGCCCAGAATGCTCAAAGCTCATAGACTTTGCAATACTTCCACCATTGCCCCACGTGTCAAAACATCTGAGCACATTATGTCCTCCATGTTTACATGACATGACACCAAAGTCACAGAGACTTTGTCTAGCATGGAGGAATGTCACCCTTGGGTTAAGGTCCCCCTTTAGCCTGACCCCCAGGGCGCATCATCTCCAGCAGCTCTGATTGAGTCAGATTTGTCTTAACATGAAACACTGTGTGCTTTTCACCCTTAAGGATGGACCAAGAGTAATGTCAGTCCAGGAGGCTGCTTTATACTCTCTAAATGCACTGCAGTCTAAAAAGCAGAAGGTTTCAATGTTACAAGAAGAGTGCTATTTTATGTCCTCCGTTAGTGGACAGATAAAGGGCACTGAGCTATACGATTATAACCTAATTACATGGTAATATGGAACACTTTAGGTGAAAACCAATAAGTCTACCATAACAGGTCTACCTAATGTAATCCCATTATAGCTCCATTACCTTCAAGAGGGTGCGGAAAGTAGGAAAGCATATATTTTTCATCAGGGGCTTCTGGGTATCAATATAAGCGGGCATCAGGGAATAGGGCATCAACATTGGGTGTTGTGTATATCCCTCTGGTCTTTGATCGGAAAGTACACTGGTACTTGAGATCAGAAGATTCATTTAAAATAGATGTTATAATGTTGAAGAATGCACAAAGTCATAACCATTAATATCAATAGAGGCGTGTTGCATTTCTACAGTCACAGAATATTAACTGCAGTGATGAGCATGCATCTTGTCATACACGTTAGCTGGTACATAACCATATATTCAGTTGTAACACCACTGGACATGGTGTGAGCTGAATTCACACAAAGGCTAAGCACAGGGAAAGAAAGATCCAGATCATTTGTAGTAAGCTGACTAGTAAAAACCTAAAAAAGCAAGTGCTAATTACACATGAATACATTCACAGTTTTTAAAGACACTGCCTCATGTAGGTGTTATTATATTACAGGTTGAGAAGTGGTCATACAGTTAACCATGATGTAATATGAATTTTATGAGACAGAGATTCATAAAACCATCAGCCTCCTACCTTCAGTGAGTCCCATGTGGATGGTCCAGTAGTTCTGCAGACACTGCAGCTCCCTCTTCATGCCCCTTTTGCAGCGGCAGTCATACAGAGGGCTAACCAGCAGCACTTCCAAAGCAGCCTGGCACTCCCTGTTGTTGTCCAGCATGGCTTCCTTCTCTTTGCCCACAAGGCACTGGCGCATCACCCGGTACCGAGAGCTGCAGTAAGGGTTCTGGTTGCACATGTCACTTGCCTGGATGCAGTCCACCCATTCTGGCTGAGCTCCGGGCCCAGAGCCGGTGCCTGGAGATCCTGGAGCAGTGGTGGCCAAGGACACAGACAAAGCTGAGGGGCCGTCCCAGGAACTCGCTGCCTCATCTAGGTGGAGAAAGAGGTGGGGGTGACAAGACAAAGGGGGCTCAGAAATTGTAAATTAATGTGTGAGGGATTTTGTGTTTTTCTGTGAGTGTGCTTGAGTGTGTGTCCAAGTGCAAACATAAATCATAAACCAGCTCTCATCTTTTTTTAGTTCATAAAACTTGGTTGAAATGACATAGGTTTGATGGCCTATGACGTCCCCACGCATGCCAAAGCACTTTCTAAATTCACATTACATTACATTGTTCATGGTTCACACTAGTCTTACACTTTCCTACGTGAGGTCTTGTTAATTTCTCATTACTTTATATTCAGTGACTGGCCTGTGATTAGCTGCACTAACTCTGCTGCATCTAAAGCCTGCAAAACAAACTGTACTGCACCTGTCAGGTTAAATCAAATCATTAGGACTCAATCGTTGGAGAATATCAAATTATCTCAAATCAAACGAGCAGCTAATCAAGAAGTGCACTTGGTTCACATCTAGGCAACCAGAGATATACGAGCTTCTTGTAAACAGTGTTCCACAGAGCAGAGACACAGGTGTTGCAGTTTGACAGGAGTCAAGATCGAGGCGCACCTTCACACAAACCAAAGCGCAGACAGTTCTGGGGAAATGACAAGAGAGACCCCTTGTGGTGATGTTGAGCACTGAGCTCGGTGGAGAAGAAGCGATACCGCATCAGCATCAGATATCAACGGGTGAGTGGAGAGTAACATGAAGTTCAGTGTGAACTGAAAATTATCAGTGCAGATGGTTTGAACGGGTGCAGCCTACAAGGCGTCTGTGGACGACACTGATAAAGACAATGGTGTTAATAATAATAATGAACGTGGTGCTGATGATGATGATGATGTGTTTTTTTTTTTCTCATATTCAACCAGAGTCATGTGTGTGACTGAAAAAAACCACACAGATTTTCCTTTCACCGACTAAAAGCTGTATTGTGCTGTTAAAATAATGAACTCTCTTCCTGCTGTGAGAGCTGTGGTTGTTCAATGTGGCTGCAGTATAAGTGATTCAGTCGCACAGACCAAGTTCAGTGTGTAGCTATGTGTGACAATTACACATAATCTAATTAAACCACCCGACTTTAAGACGAACGCCCCTCAGCATTTTCCCTGCAGATCATAAAATAAAAATAAAAATAAAAATAACAACAGACGAATAACCTCGTGCCCTCAAACAACTTAGGCTTGAGAAACAACATGGCACACACGGGCTCTGTAACAATAAGGTCTGGTGTCAGGATTTATATCTCTGAGCCACAGAGATTCTCAATTTGCACACATTTGTACGTGTTGTTCCCACATTTCAGTTCTCACCTAAGAGCAGAAGCAAGACGTAAACGCACATCCACACAGTGCCAGACTTCATGTTTGGACTCAGCGGCGAGAAAGACGAGTTGGGGTCCAAGAAGACTAATATTTCCACCTTGTCACAGGTTAATTCCACTCTTCACCCGGAGACAGGCTAAGTGCGAAAAGTCCAAATCCTCATTCAACTTCAAAATAGAGACGCGCCTCCGGGAGAAAAAGAAAAATCCCCGACTCCCAGCAATAATCCACAATTTTTTCTATTTGAATAATAGACTAGCGCGCCTCGGCACACATGGGGGGAGGAAATCCTCTGATATTGAAAAAAATAAAATAAAATAAAATAAAAATAAAAATCAAATGCCAATCAATCAATCAGTCAATCCATGAAAGCAGTTTCTCAGGGTCCGTCTGCGCTGCGTTCATACCGACAAACTACTGAGACTTGATCTCTCCGCATTATAAGGCTCAGACCGCCCGCTCCAGTTGCCCTTTGGAGACAACCTGCCCCTAAAACATCCCTTAAACCGGCGAACAGTGACCTGCCAGCTATGCCAAGGTCTCTAACGAGGCAGGGGAACTCATCGGAAAGTGCTACAAATCGCTGACTGGATTTCTCTCTCTCTCTCTCTCTCTCTCTCTCTCTCTCTCTCTCTCTCTCTCCCCTCCTCACCGCTGGCTCCCTCAGAAAAAGCAGTGCGCTCCTCTGGAGAGGGAGTCAACGCTCCTCTTGCACTGGCTGAAAACGTGTCGAGGCATCACGGCACTTTATAAAGAGGAGTTTCTGAGGGCCGGCAGAGGGCGCTGCCGGCGGGGGGGGGGGGGCTCAGTGGAAACAACGTGGTCGCAACGAGGCCCGATAATAAATGTTACCCCGCGAGAAAAACCAGCGCCGTGCTCTGGCTGTTTTCCCGCAGGGAGCCGGGGACAGACGCACCTGAGGTCCTCAGCTGTGAGGTGAGAGTGACCTCACTCGGCCTGTTTCCTCTCAACGCCGGTAGGATTCCCCGTGAAAGCTTCCATACATTTTGTGAAGCCATTTCTGTGGTTCCTGTATAATATCCTACTTACTGTCTCTCCCATGAGGAAGTCTTTTCATGCTGTGCAGCTGTGGGCGTGAAGATGCCACAACTGCTGCGCATCGAGAGAAGAAATAATAAGTGTGCACTCATGGCAAGATGATCCGGTCAGCTGGCAAATAGTGAGTCTTTTCTTCCAGCATTTAGCCGGGCCACTGGGCCACTCATTTGTGGCTGACATCACCACAAACCCATAGAAATTTGCCCATGATTTTTAGGGATAAGGTTCAAAGGTGGATTGAACAATGATGATGAAAAGTTCATCATCCATTTCAACAATATCCTAACGCATCACATTGTATCTGTTTCCATCTGTTTGGAAGAGAGATTCGTTTTTTTTTTTGTTTTTTTTTTTTTTAAAAAAACGAGCACAATGTCTGGTATTATATTTGTGCACACAGGAAATAACCTCACAACCCACAGAATCATGTCATTTTTCAAAGTGGCTTCACATTAAACAAAATGACTTTGTTGTGCATCATTGCTTAACTAGTGCCAGGAATGTCATAAATCTTTACAAATCTTGAAAACAAAGTCTCCATTTAGAGACTCTGACAGTGACAAACTGCAAGGCCACTGGCTCATAATGATGTTTGACTGTCAGCCCGGGCTTCCATCCAAGAGGGAAAAGCGCTTGCCGTTATAATGGCAAAATCAGCCTCATTCTGCCTATATTGGCCCAGGCTTATGTTCGTCTTCCCCCAGAGTTTGAAGTCTGTGTCATTATTAGGACACTGTAAAGCATCATCCACCAACACGAATATATCTGTCCCACATCAGTGCAGCAGTGACTGATACATCCTGGTGTATAAATTGTTTTCAAACTGAACTGCATATTTCAACACAGAACTACAACATTTTCAAGAAACCATTTTGAATACCAGACCAATTTTCGTCGTTTATTTTAGAAGATAACAAAAAGGCATCAAGTTATTCGAGTAATTTTTCACTGAAGAGCAGCTGCATAAACTTTACATAAAGTTTACAATTGCCTGAGCAGGAGGCTCAGGGAGAGAAAGAAATTTGTAATAACACCAAAAGGCATGAAATCAAGAGATAAACATTGGCTGCAAACACAGTGAATAAAACAGCTAAATTTGCATTTTGAATTCTTTTATAGACATCACATTATTTCCATCCATAACAGAGCAATATGGATAAACACTCTTCTCACATTTTTTTTGTTTGAACCAGGCTGTCAGGTCCATGGAGGGAGTCTGCTCCTGTTGACGTTGCACGATTTACCCCCTTCGTGGGTTTTAATTGCTCCATTCTGACTTCATAAAGCACCAGTAGTTTTTGTTGTTGTTTTTGTTTGTTTTTGTTTTTTGCATGTGCACTCTTTCATATAAAAACACAAACTCATGTGCACAGGAGAATGCTCTTGCAGACATAGATGTACATCATCTGGATGTCAGATAACTGCTCCCGCAAGAGGGGAAGACAAATCTTGATATAGAAGACACTGTTCTCACTATTGAGGGAAATCAGTCCTCGTCTCTCAGAAGTGTGTGTAATATGGTGAATATAGATAATGTTATTATGAATTCATGGGATATGAAATAATGATACAGATAACAGTCAAATTTAAGACTGTGCAATAACTTGTGCTTAGTGAGACAGCAGGGGGCTTTGAGAGTGAGCTCATGCTTACTCTCATGGGTCAAATAAGAGCTTAGACAGTCTGAAACTGTCACCTTGAAAACAAGCCAGGCAAACTTGCATACAAATGTTGTGCAGCAAGTGTATTTGTGTTACAGTGTGTACAGATGCTTGCATAACCAGTGTGTGTATTCAGAATAGTTCGTTCAATCTTGACCCTGGTGAATCGAACACATTTAACTATTCAAGTGTTAACTATCTAGAATAACACCTCAAATGAACCATTGACCCACATGCTCAAAGTCTCATCCAGTAAAATAAAATGGATGTTGGGCAACACTGATAAGGGTTTGTTTCACCACGCAGCTTTGCCAACATAAAATTTAGTTTGAGATTTATTTAAGGGCAAAGGTCGCCGTATCTTTTTCTGCTGGTCATGCACGCTGGAGAGAGTACTAATGAACCCACACATACAGCATGTAAACACACACACACAGACACACATAGAAGAGCACACAGAGGTTAAGCATGACTGATTAGATTAGGAATTATGGGCTAATTAATGTGTATCTTGGGAGACCTGTGCCGCATGCTTATTAGATAGGAGACACAGCCTGAGTTGAGCAGAGAACATGACAAAAACATAAGTGTTGTTAATGCCCAGAGTTACATTAATTTAATCAGGACACTATAGCTCAATTTTTCCTTGGTTTATTCAGTTCAGAGTAATAAGAGAAGCTAAAGATAAAACCTCTGCTCGTGTGTACTGTGCAGTCATAAATTATTGAAGGTTGGGACTTGCTTGAAAATATCTGTAAAATTTCCCCACTCTTGACTAAAAGTCAATTTTGAAACACTAAAAGGGCACAAAAATATATGGGTCATAATACATTTCAAACTTCTCAGCTTTCACACAGCCATAGTCCCTGTATCAGGTGCAGAGCCTGGAGTCACTTCAAATCAGTCTATTCAGATCAATGTGAGAGGGAAAATAGCCAATGAAATAAGCATCAGTAAAGTCAATCGTGGAGATGGTGGAGTGACAAGTGCAGCTGTAGGCTACTTCACATTCTGGGTAGGGCCTGTGTGTTTCATTCTGCACCGTCCTGTTTAGCTCACAATAATACATATGAAACAAGAACATGCAAGGTCCTACATGTCAGTGTTTATGTGAATGTCAACTTTGTTTTGGGTTGTTTTGAGCGTATAAAAACTCTAAATTTCTGATGTGACCTCTGCTAGACTCTCTGGTGGCTATCGACCAGTTAGATCCATTTGTTTTCCAGGCATTTCAGACGTTGTCCATTTCTATCACATTACTTTGACAGAAATTGAATTTCCTCTGATGCATTTTTATGTACCCTAAGTGCTATTCTGTCCTCACTGGGAGTATAGCGTTTCCAGTGGCGTGATGATGCAAAAACACTTAAGGTTTAAACAGAAAAAAAAGAGAAATGCATTTTATTTTAATGTGTGTATTGACTTTCATGTATTCCTTTTTGAAATGTTTTCCACATAAAGTATTGGTCCTTCCAAGTAAGCACCATCTGCATGGTAATCTGGCCATTGTCCAAAGGCTGTTTCAAAATCTTACAAGAGCACATAAGAACACATAGAGGACAATCTTTATCAGTGTGCTGACGCCATGCTGGGCTGTCTGTCTTGTTAGACTCCAAAAGATTGCCATCTTTCTGACTGTAATGGCAGCACATGTACCTATTCCTATCAAGTAGGCACAAACAAATAGCATGAGTCTGCGGGTTTTTTCCCAGCTCTTAATGCTTTTTGTCTTTCTTTTACAGTTCAGGGGTTTTATAGGCAATGACATCAACAGAGATATTATATTCTGTGGATAAAGTGTTTGGTTGCTGGTTGAATTTCAGCAATTTGCCACAGAGTTGCAAACAGTGGCAGATCTAACCCATCTCGTTAAACACACCGTGGGTCCCGTACGGGATATTGACAGGGACCTCAGCTCTTCCCAGCTCAGTGAAGGTCTTGGCGTCCAGAATGAGTAGGAAAGTGCTTTTCTCCTGGAAACAGAAAAAGAGGAGATTAAATTCTGATATGTACAAAAAAGGTCACAGAACACCCTTCTCACAATAATGATAGTGAAAGCACGAAACCATTTGTCTTCTACTTCCATATACGGTATGTATGGTCTGTATGGGCTGTACAGAATATATATACAAAGTCTGCTTTGCAAGCTTTATGACTCTCTGCGGTCCGTGTACCACAACCCTTTTCTATATAAATCCCATGGTACAGTGTCAAAGCACACAGATACAATATAATGTCAGTAATGCTGTCGCTAAGTTGCTGCTACTCTTGTTGATTGTTTTTGCTTTTTTGTCAACTTACTTCTCTTGGTGTGATGATGACTGACAGAACCACTCCATCATCTTCCTCAGTAGCTTTGGGCGAAGCAACAAAGACAGGCTCAGACGGGAACAAGCCAGGATAACGCCACACCTAGACAGGGAAGATTACATAAACATCCCCTTTACTCTGAGCCGTTTCATGTTATAAAACCAACTCCCAGCCTACTGCTCCCACTCAGTGATAGAGGAACAGCAGTAGATATCACTTTGATGTGATAATACGTGGCCCAGTTAACAATGGGGTCTCTCTAAGTAGTCTTTGATTGATAGAGAACCTTAAGCTCCTTGGTGTGGACATCCATCTTGAGCAGGGAGTCACTGAAGACATGTCCAAAGCCACAGGAATAGAAGTAGCGGTAAGGTCTGCCATTGCAGCGGTCATAGTTGATCTGAGGGAACTCAAGGCCACCGTACTGCAGCAGCTCATCATCATGAAGCTCCTCGTGGGTCATGTAAACCTGTGGCCACAGGAGAAAGCACAGATTTTACACAGCTTTTAGATTTTAGCCAAAAAATGTGACCAGTTAATTCACACCAACAGACCTGATTTACTGTGAACAGTGAGCGCTGTGAGGCCGAGGATCAATACTTCATTACTCTCTAAAATAGGTAAATGGATACCTACACAGGATCCTGGTCATTCATTTCAATTCTTAGTTAGAATAAATCAATGTCTTTTAATTTTACTCAAAAAAATATATGTGCCTTCAATTCAAACCCATATTTTTTTCTTATTTTGACATTTTTATCTGCTGAAAGTCATGAAATTACTATCTCGCACAAGGAACCATCAGCACCTCATCATCCTGGATAATATCAGCGTGCGTGACTGTGAGGGCTGTGTTCATCATTATAAGTCTCATTCTTTGATTTCAGTAAAAAGAACCTGATCAGATGTAGCCTACAGCTAAACATAATTCTTAATATATACAATTACTGCCATGCACTCTCACCTCTCCTGGTTTTGTCTTCTTGGCTCTTGCTTTACAGTTATGCAGAGTGACAAGGTTTTGGTCCAGAGGAGTGTGTTCATCCACAGTCAGGGGTAAGACGTATCTCCTTGGAAGGTTTCTGCACATCGAGTTGTAAAACTGCCAAAGGAAATCAGACAAACATGAAAATTTGTTGGTGTGGCCTCTTTGCTGAAAGATGCAAAGCAACTCAGATACTGATAGAAAATCGTGTTTCTATAGTTTTCATTTTAGAAGTATTTTTATATTATTTTGGTATGAGCATATTTTGATTTAAGTTAGGCACTTAAGCTTGTTTGAAATCACGGTATTCAAAATCTTACCGCATCAACGACTTACCAATTCATGAGAAGGAGACAGTAAATGAAAAAATAAGAGACTATCAGATGCAAGTGGACTATCTCTGCCTAGGAGGCAGACTTTGTAAAAGAAAAAAAATTTCAATGAGTGAGTGAGAGGGAGATGACCTTGGTGAAAAAAAAGCTCCTTCACATAGAACCACAAAAAATCTTAAAATGCCTGCTGGTTCTTATGATGTTTTTAATGTTTTGTGAATGTTTTGGAAGGATGGATGGATGGATGGATTTGGATTCAGGGGTGACTGATAACAAACTAATAAAACACTACCAGGCACATTGTGTGTGTGTGTGTGTGTGTGTGTCTGTGTCAGTCAAACTGTTTGCATTTACCTTGTCCATATCCTCTCCTGCGTCTCTGCGGAGGTTCTCCAATGTGAAGTCTCCAATGACCTCGCCATCATCCCCACAGCACATGTCCATAACCAAGAACCCGCCTTCCTCAAAAGCATTAATCTGATGCAGCGTGAACATTGGTGCTGCACAGTATTTCACTTTGCTCTCCTGTTGGGCCAGAAACATCAACTAATTAGGGCTCAGAATCATAAATAATAATGGTTACAAAGGCTTTTGGTCAAACAAGATTGAACTGGTGTGCTGTTAACATTTTAAGATAAGCTCTCTCCTTGACTGTTAGTGTGTTTTACCTTCATATTTGCTAAGTTTGTTATTGTATGCTTAATGGGTATGCTGTGTAATGAGATGAGAAAATTGAGAGTAACAATGTATGAGGAAAAAAAGCTACACCATTATCGTGTGACTTCATCAAAACAAATAAGGAAAAAACTTCATCATGCATGAAAAGATTAGCTTGCAGCTTTCCTTTTCTTTTTTCCGACTAGTCAGTGGCTGGGTATGCTTGTGTATGTTTCCTGCTTTTCCTTCTTAGATGAAGCAAATGTACAGTAACTAATTTTAACCCACCTTTCCTGTGTGCCTGTTGACCAGATGGAAGATGGTTTGATACTGAGGCTCCCAGGACATGACTTTATGAAAGCTCTTTCCCTGGATTCGGTACAGCATGAACTTTAGCAGGTCCAGCTTGATCGGCTGCTCAATGAACACAATGTAGTTCTCTGACATGACTGCAGAAGGAGGCACACGTGGGGGGAAAATGCATTCCCTTAAAACACACACACCTCTCACGCCTCATCATGCTTTAATCTTATTTGATCATACAGCATCAATCATATTCTCAAGCTTGTTAGAGCTGCTGCATTATGGTGGGATAATATATTAAAATCTGAGAGTGTGTGATAAGTGCAAACCTGATCATGTGTTCTAGTTATCATGTGGTGTCTTGTGTAACTGTACAATGCTGCATCATCTGTGAGATTTTTTGGTGCCACACAGTCTGGAAGCACAAGGGTGGTCTACTAGTAATATTGTCTGAGATGTATTCAGGGAACTGGTGCAGAACAAAAAACAAACGGTGCAGCATAGTGGTAGATCAAACAGGGCGGCGAAGCCATGCTTGCATTAGCTGTTTTATTCTTTTTCAATGGCTTCTTCATTAACTGTTTGGCCATCAGCTGACTAGTAACATCCAATCACATTCCCTGTGGTGCAATGTTGCCAATTCTGCCGCCACCACACCAACCTCCACACTGACTGTACTACAATCTAATGTTCATGTATTTGTTTATTAAGGGGGATTAGTCTGCCCAGTGGAATTCATGTTCCGACTGGGAACCTTCCACAAAGAGCAAAGCCTTTTTAGCCAAATCTAACTATAAACTGCTACATTTTATACAAATGATCAGTGCCTGACTGAAGTGTCTCTGAATTATAAACATATACAAGTAAACAAAACAAAAAAAACACTATAACACAAATTTTGTATGTCTTGATAACAGTGCTCTTGGAGTCAAGCAATAGAGGAAACTACAGTAAAAGTTGATTGTGTGTCTTTTAAACAGATTTATGACTTTTTTTTTTCAAGAGATGCAGAGTGGTAGAGAAAGTGTGCACTTTTGAGTGTGAGTCAGAGGCAGAGTTATAGAGAGAGAAAGATAGTGAGAGCTGAACAGAAAGACAAAGGAGCTGTGATTGACAAAAAGAAGCAGGACAAGACAAGAATTCAAATTAGTAATTAATAAGAGCATGAAAAAACTGTGACACTCTCTTTCAGTGAAGTAGACTTGTCCTGTCAGTGTGGGCAGAAAACAAAATCTCATTGAATTCATTAATTCCACTTCAGCATACATCTAGCATGCAGACAACTTAAAGAAAGAGACGCCTGTTTATTATGCTGGAGTGTGTATCTCACCAAAGCTGTGATAATAGGACGGTTTCCTGGGTTCATCTGCACGGATGGAGCAGATCACTTTGGCTCCAGTCAGGTCTGCTGAGTCCTCCGTTGCTGCCTTGTTCTCAGGAGGAGGGACACGAATGATGTTGTAGAAGAAACCTGAAGAGGCCCAGAAAGAAATCATGCAGTGCAGTATGTGCTAGGATGGACAACATGTGGCCTTATATCAATATGGCATAGACATATAGCACTATGGTATGGCAAGGAAGCAGGTAGTGAAGAAAGATTACCTCCTTTGCCATAGGAGTTGCCCATGTTGTACGTGGCCCCATCACGGTCATAGTGTGGGTGAGCTGTAGCTGAGTTGACAGCAATGTATTGACTCCAGTCCACCTTAAAAGGACAGCATCATAAGCGTTGTTGTCCCCATCATCATCAATAGTCACCCATCTTCTTTGTCTTTACCCTCTGACTCTTCATTAGCATGAGCTTTTAAAAGGCACTTTTGTATTTGACGCCCTGACTCACCTTCTCCTTTGTTTCCAGACTTTGAGGATCTACTCGTCTCATGTAGTTGGTTTCCGTGCTGACATAATAGTCCCCCTTGTACTTGACAAAGTTCACACTGGCGTTATCTGTAGCCTCTGTTCACACATGGAGAAGTCGAGGAACATGTGAAATAAAAGATTGTAGCAAAGCCCATCGTTGTCACCGCTGAAGCCTACTTTTTAAATCAATTTCTTACTCCTTAATTTTTCAAAAGCTTTTAGTCATCCTTGAGATTTATCTGTCTTTCACAGACAAGTACACACACACACACACACACACACAGGCATGCACGCACGCACACAAAAATATATTGTTCCTTTTATTTCAATATGTAGCACAATATAATGAAACACCAGCTTTCATTAGCTGCAAAAGCAATACACAATACAGCACACATACAGTCAAGGGCAGTAAAAGAAACACCTATATTCATATCCTGAGAGAAGTGTTTTTTTTTTCCTTTGCCTCTGGTAATCTGGCACAGATGCCATGTTACCTACGTATATCCACAAATGAACTGAACATTTGGCACATGCTGGTGCTACATTATGCTGTGGATTATGCATGGGAATATGCAATATGTAAAGAAGACATACATACTAGGAATCTGAAAGCGTGAAAAGAAGCGTGCAAAGATGTTTTTGCAGGGATCAGGCATTGCTAATGTCCCAAACTCTGACACCACAATGCGGTTCTTCTCTGAGTTCTGGACATAAGAATCACTTTGCAGGAAGCGGCTGCTGTATGTGACACTGCCCTCGCAGATGTGGAACCGGTGCATCATGGCCATGCCGTCAAACCAGTGAATGTATCTAAGAGGGGAGGGAAAAAAAAGGCAGCTCATTTCCCATCGTGGTTTTTTGTTTAAGACAAAGTAGAGAGAGTAATGTGAGCACTGTGGCTCAGTGGAGACACTGAATTTTTTTTGTGAATCAATCCTTTGTTAAACACTGGAAGGGAAAATCCCAATTTCAACATCATCATGATGACAAAAGGAAATTTAATTTTTCATGGGTGGAGGAAAATAAGCCCTTGTGTGGCTCAATAAGTGACAACCTAAACAACGTGGTTTAAATGTGCATATTGCCTCTTCAGATAATTTGCTGACTGTAAATCCTGAACAATCCTGTTACTGTACATTGAAAGACACAGATACAGATCACAGGCTATGTCAAAGCTCTTGTATTCTGGTGGCATTTAGTCTCCTGCCTCATGCAGTTTCTTCTGTTATTCTGCTCTTCCTAGTAGTGTTAATGTAAGTGTAATGTTTCACTACATATAATTACTGTTACAATCTACTTGCATCTGGACTTGTTCAGCCCGCACTATTTGACCATACATATTTGAAAACTTCACACAAAGCAACACTGCTTCTGTTGTTGCCTTGTGAATTGGTATTAATCGGCAGTTTCAGTCCTAATGTAATGTATCACTATTGTGCTAATAAAGCTCAGTGAACTTTTTATCATGATGTTCCTCAAATACCTGTCTTTCCCAAATTCAAACTTCCCAGGACCATTTCTCAAGAAGCTCCCATTGATCCATGTTGGAATAGTTCCCTTGATGGTGGTGGGGATTGGATCAGGGGTTTCTTCCACAGAATGCACCAGAGGAGCCACGCGCTCCAGCCCGTCGGCATGTGGACAACGCTGCCTGCTTGACACTGGAGAAGAGAGAGGAGGAGAGGAGAGGAGAGAGGAGAGGAGATGAGAGGAGAGGAGAGGAGAGGAGAGGAGGAGAGGAGGAGAGAAGAGGAGAGGAGGAGGCGAGGAGAATCACTGAAACCTGAATTTTGATTAAAGATTACTGTAAAATCTATGATGATAAAGCAGAAATAAATTCATGACAGCAAGTGATTCTTAAGCAGCAGCTGAACTCTTGACCCACATCTCCACACCCTCCCCACCATTTCTCTTTCTGACTCACACTTACACACACATATACAAACACACACACACACACACAGGTATGATTCCAGCTGTGTGAACCAT
This sequence comes from Rachycentron canadum, assembly GCA_038496675.1. NCBI lineage: Eukaryota > Metazoa > Chordata > Actinopteri > Carangiformes > Rachycentridae > Rachycentron > Rachycentron canadum. Next base: position 16,456,900 of record CM076654.1, read on the forward strand.
TTATAGCCCAGGAACTTTGAACAAGTGTGAATAAGGAAATGAAGTTAACACAGAATAGTTCATCGTGCATGTGATTAATTAACTCATCAGATTATCACCATCATTCCAGGCTGTTGAGGCTTTAAGCAGCTTTATCTTTATAAATAAATTCTGTTGATGTTGTTGTTGTCTTTTGGCTCTTCCCACGAGGAGTCGCCACAGCTGATCCATTTGATAGGTTTTATGACAGATGCCCTTCCTGATTCAGTCTCTGCAGCCAACTTGCTCTATCACCTGAGCCGTGACCCTCCTTTTATAAATAAGTCAAAGTGTCTACTTTCTAGATGACACTGTTGTAAACAAGCTGTAAATCAAACTTTCACACATTCAACGTATCCCTCAATGGTTTTACACCTCTGTGGCTGTTTTAAGATATCAACACTCAAAATACACAACAAAGCCCTGCAAGTGATTTAAAAGATGGTTTTGTGGGATAAACAGTTTCTGTTCTCTTGTAGGAGACATTATGTAATATATTAGGTCCTGCTTGTGCTAACTCATGGCCCTCTGGGGTCATGCACTGCAAATGACACCTGTGCTATCTACTGTCTTCTCTGTTATCCAATAACCACTTCCCTTTCATTACCTCATATCTCTCACACATAATGGAGATTGTAAAATATATATGAGAGTTACGTGATTAGTAAAAACAAATCATTGCAGTTCAATACATCGCCCCATGCTGGGTTTCGACTACAATATCAGAGTTTTTCTGACTATGTGAATTGTTATTGCAACCAATCAGCAGAGGCAGAATTTTGTTCATTCCCATGACACCAGTACAACAGACAATAAAAATGAGAATGTGCAATAGAGAGATAACCGCTGTAGGCTTTAACAGTCTCTTACAATGTTGACTTTGTGAGTTTTGATTGTGATTACTGCAGCATTGCAAATGATGCCTGAATGGGCGCTGTCATTTTTTTTTGGGGGGGGGGGGGGGGGGTATTTCATGTAGTTTCCTTCTTGCTGCATTCAAAATCGAGTCTCTTGAAAACAAAACAGCGACACTGACGAGCCCAAAACTGTTGTGGATAATAGCTTCAGGTTTTTTTTTATCTTTCATTTTTGGATAATAACAATTGCGACTGTAGTTTATTTTTAACAGCTATTGCTTTAACGACTTGTTTTCCTCATGGCACTAACAGTATGTCAGCGTACAAGTAAATGACTTTTTTTTTTAAATTAGATGTTATATTCCTGCACATCTTTTTAATTTCTGTTCTTTTCATTTTAGCTCTGCAGGGACCTGTCAGCCAGTTTTCTTCTTTTAGTTAAGAGCTGAGAATGACTGCGAGCTGTTAATGAGACATTGTGAATATTCTTTCACCAGCTCTGATTCAACAGGAGACCTTGGAGCAGGAACAATAGAAAATGCCAACATGTCTTATTGGAACTGCAGCTCGGATTTGAAATGCAACAAAATGCCATTATGAGTAAAACAAAAGCTAGAGAAACCACACTATCTAAACGCACATCTGTGTGTACATGTGTGTGAACTCTTTAGAGGGGATTTCTATTGAACAGTCCCTTTTTTTTACATTGTTACATTGTTACACTACACTGTGATTTTTTTAGTTAAAAGTTAAATGTTGCTTCAGATAGACATGCCCTTTCCAATATCAATAATGATAATAAAAAAAATAACAAAGAAAACATCTGGAAGTGGTGTCTACTCACTGCTGTGTGTCTGGGGCTCTGTGGTCTTGGACATAGCTGGTTGTTCTGTGGGTTTGATCAGATAAATGCAGAGGATTTATACAGGCTGTGAATAAAACCTTTGAACCCTTGTCAAACACAGGAATTGATCTCAGGCACTACGGAGGTTCATTGTTGACCGAATCATTGACACTAAAAAAAGAAAAGTGACATGAAAGACAGTGGCCATTGCCTCATGATGCAGGTCACTATTGGCATTGTGTAACATAATACATTCGATTTCTGGATGTTAGCAAACAGATAAACATCTTTTGTACATTTCTCCTGTGTCTATTCTAGAAATGCAAATGCTTCAAATCAAATTAGAGCTGTACAGGACAGATACTTAGTGTTATATTGTGTTATCAGTGGTAGCAGTTGAGCTTTGTTGCTATTGCTATACATGTGTACAAAAATGTTTCTGCAAATGACCTTTAGATTTAGATTATATATAGCACTTGGTCCATGTAGTCTGTGCACATTTGCTGATTTTATCTAATCTCACCACTCCAGCTTCTGCAGTTTGTGTTTTACATTGCAATCGTGGTTCACGTTGGTGCGGAATCAAATTGCATAAACTGCCCATAATTACTATAAATCAGCTGATTTTTTTAGCTGTGTGGAGCCTGAAAATGCATCATTTAGATTGAGAGATCAAAGGAGAGTTTGCAACAGACTCAACTTCTCTTAAAAAATATGTATAAATAAACAATGGTATTAAGGACTTTTTGTTTTCAAAGACCACTCGGTGTTAATTGGCTACGCAATATTCTGTCAATGTGTCCAATTGTGATAAGCATTGCTTTTAAGTTCCATGACAGTGTGCAATGTCCAAGTCCCCAAGTAACCCTGCATATAGGAAAGTCTGAAATAGCTGTGGTGGCTCCTAAACCAGATTAGTATAACTCTGCAGAGATTTGTGTTCCAGGTCTGAGGGCAGACAAATAACACTCAGAGGAAGAACACTCGTGCAGAAAAAGACAAAATAATACAAAGTAAAACAACTTTTTTTGTATAAAAAAGCAATAAAATGACAATTGTGAACAAGACAGTATAAAGGGTAGATGTAGGTCTCCAATAATTTTTTTGATGAAAAGTCTGGTTAAGGTATTAGAATAAGGTTGAGGCGAAACATAGTAATAAGATTCAAATAAATCTTAGTTTTTGTGTTTGCTAAAATGAGTTTATAGTTAATGTGTTTGTTACAGAAACAGAGAGGATATTATCTAGTGAAACTCTAAGTCACTGCAAATTACAGTCATATGTGCAAATCACGCTCAAACTCCAAACGAGAGAAATAACATGTTCAAACAATAAACTGTTTTTAACACACTATGTTGTGTGACAGGTTGCACCTAGTCCCACTACTCCCCTGCTGCTCTTTCCCACTCATTGTGAAAGAATGGAAAAATGGAAACCTGGCAAGTACATACAAGACTTGTAGGAAGACCAGTTGGGTCATGATGTGCTTATGAGATTTAATTAAACCAGTAGTTCCCAACCTGGGAGTTTCTGAGGGATGACAAACCCAAAATGATGAGAAGCAGTGAATTAAAACTGTAGTAAACAAGGGCATCAAAATGAAATAAACATATGCGCTGACAATAGAAACGCGAAGGCAGGGAAAGCCTTCTGTTAACATCAGTAGGAAGGATAATGATAAAAGCAAATCAGCAGCAGACAGCCGATGTTTGGATTTACTTCAGCCCTGCGGCTCAAAACACACTGCCTGTGGCAAATGAGGCAGCCACTGGAAAATACAGCTGTGTGTATTTTAAAGGCAAAAAAGCTTACGTTAGTGGGCTCAGAATCGGCTAAACATTAGACTGTTGCTACAAATCAAAAGCTCCAGCCCACTGTGCTTAGACATAGCAAATGCCAGTGATGTTAATGTTGGATACAAAGAGATATGTAAGGGGAAATGAGTTAACAACCACACGGCTAACCGCAGCCAACAGCACTGACCTGCCACAATAATATTTATGCATTATTGTAAAATCCCTCTCCTTTGTTCCACTTGGGGAGTGGCAATGACCAGTTCAGTGTTTACTGCACCAAAGTGATAGAAAGCAGCCATAAAGCTCACATGTAGTGTCATTCAGAGTTCAGCGACTGCCCTGATAGGGAGCACAGGCTGAAGTGTACCTGTTACAAACCCCTGGGGGTTTAAGTCATTGCTCAACAATGAAGCTAGTAAGCCTCCTCTCAGAACACGACAGACTGCATCTGACTGCATATAAACATATTTCAGTGGAGCAGATTTTGGAGATCAGAGGTTTTGAACTTGATACGAATGATTGGTGATATTTCACCTCAGGAATGTTTTGCAACAAAAAAAAACTGCATTAAATTAGATCATTTCTTTTATTTTTATCTCATTTTTCTGTTTAGTGTAGTTATATCAGTCCAGTGCCTACCTCAGTTCATTATCTTGTGTCATCTGGCGGATGTAAAATTAATGAATACAAGAGGTTTAATCAGAAAATGGAAGAGAGAAGCATATATTCTGGAACCTGCCTTATAATAAGCTTAACAATGTTTTACAGATTTGAAGAGTAATTTTAATTTGCTTTCAATTAGTTGCATATTGCAATTGTAGAAAAGCTTACACACCCTTGGCAGGGATCCATGCACACACACAGAGAAGTACATTTGGACATATGCATTCAAACACACAAAAGTCATAATGCCTAGCTTGCTATGTTTCTGTAGTTGCTTTTCAAGTATTTTTAAGGTATTTTCTCCAGTCTGTAAACTGCAGACTGATTCAGCTGTTATGAGTTGCAAAGCGTTCTCTGCAGTGAATGAAGGGCTCTTACTATCATTTTTAATGTCAAAGTTTTGGTTGACCTCCTTTTCAGATGCTGCAGCCCATTTAGATTGAGAATTGATTTCCTAAATGACTCACTTTACAAAGTTTAGATGTAGATTTGTGCAGCAAGCAGACACAAAATATTTCGCTGAATTTTTCTCTTTTGTAAAAGAATGTAACTCAGTTTGGTGTCTAAACAGATAAATTGTCCCATCTAGTGGCGAACTGGGAAACTAAATGATTCATGAACAAGAAGTCCAGCATGTCGTCTGAAGTAGTTTGATGAAAATGTTCCTTTTATTTTTGAAATACTTCGAATTGCAGCACAATGCTTGTTTAAAGAGCTCACAGACTGGAGATAAAACTCTTTCAACAGCCAAAGAAATTTGGCCCAATGACCTGATGTCAGGTTCTCTCATCAGAAACTTCTTTACAAACATTTACATAACATTTTACTACTAACATACTGGCTATTACTTAACCCCTCCTCTACTGACTCTACATGTTGGTACCATCGTAACAACTAATCTTTATTGCATCATTGAACATTACCCAAGCAGCCTCTGTCAGATTTACAATGTCTGCATGCTGAGTCACCTCAGGCCTGCACACGTTGACATTTTCATACCTCAGGAGTTGTGTCTGTGTCCTCCAAGTCTCATAACTTATTCAAGTTCTGCTCAATCAAGTTAGTATAACATCCTCATGATACACTGGGTCAGTGTTTGCAGCTGTACACAAATACAGTGCACAGGGAAATGTTTGAATAGGAAACATGTTTGGTGACACCATTGATCATTCAGTCATTCAGTGTTTCTCAGATTCTTTGCACTGCAGAACCATGTAAGATGCCAAACAGATTGTGGTGTATGTCAATAATTTCTGCACCACTGGCACCATCTGTTTTTCATTGTCCTGGTTATTTATCACAGTAATTGCTCTTAGTTTGGTTTTTGTTTTACATTTTTGAGAAAACAGGTCAGTACCAGTAATCCAGATGTTGCCTTCCCATGTTGTTATGTAAGTATTTAATTCCAGGTTCCAGGGAACAAACTTTGTCCTGGACAAGGGTAAAGGTAAAATGTATAATAAGATGTGGAGGTTGCCCACTGGATTTACATACATATCCATATTCTGCATGTATACGTCGAAAAGCTGTTAAAAACACTCATCCCATGCATGATAATAGAGCAGACATACAAGTAGCTCTATGTGAAGGTCATGGGAAATGTTCTAGAAAACACACCTGTGTGATTTCTTGGCTGTCCAGTTGTACTGACCCTCATTGCCATTGGTCCATTTTTATCCCCTGGAGGCCATGATAAACCAATAAGAGTGTGTGTTAGCGCTTTCAGAACGGGTGTCGCCTGTGGTGAGAAGTTTAAAAGAGAGTGTGTGTCCTGCTGTCCCTCAGCAGAAGCATCAATCAACATGATCCCCATTGTGCTGGCCTCAGTGCTCATTGCTAGCGGTAAGAACATCTGGCATTCTCCAATTCTGTGTGTAATTGTTTCTACATGTTTTCAAGTTTGGGTGAGTGGGTGTTCATGCTTGCATATTACTACACAGGGAGCCAGTGCTCAGTCCTCTGCAGTTTAGTGGAAAGAAAAATTGTTTGTGCCTAAAGGAACTTCATTGCTCTCCTCCTCCTCCTTTCTCATACCATTATTCTCATGACTATCTCCTCCTTGTCCAGCCCTTGGGTGCGGCACCCCACCCATTGAGCCCCTGACTACACGTGTGGTCAATGGAGTAGATGCCAAGCCTCACAGCTGGCCCTGGCAGGTATGCTAATACATACACATCTGTCGATGTTTTTATATTTACTGGCAAACCTTATGGGTCCTGCATCTGGTTATTAGATTCCAGACCCAGTAGCTATTGAAAATTCTGTTTAAATGGTTGTTTTTGAATTAAACTGTCAAATTATGCCATCCATGCACATATCCACAACCCGCTTCTTACTGTATTCTTCGTGTTGTTCATTTTGTCTCCAGATCTCTCTGCAGTATGAGAGGAATGGTGAATGGAGGCACACTTGCGGGGGATCTCTGATTGCTGCCAACTGGGTCATGACTGCTGCTCACTGCATCAAGTATGAGCTGCAGAGGAACATAAACACACAAACACAAAAACACAACAACCAGTACACACATCTACAAATCATGTACAAACAGATCTCTTGTTGACTGTACTGTACTTACTCTGCACTACATTGCTTGCCTTATTCTGGAGCCTAAACCTCTCTTAACCCAAGTAGGAATGAGGACTGCACAGTTTATGAAGTCCAAAGGTTTAAAACTCAAGTGTCACAGAAAAAAAAAGGCGCTGCCCAATTCAAATTAGCACCAAATCTTCTGTCTGGTTTAACTTGGGCCTCAACAGTCTGTTCTGTTCCACAGCACCAAGCTTTCCTACAGGGTGTTTGTGGGCAAACACAATCTGGTTGTGGAAGAGGCTGGCTCCAAGGCAATCCTGCCTGAGAAGATTATTGTCCATGAGAAATGGAACCCCATCTTCGTGGCCTTCGGGTAAGACAAGGACCACCATACAGTACAAATAGTAGGCTCCTGTGGTGACATACAGTCCATCACAATCTTATCTGTTCTGTGTCGAGGTGATAAAATGCAGGGAGGCTCAGGTTCTATTCATTCACCTCAGTCCAGCTCATTTCTTTGACACAAGTTCTACATCTTCATTAATCTCAAATTCCTTGTTCAACCTCAAATAAGCAGCTGGACTTTTTCCCTGGTGGAAATTAGAGCAATAAGTTGAAGTTGATTTATTCGCATGCGCAGGATGACAAAGAAAGAATGCAAAAATACAGCTTGCACTCAGTCTCTCTCTCTTACTGTCTTTCTTGCAGTAATGACATTGCCCTGATCAAGCTGTCGGAGTCCGTGATTCTGAGCAGCCAGGTGCAGTTGGCATGTATCCCTGCTGCTGGCTCTGTCCTGCCCAACCTCTACCCCTGCTACATCACTGGATGGGGAAGGCTGTCCAGTAAGTGTGAAAGGCTTAGCTGTGTTTATCAGCCTGTTATTTTGGTTTTTTTTTTTTTTTTTCAGCTTAGCGTCCGTGAAATGTCTTCATCTTAGTGTCCTTTAGGGTGTTCAACTTGTGTGTAAGTCTTATGTTTGCATTTATAAGCAGCTGTGTGTTTTCAGAGTTACCCAGGGAAACCTCCAAAGTTTGGATGAAAATCACATGCATGACGTAATCGCTGAAAGTTTTTTTGAGGGGGGATTAGTCTACTTTTAAATTGAAAATTTGGGTTGGACTGTGAATTTGGTGCTTGGGGAAATGCTATACAGCAGATCTCACAGACGGCTCGTGTATGTGGATGATGCTAATAGACCCTGCCTGTGCGTTTTAGCCGGAGGCCCCATCGCTGATAAGCTGCAGCAGGCTTTGATGCCTGTGGCTGACCATGCCACCTGCTCCCAGCCTGACTGGTGGGGTATTGCTGTCAGGACCACCATGGTGTGTGCCGGTGGTGATGGAATCGTGGCTGGATGCAACGTAAGTTTGTTTTTTGTGTGCGTTTGTGTGTGTGTGAGCAGAAAGACATTTATTATATTTTCAATTATGTGTTTTCAGCTATTTTTTTTCTTTCCTTTTTTGAAATAATTATTTCTTGTACAATCTATTTTGGTAATTCTCTATTATGCAACCAGAGGAAATCTGAAAATCAGTGTAAGTAATCAGAGGGTTTTAGTCACCATACTCAGGGTTATCTAGCTGCCAGGAAACAATGTCTCTTGTGTTCCCATTATACCTGGACAAACAGTTATTGTTATTCTGATATTTGCACCTTACCAGTCTCTCAGTAAGCCCTCCCTTCTCTTTCTGTGTCCAGGGCGACTCCGGTGGCCCCCTTAACTGCAAGAACACAGAGGGCGTCTGGGAGGTCCACGGCATCGCCAGCTTCGTCTCTGGTCTTGGTTGCAACTATGAGAAGAAACCCACTGTCTTCACCCGTGTCTCTGCTTTCAATGACTGGATTGACAAGGTAAAAAAGACACACAAACAGATTTACACTTTGTTGTGAATTTACATTGCCAGTTGGACTAAAGCTTAATTTTTCAAATCATAACAAAATCTTTTGTCTTCTCAGGTCATGATGAACAACTAAAGGGGATAAAGATGTGCCAATAAAAAAAAAGACCCAGAAAACTGTGTTTGTCTTGTCTCTGGTGTGTTTGTTTCAATGCCCACCAGATTCACATCTAGCAAGTGAATCATGAGCCTTATTTAGCCACATCACAGACACTGGCTCTGCCCCGTCCTTCGAGCACTGCTAGAAAAAGAAACAATGTCAACAAATGTCCAGCAGGTGTCCTCGTACAATCATGATAGGGAATTGGTTCTGACAGCTTTCCAGAGCAGGATACTGTGTTGAATGACCAATGTTTCTGCTTCAAAAACCAACAAATACATGTGATTCATTGGAAATAGCCCACATAAAACAAGCAGGTGATTCAGACAAAACTGTCCATCTATATGTCAAATAACATCAAGTTGCATACTGGATGATTAGAGTGAATGGTGTGGTGTGTGTCATTATGAAACAGTCACTTTGCATAAAATATGAATCTAATATCTCTGTATGAAAAAACGGCCTGGTTTAACTCTGTGCCCTCACAACAGGCGGCCTTTTTGAAAACCCTAATACTCGGCTGCAAAGTCTATCTTTTCTCATGATAACAGCACTCAGGAGAAGGCTAGAATGGCATAATTGAGATTAACACTTCTGTCAATTTTTTTCCACCCTGTGATGAAACGAGGATGTGAAAGTAGAGGGGGAAAAAATTAAGAAAGAAATGAAATTGCCTCTGACCTCTTTCTTTCCCATCTCACTCTTCCTCCTCTCTTTGTGTCTCATTGGCAAGGCTCACACGCAGACACACACTGATAAGTTTTGACAGGGTAATGGAGGTGTGCGAGCGTCTTTATTGACATGAGAGGCAGTGATCAGACATGACACATCCTGCAAGAGCAAGTCCTAACAACTGTGTGTGTCTGTGTGCGACCATGCACATGCACGTGTGTATATATAAAGAGCAGGAGAGAGGAGCGAGAGACACAGGGAGTTTCACTGTGTCTCAACGGTTCTCTCAGGCTGTTACTGAGTGCTCTTCTCTGATGTGATGAATCACACTTCTGAAGCAGCTTTCTCAGGAGTATCATCCTGTGATCAGTGATAACTACCCCATCTAAGCTCTCATGTAGAGCTGCTCCCTGACTAATTCAGCCTGACTGGGACAAAAAGTGAAGGGATCCGTGGGTATTGACTGTCGACTTTGAACTGCACGCATAAAAATAAATCTACACAACACAGCAACTGCTTTGTTACAATGCACGATACTGATAATGAATGAAATTTGAATAATTTAATACTGAGTGCACTAATTCATCAAAATTGAATAAAATAACTCGGTTAAACATAATTAAACCTATTGATCTGACTTGCAATGTCTTGATATCATTCCAACTGTTAGAGAGGAGCAAAATGTGAAATGTGACATCTACCTGGAGCTGAAATCATTATATTGAACAAATGTATTAACTTGCAGGATAAATGCAGATGCAAGATGAATGAACTAAAATGGTAAATCAGTGCCATTGAAAAAAAAAAGAAAAGAAAGAGCAGTTACATTAATGTAACATAAATGGCATCTAATGTTTCAAGTTTAATTACATTTTTGGCACATTTATGCTGCATTTAATTACATTTATCTAGTTACTACATCATTACAGTCAGTCACTACAGTCATAGTTAATAATTCTACCTGAATTATCAGGAACATACGCACTGTGTATGTAGCACTTTGATTAAACTGCTGCTCTGTGGATCTGATCCATTGCAAAACTTGTCTCAAGCCAGTGATGAGGGTGAGAGTGAGGCCTCAAAAGAAAGCTTTGTCTGTGCCTGAACTCTGTGGGTCAGCGCACCCCACTCCCATCACACGCTCACACACAAAGAGGGAGAGAGACAGGGAGAGCCGAGCAAACTCCCCCGGGGACAACCAGCCAACTGCACTGAATACCAATGAGGGGGGAAAAAAGGGCAACAAGTTTGAAGTTTTTTGCAGCTGCTATTCATCTTTGTAGAACTTGCTTAGCAGTAAAGAAGCTGCTTTGGTCCTAATGCTGTGTAGTTTTGAAATGAGTCTTTAAGCATTTTGTTTGAAAATGATTCACTTTGTTGCACAAAACTCTGAAAAACACAAACCATTTATTTCTACATGTACTATTTTTACATGCTTTGCATAATTTGAAACATATCTAATGCATAAATTGTATTTTGTAAGGGTTTAGTCTGTGTGTTATGCCCAAGTGGAGAAGTGGGAAGAGAAGCTGTTTGAAGTATATGGAGGGCACCTTCAGCTGAATCTGAAATATAAACACTTAGTATTTACGGATGTGCCCCACATCCTTCCCCCTTCTTCCATGTAGCCTGTGCATGGTGTAACACCTCTCTAGTTGTAGCATGCTGCTCTATACTTCTGCTGACAGTATGAGAAGGATCAGACATGTTGGTCTATGCACTGGTCTGACCGCGGGATCCTCAAAGAGGTGAGGAAAAGCCCTTGATGGGATGTTCCAAGAGCGACCTTATATAAATGGCTCAGGAGTAACAGACTCGGGAGGGGAGGGGGGTGGCAGGTGGGTGGGGGAAGGATCGGGGTTGATGAGCAGCCACAGTGACAACAGCATCTCCGCTCTGTCGCCCTGCGCCTGTCAGCAGTCACGGGGAACCGGCCGGGACTCGCTCCGCCAGCGCGACTTCTTTCACAGTCCGGTGCTGACCGCCCGCCGCTGCCGCTGCTCAGCCATATTGCCAAACGGTCGGTTAGAGTTTGGTGACCCACTTCGAGAGAGGCAAAAGTTCCCGCCCCACAGACGGTCTGGTAAAGTTGCTGAAGACCAGTCTGAAAGCTTCATCCCCACCCGTTTTGCAGCTGAGGCGCGAAGGACACAAAACTCCAAACGCATGGACAAGGGACAGCGGAGGGAAGGCTGAGGTAGGCTGCTGTTTATGAGCCTGGGGTACAAGTGGGGAAAAGTCAGAAAAACTAAATCTTTTTCTTAGTTTTATTCATGCCTGCTTGTTTGGGCTTTATGCTACAATATCCAACATTGAAGCAGCATTAGCAGCTGTGTTTCCCCTCCTTTCAGGACAACATGATATTCAATAGCCTGGCAGAAAACTAACTGCTGCAGCCAAGTGGAGTAAATAGTGTCAGCAGTCAACACTGGTTCTCCAACTCATGGAGAAGTTGCGGCCACGCATGCAGCTGGTGTTTTAAAAAGAGATGAGATGAGAAAGGGTGGCTGCACCGTCACATGAGATGGAGGCCACTCATTGTGATAGTATAATGCAAGGCAATGCATTATCCACAACTATTAGCCTTTTCCTCAGGTCTGTGCCCATATGCATGCCTCTGCAAAAGAAAGCATTCTCTTCTGCATGTCGTATTTGCATACATTTACATCAGATTGTTTGCATGTGTACACAATGTGCCTTTATGTGGGTCAATGACACTACTCATGAATGCACATTTGCAAGCACATACCGATGCTGTGTTTTGCTGTTGCATGACTTAATGCTTAACTATTTTTTAATTCAACCACACAACACTGAGTCATTGCGTCACAGATTAACTTATCTTTGAATGGACTGCGGCCTCAGTTGTGTTTTTGTCAGTGTTTGTGTGCTGGGTGTTCATGTGCTGTTCTGCTCTTTGAACCACTGAATCTACCCAAACACATGCTCAGTTATTTAAAATCCTGACTCAGTTAACTGAGGTCAGCAATCACACCAAAGCTCTTTTACTTGTCAATGGCGGTGACACATCAGCACAACTTTTCCAGAATTAAAATGCACAAAGGAAAAGGATTTTGTGTATTAGTAACGTAAATGTTACTCTGACAAATGCAACATAATGATTTCTGGTTACATTTGCTTTTCTCCAGTGTGGTTACTAATTGAAACATAACTTATGGAAATGTGACGATAATAATTGTTGATAATGAACAGATCGTGTGACAATGTTTTCTTGTTATATGCACCACTGAGTGTCTGAAATCAATATAAGCATGCAAACAGTCCTCTGTTCCAATACATTGCTCACGCTCATTCGACTTCTCTCTGTAGCACACACACACACACACATACACATGCAGGCTCTTCCCTATCACCTCTCTGTCATCTGATAGCTCGCACATTCCTCGCTTTTGCTCTAATTGAAATTGTAAACTGGATACGCTACATTTAGTGTCACTTCACTTCTGCGACAAAGTTCCTCAGGATGGCTTGGAAATATTCTGCAAAACTGGGAGGGAAGTTCTTTTTTTTTTTCTTTAACAGAGCAATTCCAGTTTGTGATTGTGAGGGTAATTTTCCCTGCAGTGATGCCACCAGCATCCTGAGAGGGACCCATCTGGTACAAACAGAGACCGACTGCATAAGATGGAGAGCAGATCAAATGCATCACTGCCATCTACTCTGACTTGGAGCTATCCATCTTTATTTGGCTTGGTCATAAAATGCCTATAAAGGGAAGGATCACTTTGAAAGAGCGGGAAAGGACTGTTGCAGTGTATACCTCAGTTGGAGAGAGGTGGAAATATGTGGCCTCATTAGTAATGCATTAGAGGGAAGGGAGAGAGGTATAGAGGCGAGGAGATGAGCTTGAATTTCTATCTGTTAAACTCTGAGAGGGAAACTATTTGCACTCTATCTCATGCTCGAACTGTCTTCTCTCTCTCCCCCTCTCGCTCTCTCACAGGAGTACACCTACGTGACCCATTTAATATCAGCCACAAAACTGGCAACCATATTCCTACATGTTCCTCACGAAAACACATTTCCGCTGAAACTCAGAATAAATCAGTGAGAAAAAGTGCTTACTGGCACCTTCTTTATCAGTTTAATAACTTCATCGTTCTTTGTCGGGTAGAAAAGAACCAAGAATGAAAGAAAATGAAAGATGCTTCAACATGCAACTGCAGACAAAAGGAACTTTATTGTCCTGCAATATTCTCATATTATCCACAGGTTATTAACAAAGTCCCTGAAATAATTTTTTCTCTGCATCTGACACTTTTCTTGTACTGAAATCTCATAATAATGCTCCACTGTGTAGCTATATTAAAGGCCCTTGTTAGACTCAGGATTTGACACTTAAAAGAGTCTTGAGAATAAAACCTACTCATGCATTTTCTGGACACACAGTACGCAGGTTCCTCCATATATAGCATCCACAGGGATAAAGCCGCCTTGGCCTAGTGACTAGCTTGTCAGAGAGAAAGTAATCTTTACTGAGCTGACAGCACTAGTGTACTCAGCAGGTCCATGTGACAGCCAGGTTAACTGTGGCCAAGTGTGCCAAAGCATGTGAGCATGCATGTAAGCGTGCGTCTGGATCCCCTATGCTCAAGTGGGACATTTTCTTGTCTTTCAGGGATAAATGTTGGAATGGGCTGGTTCCAGCTGTGGACCTTAGAAGTCCAGTGAAGCCTGATGTGATCACAGTGAGTCAGGAGGCATCGGTCCAATCGACCATGGAGCATGAACTAAGGATGGGACTGTCTGTGTGGTCCATAGTGGCCATCGTTTGTAACTCTGTGGTGGGCGTCCTCATCCTCATCCTCTTTGTTATCCTCTACAAGGCCTGCAAGGTGCCTTCACACCCAGAGAAAGTGCTCGTTTTCACAGCGGAGCCAGAGCAGAGGAGGGAACAGTGGTATCTGCTGTCTGCACCCTGATCATGACTTGGAGACACAGACTTGAGTTGGAAACAAAATTCAACTTGGTGCATTTGCTAGAGGTCATATGTTGAGCTGCAGTATGTTAGAAGACCTGCTGGACTCTCCTCCTCTTCAACTACTCTCTTTTTCTTTTGTCTTGCGTACGGATCACATCTCTCCACCATCAGCCCCATCTCATCTATGCAAGACAGAGGGAGCTATCTGCGTTAAGAGTTGTGGCAAGAACAACAACAACAACAACAACAACAACAACAACAAGCGAGTCCAATCCTCTTATCTCTGCTGTGCGTCGCTGGGACTGTCCATCTGTCAGTCTCTTTACTTTGCTCTATGCAGGCAGACAATGATCGCCTCCTCTACTCCTTTCCTTTTAATTCTTTCATATGAAACAACTGAAAGGACATGGAGGAGAAAGAGAAAAGACAGACTCAGTTGGAATAGAAGAGTTTGGGGTGGCAGGGTTGGCTGAGAGTCACAATAACATGTCAGAGAAGAAAAAATGTACCACTGTGAGCTCACAAGCTGCAGCAAACAGACAACAGGTAGAAACCAAAAGCCTGAGAGAGTCAGCAAGGAGAGAGATGCTTCCAGAGGAAGTGTGTGAGTCTAGACAGAGAGAGATAAAGGGCATATATTTGGTGGGAATGATAAAGTGCAGGCGAAGACGTGCTTTGATGTGTTGTTTACAGAAAAGGGAGCTCACGGGCTCCTGTTTGACAGTCTCCCCATTTGACACACGCGTCTCTGCATCTACCAATTTGACTCCCACAGGATTAAAAGTAACAGCGTCAATGTTACTTGTGTCCCGGTGTGCCTCTGTTTCAATTTGTGAGCGCCTCTAAAGGCTGAATAATATATTTATAGACAGCTTTCACCAGAAATGACAGACTGTCTGACACTCACTGTCTCACAGCAACAAGTGAGTATTGTATTTATTGTAGTGAATGTACTACCTGTCAGATAATAAATTTGTTTAACAGTGGAAGCGAGATGAGACACATCAGACCGACGAAATGATGACCCAATCACAACTTCAGAGCCACATCATAAAAATAAAAATGGAATTTTGTTTTTTGTCTCGTATACAGTTTGATTTTTGTAAAAGGGCTTTGGAAAAGTTTCTCTTTTTTGTGTTGGAGAAATATAATCTCAGGTATTAGTTAAATAACAGCAGATTGTGTTGTTCTTCATGTAATAAAATTACTATGACACAAAATTAATGCAGAAGTGTGGAGTTATTTAACTGATTCATCTGTAAAATTTGGGAAAAGCCACTGTTTCTTAAGTGTGAAGATTTGCTACTTTTATTACTTTCATTAAGAATTGCTTAACTTTTTCACGATCGATCATTAAAATAACTAACCCATCCTGAATGTACTGGTCTGTGCTCTGTTATCCTGATGACAGTTTATTTTTTACTGATAAATAAAATCATTCAGCCTTGTTTATGACTAATGTGGTCCATGGTCACTGTCTCAATGCTCATTTGCTGTTTTTTCATTAATAACCCACCAAATTCTTTAAACATGAGAGATTAAATTAAACAGTTGACATCAGTTTCCTGCACTGAAGTAATCAATGTGGAACATATTGACCTCAACCCACATCCTGTTGTTAGTCAACTACAACCATATAATCCTTATCTGCTAACAGCGATCCACCGGGGGAAGGAGGGAGGGAACTTTACAGGGTTAACTGCTGTTATTATTTTCTTTGAGTGACAAGCAGCATCTTAATTATACAGAGATTCTTGGATTTTAATCATGATTTCTCTGTTTGCCTTGCACACACATAAAAGCGGAATGAAACTCTACTACTCTACTCTTGTACTATTACTCGAGTGTATTTACAAGAACTGCAATTTTTAGGTACTTGTAGTTCCCATTTTATGCCATGATTCAACCCTACTATATTTCAGAGAAACTAATGTGACACCTGTTTTTCCTCTTACTATACAGATCTCAACCTATATAAAACACCCAAAGACTATCTCATAAAATACAGGAAACTTTGGTTGAATAAATATGAGCAGCTCCACCCTAATGAGCCACAACATGAAAAAAAAAAAAAAATGCAGCTAGTAATGAGACGAAGGGACTGCTCTGTCTACATACCTCATACTTTTTTGACTCTTTAAATATATTTAGCCAATTAATAATATTTTACTATTTGAATGTAGATTTTTTTATATGTAATCTAGTATTTGTAATTTAGGGGTTGGTTTTTACTGATTCCGTTTATTTTAGGGACTTATATGGATGAATTGCTAACACTTTTTGAAGAACTTACAAGATTAGATAAAGAACTGTGAACTTTATTGTGTAGATATACAAGCTGCATGTCCGACAGTACAATTAAATGAAAGCACATGTGTAAAACAGTAGTTTATAGCACATATGAGGCAGATGGTTTGGGCCTTTGGTGGGCTGCTGAGTTGAAACTGCTTGTCAGAAAGCTCCACAGCTGTCTCATGTTTTTCTGCATCCCCTCTATTCATATGCCTGCCAGTTTTTCTCTCACTCTCTCTATCTCTTTGGCTGTCTTCATCTTATTTGTTTTTCTATTCCCACTGAGCCAGACCAGTGCCAAAGCCCTCTAAACTGGCCAGCACAGATCGAGTGATCCACTCTACAGTGAGCTGTTTGGATGTGAAGGTCAGCACATTCTGACTCACACAGCACACATGAGCCACTGCACTGATCTGAAAGCCTGGATCTTCTATTTAAGACAGCTGAAGGAGTTTATTGAGAAAACACTGAATAAAGCACCCATCTGGAAATCCTTCAGTACTTCTGCCCACTACTCTTGTATCGATCATTGCAGGAGAGAGTGTCAAAGTAGTAATACTTCTGTCTGTTACAGTACATGATGTTTTCTGTGATCTCCTCCAGTAGAGATTAAACATGGTTACTGAACTCATCGTCCTCATCAGGCATTACAAAGCAGCAGAGTCATTTCCCTGGTCCTCCAATGGTAGCTGAAATGGAACAGGGTCACTGAACTCAACATGGTGTTATATAATGATCAGAACAAATACTACAGACAGAGAGATTACTAATAAACATACGAGGGGCCAGTAATCTGCAGCTCCATCTGCACCGCTGGAGGGGTTGCATAACCCACATCAGCCTAGTCTGAGTCATGAGCAGTGTGTGTGTGTGTGTGTGTGTGTGTGTGTGTGTGTGTGTGTGTGTGCGTGCGTGCGTGTCTGAGGGATCAAATGCTAATCTATGTTTTGGTCATGTCTAAAAAATAAATATAAATATTTGAGTCTCATGTAATCCCTAATTTCATTTAGTGGCTCCAAGCAGTGTGTGTGTATATGTGTGTGATGTAAAAATGCACAGGCCCCCTACAGAGTCACGAGCACTCATCACAATTACACACAGAGACGCACGGTTATTAAATCGATTCTGACAACAGTGCAGCTCTGATTTCAAAATCCTTATGATTCAGTATGAATGTTTGTTCTGTCAACAGAGGTTTTAATTATAGCATGAAATAAGATGAAATAATGACAGTAATAGGAAAACTTAATCAGCAGGCATGACACTGCAGAAAAATAAAAACTATGAAATAATGTGTGAGGTCTCAAAGAGGGAATATTTAGGAAAATGTCTTTAATCTGCAGTTGTTTTTTTTCAGTGTATCACGTTTCCCCACACTTATATTGTTTGACCTCCACATATGCTGCTATAGTTGCACCTAATGCGTATGCAAGACCAGAGGTATGGACTTGAAACTGCTTGCATTCAGAAGACGACCACACTACAACCTACTTGACCCTGCTCATGTCTCATTATCATTCATCGCTCGCCTGCCTCCTCTTCATGTGTAGAGTTAGACTGCCACCTGCTGGCTCAAGCTTTACCATGCGCACGCCTCAAGTTGTAAGTATGCATCTGTTGTTGGCTGCAGCAGAGGCCCGCTGCTGTCAAAACCTCTCTTCTCTTTTACTGTGCAGCAGAGCATGCCATTGCTGCTCTCTGCTGGTATTACCAGGTAAGGACAATATACAGTCAAAGAGATGTCCTTGACATTCAATGAGAACAAGGTTCACTGTTAATGTTCTTTTGACATGCCATGATTAAAATGTATAATTTATGTGCTCCTTTATGTTCATTTTATTATTTAATTTAATGTTTGTTTATAGTTGGGTGATGAGAGCAACTCTTTACTTAGCTTGCCAAATGTATAGTCATCCAATAATAGCTAGAGGCATACTCTGCACAGATGTACTTTAATTAGTTTACTTAGTACTTATTTACAGAACTATAATATTGACAGTCATTGTGTCTGGGATGTAAACCCTAGAGCTATGCATACAGGGAATGAAAAGAATAGTGCAATAGACCAAATATAAATCCTATTTTGATTAGGTTTTTGTTGACACTTTCAGAGATGCATACTCTCTTTATAGGCGCTGTAGTTCAGTGATGGAAGAAATACTCCCTTATTCTTTACTAAAGCAAAAGTAACACTCCCTAAACTCACCTGAATAAAAGAAGTGAATTATTAAAATGCACTTAAAATCTTGAAAGTAAACATAGTTGCAGTTATTAAGTAGCAGAGTATCCAATATTATTATTATACTAATTACTACTATATAATAGTAAAACTAATAGTACAATAAGTGACGAGTAACTGTACATGTTTTAATGCTGTGCTTGTTCAGGGTGAAACTATTTACTAAGTACCTTGTGTCGCTACTGTTGATCATTTATTCTATAACAAAGATTCATATTATTTCCTCCTTAGACCCCTCCCATTCATTTGTGTCCTTTGTAGTAGGCATTTTCACATGCTCACATTCACATGTATCGCCATTTACCATGTCATGTGATAGGCTGGGATGCTGGGAATCCCCTTTTTCTTTGAATTCAAAATGGACACCATATCAACAAGCATTTTTCTTGGAAAGAGAAGAGGAAGATCAAATATTGTATATCTACTGGAGTTGTCAGATGAGGAGAAAGATGATCATGAGTTTGAACATTGGACAGAAGAAGATGGCGAAGAGCAAGGAGAAGTACATCAAATACATCATACGTTTAATTTTGTTCAAGGCAGTCCCATAATTGGGAAAATATGGTTATGAGTATGGTCAATAGAAACCATTTCACATCCATAACACTGAAATTGCCCTTCTACCTGATGAGTATGTTACTCAATACTTTAACATTGTGCAGATGCATTAATCTGATTCCACTAATAGTTAATTGGGATTGCATTATTGTAAGTAAGTTATAAGTTATATTATAAGTGTTCCTGTTAGTGTGTCATTTTAAAGACTTTGTAGATCTAAATTGATCAATTACAATGTCTCAAAAGTTGATTTAAACATTCATACTGTCAAGTCAGGTCAATTTACATATTCTACATATACACTCACTTGCCACTTTATTAGGTAGACCTTGCTAGTAGTGGGTTGGACCCACTTTTGCCTTGAGTACTGGCTTAATTCTTTGTGGCATAGATCCAACAAGGTGCTGGAAACATTCATCAGATATTTTGTGGAGTGTGGAGTGTTATACAGTACATTATTTGAATATTGTTGATAACATTTGAAGGCTGTAGCAAGTTGAGTTGCATTTTATATAGTAAAAATCATATAGTTTAATGTGAAAATTCAATCTGTAAAAGCAATTATGGATGTCAGATAAAGACAATGGATTAAAAAGTAACATGTTTGTTGAGTTGAGAAGCAATGAATGGAAATGGGTTTATACAATACCTCAAAATTGTAAACATAATGCTTGATTGAATGTAATTAGTTAATTTTCATCACTGTTCATAGAAACAGGATGCTGAGTGATTTCTAGATCTTCATTAAATTTAAGTTGATTATAATCATACACTAATTGCTAATGTAGAAAGCAAGTAAACTAAAACTCAATAAAGTGCAACTATAATTAAAATAAATTCTGCAGGTTATAAGACACTGATAATTTGAACTACAGTCAGGTTCTGTCCCTAATTAACAGAATTACTGGCACTGTAATTAACTAATAGGTTCGTTTGAGTGAGTAATTTATTAATATTTTATGGATATTCCACAGTAGAGATTTTTGTTAATTGTCTTTCCAAGTCATTAAGTGGTCTACTTCTGGTGTTTGTTATAATAATAATGTTGTGAGTATTCACTTATCGGCAAGGTTCGAATTAGCGTTTAAACATGAAAAAGAAGAATTTCCACCAAAATCGAGTCTTCTACAAATTTATTTTGTTTTTGAGGTGGTTTAGAGATCACCATCATCCTCTCATCCTCTGACTTTAGTGAGTGAATAACTGAACTTTAATTGAAATTTAATTTGAGAGACATTTGCTACTCCGGAGGTGGATTAGAGAATATATAAATAGTCATATTGATATTCATCTATAATCAATTTGCAGAGGACTTTGGTCCTCTTCAAAAGGCCCCTTCTGGGTACTCCAACCCCAGCTTGGGATACCCCACCCGGAAGTGGGTGGTGGAGTCACCGTCACCCAACCAGTCACACCACCGTCGACATACTGCCTGCTGGGATGAAGCTCGCTACCGGAGAACTACAGAGACTGTTACTCATCTGAGATCTCTCGCAGTCACGGCGATAACTCGTCGAAACGACCGGTCACCACCATAATCAATCTCTAGGAGAAAGGAGGAAGGAGGCGCGTTGCCAAGATGATGGAAGAAATAGACAGATTTCAAGTGCCGAGCGCCGTGCAGGAGGCGGAGATGCAGGCTGAGATGCAGCCGCTGGTAAGTCACATTTGTTGGCTGCTGTTGGAGATGATCAGTGTTTTTCGCCCCGTTTTCTTATTCAAAAATAATATCACCCCAAGATGCTGAGAGTACGAGGCCTGCCATTCATCCATTGATGTTGTGCTTTGGGATCCCAACAAATCCATCACCTCCCATGCGTAATATCGGCTCATCCTAGCACTAGAGCATTTCTCAGCAAGTTTTTTTGTTTGTTTGGTTTTTTTTTTTTTACTACCAACAGACAGTAAAATGTTTAAATGGCAGTGGGACAAATCGGGGGACAATTCATCTGCCCACACAGCCGACCAATCGTTTCTGTTCCTGTGTAATAACAGCAGCGGCCGGTCTGCTGCGTAGTGAGCAGCATCCGTCATGTCTGGCGAAAACAAGCATCCCATCCCAACACCGACACATCCTCAGCATCCATGCAGCAAGTTACTCCGGCCGCGACGCCACTTGTTTGGCCGTAACGGGTTTCGCGAGCGGCTGCTCAGCTCCAACACGCGCTTTTATGTGCTATTTAAGCACCGTATTTTATTTTCTGAATCAGTGAAATAGTGTAAATGGCTTGGTGGTGCGCTGCGTGGCCTGTAGCGGGGCCCTGGGTTACTGCAGCCTGAAGGGCGGCCTTTGCTGCCCACGGCCGGGGCCGCTAGAGAGCCAGCCAGACCCGGAGCAGTCTGACCTACTGTCTCCAGGCGTCCTCCTACTTCCCTTCATCCCCGCGCCTTGTGTGAAGTGGTTTTCCTTCTTAAACTAGCTCTGTGGATAGAGGATGTATTTCTTTTTTAAGAGTTTTCTAAATTGAGCAACCTGAACAATGCCACTTAAATCCTGTTCAAGTGAGAAATGTGAGCTATATTTATCCATCAGAGGTAACAAAACCTACTTTGTTTGAAAAGGTTCATCCAGTTCACAGCTAGTATGCATATGTAAATATCTAAATATTTTTAATACAAGCTATCCATGCATCATACACCATTATTCATTCATTAGACAGAGTGGGACTCTTCCTCACATGTTTTATCTCTTTATGAACTGTTTGTTCACATTGTCTAGCCATTGAAGGGTTGTCATTATGCATAACAAAAAGACATTAATTATTCATCAAACCTTCAGTAATCCACATTTCTGCTCAACGTTCTATCCATGCCGTCTTCCCATTTGCCTCCAGGACCCGGCCTCGTCCACGGCCTCAGAGGCAGACTCAGACACCAGAGAGGGAGAACCTGTCACTATCAACTATAAGCCCTCACCCCTGCAGATGAAAATAGGTGAGTAAGAGCTACATTTGTGGGCCAAGTGTCTCTGCCTGTGGGAATCAGCATATCATGTAACTGCCTATAAATTCAATGCCCTGAAAAGAGTGTCAATGTGGTATAATCTCTAGATCAGACACAGATACTATGGGGAATCCATTTTCAGAGAACCAAAAGGCAATGTGGTGATATGTTGTGGTTTAATAAAAATCAGTGCTGTTGATCATTTTATATATTAATTCACTAATATCTTTAATATGTCACAGAATGCTGAAAAACACCAATCAAAAGTTCCCAGAGTATAGCGTTGTTGCATCCAACAAAAGGTATCCAGTTTAAACCAATATGAAACTGGGAAATTTTAAAAGCTGACACAAGCAAAGATTTAGAAGCGTTGCATGACGTCACTTAAACAATGACTCAATTACAAAAGCCAGTCATTACTTTTTAATCAATTAATTTTTTTTAACAGAGTAATGGTTTACAGACATCTATGGAAAAAATATATAGGCCCCTCTGGCCTGTTTTATGTTTGAATTGAGTCTCTTGTGTTTATGAAAAGCATCAGTCCTTACAGTCTCATTTCAGAACCTTGGACAGAGTCCAGTGGTTATCAGCAGCTTTTTTATTTTATTCCTTTTATTAACAATTTCTTAGATGAAACCTTTGAAATTAATTATTCAAAACGAGTAAACTTAGAAATGCCTATACAGTCCTTTTAAAATGTAACTCTTGCACCTACATGAGCAGTAAAAATGTCAGACACTATAAAACTCCCTTTTGTTCTTCACCTATCCCATTTGTTGAAAGCGAGACCACAATGATTGTTGTACCTAATATCATCCTCTTAAATCTTACTTGTTGTTTATATGACTTGTAAACAAATCACTATTTTAAAATAAAGATAGTAAATTACAAAATTTACTATCTTTATTTATTTATATATCTTTAAAACATATTCAATTATTTTTGCGTGATTGTTATACATGACATACATAACTTTGTGACCTTGAGATGGAAAAGTACATTTGATGGCCTCTTAAAACTCTCTGCCACCATACCTGTTTTTTTGCCAGGAGCAAGTGGAGTTGCTGGTAAAAATGGTTGTTTGCTAGGAGCTTCAGGTAATGATGCGTTTACACAAGGTTAGAATACACCCATCAGCACTTCTTTCTCATCCTCTCATGTTGGACGGAGGGCAATCTGGATGCTAAAGTGACTCACTATCGCAAAGTACTATTATGAGACTGGACAGGACGGGCCTTGGCTAGCTGGTTAGCATGCTAACTTTAGTAGAGGAAAAGATGCCATAAAAATAGAAAGAAAAAAAAGAGTTAAGACTGACATGGCAAACTGCTGAAGAAAGCTTCTGCTGAGGAAAGAAATTAAGTTTGATGCTGAGCTTGCAAACATACAAAACATACAGTACCTTTGTCTGATGGCAAAATATATTTTAAATACAACATTTTCCAGTGCCAGTTCTTCTTTTCACAACAGCATTATATATTAGGTTATTGTTGGTTCAGACTAGCCTAATAGCATTAGTGATTTATGTTTTGGTCATTGATGAGAATCATTAGCATTCCTTTGTTACTGAATCTACTGTCTCTTTTGGGATTTAATTCACCTCGAACACTGCCCACTCTGTAAACAAAAACTGATCTGCCCTGATGTCAGGTTCAGAAACAAAGGATGCCATAGAAAATTGACTGAGTAGAAATAATTCCCATTCCCTGATCTTCACACTTCCTGATTAGTGTGTGTTAAAATTACACAGATTTATTCTTTTGTAAATTCGAAACCTGAGCAGACTTTCACACAGTTTGTAGTGTGAGAAACATGAAGCTGAAAGAATATTTGAATATTTAAGAATATTTGTCTTACATTTGTCTCATGCTTCACATCGGCAAATCGTAAAGGTTCCCTGACTCATTTAATAATCTTCTTAAAAGCAAATTTTAACATTTCAGTAGATGGCATTAGTTCAACCTTATTCCATCATGTTTTGTGCCATTCAGGTGTCATTTCAAGCTGAACTGATGTGTGTGTTCCTGTGTCTGTGAATGTTGTGCAGAGAAACAGAGAGAGCTTGCTAGGAAGGGCTCGTTGAAGAACAGCAACACAGTAGGTAGTCCAGTCAACCAGCAGCCCAAGAAGAACAACGTCATGGCCAGAACACGGTAAGGAGTGAGCGCTTAGTGAGGTCTTAGTGGAGAAAATGAGACCTCCATCTTATTGATTGACGGTGTCTTTGAGATGACAGTATTTATGACAGATTGTTACTTTTTGTGATAGATTCAAATTGAGTCCTTATTCAGCTAAATTATTTGGTTATCTTAAGGTTTTGTGTATATGCATTTTCTTGTACAAAATCCAAAATAGGTTTGAGTGGGCTTGAATAGATGAGTTTCATCCTCATGTCCGTTATGTTTCTCTGTGTGAAGAGCTCTAGAGAAAACTTGTTTCATTGATTCGGGGTTTGTAAGATGTCTGAGGAATTAAATCTCTATCACATCTCTGTTGTTACTCAGTTCATCTGTGACATTGTCTCCGGGCCTGCTATGCTTTTCTTTCTGCATCTCTGTCAGTCCTTACTCACCTCTTCCTGTTAGTAATTTTATATTCCTTCCTCCACCTCCTCTTCTGTTACATGCTATTTCTGCTCCTATGATCATTTTCCTCTGTTGTCTCTCTGTGTTCTCTCTCCATAGACTGGTAGTGCCCAATAAAGGCTATTCCTCTTTAGACCAGAGCCCAGATGAGAAGCCCCTGGTGGCCCTAGACACAGACAGGTGAACACCCACACAAATGCACACATAAAAATACTTGCCTCCTTGATGAACACGCAAATAAGTTAACTTGTGTTGTGTTTTTTTTTTCCAGTGATGATGATTTTGACATGTCTAGATACTCATCATCAGGATACTCCTCTGCTGAGGTGAGATGTGTAACAGTGCAGATACATACAACTCCACACTCTGCATCCTTACCTCAAATTTACCCTCTCATTCACTCCATCACTTCTTCCTTCCATTTTCCACGACTGTCAAGAAGCCAACAGTCAGGATTTTATAAGCCTTGAAGCAAGCACATTTTTGGCCATCCTGCTTATCCATGTTAATTCTCTAGGCCCGTGCTCTCCCTGCAAGTGTATGATTGCACTGCAGACGCACCTGCACACACAGAAGGAAACAAATGAAATGTCATCTCCGGGTGTCTGCTCCTGCAAATCCTGTTTTCAGCACTGCTGGAAATATAATAGCCAATCACAGACACATGGTCAAATTTATTACCAAGACAAATTCTCATTCCCACCCTTAACATCAGCCTTTTGTTGCTGACAAGTCCAAACTTGAGGTATTATATTGAGGCTTGTATTAATAAACCCACAGGTGTCCAGATCTTATTTGTTTTTAGAAATAATTAACCCATACACAGCAAATGAACCCCACTTTAGTCATTCACTGCTGTTTCTTAGTACAAGCTAAAAAGTTGCGATGTGAATTAACAAAATTGTTTGTGTAGTACATTACAGTATACAGTCTATCTACAAGTAGACAAGAGAGTTAGCACATAAAAAGGTAACTGCTGGAACATTAAAAGAAGATATTATTTCTGCTTCTGTTTTGCATGCAAACAAATGGATTGTTTTGCTAAAAAATAAAATAAAACTAATAGTAGAAAAAATTACCTACAAGATAATCATCCAATTACAATCCTCACAACCATCTAAATAATATTGCAGTAAGTCACTTAGCCATGGTTACCATTGTAACCATGGCCCGTGTCACCAGTCATTTCGCACCATGAACCCTTGTTGTTGTTCCTGTTGTTGGTGTGGTTGTTGTAGTGCAGCCTAGGGGGTGAGGGTCTATTATGTCCACATTGACATCAAGCTAGCACTTTATATGACATTAAAACACACAAGTTTTTTTAATGTCCTCGCCAAAGAAACTCATAAAGGAGCTATTTGTGAGTGTTGTTGTTGCTAGCCATCTTTAGCATGGACAGGTGTTTACTTACCAGTGTAGAAGAAACGTCGCGAGTAAACAATTGTGTTGCTTTCCACCACTGGAAAGCAACACACAAATGTTAACTCTAGCCTTTATCTCGGCTTTTGCTCTGCTGAAGCACGCTAACCGGCTAGTAGCAGCTAATCTCGCTACTTTCTGATAGCGTCTCACTGTTCACTGCCTCCCTCCAGTCGCGCCTGCGCATAGGACGTGTTGTTATAAACTTGCATGAGAAAGACAACAATGGCATTAGTTGTTTGCCAACCGGCATTAAAAAAAAAAAACAGAATAACAATAAGATGAAGACAACAATGGCCAAAGCTTTGTCAAGCTCTGGTCAAGCTACAATCACCACTAAGTACTCGGCGTCAAACACCTTTCAATGAATAGCTCAACACGAGACAGTGGACCGGTTACTAGGCAACCAGTGAATCCAGGAAGCTGCTGGTACCAGATAACAACGGTCCAGCACATAATCCTCACATAATACGGCGAAGTGTCAATTATTAATTATATTAAGCGTTTGTACAGGTTAAACAAATAACATATAACATGTTAATGAGTGACTTAGATGTTTTCCTCTGTTTCCAATCTTTAAACTAAGCAAGGCTAACTGGCTGCTGGCTGCAGCTACATGTTTACCATACAGACATGAAAGTGGTAAAGGTAATGTCGCCTTTTCACCAGGCTAATGCAGCACATTGGCCTCAGTAAGCACTGTTTCTTTGGCTCTTCCCACGCTCATTGTTTATATACTTGGAGCGACAACAACAAATGGTAACAGACACAGAGAGAACCAAGTCTGAACCTGACCCAAGTTCAAACAAAATGTGCAGACATATTATTAGGTTTGAGATGGATAGCCACACCCGACACACCATGTGCAAATCATGAAGCTAATGATGGATTGACGTTACTGTAATCAGTTGTTGCAGTAACAAAGAGTGAAAACAACAGAAGCATGCTCTTTAGCCTGATACTGGTCCTTAGCCCAGGGCTTGGGACACATTACTGTAACCCATTAATCTCTTCTGTCTATTGCCACCTCTCCAGCAAATAAATCAGGATCTGAACATCCAGCTGCTGAAAGATGGTTACCGCCTAGATGAGATCCCAGACGATGAGGACCTGGATCTGATCCCACCCAAATCAGTCAACCCTACCTGCATGTGCTGCCAGGCAACCTCCTCCACCACCTGTCAAATACAGTAACCCCATCCCCCTGACCTTCTGCCCCCTTCCCCATTCCACACAACATAACCCCTGATCTCCATCTGCTGTGAGTTTACTTCGCTGCTCAAGCAGTGACAGTGAAACATTGGTAGAATATTGTAATGACAGATAAGTGCTATGACGATAATGACAATGACAAATAATCAAATTAACATATAGAAACTTTGGTTTAAAATATAGGAGAAGAAACATATGTGAAAAGATTGAATATGTATTTAAAATATGATTAAAAGTGGTGGTTTCCTCCTATGGTAGGACGTTGAGAGCCCTTCTCCTGGTGAACATGATGTAACTTAACACACTGATGGTAGTAGACAGTAAACAATGGGTCAATTGATGCTGTAAAGTGATTTCAATTTCCTTGAAGAATAAGAGACATTATCATATCTGCTGACTCAGCTGTTCTGCTTACCTGAATTCTAGGCTGCATTTTTCTATTTTTTTTGTTTTGTTTTGTTTTTTAGCTTTTATTTAAATGCTTACTTTTTTTAAACTTGAGGGATCGGTATGATTGTATGTGTTTATGTGGAGATATTTGAGAAGTGTGGTCTGTAGTCTTGGTACTCCAAATACAGGATAGTTGGTACTGTATTCATTTTACTCTACAGGGTTGTTATGTAGCACAGGGCATGTCATTGCACTCATTCACACCACCTTCAACACTTGAGCTTTCTTTGCCCTTCTGGCTTGAGATGTTTCATTACACAGTTTAGGGATGGATGTAAAAACATCAATGGCTGAGGAACAAATTGCATGAAATACCAGACTGAATAATTGAATTGAAAATGATAAGCAAGTAGCTTGTTGCACATATGATTTATACCCCATTTCTGTTGTGCAATTACCTGCTACTGTTGTGGCGCTAGCTTGATTTGTATTTCTTTTATTTTGCACATTGTTTTTTTTTTATTTCAGGCACATATCTGTGTAGTCTTTCCTGCATAGCAGTGACAGTGTCTTATCTGAAATGAATGGTGTCAAAAGGGAAGATCACACGTCGTTGCACCAACCTTTTAACATGATTCCCATGTCATCAAGGCCAAAGGGACTTGAGGGGTCTTTAGACAGATTTTTTGAGCAAGTCTGTTGTGTTAGGCCTCCCTCACTATATGTTTTTTCAGTCAGTGTCACAGACCCTGATGATCATTGGACACTCCATCCTCCCAATTTCTAATCTTATCTCCATTAAGGGAGCACACAGGTTCAGACAGAAAGATTTAATTTCTCTTCTCTCTCGCACACACATACTGTATATGCAGATGCATGAATACAGACATACAATGCCAAAATAAAGAGTGAGATGGCATCTATTTGTCTCTTTTGACTTATAGGTTGGAAATTGTTTTTTAATTGCAACATCAAGGATCACTGACTTTGAGCACTAATATTCTTCATTTATGATCCTGCCTTTCTTAAATCAGTTAATCATTTGCGATTGGAGTATGCCTTAAGTACAGAGTTTAAAAGTTTAAAAGATGTGTATTTATTCCCATCTTGATAATTTAGTTTATTTGAACAGCATTTGCTGTCTATAAAGTTATACTTTTTTTTTTACACTTAGACAGGTAATAATTGTTTTTCTTTGGTTTTTCCTTTTTTAAATGATTTTCTTGTATTGTAAACACTTCCATTCCAGTATTTAACAATGTTATTGTTATGTGCGGTGTATGAAAACAAATAAACACAAAGCTAATGGAGTGCACCCAGTGTTACTTTGATGATTTTGTTACCCCTTCTCTGCACTATATTGAAATTGATATTAGAGAAGAGGATTTCCTCGTATATGAAACACAGAAAGCTTCACGTTTGGGTGTTTGAAGTAAGGAGCACATGTTTAAAAAGAAAAAATATTTTAATGTTAAAACTTAGCAGTTATTACACAGCTATATATATTGCAATAACATGGGGTCTGCACTGACAGTCCCTGATTACAGTACAGTAGCATCAGAAGTAAGGGCTCCGACCTGAAAGGCACCAACATCTAAT
Organism: Rachycentron canadum; assembly: GCA_038496675.1. Classification (NCBI taxonomy): domain Eukaryota; kingdom Metazoa; phylum Chordata; class Actinopteri; order Carangiformes; family Rachycentridae; genus Rachycentron; species Rachycentron canadum. Next base: position 16,486,462 of record CM076654.1, read on the forward strand.
CACAGTTGTCATAATGCCAGAAACGAGCCAGATGCCAGAAACATTTCACTTTACAAATGTGTGTAGTTTGTGTTCTAGATTAACTAAACCTAACTTTACGCTCTACACTCTTATCTGGATGCTTGAATGCATTATGTGGCAAGTATAAAAAAGAAAATTAATGACATCATGACATGACATGTTTCTGGCTCCTGTAGTGGACGACCTCTCATCCCATTAGTAATATTATAAAAGATTATCAGACAAATAAAAAATACATTGTACCAAACAAATACATACAAACATGCTACATGATGGAATTCACTGATTCACAAATAAACTAGTCTGAAGAGTGTGCTGTAAAATGCTAGGACAGAAAATAAAAAAGGTTTTATGACTTTCTGTTGTGAGAAATGTTGTGCTTCCACGTCACCACCAGGGGGTGTAATACTAACTGAAATGACCATGCATCACATTATTCCCTGATAAAATGCAGTCCAGATACAGAGTAAACAAAAGTTAGTTTCAATGTACAGCAACTGGCACTGTTGGTATATATAAGAGACAGCCATTGATATTCAAAGTTTTGAATATCAACATAAATAATCTGACAATGTTCATTCTGGTTTTATGTCCAAAGATTGAAAATGTAGAAATTCCTCTCTGCTACAAAACCCTTAAAAGGCACAGACATTCCTGTTTACAGTTTACACACTTTTGCTAAACATTATTCGCTGTGGTCTTTGCACAGAAAACGGAAAAAGTAAAGCTTCCACTTAACCTTTTAAGGCTTTACCCTGTAATATGTTTCCTGTACTACTGACCCAATGCAAGCCTGAAAAAGTAACACAAAAGATTAACTTTCTTTACGCATGAGATTTGATTATGTATTATGGTCTTGCTGTGAGTACTGTAGAGGAGTTTTGGTGCAATTATTTGCAAGTTCATCATCATGTGACAACATTTATGTTTCAACACAAGAAACACACTGCCCATACCTAAAAGCTCACAGTAAACCTGATTTACTAAGTCGGTGACCAAATGTATGAAATTAAATATCCAAGCCCTGTATATATCTATATTATAGCTTTGTCTTATTACTCTCTAATAACAGTTAACTACAGTATAATGAGTATATCATCCATTTGAAATGTGATCTGTTTAATCTATTTACACGATAATACTGCTATACTGTACATTTCCCTTGTTTTGAAGAATAACTGTACAAGTGGAAGTATGCATTTATCTTTGCAGTTATGACATTCATTAAAGGACTATTCCCAAAACGTTTGACACATTGGGAATATCTCAGTTGCAAGATTTTGTTTCTTCACCAGCAAAAGATGTCTGCAATGCAAAGTGAAAACAGATTGTGTTTTTGAAAAACTATATACGTGGATTGCAATTTATCACACACCAAAAATTACAAATGTCAAAACAACTAGACCTGTCTGACAGACCTTGGATAACCCATAATAAACACCAGTCACCTCAGGGAGGAAGAGGCCGAAGCTCTAGTATCATTACACTCAGGTTAAAAATGTTTCTGTTTGCTGTTTTTCAATGTTACATGCGTAGCAAAAAACTCTATGAATAGTGGTCTGGTTGGTTGGGTTGTCTAGCTTGAAGGGATTTGCATGTAGGTGCACATACCATATGTGTGAATGTGTCCATGTTTATGTAAGCCTCTGTGTCAACTACATGTACCATTACGTATATATGTACAGTATATACTACAGTAATTAACAAGCTGGGTGCGACTCACACCCCAGCAGGGCTTTGGTCACCAGAATCTGAGGACATAGACACGGAGCAGCGGCGTCTCTTAGCCGCACTGGAGCCCTGGAGCATGCTGGGATGGAAGCCTGCATGTCGCCGGGCATGTTTAGTCAGGTGGTCGCTCCTCATGAAGCACTTGTCACACATAGGACAGTTGAAGCGTTTCTCGCCCGTGTGTGTGCGATAGTGACGTGTCAGTTCATCTGATCGAGAGAACTTCTTGCCACACGCGGACCAGGTACACTCGAAGGGGCGCTCACCTGAGGAAAACACACACACACACACATTTTGCATTACTACTCTTTGACCACATTTACATAAGTGCCAAACTTGACCCCTGTGTTCCTTGTTTGTGAAACAAAAGACCCTATTGTTGTACCTATGTGTAGAAAAATAAATATTTATTATAATTTTCATCCAATACTATTACTGTTTTGAAACAGACAGGGCTGAAAGTAAGAGGAGGAGAAGATACAGATCTGACATTAGCTTTTTTGTGGCACATGGAAATTATAGTTATTTCCGCATAAACAGCATTTTCTGGGAACAATAACCACGCAGATTGTTTTAGAAATGGTGAGTAGTGATAAGAGCCTCGTGCATTAAAAACAAGAAAAGCAAAAGCAAAAAAAAAAACTATGGTTACCCCCACCCCCACTCCTCCTCCACGTGCTCTATTGAACCACATGTCTGCTCTTGTTTACAACCCGACGCGAGGGGAGTGGAAAGGGATGACGTATGAGGAAATAGTGGTGCAGGGAGGGTTACCTCAGGATAAGAACGTGTGGGGACAACAGTGTCGCAGTGACCTGCATGTGATTCATGAGCCAATATGTCGATGTTTACTGCCGTGTCACTCGCTGTTTTTACCGATTATTACCATATTACCATTTTTTTTAACACAAATATAATAAACATTGAGACACACACTAAAAAAAAAACAAAAAAAAAAAACAACTCAATCTTATATGACAACCCGCGAGGAAAAACGATCATTTGAGACATTATTGGGATACCATCATGCGCGTCAATAGCACATTAAAGTACAACCCCCTCCCCTCCCCTCATCCCACACACACCCTGGTCAGTCACACCCCCAGCAGGGGCGAATCCATGGGACCACCTTTCCTATAATCTGTTATTCATTTGCGACAAGCCGTGGTCTCCCATGTCACTTTACGCGCACATGTGTGCGGCTGTGGGCCTGACCCCCACCACCGAAGATTTTTTTCTTTGGTCTTAAATGGTGACTTCATAATGACATCAGTATAACTGTTATTAATCTCTTACAGCAGGTCCTCAATGCTCACAGGCTGCCATGTCAATCATCTTCTTCGACACGTTTGACGTCCTAGAAATAGCCAGTGTGCTTTTCTCAGTGATGTCAACGTGCGTCTGAAATTAAAAATAATGAAGCAGAAGTGACGCAGAGCGGTTTCGCTGTCGTCAACAGAACCGAGCCCATTAGTTTCGTAGGCGTGTCTCCCAAGTTGCTGAGCAGAGCTTCCTCTTACCGGTATGGACCCTGAGGTGGGCTTTGAGGTGGGAAGACTTTCCGTACATTTTCCCACAGCCGGTGAAGGGGCAGCAGTGCTTCTTCTCAGGGGACTCCTGTCTCCTGGCCACCGCCGCCCCCGCCTTCTTGTTCTGGGACTGTTTGGTTGCCGCTGGGCCTCGACTGTCCCCGGGGTTCAACCGGCAACTCCCCCGCTCCACCTTCTCCTGCGTGCCGGTGTCGCTGCCCCCGAGACATCTGCCGGCCCCAGTGCCGATAACATTGGGGTTGCATTTGTTCAAGTCCAGTAAAATCATTGCCACCATCAGCAAAGTCCTGTTCTCCTGGTTCTCTTTCAACGTGTCCTCTGTCCGCCCCGGTGGTCGGCTGGGGACAAAGTCTGCAGAGACGTCAACCTCCGACATCACTGTAGCGGATCCAGATGAAGAAAGGAAAAAACTGCTCGAGAGTAGCTATAGACTATATTAATAAAACAACCCGAGCAAACGGATGCAATAAAGTAATCAAACCGCAGTCTTTCCCGAAAACATGTGGTTAACCATCCACACGTGTCGTCTTCAATGTGACTATTCCGCAAAGGCTGCGTTTTCTTGTTGAGGTTGCAGGGCGGATAAATAAACACACCCCCTCCCAAGGAAAGATAGCAGTTTGAACCGTTTTTCGGCCTTTTCCCCTCTCCGTGTCCTTAGACTCCCTTTTTTCTGAATGACGAGCCTCTAAAACTCAGCGTTTGCCGACTGAGCTATTGTGTGTGCGTTTATGAGCGCTGCCACACATGCGTCAACTTGTCCTATTTTACAGCGAGCAGCACTTCTCCCAACTCCAAGAAACAATTTCGCGGAATCCCGCGGTGTCATAATAAAACGGGGCTGTGATTGGCTGAGGGGAAACGTGACTCGTTTTTTGGAATCGCCTATTCACACGAGTAAGTGATCGGAGGATCGACCAATCAGACGCGGGGAAATGGGCTGAACCAGAAAAATGATGCCTTCAAGTAGCTCAGGTGATCGGGAAATGTGAGAACCATGGTCAAAATAAATGAATGGAAAAATATACACACACAATTTAATTTAATTTCCAAAGTGAAGAGTTTTAATTAAAGATGGAAAAACAAAATTTGCATCATGTACATCAACCTGATCCTATTTTTGCTCTGTATTCGCAAATTCATATTAAAAGTATCATCAGAAATGATCAGTTTGGATTAAATTACTGTCTGCATTTAGTGTGTGTGCTAAATATGTACAATCCATTTTCTTTTTTTGTGTTTGTGTGTTTAAATTTATCAAAAGATGCAGAGTCACAGTTTTATTAACACTAAGTTTAATAGTACTTTCTTGAATTGATGCCACTAATGGAAGAGCAAATAAATGCTGTGATATATGAGCTGTTCATTGATTGTATTATGAGGAAGACAAGATGGAGCCCATAAAGATTCCCACCATGTTACCCACTATTTTTACAGACCTGCTTTACATTTAAACCTGTTTATTCTCTCACTCTAACTCAAAGTATATGTTTCTCTAATGATTAAAAACTCTTGTTACCGGGTCAATTTTGACATTCCCCATCATAGACATATTTTTGACGTCCTTTAAAAGAGGCACCTGAATGCACCACCACAAAGGGAGGCGTTGGGTAATTACAGGTCACGCCCCCAATCCCACGCTGTACCCTCAAACGCTTTATGCAGAGTTAACCTCCTTATTTTATAGTTTACATATGTTTAGTGTCATATTTGCACAGTAACTTTCAAGGGGATAGCATTTAACATCTAACATGAGCACGACCACGCTGGTTTTCACAGGATAAACATTTATTTCATTCGAGAAAAAAAGACAATAGATTTGAGAGCTGCTCAAGAGGAGCATGAACACATGCATGTCCCTTAGATTAGATGGACTTCTACATTATGTCAGTGGCCAGAGGATGTCATGGTTCAGAGGATTTGTTGTGACTGTTTGTAGAGACTGAAGGACATCCTTGATATAAAGGAGCCTGTGGTAGCTGTTTTTACTGTATGTCACACATACAGTTCCTAATCAATTTGCTCAAGGAAAAGTATGAAAGCAGTTCACATTTAAGGTATGTAATGAGGCAGCCATTTTGGGCACCAGTCTTTCTAAATGGATTGTATACCTAATGTATATAATAAGTTTATAATGACTCGTGCTTTTTCATTTAACACATCCCTGTAATTTGAGATAATTCTCCGGTTTGTTGTTAGAAGTTGTTAGGTGTCATCCTCATATCAGCAGCTGCAGTGGCATCTAACCAGAGCAGGCAGATTGCTGTTTAGGTGATGACACATACATCTGTGTCATGGGGTTTGTTTTCTCTGATGTAAACCAACCCAACCAGTGTGGCCCATAATGCATTAGCTCAGGACAGGTCTCACTTTGTGTCCCAGTTTCACAGCCATGGTCTGTTCCTAAATTAGCGCAGTCCTCAACTGTCCTCAAAGCTACACTTGAAGTCTTCAGTGCCAGTGCGAACTCACACTATGATGTTGGTTTATGTTGCATGGTGGTCAGTGTTTGTGTGTGTGTGCGTGCATGTTTTCTTTCTTGCAAAACAACAGAGGTGAAAAATTAAGATAAAAGTAAAAGTAACATTAGATTATCTATATCCATTTGAAACAGTCAACTAGTCCTTTGATCATTTCCCCCACTAGCATTTCCCCCAAAGTAAAAAGCACTGTTGTTCCTGGGTTTACAGTTTATTTGCACTTTCTGTGTAGAAATCCATAATATAATTACCTGCAACACACTGCAACATATACATCTTTGTTGTAAGAGGACTTGACAAGGCATCATGATTTAAATATCAGTACTCTAAAGCTTTACAAGCATGAATGTGACAACAAGTTACAATATAATGGCATGTGTCATAACTGCTCTATGTGTTAAGCCTAAAATGTAAGTGTAATGTAACTGTAAAGGGTGGAGACTGTAATTAGGGCTTGCTACAGTACCTTAATGTTTGCTCTGTGTCGGTGTCTACTCTTTATCATTCCAAAGTATAAATTATGTTTCATGGAGTTTAGGTATTTACACATAAATGTCTGTGAAAAAAAAGACAAATAATTACTTACACATCAAGATATCTTCATGACTGTTATGTTCTATACAGTTTGACTGGTGGAAACAGGTGGACAGATATGGGAGTTTTGCAGTTACTCATATATAAACATGTTACACACTCACTCACACTCATGATGTATGGCCCATCTCAACATGATGTTTCCTAATCCAAGACAGTGCTAAAACTTTGATGCGTGAAGGCTGTCTCTTTCCACCACTTCTAGTCCAAGTGTCTGCTCTGCGTTCTGTGTATGAGTGTGTATGAGTAGCCTGGCGTCAGGATCAGTAAATAGTGTGATGATTGTGTCTTCCCTCTTTACGGGAATCTCACTTCACTCAAAGCAACAGTGAGCTATTCTGAAAATATCACAGCAGAACCACACTGTCGATTCAACATAGTTACACAAAACAAGTGTGTTCTCACAATAACTTATAACCTAATGTGACAAATGGGTCCATAGAAATAGATACTGCAGACCAACTCCTATGATGCATTTCTATGGATATTTACATCATCATAGACTACAATGTGTTTCAAATGTAGAATTTCTTTAACATATTACAAGTGATTTATTTGCATTGGTCTATTAAAAATGCTTTTATATGCACATTCTAATTAACAACCTACTAAAGAACTTGTTATCAAGGCAGAAATTTCTCCAGTTAAATAGTCGGGGTTGATCATTTACACACAGCGGCCGCAGACTTCTGGAAAGTGTAAAGTGGACCTGCTAATCTTGTCTGACACACCATACATGCACATTCATAAGCCTATATATATATATATATATATATATATATATATATACACACACAAACACACACACACACACTCTCTCTGTCTCTGTAAGAGAGATGGTAATGCAGTCAGTGTAACATGACCCGCAGCCAAAAAAAAAAAAAAGCTTCCAGTGCAGTGGGCGGTTCATTCATGGACAAAGTTCCTTGAAAAGCCTACTCAGTTTTGGGGGTGGTGGGATTAAGCAATGCTGCCTAGGGAAGGTTTTTTTTTTCTTGACGTGACCTGGATTCTGGCTGTTTATGTGAATGCAATTTTGCATTCTTATGTGTCCTGCGTTTCTCTCAGAGATACATCACCCTGTGTGTTGAACACGGGGTGAGAGACAGACAGAGAAAAGTGCCACTCCTTTCCTTCACAACTGCAAAAACAATCTCTTCACTCGAGGCCACATCCCGCCCACACTGCCTGCAAGCGCATTCATCGTATTGTCCACTGTTCACACGGTTTGACCAACAAAATGCTCAGGAAGGGGAAGTTCGTGTTGATCGCAGGGGCGATAACGAAGTCCCTGTTTGAGCACCACGGATGCTCTGAGAGGCCAAACGCTGCGGACACTTTTCGCCCTCTTCCCCTGATCCCGCACTTAAACTCCGCCTCCACTTTGCTCGAGTTGGTGGCAGAACCCCCCAAAATTTCCAGGAAAAAAAAAAAAAAAAAATCAAGCTGATACGGGAGGGGTGGCCGGACACATTTAGCCCACGGCCGCCCTCCCGCTCCTCCTTCAGCGGAGCAGTAAACATTTCCCTGGAAGAGGAGGCGCCGCCGCTGCTCCGCACTTCCCTTCTCTCTAAAGTGCAAAAGTTCAAGAGTGCGCGGTGCATCTGGCTGGATCATGTTGTTGTGTTGACATGTTATGGTGATTGTGTCAAAGATGAAGTTGTTTTTTGAGTGTGCCTGCGCGTGCGTGTGCTGCAACAGAGATAAGTAGGGGGCACGTGCGTAATCCCAGTACAGAATGTTCCCTTCCACGTGCGCAGTATGAGCTGACGCGCCGGCGCTGACCCCGCTCCCTTTATGAGCACCCTCACACCCACAGGACGGGCTGGAGGTGCCGGTCCGGGCGGCGGCCTCCTCTGCGGGCGCACTACGCGCCGAGGGGCTGCGCTCTGTAATGGCGACCCAACAGATACAGGAGGGCGGTGTGAAGCCTGTAAAGGGTTAACAACCATGTGACTGGTGTGAAGTCAGTAAACAGAAAAAAAAAAAGGAAGAGTGTGTATGCGGTGGTGGAAAATAAACATGTACCTTTATTAAGGCGTGTACTTGTTAGATACTTTCCATGTCACGCTGCTGTAGCTTCACATCACATATGACCATGTTAATCCAGCTAAGTCATGCAGGCTGGATATATGTCCAATAGTACACCATAGAGGGCCCACTGTTAGGACAATATGTAATGATAATGATACTGGACTGGCTAATCTTACATTTCACTGAGGCTTCAAATGAGTTTTAAATGCAGGACATTTACTTGAAACAAAAGTGGGCTATTACTACTTTTACTAGGGACTTGACTGTTCCACAACTATATCCATGAGGATGGTGAAATTTATTGAAAGGCTAAAAATGTGAAGCTCTGTATCAGGTATAGATTCATCTCCTAAGGTGATTTTTGTTGCCACGTGTAGCACTGCCAAAGGTGACTCAAGTATTAAAAGGAAAGGAAGGGAATGTAGGGCCAAGCAAAGAGTTTGCACAAATGCATAGGTGGTAAATTTACTGCTTTTTTATTGGGTGTTAAACAGACTGGCCGGCCTGCAGAGGTATATGAAGAAAAATTAACGGCAAGAAAGCTGCCTGTTGTAAAATATGTGTAGTAACCATACTTTCCAGTGGACAAAAAGTGGTAATTGTCTCACCACAGGTTGAGGTTTTCACCTATGTGATCAGCTCAAGGCTGTTTTTGTGCCTCGTGGTGGTGGGACAGGTTTTCACAGTGCAGCAGCACCTGTCCCACTCATCTCACCAGCAGCCAATGGGAGGCTGGGGGAGGTGGCAATGGCAGGCAGTGGGAGTCTGCCATTCTGCCATAACTGCAGAACTGCGTGTGCGATGTGGCTCATTACTTGGTGGTTTACACTCTGTGAGGCTTTGTTGTTTTATGAGATCTACAACACGGAGGTTAACAGCTCTCGCCCCCACTTTGTAGCTTACATCATAAAAAGGAGTGAAAGAAATGCAGATGTTCCAGATGTTTAGGGTAACGATCCAATGGTAATTTAAATAAATATGATGAGTGTTTTTTCCCTACCTCTTCCTTTAGATTAAGTCATTTATCATCATTGTAACTTATTAAAACAGACATGATTGTAGCAAACACACTTCTAACTACGACCACATTTGTCGCATATACAGACATACACAATATAAATCCTTTTGTCATTAATTGGTTAAAGACCTGTAGTAAAAACAGGCGAGACACGGAGTACCAATCTATTTAGTTGTTTATTTAACAATGCATGCCAGACATGATCCTATTCACATTGAAGAATACAGATTTGTATTTGCATCCAAATACTCACTACTTTGATTTCATGTTATAATCTCGCTCTATCTTTCTCTCAGTCATCTTTACAGGTCATCTCTGTACACTCTGAGTGGAAGAACTGCATGCATTTAAAGGACATTACATAAATTGTGACCAGAAGGGGAGTAAGTCCCTTTCGGTTGTAGATGTACAACATCAGCAATTATTGCAGAAAAAAACATACGTGAGAAACTCTCTTTATCTTATGAGTGACAGCTTGTCATCGGAGGGAAGCTGATCTGTTGATTATCATTATATGCTCATGATTTCACAAAACTGTAAGTTACAGTATAGGAAAATATTTAAAAAATATTGTACATTGAGATTCTGTTGGGTTGTGTTGTGTTGGCATGCCTCCCTGTCATTCGTGGATTCTCGCACAGTTCATGTACTCACACACTTACGCACACATGCACAGCTCCTGTCGATACCTTCCACAACAGCCATGTCAACATATCACAAAACCATTAGAGAATAAAGTACATGTTTGATGTCTCATAATCCTTACTGTAAGGATAAAGAAATTAGAAAAGAATATTTTCATTTTTTAACACATCAGGTCAAATAGAAGGGCCGAAACTCTCAGTTTGACACAGACATCTGTTTTCACACTTAGTCATGCAAAACTGAGTTGAACTGTACGACCTTTGCTTGGTTAACCCTGTTTGCTACAGCTGTGTAGACAACAGGTCAGCAGAGCATGGCTGAGCTCATTTCCATTTGGTTTGGCAAATTTTGGTTTGGTTCACTATGTAAGGGTCAGCTGTGCATGACCAAAGCCTTCGCTATCAAAACACAACTCTCCATAAACAACGTCCTTATTGTTTGTACTGTGGGGAAGTTGAACTTCTCTCAGTAAACAAGTCAGTCAGGTATGAAGACATTCATTCATACACTATTGCCATTTATCAAGACATGGAATACAAAATGTATAGATTCTCTAGGATCCACAAAGCTTCTGGGTTACACTCATAAAGCACAGTGATTATACTGGAAGCCTGCTGAATTATTTAATCCTTCCTTCCACAGCTTCATTATATACTTACTACCTTGCATCACTGGGGTAATGTTGTCCCTGAGCATTGACTTGGGGTCAACCTTTCCTCTCTAAAACAGACTGTAACCTACGTATTTGTTGAAGAAATTGCAGATAAGTTAATTTGTACGAATCGACCAGCTACAACATCATTAGGTATTGAAGTGTGTTACCCTCTGTCTGTCTGACCTAAATGATCCATACTGACCACGTGTCCACAATGCAATTTATTTTGGTGTTGTAACTACTGGGTTAAAGGGGCATCCCCCTGACTTTACTATTAAAAGTCAATTTACTGGTAATAGTAGCTACTACTCAGCATTTGAACACAGTTTTATGTTTTTTTTCATAGTTCTGGAGGGAGTTTTCTAGCATCTGGGGCAATAACCCTGATGTCCAGGTTGGGCTTTACAGACATGTTTTATAGACAAACAGTGTCACTAACTGGGGATCAGGAGTTAAACCATAAAAAATAACCTTTTCTGTAATAATCAGGCGAGGTCAAAGATGCTACTGAGCTTCATTATAGTAATCGTAGAATCCAGCATTTTTGAGGCTTTAAACATACTAGGGACTAAACCAAGAGGTATCTTGGCCTTTGCTGTTTTATTATTATTTTTTCTTTAATTAAACCTGTCTCTTTAAGTCCCTTAACTTTATGAAGGTACAGTATTGAATCCCTGGAGCACCCATTCAAAGATTTAGGGTTTAGTAGGCATATGAACAGTTTGGATCATCCAGCAAGCTGGGCGGTAACAGAGATAAGTCAAAGCTTTCAATTCAAACAAGAAAATAAAATTAATGCAACAGCACCAACCTTACGATGATGCTTTATCCTCATCCACATGTCTCAGCTTCATGTGCAAATAGACTATTTTCTTAAGTTATGAAACTATTACTCCCAATTACATCTTTTTATGTGTTTGGGTGGATTCAAATAAATGTTCATACAAGCAATGACACAGTCTACTAATAACAACAGTCCCCTACTCTGTACATCTGGTGTGTTTAAACAGAACAACAAAAGTCTATGAGAGTATCCAAAAGCCACATGTTGAAAATAATCATTGATATCTGGGCTTTGTGATTAGAGAAAAAAAAAAAAAACAGAGATGAGAAATTTCACAGACTTTTGAATCACTTCAGTCCCCATGTACTCCATTGATGCCCAAAAGGCACCCTAAGTTTGGTTTACTGGCAACTGTGTATTGCCATGTCAACTTTACATTAGAAAATTCTCATAAGCTGCTTGATAAAACGTACAATAAAAACTACTTTAAATACTTTAAATATGATTGAAATGTACAGTATATCAGACAATTCTATATTTAATAAATAATATAATACATCAGCATTTAGTGCATGTAGATGGTCATCTTTTATTAAATTTAAAAGTTTAATTAGAAAATACTTAAAATTCGACAAAAATATCACTGAGAAGATATAAATATTAATTTTGTAATTCAAACAGGCATTTACTGTAATTATCAGTGAGCAAGAAAATGTCAATAAATAGAGTCAATCTCAAAATAAATGCAACATGATTAAAATGAATTGTAATAGTGAGGAAATATAAAACATAAACATAATAAAAAAAAATCTGTAGGAATTCTAATAATTTCTTCTATCTTATCTTTACAAAGCTATCAGAGAAGGACTCCTTCTTCCCATCCACAGTTCTTGCACTAGAATAAAAAAATGAGAAAATTTTAAAACACTGATCTGGCTTTCGTCTTTTAATAGTAATAGTCCCATTTTTCATCCTCCATGTTACTTAAAATGCACGCCTTTCTTAAATCTCAGCTAGAATGCATATACTCGACAGCTTATTCTCAAGCTTTATTGTTATTTTTTTGTAAAGTAAATCCATAAATAAGCTGTTTCTTTAGGACCTCTGACCTGTGTATGATTTATAATAAGCTTAGTCATGGGGCAACTGCTTTTTTTTTTTTTTAAAGTCTCCTTTTGCAGTGGCTGGCTTTGAATGCAATAAAAACAATAAAGGAGAGAAGCAAATGAATGACAGTTATGGAAGAGATGAAGGACGGATCCATTAAGTATAGGTGGGTGTAAGACCATTGCAACATAATGCCACTGCCAAAACCTGAAAGAGGAGGTGCTGCGCTACAAGAGAGCTACAACTGGTTGAGAAGAAGGATTTTTGGTGTCAGGGGCAGGCAAAGAAGGTTCGCATCAGGTTTGCCCAGCAAGCATTGCTTCTTAAATAGGCTCACAGCGCCCTCTTGTCCTCATTTTTTTTTTTTTTTGCAATTGCACTTGTTAAAGCTCTCTGGGATCAGGTCTGAAGATAGATTTGTTTCCAAGTGATATGTAGGATTTCACTGACCGTGTGTGTGTAAACATGTAAACGCATGTGAATGTCAACATGCACAAACAAAAGTATTCTATCTCATATCCTTTCATATGCACTGGCCTACAATGCACTGCCTGTCCTCACTCACTATAATGCTATCGACTCATGCCTTAAATGTGTGCCCCGAGCAACACTGGATATTGTCATGTGCCGATCTTGTGTCCTTATGTCACATATTCTTACTCACTTTTTCTTGATAGCTTTTAGCTCTTCACGTGGCTAATCAAATGCAGATTTTATTTCCCAGTTGCTGCAGATACAGATTACTGACACTGGACAGCCATGACTGGAAACATGTGACAGAGTGATTACCTTTCATCTGGATGTTCAAACACTGCTCTCTTCTTCAGGCTGATCTGACAAAAGAAATAAAAACAGTTCTGCTACAACATGTGAACGAATGACAATTTTGATATTTCTTTGCAAAGAGATAAATATTGATTATTTGAAAGATGTATTTGTGTATCCAGAGGTAAGTTGTTGCCATCATTTCCAATGCAACCATGAGTGGTTCCAAACACTTCACTGATTCCATTATGAAGCAGTCAAAAAAGTTAGCTTCTTTCTGTTTGCTTGTACTGGGGTCTTAGAGGGTGGCGTTAGAAAAATGTATTTAAAGTGAAGGTTTTCTGACAGTAATGACGCTATGATAAGACAAAACGACAAAATGAGGTGGTAGTTTTTATCCTTCTTCTCTCTGTCTTGCAGACTTCACATTTTCTACCATATAATGCAGCTAAGAGTTACACTTTGTCTGACTAACGTGATTGATATGTGATGTAACACAGTGACAGATGTTTACTTGACGTAAAGGTGGTGGGTGGAAGACATACAAATACACCTTCCATTGCCATAACACCCCACTGAGAGTTACTTAGCTACAAGAGGAGGTAAAAACTAATCTAAATTCATAGCTCTTTGTATTTGACTGGTGTACAGTAGGACCCCTACATCTCCAATCCCTTTCCCCCAATTCATGGTCCAGGGTAAAGTTGCCCTCCAGCACATACTATGAACAAACTTTTATCACCTTTCTAACCTAAAACATAAGTGAAAAACCACAGGTCTCGTCCAGATTAGCATTCATAGGCAACTTTACCCTGCTTTCACTTTTACCCTCAGCCCTTTCAGTTTGCTTCCCTGGTCCTATCAGTGTGTGTGTGTGCTGACCAGTGTCCTTGTCACGTGTAGTTTTGTCTATCAAAGCTGCGGAAAGCTGACGGAGTGGCCAACTTCCTCATGGAGAGGCTGTCAGTCTTTGCTGTTTCAGGCCGTGCTCCAGACTTGCTCCTGAGGAAGGGGTTTCTGGTTCCTGCCAGACCCCGGCCCCCCGGCCCTGGCCCCCTGTCTGCCCCCAGACCCGGTCCCCTCTCCATCCTCTCACTCACCGACAGGCTCTTCCGGTGCGGAGGGGCCAACGTGAGGGAAGGATGGGAGTCATCTGAGGAGCAGCTGTTTGCTCGCTCCAGCCTGGATAAGGGGGAGCAGAGAGGGGCCCCACTGGGCCCGCCAAGGCCCCCTAGGCGAGGGGTATCAGGGGCTGGAATCAGGTCCTCAGGGTCCTCTGGGTCAGACTCTGTGTGACTAAGCTCTGCCTCTCTCTCTGGGTGAGAGGAACCAATGTCTGACGGCTTATCAAAGGGGAATGATGTGGATCCTCCAGGGGAGTGTGAGCGTTCTGCAGGAGCGTATGGGGCTGAGACACAGCGTGTATCGATGCAGTCAGTGATGCTGGTGTACTCTGCAGCTTTTACCTGGACTCCTGCCCCCAGTCCACCATAGCAGCCTCTTGGTGTGAACATGAGGCTGTGGGATTTGACCAGAGAAGGCTCATCCAGGAGTGTCGTGCCTGCTGTAGAGAGGTAACGACTGCTCTTAGAGCGTTCGAGCAGCCCTGCTGAGGGTGGCGGGGATGGTTCTATGTCCCAAGGGGGTAAGGTGGTGTCTGGTAAGAGGTGGGCTGAGCACAACGACAAATCAGCAGCTGCACTGTCATCAAACATAGCTCCAGCTGTGCCGCTGCTGCCTGCGACGCCCTCCGAGTGCCTGTCGCCCAATCCGCTGGTGGCAGCGCTGCTGAAGTCCCGGCCTCCCGGCAGCACCGTCTCCATGATATCTGACTGCAGCGAGGAGTCTCTCTGGAGCGGTGGGACCACACGGAGAGGATCCAGGAAGACCTCTGCAGGCCCCACCTCCTCAGAAGTTGAGACATAGATATCAATGCATGATGATGGACGGTGCTGCTGGGAGACTGACAGCGTCGCCAGGGGGAGGGGCTTAGACTCCTTGGGGGCGGCAGTTGAGGACACAGATTGTGAGCTGTTGGCTCTGTGGAGACTGAGTGAGCGCTCTTTGAAGAAGCTCTCAGCACGTTCAGCTCCACTTGCACGTTCACCACCACGACCACCTCCAACATAAAAGGAGTGGCTTCTTGTGCGTGTGGCCATGCTAGTAGGAGAAGGAGGGGACATGGAGCCCTCAGCTGTTCCCTCCAGCGCCTCCTGTAGACGGTAGGCATTCCCCTCTGTGCTGTTAAAGCTGCTTTGACGGAGGATGTATGTTGCTTCTGGGCACTCACCCTGGCGGATTATGTATGCAGAGTCGGTGCAGTCAGATGAAGTCCTGGAACGTGCTTTGTTGACCTCACCACGTTCAACCCCTGTCACACGCTCCAGTGCTACGGCAATCCGTCCAATCAGCTCCTCCATTTGCGCCAGACGGATATCAACAGTCTGCAGTGATGCCTTCATGAAGTGCTCCCTCTCATTGACTTCCTCCAGACGCATAGCCATGTTTTCCACCCTGATAGAGTCGAGAAGACAGTAGAGAAAAGAAATAAAAAGCACTGGAGTGAGATGAATAGCAGGGGGAAGTGGTGGAGAAAAAAGTTGGCAGAGATAGATTACCTCACTGCAGTCTGACAAAATAATGGAAAAAAATACTATTACAAAATAAGGAAATGACAGTGTCAGGATTGTGTCAGGATTGCTGCAGTTGTAAATGCACTGCAATTATGAAAAATAAGCAGGACACAAAAGACAACATTTTTTTTCCAGGGACACAAATGATATCACACACATGCATATAACACATGAAGTCTACGTTTCTGCTCTGTCACTTTCACTTTTAATTGCTAGACACAGCACTGGATTTCTTTATATAACAGTTTTCTTTAAGCTGAAAGCTACAGGGAGGATACAGACATAATTTTTCACTGCAGCCATGTCCGACCTTTCAGAAGTGACTCTGATCCGCTCATCATTTGAGGAGTGGAATCTGTCATCTTTCTCTCTGAAGTACTCTTCTATGCATTGCTCCTCAAAGTCATGGACTTTCTTCAGCTCATCCTCTGTGATGAAAAGCTCTGTGGATGAAAGAGTTTGAGTGATAATTCAACAGTCTCATTTTTATCTGACTGGTTGTATAATAATACATGGAAGCAAATCTGTCTCACCAGATTTTGAAACATTAGAATTTTCTTAAAGCTTGAATTTTTCATTCTGAATTTGTGACCATTGAAATTCACTTTCAGATACATTAAACATTTATTTGCATTTAAATGTAAGTAAACAAATAAAAACTCTGTGCTAGAAATACACAGGTTTTACAAATTCAAAGTCTAGTGGGTCAGATTTGCTTCCATAATTACAAAACATTTAACTACTGTATAAAGAGTTTTTTTTTCTATTTTTATAAACAGCACTGTCATAACAATAAAAAATGAATATGAATGAAAATAATTAACTGCATTGTGTCCATCCTGTGAGAACAGGCATGTTTATAGTTTATCTGTCACTCACTCAGTCCATAGTCCCTCTCATCGTCGTCGTGCTTGCGCCAGCGACAACACAGGTGTTTGAGGACCATGGTTATGTGACTGAAGATGATGAGTGGTGGAGGAAGGACTGGTCGTTCGTGGAAAGTCATAATGAGCTGGTAGCGCTGGAACTTCCAAACCTGATTGGAGATGGACTTCACCTCGAAGAATGTGTTACTGTTATGGCAGATAATGACAGACAGAAATGCCACACCAACCAAGGATTAATCTATGATAGGCAAATCATACAACATGACCTTTAAAGGTTTACATAGATGACGAATAGTAGACGAACTGCACTGAAGAGCCAGGGTCCGATTTATGGAAATATAAATTAAGGTAAAACCCATCACAAATGTTTGCTGTAATGTGCAATGTAATTATTGTTCTTTCCATTGTGCACTTTTTTACCCTGAAAAACATGAGAACAAGAGGCACAGTAACAGATCATTAGCATGGTAATGTCTCTGTGGAAAAAGCACCAGCTCAAGAAAAGTGTTCAAGACAGTTGATGTTTACTTTGTCTAAAACAACATAAATTACATAGTGCTATGACTAACATCCATGTCTGAGTCATACTTTGTTTAAGGGCGGAGATGAATGATTTCTATCATCATGCTGCCAAAATAAGTGTCTTTCAGGTCTGTGTGCAAAGCATTACATTTTACAGTTTAGAAATTACTTAAAGCATTTACGTACTTGAACACAGCTATGAGAAGGTTCACCAGCAGTATGTTGGCCACCAACAGATAGCAGGCCATGATGGCTGGGACAATCCACGCACCCGTCTTACAGGGAGGCAGGGCCACCACCACACCCTCCTCATTCGTGATGTTCTGCCCACAGGGGGCTGCACACCGTCACAAAATAAATACACACAAACACAAAATTAATACAAGGGAAACTGTCTTTAGGTAGAGACCTGAATCCATCCAAATGAAATTTTAGTTGAAAAATTTGGTTGCACAACAAATTAGAAGGACATGCAGATACAATAGATGAGCAGAGGACACAGCATTTTGTCAAAAAAGTCAAACATATGATAAAATAAAACCTAAGCAAATTAAAAGAGATGTGAAACATTCAAAGATAACTCTATATTGAGTTATTAGACCAACCCCCCCCAAAAAAAAAAACAAAAAGACAAGCAGACCTAAAAAAAACAAACAAAAAAAAAATGCACAAAAGTATTTATTTTGCAAACAAACAAGAAGCATAATTTATTTTTATGCTTCTTTTCTTAAAGAGGGGACACAATAATGGTTAGAGCTCATGTTCAGAAATGTGCATCTGAAAATAAAATAGACAAAAAAAACAAAACAAAACACATTCCTCATGTGTCATCACAATTTGTGCTTCCAATATATTTAAACATATAGTCAATGTTTAAAATATATTGTCACATATGTGTGCCATAGCTTCATTCAGCAATGGTCGATTGCTGTGAATCACTTGAAATGTATTTAGGATACATAGTATGTTTTTTCCATCTGTGATGGTTCAGTTGCTGTGGCTTATCTGGGGAACATTCAGGATTTGTTCTTTGTTTGTTTGCCTTTGAGATTCATTCTATTCATGCTCATCATTGCTTGATGTTCAATTGTTTCACACAATGCAGCCCAAAGACAGAGAACTGAAGTAATTTTTCTATATATTTTTTTTTTTTTTAATTTTTACCTTTATAAAAATTTGGATTTAAAAACTCTGACAACTGAACCACGTGAAAAAACAGATTGTAGATGATGAAAGGTGGCTGATAGATATGTTCTGCTGTGGATGTTTGCATGTGTAGGTGTATCTTTTATTCCTGTATGATATAATATCCATGTTTAAATCTTGAATGCTTACTTAGGTTAAATGTTGGCTATATTGGCAGTAGAATTTTGGCAATGTTGCAATTGCTCCAGTGGGAAGCTGAGCCGGCATAAAAGGAGAGTGATATGGATTATGTGACAGATGGTGTTAACATGGCAGGGTCACTTCTTCAAATCAAACTAATTAAGTTTAGAGAAAAAACAGGTGGAAGAAACATCAAGGGAACATCAAATTTTACAATTTTGATAGTTCCTCTTGCTGTTAGAACATAAGTACAAAAAATAAATACATTAGAAAACATCTGAAAAGTGCAACTGCCATGTAACATTGTGCTATTTGCCAGCCAGTGCCAAAATTAGTCAGGGTAAAGTTGCTTACAGATTTATCCTTGGGTCAAGGTACGCATCGTCCCTATCAAAGGTTTGGGGAGGACATATGGCCTCATTTCATTTCAGATTCTCTTGAACTGGTCTCAGTAAATGCTGCTGATGTTCTGTAGCTGACCCAAGATACCAACACATGGGGGCAACTTTAACCTTGGAGTGCGTGGAGCTGCATGCACACTTTTGTTTCAAGTGGCCTCTAGTGCTGGGAGTGGTCATGACATGGTGATAATGTGAGGATGATGAAGGAGAGGTGGGATAGGTAGATGTGGTTAAACTGAGGTCTGTATCTATAGATTTACTGTGATTTTGACAGCACTGGGCAATGTGGGATGGACCATTATAACGCCAGGTTCCGTGAGTTCGAAAGTAATTTTCGACCAGCCAGAGTTTTTCATTCAGCCTTTGCTGTAACTTCCTACTATGCATATCTGAAACAAAGAATGAAAACATTATTTCAGATCTCTTCTCTTTGGGCCACTCCTCACATTCTGTACACACCATCATATATACTACCATACATTTAGACAACAGAACAGCACACAAATACACTTTCACTCTCAGGACATTTGCTCACAGACACTGCTTGCAGTATATATCCGATTTATTGAGTTAAAATGTCATTCTGTCTACATGGTATAAAATAATGTAGAGACAAAATCAGGTCAAGGCAAAATGACAGAAGGCAATAATGTTCTTATATAATGAGCTAAATAACTTGACAGAAAGATTATTCAAGAAGATTTGTCAAGAATTTCCCCAATTCATAATCACTGCATCTGCAGATGCAATTTGCCCTTATGGTGACGTGCTTTAATATGTAAAGACATTTTCCAGTAACCTGTGGGAAAATGATTGAAAACTAAATAAGTGATTCTTTAGATAAGTGTGTATCCAGGAACTATCCTCCCTTGAATTAACAAAGATGAAGTTAAATCAACAGCTCCGACACTCCCTCCCGACACCCTGAACTTACGGTCAATCTCGTCGGCAAACACCTCTCCGTAGATCATCCAGTAAGGCATGAAGAAGATGTTCCTAGCTAGCATCCAGGAGGGGTCTTCATTAGGATTAAGGATGGCCTGACGTGCCACCCCAAAGCTCATCAGCACCACCAACATGATGATCACAAAATACATCATGTCGATCATCTGACACGGGAGGGTTGTCAAAGAGAGAGAGAGAAAGAAAGGGGTGAGTGGTTTAAGAAGAGAAAAAAAATGAATAAGAGTTGATAAGAATGTTTATAGAGAACCATTAAACACGAGGGGATGGATAAAGCACAGAAAGCTGTAATGAGGCAAGACAGGAACAGGAAGGGAGGGTGCTGGTCTGTTACAGCTAAAGAAGCAGTTTAAGTGTGATGAATGGTGGTCTCAACTGCAATTTTTGATTGCTATTCCTCCCTGTGTCTTGGTTGGTCAATCAAACCTCAGTTCAATTTGTTCTAGAATGAAACTTGAAGTCAATATTTAAAATGCACTTAATTTAGGTTAACCCCTGATTGATTAAGGAAATTAAAGGTCTAAAGTACAGGATCACCCTTCCTTTAGGCTTTATGGGTTTATATTCCACCAGGCTCTGTTACACTGTGCATTTCAATTATTGTCTTTCTGGAAAGCTGAAACAACCCTTTGTGTAATGCAGCATTTGTTTTTTTCTTCGTTTTTTCTCTTCTCTAACTCTCTTGACTTAAAATCAACCTGCAGTATCATAAAAGCCAATGACCCGATAAACTCATTGAATGCAAATCCAAATTGCTCTCTCTCTGACTAATTGCTGATTTTCATATCAAACAGATTCTGGGTCCAGTGGTACACGGCTCATGATAATGGCAGTCAAACATCAGACAGATGTTTGACTGATTTGGCCCTTTGATCCTCCTCTAGTTTTGTCTTCATGTATTTATCAGAGGTTCTGATCTTGTTCTCTCTGAGATCAAACAATAAGGTTAAGGGGAATGGAGCTTGGCTGATGCATGGGCACCACATACAAATTAAACCTGTGTAATCATGGTTTTCAGTTAACGCGTAATCACAGTAAATCATGTTGAGTGAGGTCAGGGGCACCAACAGTCAGAGATAAATGAAGAATACATAACGTGATGAAAACTGTGAGAAATATTACAGTTAAAAAAAAGTGACAGTCAAACACACACACACACACACACACACACACACACACACACACACACACACACACACACACACACACACACACACACATCACCACCGCCTCTTCTCACCATCTTGCCAATCATCATCACATAGGGACCCAGGTACTTGTTGACTCCAAAGATGTCGAGCAGCCGGATGTACCAATAGATGATGTTCACGCAATAGATGACCCGCCCGTAGCTCATGAGTGGAGGCTCCTGGAGACGCAGAACCATTCCCACTGAGAATATGAGGATGGCCATAAGGTCTGTGATGTTCCAGTATTCCTGAAGCCAGACCTTCACCTTCTGTAATAACTTCCCTGGCTCTGACATCAGGATCTGGAGGAGGTTTAAAGGAAAATTAGTACAGAGAAGAAAGCGAGAGATGGATGCTGAAATGCAGGATTAATGGAAAGATGTGTCCATTGAATGGAAAAACTGAACTGAGTCCAAACAGTGATTGAAGTGGAATAGAAAAATAGAAATGTATTATATGATGACCACCATAGGAGGGCAGTGTGGGTTCACCAATCAGAGAATCTCATCAGCTGTCTGAGGAGGCATTGTTGTGCTGCTGAGAATGATGTGACACAATGATTAATGCATTTCATACACTTACAGTACAAACACAGCCACAGAGTGAGACTGGGCCAGATAGTCTCATATGGCCACACACCTCTATTTTCTATTAACTCTTTTTCTTTCCTTGTTTTCCTATCGCTGTTTACTGCCTTCATTTCTGACCCTCCCCTTTCAATTCACTTTCCCTTTTGACCTTCTCTGCTACTTTCTATGGAGGCCCTGAAAGAAAATGAGAAAAAAGTCTGAGCTAAATATTTTTCTTTATTGTGTTAATGACCTAAGAAAAGTGAAAAAAGGTTATGCCAGGATCATCTTTCTAATGGTCCTGAATTTTTTAATCTGTGAAATAAACAGAAAAAATGTTTGCTATGTGAAAAAAGAAAACTTTTACCAGAATCATTGTGGTCACCTCCTTTTTTGTCATCTGTAAAAACATGTGAATAAAAGTGTAACCAGGTGGAAAACTAGGACCATTCAGGACCATTTTTCACTTTTTCATTTGTGAAAACGGGTGAACCAAAGAGGCGGAAGGGCACCACTACCCCTGTCTATATAAGATAAAAAGTATCTTTTCTTCCAAGTGATTTTTTCCCATGTACTCTAAACACAAGGGTAAGGGTTCTGTAACATTACTGTAATGTCCTTCATTTGGCAAGAAATGCATTTTCTTCAGTGCTAATTTGCCGTTAAAATTATGCAGCTCTATGCCATTAGCCTGCTAGTTCATGAGTGAAAACCAAGTAATTCATAGCTACCCAACCTGTTTTGACAAAGTCAAAAAAGTAACAGAAAATGATCCAGGTAAAACTTTAATGTGTCTCAGATGAAAATTTTAGAAAGATTATCTTGGCAAAACTTGTTTTTTTTTTTTCATTGGTTCTTAAATCATAAACACAGGAGAGAAAACTTCAGACTTAGAAAATGGATCAAATTTTTTTTCTCACTTGCCTCTCAGGGCTTTCACCTCAATTAACCCATCACAGTTTTAACTATTTACTTGTTGTTTAATTATATAGACATAATGCTGAGCCTCTGCCCTGCAGGCAGGTAGCCGACATTATGGTGACAAGCCTCATGTCTGCACAGTGGGCAGTGGTGTAGAAATTATTATTGTATGTTTGATACAGTTCTACATTCACTGCAGCCACTGCGAAGATCTCATGTACCTCTCTCATCTTCTCGATGCCATTGGTGAAGATGTAAGCGATGACGATCCATTCCTGAGGAGAAGGCCACAGGTCCATCTTGACCAGGACAATGTAGTTGAACAACATCAAGTACCCAACGTATGCCATCTACATAAGAACACAACAGCAGAGGGAAATCAGCAGGGACACACTTATGGATACACCTGTGTTTCAAAGGGCGAAGGTGAAAAGGGTTTTTGTGTTTAACTGCTCAAATTAAACACTTATTTAGTGAATGACTGACCCTCATTACACCTCCCTTTAATGCAGTTTTTAAGATCTGATAATAGAGATTGGATGTCAAGCCACTGATTATTGTGCCTCCACACTTGGCCTGAAAATGTCCATTACTTGTCTCCTGTGGCTGTAACTATTAAAATCTATGTCAGCTTTCCACTTTTTTTTCCTGCACCTAGCTAGATGAATAAACAGATAGATTAATGAACAGATAAATGGAAAGATATTAACTGATATTCCTGTTATGAATCATGTACAGATGAAGGCATAAAGTGCTGGAGATTAATAATATCCAGATACAGTCAATATTGTACTTAGCAAAGAGTGAAGTGATTGGGATAATAAATTAAAAGGTAAGTCTCAGTTTAAAAGCAGAGAGGATATATTCAAATTATATTCAAGATCAGATACACTACATTCAAGTGTCCAGATCTGTGTTAAATAATATAATAATAATATATCAGCAGACCTGACAAAAGCAGATGAACTGTCCAGCTATTTGTGCACTGTGTCTTATTACAATCCAGACCAGCACCCTAACCCAGACATTACTGGATAACAATCAGATTGATGACAACTGAGAACCTTTAATGGTTTCCAGCGATTAGTGATTATTATTCTCAAGGACTATTTAAATCATATTACCATATTTGGATTGATATGGACAGCTACCAATGACCTTTTCTCCTATCAAATTGGGAACTAAACTGAAAATCTTCAACATATTTAAAAAATATTTAAATAAAAAAATTCCACTGAAGTAAGCAGGTAAAGTGATTTTAATAAATTGTGACTGCGACTGTTATCATGCAGTTGGACATACTCAGCTGGTTTTTTAAAAACGGTGCAGTGCTTTACAGCTGGTCTCAAGTTTGAATACTAATCTGATAACGAGGTAAAGACCACATATTGACCCTGAAAAACCCCAGCATCTGTTTCTCAAGTGCACTTATGAAATTCAATGTAGATTTTTTTTTAACCTGAAGGGCAGAAAGGAGAAATGGGGGGAGAGGAGGAAGGGAGTAAGGAGTAAGGGAGTAAATAGCCAGAGAGGAGAAGATGGGACGGAAGAAAAGGCAGCCAAAATATTTTCTTAGCAGCAGCATAAAAAACAGTGAAATCCCTGTGATAAATAGTTGTTTTCTCAGGGCAAGTAAAGCGAAGGAGGCAAAGAACAAAAGATCACCTGATATTAACCATTACACACACACTCACAGGCAAATACTGTAAAGAAAAACACACCAGCTTCACAAAGACTTCAAAGGCATCTAAAGTTACAGAATCAAGATGAATGGCGAAAACACTCTAAACCTTAATTTTGAATAAAATAATATTTACTTATTAAAATATTTATTGCAGTGGAAATGTCGGGGGTTTCAGTGTGTGTTTACAGTGTCAATACAAGACCTCCCTGACTCATTTCTCCTTCTTATTACCCTGTGCGTCACCATGCTCCTTACATTGGTCTCCCCATCTCATTCCCACAATCCCACTAAACTTTCCCACCCTAGTAAAGCTGAGCAATGACAGGGTGGAATAGGAGGGCATTGGTGAAGGACGCACTATGGAAGTAGACGTTATGTATGGCAAGAAACCAGCAAATGATACAGTTGCAGGGATGCAGTAAGCACTGACAGTGCCAACAGGAAGCTGAGTTGGTTATGGTGCTGAGCCGACACTGACCGTATGGAACCAGAACTTGACAATTGGAGCGTTGTAGAACTCATATATCTTGCGTCCCATGGGGATGAGGCGGTGGTGGTTCTGAACCTCCTCAACATCCTTCTTTCTGGATGTCTCCGTTGTTACTTTACCCAGCATTGCCTGGGCGAATGCAAACCCCACATGGACCGAGGGAGAAAGGAGGCAAAAGAGTGAGGGATGAAGGGATGGAGAGTGTGGGAATAGGGAAGAGTGATGGATTGGAAAGATGGAGGAGGAAGTGTTTGCGTTGGTGAGTCCAGGGGGGACATGACGATGGACATGAAGACAAGTATGGGGGAAGGGAGGTGGTGGAATGGGAGGAGCCAAGTAACAAAGGAAGAAAGGAGAAAAGGGGGAAAACAAAGAGAGGCATTACATTATGGGCTACAACACAGTTTCAATATCATAATCAAGCAAGCACAAGCAATGTCATCATTCCAAAATGTGAAATGTGTGTTTGAGGTGGAGTGTTGGGTGAAGGCTGGTAACACAGTATGACGCAGACACAGACACTCATGGATTGTGTCTCAGACAACAATTAAGAGGTAGAAGAGGCAAAGATAATGACAGAAACACAACATAAAAGGAAAGGGGAGATATAGGACACAGATATCTCATTTCAATCTGTGACACATTTCCTTATCCATGAGAGAGGGTTCGGAGCCTACTGTTTTTATGGGTCATGGTCTTAATGCCAAAACAACACCAGACCTCTGAGGGAGTTCATTCGTGGAATTGTATTGTATATTAAGAAGTATAGTCGACCGGGACAAAGATAAAATGTTTAAATGTCTGTCCAAATATTTGAAATATGCCATGAAGTTTAAGTTCCCAGGTAGTGAGATGTGTACAATAGTGATAAAACTTTTGCTATGATATCATAGAAAAAGTCACAATTTGTGAAGAATTGGGGGATTTGAATATGTGAAACATATAGTTTTCTCTAAGGCACACACAGACAGAGCCTTCAATGTGAACAGATTCAGATGCCAGTGTGTAAATCACACCATGCCTTTACTGCACTGAACATGCACTTTATCTGATCAGGAAGTGGACACAAGCTTTCCCACATTCATCACAGTGTGGTTTATCTAAAGCATCTGAGGATAGGACAATACAATCTCCCTCTGTGGTATAGCAGTCTGTGTATCTGTATGAATCTTTATGTGATTCATAAGTATCTGAAGGTGCATTGGTACAGTCAGAAGCCGGGGCAGCAGGAATGGCTCATTTCAGATGCATCCTCCGGCAGCAGTACTCTTTGTTTACCACAACAGTGCCTCAAGGACTGCATGTGCAAAATGGCCAATTTTGTGAATTTTTGCGCTGGCTTGCTGCCTGTGCTCAATGCAGATGGAGAGTATGTACAGTGGTACTGAAAAGCATTCAACTTCAGTTCAATCACTTTATGGAATAACCTTACATCCAGTTTGTGTATTAAATCGCTTTTCGAATTCCAGGCTTGACTTAAACACACAAACTGAATCATGGTATCATCTCCAGAAATGATTGGATTGAAATGGAACGAGTCCTAATCCTGCTGTACATCCATGTCTATGCAGATGGACCAACTCTTCAACTGTGAGCTGGGAGAAGGTGCTCAGACGCTGCATGATTTAAGCTCTGCAACAGCAGGCGGACATGGTTATATAATGCAAAAGCCTGGGCCTCCCATGCTCAGCAGCTGACATGCTGAGTGGTATGCTGCAGCAAGCCATCACTGATGGGAGAGAGTGAGGGGCAGCAATCGGCTAGCATACAGTACTGTACCTCAATCAGAACTGAGCTTGGAGAGAGACGGAGGAAGAGAAAGAGAGATAGAGAAAGGGGGAGAGCTGCAGAACAAGAGATCGAATGCAAAAGAAAAAAAAACAAAAGAAGCAAAGAGAGAGCTGGGAAGAGAACAAGTGGGACCAAAGGAAAGGAAGAGAAACAGAGAAGGAGATAGACAGAAGAAGAGACATACAGGAGGGAACCCACAAGCGGCGACAGACTGAGACGCTACAACTCCACAACCATGTCTTTGCTGAGACGACGAGAAACAGGAAAGGGCCAGTTTGGCTGGAAGGATCCAGTTGGCCAGAATAGAGAAATGAATATGTTGTGTGTATATGTGTGTGTTTGTGTGTGTGTTTGTGTGTGCGTGTGTGTGGGTGTTTATGTGTGTATGTGATATGTCATATGTATGTCATAAGTCATATGTTTGTGCATATCATTATCATCTCACTGTGGACAGAAACAACATTGTATCAAAATGATCCACAGGAGTTAATTACAAAGGACACAGAATCTGGGTTATGTGGTTAGTGATCACTTTTACAATCTGAATTAAGTGTGTGCGTATCAAAGTGTGTACGTATTGCCTAAAGTTTGAATGTGTATAGGTTCTGAGATGCAGGGCTGAGGTGGGTTCTCTCACCACGGAGTTGTACTGCGTCTCACAGTAAGATCTTACTGTGAACTCCATGTCTTCTTCCTCCTTCTCCTTGACTGGTTTCTCAGGCTCCTCCTCCTCCTTCTCCTGCAGGTAGGCCTCCTGATCCTGGGGCATGTAAGACATCTCATCCTTGTTCTTGAACTCCAGACTCAGGATGGACGGTGGCAGAAGCAGCCCTAAGATTACCTGGTTGATGAAAGAAAAAAGAATTGGAGCATGAGTGCTACTATAAGTGCTACTTATGCAGAGTGTGTTGGGCTTCTCTCTGTACTTTTGTAAGGTTACTCTGTAAAGTGCCTTGAGATAATGTGTGTTAAGATTTGGCGATACATCAAATAAACTGAATTAAAGGTTCTGCAAACAAGATTTTAAACAATACTATACCAGCAAACAACCATTTCCACAAAGTGGTGGAATATGGAATGTGGAATATGTATTGCAATATCTTTTGCCACCTTAGTTTTTCTATCTGCTGTTTAGTTGCCAGTCTGGGAGTGCTTGCATGTTAGTGCATTTATGTCCCTCCTGTTAAACCATTAGCCATTCCCACATTTATTAACACAAAGGCACTGCCCACACACGAGCCGACACAGTGCAGCCATCCAGAATTTCCTCCACTAAAGAAACCACTTTTTCATCTAAAAGAAAAAGAGACCAACACACAGGCTGATTGGCCATTGGGGACTATTGGCTCAAATCCAAGTTTTTTTGCTGACTCTTTCAGTGTCTTTACCAGCTCTGTTTGTGTCACTTGTGCGGCCCCACCCCAGTGGATTAGTCCACGGAATAATTATTTTCCCTGTCCCACTGTGGAGCCAAAACTGGTTTGGCTTCACCTAACTGGAAAACCTTACACTAAATGGTTCCAGAAGACTATATATACATTTGTTTGACAAATGTTTGTTCAGCTAAATGTCAGCGGGGCTAATGACTCTGAACATGACAGGAAGGGAAGGTGGGGTTGCAGCCTAATGGAGGCCTAAGGTATGAATGACACAGTGTTGTGGTCTGAGATGCTAGTGGTCTAGTGTGACATCTACCGGCAGTGATGATCATTTACAGGACCTTTAAAATGTCAGTTTGGTTAAACTGCTAATACTGAACTAAAGACAAAGCTAGATCAATCCAATCGATCACTCTGTTATAATCAATCTGGCTTTAGACTGAGGTAGGACCACCGACTTAACACATGGGCACATAAATAAACATATAAATGTAGAAATGTTAGAAATGTAAAAATAGAGAAATAAAAAATTTACAAATGCAGAAATAAATAAATGACTCAATGCAGAAAAAAACAAATGAATACATATAAAAAAAATGAATAAATAAATGCAAATGTAGAAATGCCTTAATGTAGAAATATAAAAATATCAATTTCCATTGACAAAATGTATTTATATTGCATTTATCTATGTATTTAATTATTTATTTATGCTTTTATTGATTCGGTTATTTTTTGTCTTTCATAGGGGAAAGTCAGGGAGAAGAGCTGGAAGCAACAAACCACAGATGTGATAAAGATGTACAGTTTCATGAGCAGCACTAGGGAAATTAGGACACAGAGAGTCTGGAACAAACCAACCTTCACAATCTGCCTGACACACGCACACATAAAACTCACATAATATAAATTTACCCTTGTGAACACATCCCAATCATGACCTGTCTGCACACGCCTGAATGACAAAGCCATGGTATTTACAACAGCTCAGGCGAAGATTTTCATCAATTACAAAACCATTAGTCCAGACAGGCAGCAGGGCTACTGTGTTACCACAATGGGTGTGAAGGACACACACCCGCAGGTAGATAACGGATGCAGGAGTGCTGTAAACACTTCAGATACATAATAGTCAAACAAGAACAGCAAGAGTGAGGCTGCAACCACAGTGGGAAGGAGCAGAAAAAGGAAAGAGAGGAAGATGGAGACCAGTGTAATTGAGTGTCTTCTTATCTCTGGAAGCAGCTGCTTTTAACTAATTTAAGAGTGAAACTTTCACATTGCACTGATGACTGGCTCAAAAGTACATCACAAATGACTTTTGCAGTAATTTGTGATGAGTTGATTTATGAGGAATGGTACAAAATAAAATAAAGTTATAATTTAATAACATAGGTATTGTGAAGTTAGGTGGCTAAATGAGTTTTCCCAGATGAAATGTATGAACAGAATAGTTTCAGGGTGAATGAACTGGGTTAGTTACCAGTGAGAAAAACAATTACAACCTCAGCACAGAGAGCAATGCTTCAGCATCCGTTGTCATCAGTCATGTCAAGAGGTTAAGGGCAACGGTGTCAATAGTTTTTCAGATTTACTGATGTGTGAAGAAATCAATGTTGTCGTCTTTACAATTTATAGTCATTTCTAGCCTCAAGCAAAGATGTTCTGATAGGAGTGAAAGCATTGGACGATTGAGACTGTCCTCTCAACCATAGCAACTCAAAAATGTGTGCAGATATTACTTTGACAGCATGTTATGTTATAATGTTTGCTGTATATGATGGACTCCTGGGGTCATTGAATCTTGTTTGTTCCACTTGTGGTTTCCTTTCTGTCTTGCTTGTGCTCCACGAAGCTAGACCGGCTAGACCCATCATCCTGCCTCACTGTGTTTGTGAATAACTGCGAACCCAGCCGTCCCTACAGCTACTCCCAGAGTAATTCTTACAAATAACCCTAACCTCTCTGATCTGAGCAGCTGCCTCCTATCGCCATACAACCAGGCGTCTGGAAAACCAGTGTGAGCAAAAATTGCCTTTTAGACTGGTTTCAGACTTCATTGAAACCTCTCCCTCAAAAGGATGTTCACCACGCGAGCCTCAGTGTATAATATGTGGAACACAACTTCAAGGGTTTTTGGTAATTAAGGGCAGTTCTTTGTCCCCTCAGGCTTGAGAGAAGGCTTTGCAGACTTATACTAATTAAGTGGAGGAAGTTCAACCAGGAGGACCACCTCGTCCAGACACTCATCACACTCCTAATTTTTCTCTGAACTATTATCGTCCAACTAATCTCTTGGCTTTGACTGATCCCCCCCCCCCATCAGATATGACCTTGAACAAATTTTTTGACCTTTAAGTGATACAATCTGTGTTTGCGTACATCACATCACTACATTATTAATCATTACTTTCAATAAATATTACTCTGCATAGTCATGTTGGTCTTTAACTGTTTGATCTGAAGTGTGTATACACCAGGACTTAACTGACCAAGATTTTCTGTTATTAAATAAATAATTTAGCCTTGTCTAGAGTCCAGAGAAAAACAACCTCAGCAAATGTGTTGAGGTTTGGGCTTCCACAAACTGTAAGATAAGGACCTGGTCATTGGTGACCTGTCTGCTTTTCACAGTCCAGTCCAGCTCCTTTTTTCACCTGCACAGTTACAGCTACATATGAATGTAGCAAAGAAAACCTACACTGTGCAGTAGCAGGGTATTTTGATTTGGATATTTTTTCAATACTGGGCTGGTTTCAACATGAGTGGCACATGTGACTCAACAGGGACATGGCTGTTGTACTACACATATATCTTTAAGTTCACTGCATATCATTGTACATTATTTATAACTCTCTCTGGAGACTTATCTGCCTACATATACTAAGATCTTGTGTCCTCTGCTACCAATATAGGTATGCTATGCAAAAGCACATTCCTACATTTCCAGATGTATAAGCCACTCAGCAGATCCGCAGGAGTGATTTGGGCAAACTCTATAGTGGTTTCTTAAGAATGTGAGAATGTTTCTCAATATTTCCCCTGCCCAGCTTTTCTCAGGTAGACTGAGCATTTCAGTACAACTTTCCCCTCCAGATAGTTCATCTAACGTCTATACTTTTTGTCAAACATCTGGCCCAAATCTGTTACCTTCAGACCCGAATTCTTGCGCATACGCAGGCGTCCCATCCACATGTCGGTCAGCAGCATCTGACTGCAGGTGTGAGCGATGAAATCTCTGTGTTTGGCCGCTACCGCCAACTGCAGGCAGGTGGCGTTGCTCCAGTTCTTCAGCTCATATGTCAGCAGCTTCATGGCCATCTGCTCATCCTGTTTATAGGACTGGTCTAGGAGTTCCACTGCCAGCTGGCCAAACTCTCTGGGAGATTATATGCAGAACATATACAAGCACACAGAGACGTGAACAGAGACAGTAACACACTTTGTCCAAACATGTGAAAATGTAACTGAACTGGTCAAGGAATCACAGACCATCTGTCTCATTTCCAAAGGAGATTAGATTTGCATACAAACATTTGCACAGAGCATTTTTGCAAATAAAAACACAAGCATTGTGAAGGCTGTACATGATGAGCATATCTAATATGTTAAGTAGATGCAACCACATGTACCCAGCAAATAGAGCCCAAATTCTCGCTGGTAATTACATCTTTATTTAAATGCTGTATAATGTATGTATAAAGTATGAAGAAGAAATGGTCTGGGAATATTTAAAGTTATGACACAGTTACAACAAAGGCTAAACTCAAACATCCAATTTTAAGCAGAAAGCAACGTCAGCATTTCAGGCAAAAACATAAATCAAGACTCAGAAATCAAGTTTCACCCTAATTTAAGCCTCTGAAAAAGCATGCCTCTGCACAGACTCACATGCACACACACTCCAAAATACACATTTCTATTAACCCTACACTGGAAAGCAATCAGTCCTGTGCAGTTGAGTACAACAAGGCACAAACAAGGTATCACAAAGTTACACAGTATATGACACAGATCAGCAGTGTCAGTGTTTGAACTAATACATGAACAAGTTACACACATTAGGTTTGTAGACCACCAACAGACTTTTGGACTCAATTGCAAAACAAAGCATGAATATTTCAATAATATTTGTATATCTTGTTTACCGTTAACTTAAAATGTAAAAACTCCCTGCAGAACATAACTATTCCTGTACATGCTGCCATAAATGATAAATAACACCAGTTCACACAATTATCCTTTGAGTTTATACAACCACTTAAACACACACATACAAAGACATTAACAAATACCATAACAAACAAATTATGTAAAGATTACATGAAGATATAAAAATGGATGTAGTTAAATGAGCTCTTCGAAGGAAGCTAGCCAAAATTTTCTGTGGAAAGTAAACTCAACATATGCCCACTCAAAGGCTTTCCTTTGAAACTGTGTGTGTGTGTGTGTGTGTGTGTGTGTGTGTGGAGAGATTCTTGCTGGTGTGGCTGTGTAGTTTATGAAATTTTTCCCCTAATTAATGGTTATTTCCGTAGCCAGCATTTTCATCTCTAGGTGATTACCGTCATTTCAAATGTATATCCTTAACTAACGATGATGCATGTTATTAGATTCCTGTATGTATGTCACTTACGTCCTGTGGGAGCCTGTAGTTGCTTAAAACAGGTCAGCTTTTACAGGGAATAAGGCATAATAGTGTGTTTGTGTGTGTGCATCTACCTGTGTGTTTAAATTTGGGGGGTAGATGTTAACATCTAGACTCACTTCTCAACTTTGCTTTAATTGTTTAATGCAGGCATATTTCCGCAAGATCAGCTCTACCTGGGACATTCATATTATATTGAAATATCACGGCTGTGTCTATCTGTGGGCATCATTTATGTCACTCACCTGGAGTTGTGGTTTAGTTCTTGGGAGATGTCGTCCACCATGTCATTCTCGGAGGCTTCATGTGCCATGGCCTTACAAAGCTTACAGGCTACCAAGGCCTTGGCCATGGCCTCTTCTCCATGCTGCCAAAAGAATAGCGCCATCTTCTGACGTTTCATAAGCACAGCCCATACCATCAGCTCATGGAAGGGGAAAGGGAAATGGTTGATTTCCGGGTCGTCCAAATCAATGTCCACTTCTTCCTCTCGTTTGCGTGTTGTCTTCTGGCGGCCTCTGCGAATTGGTATGTCATCCTGCAGGAGATCCATAACAAGTGAGTGGGGCGGAAAGACAGGCATCAATGAAGACATTGTGTAGGTGAATTTTTGGGATGTTATTCATTGTCATGAATTCAGTAGAACAGGACAGGATTAGAGTGTTTTAGGTTGAGCTGGTCATGGATGTACTGTATGAGGTTAATGTTTGGGCTCGAAATAGTGATTTCAAGTGGCACCCAAGAAAATTGGATTGCACTCACAACAATCACCCATTGTATGTAGGGTTTTTATTGCATATTTATAACAAGGGTTCGCCATGCAGAGGGAAAGTCAGACCAGTGGAGGCACAAAGCCGTAAACACAAAATATCATACATCATATGTATTTTTGAATATGTTTTCCCTGTATTTATGACAAGACTTTAACAAGACACCACACGAGGTGAAACACTCTTTGCTCTCTGTCTCAGGAGAAATTGACGCTGCCAGTTAGTTCTAAAATGGCATGTCAGCAGGGCAGCATTGATCTCCAATAATTTCACATTCTAACATCTGAGGACAACTGACAGTTGGTCAATTACATACATCTGAGAAATTACTTTCAGGGCTGCTAGAATTGCTGCTTTCTGTGAGAGAAATTATCAGCACAAAGAACGATATGATAAATTTTCAGTAGTAATTTATTCAGCCAGTGACACTTCACTGATATCCATTCATAAAACAGTATATTTATAGAGTTTATGGATATTTGAAAATGACTGGAGCACTATGCATTTAAATCTTCAATAATTGAAAGTGTCCAAGTTTAACAACAGTAAATTTAACGCAGTCTGTTTCATGGCAATACTTGCCATACTGATTCAATGATAAATTGGCTTACAAAAAGGGAGCAAAGCATTAA
The DNA here is from genome assembly GCA_038496675.1 of Rachycentron canadum. Classification (NCBI taxonomy): domain Eukaryota; kingdom Metazoa; phylum Chordata; class Actinopteri; order Carangiformes; family Rachycentridae; genus Rachycentron; species Rachycentron canadum. Next base: position 16,520,652 of record CM076654.1, read on the forward strand.
GGGAAATAAGTAGATTTTAACAGGCACAAACAAAGAGAGACCACACACTGACAGGGAGACAGATTTCAAACAAGGCAGACAAACAAAGGAATGGACAGCCATACACGTTAGATATAAATACCTCTGAGAAAACTGTGGACATGCTGTGATAAAAGGTTTATGATGTAGATACTTCATGGTGTGTACACCATGGATACATCTGAGTACACAAACCATGTATTATGTAATCCTGTTAGGTCAGTCATTACCTATTTAGTTCAATGTAACTGGGCTGCTCTGACATATGTCATAAGAGGTATATATGTTTAAACTGTCTGGAGCCATTTGACTGAATGTGGTCATAAGCATTTGTCCATTTCATAAATATGAGGAAAATGTAAATGAAAATTTTTGCACAAGGCATTGTGAAGTTTTATTCGACAATGAGCCTTTAACTGACTCAAAAGTGTATATAGAAAAATAAATGAAATATGCCTCAAGGTCTTTCTTTGAAAGACTGCGAGGCACATAGCACACACTTCACAACTAAGAGATTCTGCAGACTGACTTACACTTAACATACATCACGAGTGAGAAGACTGCATTTAAGACAAGGGAGAAGAACAGTGAAGAAATGATTGAATAGCAACCTTGACGAGATCAACACTCACCTCCATCCCCAGCAGTTTCAGGGCTTTGGGCTAGAAAAGCAACAAAAACATAAACAAACAGAACAAGACCTTGTCGAATGTATTTTATAGAGCAGTTTACTCTATAAGCACAACACAGACTGACAGACAGACAGACTAACGTCCATGAGATCAAATATTCTTTAATATGACAAGTCACCCATAGATTTTCATGAGGAATAGCATTTTGTGCTGGTATGATTGACAGTAAACTATACATACAGCAAAATCTCTTATGGTAGTGTGTTTGCATGTATAAAGCTGAGTGTATTTGTGCATTTGGTACAGTACTGTGTATCTGTATTAAAGCGGGGCATGTATGAATTATGCATTCATGAGCCATCATCTGAGCTGGTAAAAATAGCCCAGGCCTCCTGTGGGGATTTTGATATCTGCATCTATTTCAAGGCTTTGTTCTTAGTTAACATGTGTTTGTGTGTGCATGTGTGTGTGTGCACATGTGTGCATGTGTGTTCGTGCACATGGCTATGTGATCGCACGTTCATTTCATCTAGAAAATCACAGTTAAATTGGAACTGACTCTCTCTCTCTCTCTCTCTGCCGCTCATTTTGCCTCTTTGCTCAGCCTCTGTCCCATTTCTTTGCTTTCGCTTTATCTGCGTCTTTCCAGCTGCTTTGTTGCTGCCATGGCAGACATACAATGAGATAAACAGGCACATGAAGACTCATATACACACATTCACAAATATACACACTCAAACATAAAAACCCATAGGTGCACCATCGAGCAGAAATATGGTGTTTCAGACACAGCTGTGCATATTTCTATTTTCATCACACCTGTGGCAGTGTGTGAAGCATTGAGGCAGAGTGAGAATCATATATCAGAACAACAGAACGTGAAAATATACCATATGTGGTCTGGAAAGCAACACACAACCTCCAAAACAATACAGCTCAATTTCAATGATCAGCTTCTCCACTTTGGTTGAAAGTGTGCTCCTGAGCGAGGTGAGTTTCTGCAGTGAAGGGTGTATATTCTTGGGTTTACGATGGCACATGATGAAGAGCCAATGCTATAGATGGATGATTTGTTGCATCAAGCTAATAATAGCCTGTGCTGCCACTCTACTTGATGTGGAGATGAAGAATGATGGTGATCTTATGTTTGACCTCTGCTGATGAACAGCACCATGACTGTATAAGATCACAGACTGCGTGGATTTAGTGACAGCTCCTCAACTGAAACAATACAACAATTGTCTTATCATATTGAGTTCTGTGGTTTTTTATTGCCTGAGTTTTGTATTTGGACAGTCAGGCTGAGATATGAAGACTTTCTGCTACCCACTAGCTAGCAGTTGCACCTTGCAGACAAACAGCTTTTCTATTGGTTTGGATTAGATATTACCTCGCCAATACAATAGTGGATCCCCAGTAACTTCTTTTTACTTCTTCTTTAAATACTTTACAGCAAGAAAATCTTGCTGTAAAGTATTTAACCTGGTAAGTTTTACTTATTTGGTATTACTTCCTAGACAAAGCATTTATATCTTATGAGTTTTTTCCTCATACGCTTAAAATTGTAATCATCCGAACAAACAAAATTCTCCTAAAGTCTTTAAATCAACACACACACACAGTAGTATATGTCAAAGATTCCTGTTGCCTTTGCACCAAAGATTTAGCACCATGTTTGCAGCACACTGTGGTTTCATTAACTTCTTGCTCATTCAATCACATCACAACTAGTAAAATTATATATAATGTGTATGCTAATTAACTACCTGCATCAGGAAGGTGGAGTTCACCCTTGAGTGAGCAGTCTCTAAAATTAACATTTTATTATTAAAACATAATTTGCTCATGTTATCTATCTTGCCCTTACAGTTCAAATTTGATCTTTAGGCTCATTTCAATGATACTGTTAGTTTTATTAATGACATTAAAAATGTTTAGTGTTGAAATGCATTTAATGGTGGAATGCTAATGAAGATGGAAAAACATTTACTCACCCGTTTGGGTCCAAAAAGGTTGTGGTATAGAGTTCTGAATCTCTTCCTGGTGTAGTTACACCGATATGCACCGCCCATGAGGTATTCAATGACCAGTCCAATGTCGATGAGGCTGATGCGGTAGTCCGGGGGCAGGTTTCCCTAGAAAACCAGACAGTGTTAACAGGCAACAACCCACCCCAACTAATTAATAAAGGAAAGTAAACAAGAGGGAAACAAAGGGTACAGAAAAAAATCACACAGTCACGGTCTACACAATCCATATCAAACTCTTTTTGGCTACAGAAGAAAACATGATTATCGGATTCACCTTGAAGTAGATCCAACTGAACCCTGGATATTCTCGCTTGGAAAGAACACACAATGTCAGTGAGTAAACCGCACGATAAGCAAGAGAAGGGGAAATGGGATACACAGAAACTCAGGCAAGATCTCTCTTCCAGCCTCTTTAATAGAATTTTATGTGTTTCTGTTTTTAGACAGATTTTGACTTCTTTAAAACTATGTGGATCTTGGCATGACTGACTGACCCCAAGCTGTAACTTTTCTTAAATTCAATAGAGAAGCAGAAAATGAGGAAAGAATAAAAATCCAGGTGCATTATGATTTATAGAGAGAATATACTGACTGAGGACAATTACTGGGCATGTAAAAAATGAAATGATTTGTCACAATTTGCATTAGGGAAATAATGAGATCTTCTCAGTGAGGTTCAATGTAGTCTTGAAGAGAGGAAAAGATGGAGAGAGCAGTAATGACTCATTAGCCTGGAAGAGAGGGGCAACAGTATAGAAAGACAGACAGACAGCTATTAATGCCAGAGGGGAGAATCATTATTGAAATAGAAATCCTTTCACATGAAGACTATAACCATGTCAATACTTGCTGCTCCTCCTCGTGCCCTCAACATCAACCCCAGATCTTGCAGTCATTATCCTGACCCCCACTGTTCCTTTGAGATACACCAATTACCTAACATAGCTTTACACCTACCCTGATAGCATCTCAACCCCTCTGCAATCAGATGTGAGAGCCCAGAAATCCTCTCTGTCCCACTCATCCCCAGCCTGACTTAATATCCAAAGATTCAATTTCATTGGCGGCAAAGACAGGCTGCACAGCTGACAAACCCCTGTAGGCCAACTGATACACTTTGAAGTAAAAACAACCTCAGATAGTGCTTGCCTTTTACAACATCCGTGGTTCAAAGCACACAAAGCTTCACCTTCTCATCCCACTGATTTATATAGTTGCAATGCACCAGTCAGCGGTCAGCCTTAATTCCCTGTGGTGGTGAAGCTTAAGCTAATAACTGTTTACACCTTGTGTGAATAAACTTTAAGATGTTAGTCAGCTGCAGTCTTTAATTCTCCAGTGTAGTTAGTATAGTCTGAGTTGCGGCTGGCTTACTAATGGGAAAGTTGCTTGTTCTTTTTCCTGTTTCTGTACAGACATTATCAGCAAATAGTTAAACTGCTGAACAACCAGTTGCTTTTGTTTAGGTGTCATCGTTTGCAGAATTTATGGAGAATCATGATATAATTACAGTAGAGACAATATTAAGATATATAACGTAATATACATGAATCGACTACCCAAACATTCTGGCTCATTGCTACTAAAGCAAACTATGAGTAAATATATGTGATTACATTTGGGTTTCCTCCAAACTTGTTGACATGTGAGACTGAAAGCACAAGTTGTATTGCTACCAACCTTTGGCCACAAAACTGTGCTGTTCATTTACTTGGCAGGAAAACCAATTTCTCTTTTGGCAGCTGCAGTCCACAAGCCAATCTTTGTGATTCTTCCTGTTTTCTGAGTCAACTTTCACACAATGTAATGAATGGACCAGATTAAACCTCACAACTGTTATTAGCACAACACCTGCATCTGAATCAAAAACTGCCAGCTGTTGAAAAAAAACAGCAAACAGCAAAGACATGGTGACTAAACCCAAGGGATAGTAGTTAAATCTAATTAGCGTCATTCGATGATACACCAATGACACACAGACATTAGGTTACACTATTGCAATTACACAGCTCTGCAAAAAAGAAGATGCCAGTGTTATGCCATGCACTACAGTGTGTGTTTTGCATGTTTGTGAAATAGTGTAATGAGATGTCTTGTATTGTAAACTGTGTATTCTATGCAATAACTTCAGATCAGAGTTGTGTTTAAAGACAGAGGAGGTAAAATAGTGGTGATTACAACATAGAGCCTCTTCAGCAACTGCCAGAGGAGACTGCTGAGTTAATAAAATCAGTGGCAATTTAATTAATGAACACCTCTCAGTTTTTAATGGTGGTGTTACTGAACTCTTCACCATATCTCAGCTGTGGGATAACTCCTAATTGGTGTGGAGACATGTGTTGAATGTAAAATCTAGGTTGTTGTCTTTCATCCCCAGTTATCATCAAGATGCTATAGGAGATGTGCAGCTAAATAAAAGACTGCATAGTGTTGAAAATGTTTCGCTTCAGTGCAGCCAAAACCTACTGAATGACACTACTATTTCATTGTCAAAACATGAAATTAACACCAAAAACGAAAAAAAAAAATATATAAGGGCTTTTGCAATATCACTATTCAAAGAATCACCTGATGCATATCACATAGACAACACTAAATAATGGTGTTAATATTAAGAAATGAAAACAAAAATAAATTATGGGTGCAAGAAGTTCATCTTTATCAGCCTCACAGCATTTCCACTGTGGCCTCAGTTTTCTCACAGACAAGTTCTGTGGATAAAACCATGTTTAATACATGTAGTGTTTGTTTACGATGGTGGTGTGTGCCTTAGAAAGAGAACAGAGTACATTTCAGAGGAGTCATGAGAGGGATGGGAGTCGTGCATAGCTCTACACAGCCACTGCAGCCCGCAATTCCAGCTGAAAGAGAAAAGCCAGCCTCTATTTGCTGTGAACATCAACTAGGGCTACCAAAATGTAAACACACAAATTGATGCAAACAGAGTAACAAAATGCACCGCAAAAAAAGCAACGGAAACACTATGTATTCAAACATGTCTTCTTTAATATACACATTCAAGCCAACATTCCCACAGTGTGCCTGAACAGCCACCGAGCTAAAGGAAAGGCAGCGATTCTCGTACCTTTTTGACATCTCTGACAAGGTGGTACAGCGTGTTGGATGGTCCATGTCTCTGCAGGAAAAACAACAAAAGTACAACACATAAGCATATTATCATCTCCCACAGCATCTGCAGTTTGGTAAAAGTGTAGGACAAAACTGACAATGTCTGCTATACTGTTCACTACAGCTCCATGTTTTACCTTTCAAGCAACAGTTTTCTTTGAAACTCAATATCATAACTGATTGAGAAAGAAGGCACTTCTCTGGTGTGTTGCAAAAATGATGTGCAATTGTTATTACCGTGTTGTAGAGCTCCTCCAGTCTGGAAAGTGTGAGGAAACGGTGCATACTGACTCCATTTTCAATCAGAAGCTTTACAAAGTCCACTCTGTCCAGGACTAAGGCATCCAGCATCGCCTGCTCCAGGGAACCAACCTAAGACACAAGGGATAGAGAATACATGATACCACGATGACAGCGTACACAGAAAACACTCACATGCTACAAACTTCAGGATACACTGCAAGGAAATAAAGCTCTACAAAAAACTACAATGGGATTATTGTAACAAACAACTTCAATATTAGCTGTGAACTCTAGAGGAGCAATATCTGAACTATACACTTCACAGGAAAAGTGAGCGGGGCCGCACGTTAGAGATTAATATTCATTCTTCCTTCATAGATTTCAGAGTATAATTTGTCACACATCCAAAATAGAGTGAGCAGAAATAAAATGGTTCGACATTACACAGTCTGAAAACTGCAAGAAATCCATACTTTTCAATTATGCTCATGGATGACCAAAGTAGTACTTAGTGCCTAGTTATTTTTTGCAACCATTTTTCATCCATGACTGATCCTGGGGAATTTTCTGCATCCAAATTGCCTTTTAATACTGAAAGTCTCATTTTATTTGCTGTAGTTATTTCAACTACATGTAAAATACATCTTATGCCTATGCTATTGTTATCGATATCAGCTGCTGAGGACATCTATGTAATGACAAAACTATTATTTACTGCTAAAAGATCTTTTTAAGTATTGCAGTAAAACAAGTGTGGTTAGTGAAAATGGAATGAAAAAAGTTCCTGTGAATACAATCAATAGTTGACGGCTGCACTATGTTTATTATTAACTGATAGGTTTTATGGTTCTTACAGGCCACTGCTGTCCGTAGATGAAGATCTGACTGCGGGCGATGTCCACTCTGTTCCACGCCAGTGCTAAACTCAGCTGGTCGGGAGCAGAAGCGTTGGCACCTGAAAGAGAAATATGATGGACAGTTGATGGACAGTTTCATATCTATATCCCCCACACTATGGGGGGAAAAAACAGATTTTGTGCTGTTATACAGTGTTTTATAGTGTTCATCTCTGTTGTCATCTCTCTATTTATGGAAGACAGAATTGATATACAGAACCTATGTGTGTGAGATATATAATAATAATTTGGCTACAGCTTCTCCAAGTGTGTAGCATTATTTTAAGTTCATATTTTGTTTATTCATTGATTTGCTATTTTTGTGGGCTGCAGGGGCTATCAGCTTCACTGGGAACCTTTGTTACCCTGTGTGCAAACAACTTGTCTGTTCTGTTCCTGCCATTGTCTGGGCCTCTTATGCGCCCGTAGTTTGTCTGTTGATGTATCACTCAATTTAACGCTCCATCTCATCCTGGTATAAAGTGTGAACTACAACTGTGCTCCTTTGATTTTCTGTGTCCATGAATGTTGTTTACTGCTGGTCCTATAATAACATCAACATGGCTGTAAAGTAGTCTGCAGAAGACCATAAAGAAGTACAGTACGCTACAAGACAAAGGTAAATAAATGTATTGTATGTAATGTAAATGCATTGTGGACAGATCCAATTAGCTCAGTGTAACACTGGGTGAAGTAGAAGCAAGAAAAAAGTGGTTTGAAAGATTCAAGGACACACTGACATTAAGGATAAAATAAAAGTAGAGAGGCCACTTCTCTCATCACTGTGACAACTTCGCGGCATGTTATTGCTGTTTGGTTTAGGATATACTGTCAGATGTGACTCTGCTGAGTTCACAATGTAGAACTGGTTTTAGGAAACTTCCAGGTATAAGATCTTAAAAATCTTAAAATAATACTTCCTGTGGAGTCCTGGTGGGATTGAGATGATTGTACACTGCAATTGCAAAATCTGTGGGACATTTGTTACCTCTCTCTCTCTTCTTGTTTTAAGTTATCTTTCAACTTGATTATATTACGTCAGCATGATTACAATGACAATAATGGGCTTTATGATATTTTATGAATTTTAAGATAATTTTCAAGGCTTTCAAGGCTGAGGTACCATATATAAAGCAATTATCTAATAATAAAAGTGTTTGCATTGATTGCAGGAGTTTGCACAACAGGGACATCACATGTATTGAAATGGAGAAAAATTAATGAAAATCTGGACGCAGCAGAAAATGAAGTTAAGACAGACTGTGTATAAAATAAACCTCACAATTTCTAATCTGCATACGCCAATATGAAACAGCTTCAGTGTAAGAAGTTACAAAATAGCACACACTGCATTTAAACTCTCATAGTCAGCCTTTCGTAACACACTTCAAAGAGTGTTGACCACTGAGATCTCAGGGTTCACTTTACTAACTTACCTAAACACAGTTAACCAATTTCAGAAAACATTCCAGCCTTAATATTAGGTATCATAGTATTCCCTTCTGTGAAGATAAGATTGTGTAATTTTTAATAAGCACACTGGTATCATTGCCTTACAGCACTCTCTCTGACTTAAAGGCCTGTACAGCATTATAGGAGCTTAATGGTCTGAGTTCAGACAGAGCTCTGCTAATAAGATGCAGAGCTCACTAATAAGAGCTTTAGTTGAGATATGTGTATATTAAAAGGAAAGGTGGCCTGTGGCTTCTGTCTGTCTGCCTACCAGGAGGTTGCGCTTTAGCTAAGTGACTTTATGGACCCAAGGATATTGACTACCTCCGGCAGCAGACCATCAATTACCCTAAACTCCCTTCTGTGTTTAGCTGCAGTTTCCTTCTAGCGCTGCCTCTTCACACTTCTCTAAATCTCTCTTGAATATCTCTAACATAGCCTTACACTCTCACTTTTTTCTTCCTGCCCTTGCTCTGTTCTCCCCTCACCATGTATTCCTGACTGTGCTGCGCTTTGTTCAGCTTCAGGCAGTAGCTTAGTTCTTCAGCGAAGGAGTCTAATCCAGTGTTTTAAAAAGCTCTCAGGCAGGATGTGACTGATTTCATTTTACACTAAAAGCCTTAACGCGTTCCATTCACTCATGCCACAGAATGAGACTTGCATGTAAAATGACCCTTATGCTATTTACTGTAAAGCATTTTTTTTCCCTTAGTGTTCCTCTCTCATCCTTTCACTCCGATACCTTTCTTTCATTGTTCCCCTTTTGTATTCTCACTTTCTTTGATTTCAATTCCTCTTCACTCATTCACCTAAATGCCACCACTATCACAATGCGATAAGAAATGAACATAAAAGGCAATAAACAAGTGAACAGAAATGAAAGATACATCAGCACATTGAGTCAAGAGAATACACAAGTGAGATGTGTGCACAGCAAGAATAACAGAGCAAGAGAGCGAGATAAAGATCATGCATCTTGACTCCTGCACATAAATTATGTAAAACATGTTTCTCTTTTACTCCAAGCTCTCTAGTTTAGTCTCCTCCTCACTCTCTGTGGAATGAAATGTTTCTCTGAGGAACAATTCCTGAGACAGTCAATCATATGCTCTCATTTGCTAAGCAGTCCCACAGGACTCACTCTGTCTTTGTACACAAGCGTGTGTTCACATGTACAGGTGAGTGTGTGTGTGTGTGTATGCGCGCGTGTGCATATAAACTCCAGTGCGCCTCGTTAATGTCGTATTCCTTGAAGAGGCAAGAGCAACCATGATCAATACAAGCTACTGAACAACCAATCGAAAATATGGATCAATGAGCTTGTGTGTGTGCGTGTGTTGGGGGGTATGTATGGGAGGGTTGGGGTATGGGAAGTGGTAAAGTGGGAAATAAGGTAAAGGACTGAGAACAATGAGGAACAGGTTTAGTTTAGTTTAGTTTAGTTTAATTTCTATGTCTGTACTTAAAAAATGTTCAATTTCTGAACTTATTGCCCTCATTGATAAGTTATGGAGGGAAATTTGTTTCAAAATTATTTGTGTGAACAGATCAACAATCTCAATATGTGTCAATATGTAATCTGTAAATAAATAAAAAAAAAAAACCTTCAATAAATACAAAACATACATTTGTAAACTCACAAAAATATAAAATGGATCTGAAAATAACGTGATTTGTTTTACTTACGATAGACTTTATTTTAATTATTCAGTCCATTTGTTGTTTTCAGCGTGACTAGTATTTTCTTGTATAATCAGTTATGCTTCATTAAACCTGTACAGTCACTGGACCAGCAAGCTCATCTCTTTTATCTGATTTATTTTTTCTGAATAAACATTATGACACTGAGTTTAATGTATCGACAATAACAGAAGCTGTGTCCAAAGTCAGGGCTGCGTCCTTCAGAGGACATGACCTACGAAGGTGTGGCTCTTCATAAAACCGTGAAGGCTGTTCTCACCCTCGCCATTGCATCACAAAGCACGGCTCCTGTTGCCTGGCAACCTTGATAACATGTTAAGTTTTTTTCACAAAAACCTGAGGTTTTAAAGCCCTTGGTTTTAACATAATACTTTCATTTAAGTTTGGTCCTCAGGCTCTCTGCTGGTGTTTTTTGCTGCCATATTATTTTCATTACTGGTGTGCAATGAATCTTGTGGATAGTTTAGGCCACGGAGGATCCACCCGTTGGGTTTCATTTCCCAGGAAAAGGGGGACACGTGTCATATGAAGGAGCCTTAAAAATGGGATAGCCTAGATGCGGCAACGCATCCGAATTGGAACACAGCTTATGTTATTATTTATATATGTCGTAAAAAGGCTGTAAAGAACTTATGTACCTGACAGTGAATGGTAAGTAAAACACATGACACACATTATCTTCTCACAGGTTTTTATATTTAAAATGTATCTTCATCATCTTCATCGCAGTTGTTCCAGGTCTACAATGTGAATATTTACTGTCGCCATGGCAACAAGTGCTGGTTTAGTAGTTGATGTTAGTTTATCTTAGCCTACATATCAACAATGGACAGAAAATTTGTAATATGTCATTTATAAACAAAACAAACATCAACACAAACTGCCACACTAATAAAAGCCAATGTTATCCAATATCCTGCTTTTTCTCTTAAAAACCTTACATATGCTACATAGCGCAAGTGACTTCTCAGCGATTATTTGGGAAAAAAAATAACTCATAATAGAGTGCTCTGATTTTGAGAAGAGAAAATGGTACCGTCACCGGTGATCACATGCTTTCCAATTGTGGACGAGTGATACGAGTTGATTTTTGTTCAGACCAGTGTGTGTCAAAACTCAAATCCACAAGCAGAGAACTGAGATCCATAAATACGTTTTTACTTCACTAATAGAAAATTGATGCACACATGTCTGTTTTAAAGTTGTAAATGTTAGGGACATTCACAAATCCATTGAATGCATTCACATATCTTTTTAATGGAATATGTTTGCATTTGTGAGTTTACAAATATATCTTTTTGTGAAAAGTGTTTTTTTTTATTTACAGATTTCATATTTACCCACATCTGTTCACACAAATAATTTCTAAACAAATCTACCTCTATAGTAAATGTTTAAATGTTTGTTACAGCATAAGAATCACATGCTTCTGTTTTTTGTTTTTTTTTTAAGTTTTGCTGTGTCATGCCTTAATACACTAGACTATACTGTTTTACTGTAGAGAAAATAAACTTTATGCTTGTGAAGTGGGACATAGACACAATGGGCACTTTAACAGTTTTGAGATATAAAAGGCTCATGTGGCATAACAATGCCAATAATTATAGACCTCATTAAAAATTTATTTCTGAACAAAAATCAAATTGAAATATATACTTCAAAGATGTATCACAAAAGACATGGCACTTTTCATAATTCATTGGTGACTGTCAGTGTCTTCCTGTAATTATTTGTCTCTGGCTCCAGAGTTAATGAGCAGCTGTGTCCATGCTGATGGATTATTCTGCAGGTGTTGCTTTTATATCAGGCTTTTACCTGAATTCACTGCAGGCTTGTCTGGAATGACTTTAATACTGTAGCTGCTATGCCACGAGACACAAAACCTCCTTGCATTTAAAGGAATAGCTTGATATCATGTGGAAAACATTAAGAGTTCGATGAGAATATGGCTTCACAGTAAGTACATATCTAAAGCCAGCAGCACAAGGGAAAATAGCCAAAACAAAAAAGAACTGCCTACAAGCACCCCTAAAGCTTATGTAATGTACAAAAACAAATTGGAAAAATGTTGTGCCATGTTGGAAGAACATTCAATTTTTTAACAAATCAATAGAGTCAGATATTTTTGTCAAACCAACATACACTGGACTAACGATATTGTAAATGCAGTGAATTGTACCCACAGCACGCTTCCTCTGCTACATCTGTAAGTGAGCATTTGTTTGATAGTATAATATCAAGACTTTGTGTTGCAAGTTTGCATTGGAGACTTCCTGCCTCACAGTGATCAAAAATTGCTTAATGGAGCTTTAAGGGATAAAAAAAAAAAAAAAAAACAAGCACAGATGTCTATGTTTTATTTCTCAGTTATGAAAAGTAAAAATAAAAACATACTTGTGGGCTTTGAACATACACCTAAACTGGGACAGTGAGAGGAGTGCTTTCTAAAAACGATACCATCTTCCTATCTTTTCTGTACAGAAACTTCTAAATAACGACGTCCCTGGGGGGTGGAAGTGAAATGGAAGCCACTTACTGTACACTCATGCTCAAGCGCAACACACATGAATGCACACACCTACCTTTGAGTAATGCAGTGAGGATGGCAAGGTCAATATCCTGATGACCCTCAGACCCCATCCGGAAAACTGTTATCTGAGGGACGATGAGAGAGTGAGAGAGAGAGAGAGAGAGAGAGAGAGAGAGAGAGAGCGAGAGAGTGAGAGAGAGAGAGAGAGAGAGAGAGAGAGAGAGAGAGAGAAAAACAGAAGCACAAAGAGTGAGAGAGAGGTGTGTTTATTCTTTACATGCCTGTTTGAAAGTGACTTTAGTCTTAAGTCATTCATTTACTGTTAGCTTCAATGTGTCAAGCCTAATAGGTGCTCAGAGGGGAGATGGGGGTGGGGGGGGGGTGTATCACTCTGATATAATATACTGTCTGTTCTGTCCCCTTTTCTCTCGCCTTCTTCTGCAGGGATCACCGCAAAACTCTCACACAGCTTATTCACTGTAGGGAGGGAATGAAGGGATCTGGTGAGAAGGCCACTGAGGAGAGTGAGAGAAAAAAAAACACGACAAAGGGGGAGATTGAATGAATACGCTCTCCAGTTCCACAGATCATTCTGCTCTTTCTTTTGTTGCGTTTTTTGCATTAGGAAAAGATGTTACTCTGAGGTCTAGGTTTAGGTCTTCATCTGTGTAGTCTCTTTTAGTAGCGTGTCTTTTAGTAGCATTTTTTTTTATATCCTGTGTGAGATGAACTGGTGGCACAATGAATGAAAGCCAGAGACTGTTGAGAAATGGGGCAGCTTCTCTGGATTTTTTTTTTCTGTCATGTATACCAAGCACATGTACATATACGCGTAACGTGTGTGTGGGCATACGTGCACATGTGAAGGGCACCTTGTGGGAGCCGTGTACAGCGTAATGCGTGTTCTGAATGCCTGACGAGCTCTTCCTCTAATCCTTCCATCCAACCATCCATCTCCTCCCACCTCCCTCTCTCCTCTCTTCCCTGCAGCCCATCTCCTTTCCCATCTCCCCCCTCTAAATGGCTTTATTTTGTGGAGTTCCAGGATTCTGCGGGCTTTGCTGCTGCTCTCCTGAGCGCAATGCTGCAACGGTGTAGGCGAACCCTTTCTTTTCACATAATCTTGATGCACAAAAGTAATTCAATTCACTTTGATGATTTACAGTATCTATTATGTTGGCTCATTCATCAATTGTACACCATATGCAGATGAATTGTTGGCTCCTCCCAGAGAAAGAAATGCAGGGTCGGGCATTGTGTTAATGCCTAAGCCATGTGTCGTGCATCGCAAGTGCCACTGATAAAGAGAAAGGCTAAGTGTGCGCGTGCTTGTGTGTGCGGCGGCCACATGCCTGTGTAATGAAATTTAATGAAAAGTCTTTCTCCAGGTGAAATAGGAGTGCAATGTGATGTGAAGGTATCAACTGAGGTCTTCATGAACCGGGAAACCCACGGGTTGTTGGTGCAGTGTGTAATTTAATGTGCTTCTCTTGGTGCGTGTGTGTGTGGCCAATGGCTAGATTATTATTTGCTAGAATGCATCTTTGCCTTCACTCTAATAGATGTTAACAACACATTTAGGCAGCCATCTGTTGAACACAGGCAAGACTATGATATAATCAAGCTGTGTGTGTGTGAGAGAGTGTGTCTGTCACAGTGAATCAATGAGTATTTTTTTGTGTGTGGGTACTTGCATTGTGACTGTGAAATGTCAAACTAATCATATAAAAAAACTGTGATTTTTTAACAAGATCCATTTTAGAAATAACAAATCAGGCAGACAAAGAAGGAAAGGGGGGGGGGGGGAGAGAGAGAGAGAGAGAGGGAGAGAGAGAGAAAGAAAAGAAGGGAAGGGTGGGGGCAGGGCCAGATACCTATAATTTTTAAGGGTGTGTGATCCAAATAACCCAAACAGCACATTCTTGTTGGCCACTTGTTCTTTATACCCTGTAGTTATCATTAAAGCAGGATACAGAGTCTCCTCACACACATACAGGCTGCCTTCAGGATTAAAGATGGAGGATGGTGTGATGGAGGACAGATGATTATAGAAGATGTTTGCCATTGTTTCTCTTCTCCCCTCTGCCTCCAGGGTCTGCACCTTACCTCCACTCCCCCCTCCCACCATCTCTGAACGCTCATCTTACAGCAACCTCCCACTGGCATGCTACCATCCGCCACCCCACCCCCCCATCTTTGCCTGCTTCCTCTCTACCTCTTTCTCCTTCTTCCCTTCCTCCAATCACAGCCGCAAGGTGACCCTGTGGATATGCACCACCTGTGATCAGACGCTCTACAAATCAGGGGCTAAGCAAAACACAACCTCTGTGACAATGCACTGTTGCTAATTTGATTGCAATGATCCCACATAGAGTCATCAATAAGTGTCTGCAAAAGTAATCAGACAGCTCCTTCTCCTCTTCTCTTCTCTACACTCACCATCTTGTACGAGCAAACACTCCTGAGTACTTATTGTGAGCAAAGAAGTTTAGGGAAACAGCTTTATTGCTTTTTTTGATTACTCAGGGCAAAAAACTCACCAATCTGTTGTACTATATATTTTTGAAATGTTGATGATCTCCCTGGAGAATACTGTAGCTTAAAATATCTTTAAACGCAGAATATACTCTTTGACATCTCTCTGCCACTACACTGACACTTCGGGGGTCAACAGACATGAGACAGGGACACTGATTCATTTCTGTCACACTCCATCTCTCTGTTGACAAGAATACAGGAGAGAGGAAAAGAGCAGAAACGCTAAGGAGAGGGAGACAACTGAAGGCAGGGATTGGGAGAATAGATGAGAGATAGCACGGAAGAGGGAGCATGTGTAAAGCAAAGGAAGAGGGAGATTTCGTGTTGACAAATTGAGGACGGATATGAAAAATGAAAAGGGAAAAGGCAATGCTATCTTTCTGGGTTCTGTCGGAGGATTTCCACGTCTTCAGAGACGCTAAGCTACATGCTTAGAGGATCAGAAAACTGCTCTTCACGCTGCAGTGAGTGAAGCTGATTGGAAAACATTCATCTTCATTTAACAGGCAAAGACCGTGCTGGGGCTGCTGCATGTACATGCATGACACATTGCACACAGCCCACACGCATGCACGCACACACACACACACGCAGACACAGACACACACAGACACACACACACACACACACAGTACAGAGGTTTTCCAAGTACCCACTGCAGTCTATACATTAACAATGGTAATAATACTTTCATCTATGTAAAATTGAGCATAAAATATTTAGCTGTGTATGTGTTACTTCCTGGATAAATCTTTGGTATGAGATATAAAACAGAGGAAATAGGGAAATAAGTTTCTCTATTCATGAAATTTTAAATTGATAAACTCTTCTGCTAGTAATCAACCAAGGAAATGTTTCTCTCTGAGTAAATTGCTCTATTTGTCTTTTAAACTCTCTGCTGTACCCCATTTTCAGATTTGCTCTTCATCCAAACCACATTTTTTCCCTTCTCTTAATCTTGTCTCATTTCCTCCCACCCTCCCTTATTCCCTCCATCTGCCTCCCCCCTTCTACCCTACCTCCCTCTCCCTCTTATGGTCCATTTAAGTCACTCTTCCGCCCTCCTCGTCTCCCTCCTACTCGTTCTTAGTTTCTCTTGTCAGGGAGGCGGAGGAACACTGTGGGTTGGTGGTTCCTCCTGAATATTTAATCCGAATTAAACATATAAGGACTATTCTACACTCAATTATTCATAACAAGCTGGGAGATACCAGAACAGCCATCCTGCACCCTCCTCCCCACACCCCACCACCACCCTACAGAAGAAGAGTGAGGTAGCTAAAAGGAGGGAGAGGGGGAGGGAGAAAGAGGCATTTAACTTGTAATTAGACCTAGACTTGGACTCACACATTTTTAGCAATAAATACCTATATGACAGGCAGTGATTTAGCTTAAATGAAGTTGGATCAGTGTGCTTGTCTGGCATTCAAATGAAATTATCGAACCTTTGTGTGAAAGGGATAAAAGGAAAAAAGTGATATGCATATATGAGGTAGATAATTACCCTCATCATCTAGACAAATTGACACAAATGCAGTGCTTTTAATATTCTCTTTCATTGCACTTATATAACACATCATCTATATACTTTACATCTCTGTAAAACTCGAGTGCTTGCTCATTATTCATTGATTACCTTTGCAATTATCTCCCCTCCCTCCTGCTTTGTATTGAGACATGAGGCAGCACACTCTTAAATTAGGTCAAATCAAAGCATAAAACAGATCTTTGGAAATATTGTTTGTAGCTGCAAAGAGCACTTCTCACATTTTTACTGTCTAACTAACTTCACAACATTATATTAATGGTAAAATTGGTCATGTGGCTTCTTGACAAAATTGAAGCAAAAAATGGCCATGAGGCTGGAATATAACTGAACCTTCTTCCTCTGGTAAAACAAAAATAACAACATAATACACAGAGATATACATAACAGGGAGCACGCATTAAGGTTTGCAAGTTTATTGCCTCTTGATATAAAACCTAAAGAGCCCTGAGTATGATGAACAAAGCAGAAACAACTGAAGCACAAAATGTCTACATGAATAAACCAACATGCTGAAAATAAGGAAAACTTTCCTTGGTCTTCTTCCTTTTTACCATTCGCCCTCTTTGGCAGATACTCCCTCTCTCCCTCCCTCCTACAATACCCCCAGTCAGTCACCTTTAGTCTTTATCTTCGCTTTCTACTCTTTGGCTCTCCTGCTGCAGAGCCAGAAAAAAATGAAAGCACAGGCGCACTGGCACAGAGACAAACACACACTCTCATTGTCTCTCCCTCTCTCTCTCTCATACGCTTACCTCTTTCAGACTGATGCACCGACCCAGGATAAACCTACATTTGCTGCCAATGTGAATGGGTCAACACATTATTGCAGACGGTTTTGTGACCCAGCTCCTGACCTGAATGTTAACACGAGCTTGACACTACTTGGCTTTGGTATGTAAGCATAAACACTAGTTTCTATAATCACTATGGGATTGTGATACAGAGATTATATTTCACATTGTATTGAGCTGTTCCAAAGTGTTGGACAAAACCTTTTGGTGAGGCAGCTTTTAGTTTTTATGCTTTTGACACAGTGCATCTGTGCATTTAGCCAAGCTTTTGGTTACAATGTTAGATTTATCATTTATTTCAATTATTTCTTATTTCTAATTATTTTATTGATTTGATTATTTACTTTTCACATTGTTTTATTCTTCTGTGCTTTGCCCTCATCATACTTTACATATTTGAGTTGGTTTTATTCTCTTTCTGTCATCTGCAGAGCAACATAATAATAGCTCACTGGGAAACACACTGAACAGTTTGTTCACCATGTTGCTCCATGTTTTCTTTCTTTATTGTGTCAGTGGGTTTAACAAACAAGTTCAATAATTAGGTCTTACAGACTCCACATATTGCCAGAGAAGTTGTCAAGGGGCCAGGAGATGATCATGTACAGGGAGATTTCTTTTGGTCTCATCTCAGAAGGGTTTTTCCACATTTTATCTTGCAGCGTTTGAATATTTGAGTATTAATAAAATGGCTCCTTCTGATAAGGGAACAGGTGATTGACTTTAATTAAGGTTGGAAGAGATTTGTGAACTAGCAAAGAGGAAGCTTCCCTGAACAAACTCTCTTGCTTGCTATTCTCCCTTTTGTCCCTTTCTCCTTTAAATTTACACCCATCCAATATCACGTACACTGTGGTGCTCTAAATGGGAGCTGGGGGGAACCCCTGCGATGTTTATCAGCCTGCTGAATAGGAAGCTGGTGAAATCACCTCAGTGAGAGAGACAGAAAGGTCCAAGCACCAGAAGGATGTCACGACTATCTCTCACTCTCCCTTTCTACAAAAACCATAATCAACCTTAGCTTTCTGAGACTCTCTGTATGGTGCATGGGCACTAAGCACTGCAGTATGCGTCTGCTGAGAAACGCCGGGCATTTTGTGGAGGTGGATTACTTTTACTGAGAACGTCATCAGGGAGTATGCTATCAAAGTTTTATATCACTGGTAAATTTTTTATGGCATTGTTAAGGTTATAAGCAAAAAAATGAAAATTTTCCATTTCTCATTCATACATACATTATGAAGTACAGTTTCCTTGATATGATCACCTGTCCCACTGTTGCATGTCTCACGGCTTGATGCTGTGGTGCGTCATCTAGAGATTCAGCTTCTAGCTTATCATATGTGTAGCTTCCAGCGCAAATTGACAGGAAGAAAATGCTGACAGTCATCGTGACATCATACCAGCAGTATGACATAAAATAGACATCTTATAGTTTCAATGTCTATGTTATATCTGAATACCACACAGAGTATGAAGCATAAATATTCTTATATAAATATTAATAAATAAATAATAATGTAAATGTTATACAATTTTAGCAACTGAATGTGGAGATGGATGTACTATTTAGTCAGTGCAGAAACAGTGTAGAATATAATAATATTATGTAAATAATTTGATGGGTGAGTGACAGTATTTTTCCAATACTCTCTCACTCTCTGTGTCTTGCCCTGAACATGTGTAAACAAAAATCACACAATGCTGTTTTGGCTACAAATCTTTGCTAGTTGTGCTGCTCAACAATGATAGATAATACCAAACTCACTGTGAAGATCCAAAAGCACAAAGAGCTCTATGACTCACATAATCTGTGTTATAAAGATGAGAAAAAAA
The DNA here is from genome assembly GCA_038496675.1 of Rachycentron canadum. Classification (NCBI taxonomy): domain Eukaryota; kingdom Metazoa; phylum Chordata; class Actinopteri; order Carangiformes; family Rachycentridae; genus Rachycentron; species Rachycentron canadum. The sequence continues at coordinate 16,539,997 of CM076654.1, forward strand.
GGACAAGGCATGGAAGGAAGTTTCCACAGCTGTTGGTGCAGATGGTAAGATATATAGGTTTTTTTTTTTTTTCCACCTTTTCCATTACCAAGGCCCAGTCGTTCCCCTTCTCCCCCTCCTTCTTAAATCATCTCGTCTGTCATCCAGGAGAAGTAATCTCGAAGTTGAAGGAAGTTGAGAGACAAAGACACAGCACCTCTGATTCAGCCAAGACTGAACCCAGAATATCTGCTTATAAAGTTTCAGATTGGTGCCTATATTTAAATTAAGGTCCCTCTCAATTACCCCCGTCTATGAAACATATTATTATTATTATTGACAATATTCCTCTTATTATTAGTAGCAGTAGTATTGGAGATGTGCTGGCAGTGTGGACAGACGAATGCGAGCTGCAGCAGTTCACTGTGATAGCGTCCATGAATAACAGACACAGGCAAAGCGCTTAATAACCAGAATGACAGACAACGTCAACTGCACCTTGTCTTATGGGCACCATCCTCATAGTCATCCTCAGCACTCTTGTCGGAGGGTTGTAAAAAGGCCACTAAGGTTAAGATGGCAACCACAGATAAGGCAGGTGATTTTGTTAAAATTTGTCCGAGCTGGATTTTTTTGAAAATGTGACAGTAGAGAGGAGAGAAGTAGAGATTGGAGAAAACTGGGTTAAATTCCTGGAAAAAAAATGTCTAATTGGCCTGTAAACTATACAGAGACATTAATACAAGAGCGAAACAGGGTTTGTTGACTTCTATTATGCTGCTAGAAAATACTTCTGTACTCAGTGGCAGTGGTAACAGTTTTGCAAGTTCAGAGAGAAGCAGCATCATATTATCTGGCCTCTACAGCTGCTCCTGCTGAATGATTCACAGTCTATTGTTCTGCTCTGGTGTATTGTGTTCAAAAGATCCATCAGTGAGAGCATCAGTCAGCCACTGGAACCCCACTGAGGATGCAATCAATCCATTTACACGCTGCACAACCATGACCAGTGCCGGGCTGCTTGAAAAATAAGACGTATACTGTGCTTGAGTACACGTGTGTGGTTTGCGTGTGCGCATGCTTTTGGTTTCTTTGTCAGACATAGTGCAGTAAGATTATTAGAATGACTGAAACATATGCAATAGGGGTTTACCTGCAGTATTTCTACAAAGAAGGACGACCACATGACAAATACCTGGCTCCCTTATCTCTAACCTTCCAGCCATGATGATAAAGGCTTGGATGTGTGTGTGGATATGACTAATTACAAATTTATTTGCAAATGCCACTGGCACTCAGCTACAGATATAGTCACTGATCTGACAAATATTCCCTTCCCATGCAAAAGGAATAGTACACTATGTTTAAAGTGAATTGAGGCAAGAGTAACCAAGTAGTAAAGGTTGTCTGCGGCGCATGTGCACTGTATGCACTGCCACTGCATGTACCACTTTGTTGACTGTGGCAACATCATGGCCCTCTGCTACTGTTATCAAATGTATGATGATTAAAAGACACATACACACAAACATGCACGTACATCCAGCACTTTAGACATTAGAAAGGTAGTAGGTTGGTTTCATATGATTGACAGTGCTCTGAGGGGACACCTTGGCAGGGGAGATGTGTGTGAGCGTGTGTGTGAGCGTGTGTGTGTATGTGTGTGTGTGTGTGTGTGTGTGTGTGTGTGTGTGTGTGTGTGCCATGCTTAACAAGATGTGTGTCAAGACTTTAACACTTCCAAAGCAGTAAAGACTCTCAAGGTGGAGGCCATTTGGTCCCGATCTTCATTTGAATACATTTACATCCACTTAACATTATGTGTCATACATAAAAGATGGGCTAATAATTGCTTTAATAAAAGTTTCATGATGGGCAAGCTTCATTTGACAAATCCATTTGTTCCTCCTCCACATATTCATTTTTGGGCTTTGCTATACAGTGGAGCTTAATTGTGATATTGTGGTTACTGGTAGTTTAATGCTGTGGTTGTGCATCAGTGTTTTGTGTATATGTCTGTTTGCTTGCTTTATCTGCATCTGTAAATATACCCATGCATGTACAAATATATGTATGTATACATGAATTTGCTGCATGTGTATGCAGACATGTATGAAAGTGACACTCACCAGCTCCTTCTTCTTCATGCACTCCATGAGAATAATGAACAGATGTTGAGCCTGTGTGCGGCTGTAGGTGAATGTCTTCTGGATGGTCACCAGCAACTGGTCTCTTAGAGACTCATTAATTATGCTGCTGAGGCAGAAGGGGTGTGGAAAGAAAGACAAGAGAGTGTCAGGAAGGGGTCAGGTAAAGGTAAGGAGCAGAAAACACTGAGGGAGAAGCAGGCAAATTAGATTTGTTTGACAGTAAGAGAAACCAAGGTTGACTGGGACTCCCTTCAGTGCTATCTCTTAGTCCTTGGTGAAATGTGATTTACCTTCATCTGTAACTGGATTTATGAAGCTGCAAAAATTAATTAACCAAAGTAATTGTGCATCTCAAGAGAAATATATCCGACCATGCTTACATCTGTGTTATTAGCAGTAAAAGTACTGCATCAGCAAATTGAATTGCATCACGTTTCCTCAAACATGAGAAGCTGCAGAATTACATTGTTGCTTCAGCATTAGTATATATGACATTGTGGGATTGTTTGTTTAATCTATGGGACTTTTTTTTATTAATAATTAAAACTGAAACAAACAATCTACATATTTTCTGCTGTGTAACTGATTTTCCACACTAGATTAAATTTTTATTAGTGAGTGTTTGGCCTTGAATTACAACATAGTGTGCACATATGACTGCATACCCTCCCTCCTCAGAGTATTTGTGTCCAAAGGCTAAGATGTCCGAGGCTCTGCCACTGCCATCACACACCACCACAGGAACCGGAGGCGTGTCCCTGAGGTACTCCAGCACTATGGAGATCACATTGGGACCCCCCTCTACAATCAGAGCCACCACTGGTACACCCTGGCCAATACCTGCACATAAAGAGGGTAGGAGCAGGAGAAACAGGGGGTGATGGAGTAGTTGAGGAAAAAAGAGATGAAGTGAAGAAGGAAAAAACAAGTTCAGGACAGAAAAAGACACAGGGAAGTTAGTCGTTACATTAGCAATAGACTTGATCCATAAATAGAAAAACTAGGTCCAACTTTGTTTCTGATAAGGTGTAAATGTGACACCTATGATGTCTCACAACTCTGTTGACAAGACACTACACTACACAGTTTTTTTTTTTAAGAAAAAAAAAAGTACTTTGACCAAAAATAACCAACCCACTTTATGCTCTGTTCCAGTGGCTTATGTGTGTGAGAGAGAGCGATTCACTGATAATTCCCCTGCTGTTCCAAACAAAAATGGCTCCTTGCCTGCTCATCACAGGCTATTTAGGGTAATTATGCATAATTAGCAGGTGGGTTTTTCTGCATGAAATCAGGCTATGTACAGGAGAAAGTACTGTAGGTATAAGGTATAACATTGCCAAACTCTCAAAGGAATTTCCTGCCTTATTCGTGCTGCTCTTTCTAGCTTTTTCTTTTTCATATTCTCTTTAAGATTCTCTTCATACAACAAAATATTGTCTTTGGCACCATAAAACCTGTAAACTCCAGAGTCCCATTCTCTCAGGTATTTTGACTCTTCTAATTCAAAAGCTGTGTAACTGTCAGATCTTCCCACACCCTCATCCTGGTCTGCATAATTCACTGAAGAGAAAGCATAGTCTGCATCTCAAACACGCAAGTAGACGAGAACATACCAATGCGTGCTTACATACTGTCACACACACACTCACACAAACACAAGCACATGCACACATTCAGTAGCATACCCACTACCACTACACTTTGCCTCACACAGCCTCATGTGGCCTTGCAACAGGGACAGTTACGTAAGGAGAATATTTTAGGGGCCTTGCCTACTTCAAAGAGGTAAAACGTCACTGTGCCACAACACATCACATGACCATATATCAACAGGGCAGAGAGAAGCAGACTAATGACTTGCATTTTGTGTCTTACTCTTCTATTTATTTTTGGTGTTTATTTTTGTCGTTAAACGCATGTGTGTATGTGTGATTGAGTTTGCTGTTGTGTCGGATCAAGCATTGATATTGATGACTAGTGAGCTTTGGAGGCAATGCTGCAGTATCTAAAGCAGATTATTGTTCAACTGAAACCCACCGAGGAGCAGATGAGGAGGGGAAAGCACAGCTGTGTCATGGCTAATTGGTAGGAGAAAATTCTGCCTGCGTGCACGCACACATGCACACATGCACGCATATACACACACTAACGGAGGCACACACAGGCAGTAGCCATCACAAATGCAGACAGCAGTACACACACGTAAACAAAACCACAAATGAAGTAAGTTTCTCTTTTGTCTGACTACCCAAAAACAGCAGGCACATTTTCGGATGGCTTTTGACCCCACATTCACAATTGCTTTTTCTAATTAGCCACAGTCCTGACTTCTACATTTATTCCTGTGGGGGTGTGGATGCATTAAATGGATGGTGAAGCCAAAACAATATAGCCCATTTATTCTAATTAAAGCTGCACACCCAGTGGATACAGTGAAAAAGTTTCTTCTGCTTCCAACTGTGGGTGCCAATAATGTAGGGCAAATCATATTCTGACTCAGTTCTTATTGCTGTAAATTTCACTGAACCTTATGGTTATACCTGTGATAACTGAGTAATGAGTAATGCCTTTGTCTAACAATCTTTTAGATTAGTTTTAAAGACATTTATTTGTTTTATAATTTATGGAAAAATGGACATAATGTGAATTTTGATAAATCAATTATAGATACTCTAAACATGTTATTCCTTCTAAAAGTCTCTTTAAGAGAGTGAAAATCTTTGTGCTACAAATGCCATTTGTAAATCAAAACTTCACATGTATTCCCTTTTTCATTGATTGTATTTTTAATCAGACTTGTACCTGATAAAACACTGATAAACAAGTCATACTTGCCTATACTGTGCCATACATAACATACATAACATAACCTGCCCCAAGAGCCCATCTGACCCACTCATTCTACACTGACAGTATCCATGTATCATTCACACACTCAAACACATCAAATAATGCAATTGTCAAATCCCTACTCTCTCTCTTTCTCTCTCCTGTCTCTCTGTACCCCAGCCATAGTTTTAACACAGTGCCCACACCTTATCTTTGAGGAGGCAAACTTCCCTGGAAAAGAGTAAAAAAGCAGAGGCAGAAGAAAAGGAGAAAGGTGGTCGATGAGAATCCATGGCCAACTTTCTATATTTATCCAGCCTGGGAGACGAGGAAGTAACGAGGAACAGAAGGAATTAGGGAGGGAAAGAGGAGCGTGTAAGCAAGACACACATAACATGCTTAAATGGTCCTAATTAAGGATCCAGCAATGACTCATCCTGTGCATGTGTGTGTGTCTGTGCCTGGGTGTGTGCGCGTGTCTGTGAGTTTGTCCTTGCATGTGTCAAATTAGTATCAGCATAACTGGAGGAGGTGTGCTAAAGTATGTGGGTCGTTGTCTTCGCACCCACTCGCCAAACCCCCCCCCCCCCCAAAAAAAAAAACAAAATAAAAACACACTCTCTCTCACATACACACACAAACACCATTATCCGAGCAACAACTAAAGCAGAAATGAAACATCACATTGGTGAGGGAAACACGACTCGACAGGCTACAGAACAAAAGGTCAGGGGGTCCGGTACATTAAAAGGCCAAGGCTTCTCTCAAACTTTGTTTTTTCAGTTGTGTTATGACATCAAGATATCCTGTTGTTTTTGACCTACTCAGAGGAATTGATTGATTCAGATGGCCTGTGCCACCTTCTTAACCAGTAATATGTGTCAGGTTGTAGTGCCACCAAGGCCGAGTGAGTCAGAGAGAATCAATCATGGATGGTGTCATTCACCAGCACAAGTGGGAAATTGGGGTTAAAGGAATTTTACTCCATTGATTTGTTTATGTGCTTCTGCGAGAGCTCTCTCCCTATTTGAGCGGCTACTTAGTGATCTGAAATATTAGACCCCACTTATACATTGTCACTTCATGCATCTTGAACAGATTGGGTAGCTATTGGATGCCCAAAAAGTTAAGAGTAAATGCATCCAGAAAAGGAATTACATCCAGTTCCTCAAACCGCCTCGGATGCTCAAAGAGTGTAAATTCATGTATTGCTTCCTTTAGTCCTGACTCTCACATTCATGTTGCCCCAGAAAACATGATCTGTGATTTGGCCTACGGGGACTCACACATGTGGCTTAATGTAAATTAAAGAGCATTAAAAATCATGTTGTTTTAATTCTGGCACCATTGTTGAATCTGTTAAATCTGTGATCTGACAAAAGTTTGACCTGTCCTTCCCAAAACAGTATAGATTCAGCTCACCAGACTGTATCAGCAACTAATGAGATATGATATACTATATCTCTACCCTGTACCTCTCTGCCTTTAAATTCTCCATAAAAACAACAGTAAACATGTCATTATGCTTTGCAATTTGAAATTCTCGAAAGCAAGTAAGTTCATAATCACAGGTAAATTCCAAAGGGTTTGTAATATTTCTACAAAGACACAGTTGAATAAATGTATATGACAGAGAAAAAAATGGAAATATTGAAAAAGTAAACTATCTAATTGTTTAGTCGAGTGCATAAACCATCTACCAGAACATTTCTCACCTCCTCACTACTCTTTTTTACAACTCCTACTCTTCCAAAAGATATTTACCACAGTTCACACTCCTGATCATCCACTCATCTTTTTCCACACCACATAACATGTTGTCATCCATGCACATCCGCAACCTGGAGCAGGTCTTGTATCCAACCTGCCTCTTTCTCATCTCTCCACCCCAGGGTTGAACACTCTGGTGGTCCATGTTTATCATTTTGACATGTTTTTTTGGATCCATTCATGGATGAACACATCTTACCCCAGTGACTTCAATTGTCCCCTCACAGTCTCTTGACACGTATTCTCACGTGCCCACAAATACTTTGTCTACTGACGATCATCTCCTTAAAGCCACCTGATGTCTGCAGTATATAAACTCTGGTCCTGCAGTCCAGTCCCCACCAGATTGTTCTGTGTGTCAACATGGTAACACAATGGCCAATTCCCCTCGTCTTTAGAATTCCCTGCTGTGTGTTATCCTGGGTAACTTTGTTTACCTGTGCTTCAGGTTCATTGCTCCATCACTTCCTGATTTGTCTGCCACGCTTAGTCCCTTGTCAGTCTCCTGTGCCTACTGAACAATCACATCTCTGCCTGTCTTACTCCATTGTCAGTCCTGGCACAGCTTCCAGTCCTCCTGCCTGTCTCACTCCATCACTTCGATCAGCTTGACCAACAATCTTGCAATGAACAGTCTTCATTTAAACTTGTGTTACATTTCTAAGCTCCACCTTTAGGTCCTAAATTAAAATTAAATTAAAATTAAACTGAACATATAGTATTGATAGGCTGGAGTCTCTCTCTCTCTCTCTCTCTCTCTCTCTCTCTCTCTCTCTCTCTCTCTC
>CM076654.1:16547810-16581224 GCA_038496675.1 Rachycentron canadum
CTCTCTCTCTCTCTCTCTCTCTCTCTCTCTCTCTCTCTCTCTCTATATATATATGAATAATTTACATTCTTTATTCCATAAAATTGTCCTGCGATACTGTAGAAATATAAGCTCAAACTGTGACACTGCAGCTGTGTGATATGTGTCAAAGGACAAGAGCCAATGAGTAACCCAGATGGTCACAGATTTTTAAAAAAGGCATGTTATTAGCTTTATGTAAAAAATCTGGAGTTTGTCTGGACCTTTAGAGTGCCTGAAAGAAGAGCATGACAAACCTCTTGACTTCCCATGTACCGTAGCTTTACTCTAATATCTTCTCTACAGGCTGCTCCACAGTGGAGGTCACAATGTCAGGGTTAATCTGCAACACAAGGTCTTATGGCTTCTGGATTCAATTACCCTAGCTACTTCATCTTTTGCGTATGCTGTGATTAATGGAATACACTGCTATAGGAGGATCAGAGAAGGTTACACAGTAAACACACAGGTAAAACACACACGGACCTAAAAGCATGTGCCAATGTGCCAAAGTAATTTAAGTAAAACGCAAGAGAAAGAGAAATGTGAGATGTGGCTCATGTGATCTCACAGACTTCATCTAAAATTGCACAAAACAACAATGTTCATTCCTCTTCACACCTGCAGTGTGTAGCAAATTTTATTATTATTATTATTTATATTGTGTCCAAAATCAGTTTTTCAATTGTGCAATAAAAAAATAAAAAAAACATTCATTAATGAAGCCCATTATGTCCTTTCTGTCACTGCCTTTTTTATCCCACTTTTTGAGTGAAAACACCTCAAATGCTTCATATTTAATCCTTCCCCCTCTGCTTACCCTCAGTCCCTTTTTTGTTTTCATTTCCTCACTCGTCTCTCTTCCTCTATTGCTTTTCCCTTCTGTGAGGCAGGTGTGTGATTTGAAAGTATTACAGCCACCGCTGAAGACATGTCAAAAGAGCTGTGCAGTGGTTGAGTGAGCTGTGCTAAATGGTGCCAATATTTGATTGATTTTATTCATGTTTGAATTTAATGTGGGCCAGCTTCAGGATATGGTGGGAGGAGTAGCTCAAGGGAAAGTGCGAGAGTGTGTGCAATCATAAATGAGACATTTTTCATAAAATCACCAGTTGTATTTAATCAAGCAAGGGATGCTTTTGATCACTGGTTATAAGCTTGGCCCCTCTGTGAACATGTGAAGTGCCCTGTGCTGCCCAAGATGAATCCTTGCCACTGTGATCCAGGCTCAATTGCATCTGCATCTCTTAACATGATCTATCGAGCTAGACCATGTCATGGCAAACAAATAACAAGAGGTCCCTGCATGTACAGCAGGGCACAGAGCTGAGTATTTACTCGTGTGTATAAATGTGTTGACTTTATATTTACAATCCTCCCAACCCCAGTTTCCTTGTCTTAAGACATTTATCTTGTTTACACCCAGCCAGTGGTGTCCTTTGGATATTGTCGTCCACATTCCACTGAGGATGGCCACTGGAGGTGACACCTTCCACATCAAGTATACATTAGAGAAACCAGGGCATGCAGAAGTAACACACAACTCTTGCTGCTAAGGGTGGCGTTAAGAGGTTTAACAACTACACAACTCCAGCGGTGGGTTTTGACAGGTGCCTAAGGTGCAACCATAACTCGTGATGGAAATATGTAATGAATGTCTACAAATGTCTAGTGGCAACAGGCAACCAAAATGTAGGAAGGTTTCAGAAAAAATGATCACAAATTAGAAGATTTATTAAGAGGCTGTCTGCAGTGTCACATGTTTCTAAAGGAGCAGTCAGACCAAAAACACCTATGCATTTGTTATATAGAACTGATTCCCATATCTAAAAACTGTGTAATAATATGGTGGAGCCAATTTGATTGCTACAGCATTTTCGGTAGTCACATGATTGTTACCCATTGCATGAAAAATTGCACACAGGCACAGGCAGAGGCACAGTAGGATTAGCTACAGGATTGCCCAGACATCACAAAAATACCACAGGGGGAGATTATGCTCATCTTGTGTTTGTGCACAGTGTGTGTGTGACTATATCTTACGAAAAAAATGGGCTTGTGATTACATGTGGTCTACAACCCATATGTTCAGGCATTCAAACAGCTTTCTTCCCTTTTTACTTTCTTTATCCTTCCTTCCTTGACAGGACTTCAAGCTACACTCGGATCCCGTAGGAGCCATGCTGTGAGGAAAATTGGTGCAGTCCTCGATTCACCATGGACAGGTAATAAAATCAAGAAATAGTGCTTGCCTGCCAACAGCAGTAAATTAGGAAGTAGAGGATATGGACAACAAGGTACAGTACATCAAACAGACATAAAAACTCACAGTGGGAAGAACATTTACTAGAGAAACTGTGAAATATAAATTCACACCACAAGAGAACAGATTTGTGGCTAATTTTTCAGTAGTGTGCTAAGTCATTTTGGTCTGACCCACTTGTCCTGCTCAGACCTGGCATGAACATGCATCTTCAGTTCACACCTGGTTTAAAATGCGTCTCCGTGTGTCTCCAGTGACCACCAATGATCTGACCTCACTGCTTTATCTGCAAATAAACAGGTATGCAGTGTTAAGCCAATCTGAGAGACGGATCTGTTGTCAATGTACTTGTACGTGTGTATGTGTATGTGTATGTGTATGTGAGTGGGAGAGTGTGTGAGAGAGCAAGAGAGACAGCGAGTAGTAAAGAGGGGTTGAGCGAGGGCTGTGAGCTGTTAATGCACAGTGCACAGCTTAACACTGAAATCAGGATTTATCCAGTTGAAATAGTAAAATATTTTGAGTTCATCATGAAACTGTGTTGGCTGAAGATGTCAGTAGAGGAAACTAATTTTTTAAAGTGGCCAAGACACCTTTGCGTTCACACCACATGCGGATTAGACCAAGTCCAAATGTGGTCTGAGATCAGATCTCAAATGGAGCCTGAATGCATCTTGGGTGCATTCACACCTGTACTAAGAGCTGTCCACCTATGATCAGATCACCTGAGACAGATGTAAATACCAGGTGTGAACAGGGCCCATATTAATCTGTTTTCTCATGTTAAGAGGCTTAACATTATTCATGGGCCTCAAATCTCACAGCCATGAAGATTTAAGATTTCACCTTATCTTTACTATTGTTTGTTTTCAACAGCACATCTTTGCAGCTGCCATACCTCTATGTTTTACAAAAACATTTTTGAGTAAAATGTAATTTTATTCTAAACACCCCTGAAGCATTTTGTCTTGTGACAGAGGGATATTATCTAGTGGAGTGATCTTAAATTAGCTTTATGGTAATGTTTAGGTTTTGTAAATCTACAAAAATATCTTTGTCACATGTTCTGAATTTAAAGCAGCACTCAGACAAACCGAGATAAACTTGCTTGGATTGTGGAAATGCACTTCCCAAATCCCAGATACCAATACAGGTTCCCTTTATACTACACATGCACGATTTTAATTATAGCTACACAACTATAAAGCTGATACAACACTGAGTTGACACCTGACTGACACCTGAGGAGAAAACTGTTGCAGGTTATGAAGCTGAAGCTGGTTATCAATGTAACTTCAGACACTGCCAAGGTTAGGGTTATTCTGTGAGACAGTCGGTGATGGCTCTGTAGTGTGGATGTAGTTACCTATCATCTTCTTTCACTAGTAGATCCCCATACATATCTGTGCCCACCTTGGCTCCGATATAGGTTAAAGAAAAATCACATGATGGATTTAAATCAGATTTATATTTGATGCTTGTATGACTGCTGGGCGTCCCTTTGCCTTCCCAGCCCCTTTTGTATGAGTCCAGGCATAGGATGACAAAGGGAAGTCCATAGGTCACATGGCTCGATGACGATCAGGGAGGAAGTACGTTTGTTTATGCAGTCAACCCCATGAACATTCCTGAAGTCAAGGCATTAAGAGGAATATGGTTGTCACTCACACAAGCTATTATAAAGTTCCTCACTGCAAACATCAGTGACAGTCAATGAAAATGGTGTTAACAAAGGCAAGGTTTGAGTCATGATATCACTCTTGACAGTAACAATCTATCCATTTGGTAACACCTATTTTCTGACACTCAGTTTTTAAATAAAAATGTTTTATGCCAACCAAACCCTGAGGAAATTGTTATAAAACAGATTTACAGTGACAACAAAAGAAGGTAATAAATAAATCACCGCTGCAAACAACAATTTCTCTGACTCAGGTTTGCTCTGACACATTCTCAACAATGCTGTGAGAGACTATTGAGAAATGTATTTAAAGGGTATCAGAGAGGTTTGTGTGCGCTATTGTCTTTGTTTCAGTGTGTGTGTGAGAGAGACAGGGAAAAAGACAGAGAAATGCATTTTATATTCATGCAAATCCATTTGGTTTCTAGCTAAGGTTAAATGTGGAAATTGAAAACGGAGAAATGCAATGTGACAGGGGCTCAATGGCGGATGAACACTCCACACAAAGGCAAAACTGCACATGTGCGGACTCAAATACACACAGTACCTAAACACCTACATCTTTAGATGTACAAACAAGCACGGAAATATATAAATATACTCTTGCTTTAGGGGCATTCTTACTACTAATGCAACAAATGAATCAACAAATTTGAAGTGAAGACAAAGAACTGCCCAGGAATGTAAAATAAAACTAGATTCTGTTGAGTTTCAACAGTAGTGTGTCATAGGATACTGTTATTTGTCTAATATAAAGAAATGTAGGTTTGTACTATCGAGCAGCAAATGAGAATAAAGATTCTCTAAAAATAGATATACCTTTCCTTCATTTATGCATGTGTATCTAGGTTCAAATGAATGAATGTACTGTGTGTGCAGTAGACTAAATGTGGGTGTGTGTGCATGCACAGTGCTTGTATGCTTGTAATTATGTTTGTTAGTTGGTTTGGTAGCTGCATGCAGTGCCTCAGAACAGGAACACGAGGATTATCAGCAAGTTCATTTGAGGAAACAGTTCATCTGAGCTGTCAGGAAGCTTTGAAAGAAACTATAAACCCATCCTGAAGGGAGGGACACTTTCAAAGGCTCATCAAGTTATATCACAGCTCACTAAAAATACACACTCTGGCAGCATGTGTTCAGTACAAAGCAGGTAATAATAATCTTAGTCTGGTTGCAGCTAGAAAATAGACTATGAACCCAATTAACCTACAGTGGTGTCATTGATAAAACAAGGATAATGGTGTCATTATGCTGTTATCACTTGCTGTATTACTTTAAAACACCTCCTCTAATTTAGGGCATGTAGGTCAATCTGGCAATAACCATGATGGACAAATACAGTAAATTCCACTCACGTGTGTTAATCTTCTGCAGGGAGATGTGCTTTTCAAGTTGGCGTCGCAGTTTGACCTCTGCACCGTACTTGCCCGTGGTGCCGTTGTCTGCCAGGATGAAGTGGGAGTGGAGACTGTTTAGAACCGTCAACTTGCTCATCGGGTTAGACATGGTCTGGTATGGACGCACCACCTAGTCGAGAGAAGACAGCATTTAACAATCATGGAAACATCCGAGAAGCCCATAGCTGACGGGATGGTATAACGGTGACAAGGGCATGCTTTCCAAGCACTTAGCATTAATCTAAGCCAAAAAATTCATTTGGTAAATATTACAGTATGTTGTCACTTTCAAGAGCAGTTACCTAAGGAGAAATGATCCAACTTTCTCAAGTGTATTTTACTTGCTACAGAGCATATAACTCCGGGAAACAGTTGGATAATTTGCTCTGAGGTTCTTGAGGAAGCTTTCCAAATGCTGAAAGGGGCTTGGAGACTTGAAGTTTTAATGGCATGTCTAAGTTACAAACTGGGACATAGAGTTTGCATAATTGGGAAATGAAGGGTAGCACAACATTTAATGACAAAGCTTTTGTCAGTGCGATGAAAGATGTTTGGTTTTCAATTATTACAAATTATCATTACAAAAAAAGATTCACCAATGTATTTTCAATAGCTATATGCTACCTTTTTTCTATTCTAGTGCAAGAATAACACATTTATTGCACTTGTATTGAAGTTACACTAAATTACTCTCAATAAAATGAATTAAGTATTCATACAATATTAATGACGTTTCAGAGTTTGGATTTGGTCTACTGGGGCAGCGCCTGACAATCTGAGGTAAACTCATCTGGCCATTAGGCATACAGTTGAGGCTAATCAAGCATGAAAAAAGAGCTTCAGCAATTAATAATCTCATTTCAGCCACCAACATTAATCTGCTCCACTCAACTTGTTCAGCAGGACATTGCAGCACATTCTGATAAAATTTTAACTATAACGTAACATTGATTCCTGAGATTTGAATGAGTCAGCATGTGCTCCACATTCTCATGCGATTCTGCCAGCTGTCCAACTCACTTTGGAGGAGTGTTTATCACAGACTGTATTGGCTTACTCAGCGCCTCAGTTAATAAGCTGTCAACTGCAATTTACTGGCTCCAACAGCTGCAGACTGCACTTGACATTTTTCACATATAGACATGCAAAACAAGTGCTGGAGCATACATGCGCCCACTCTATAACTATTTTCATTGCTACAATATGGATTGTTCTCAGAGACTTACATCTTTGCCAACAAGATCCTCTTGATTTTCTACTATGCCCCATGGAGCAATGCCAATGGTGCAGATCTTCCCTCTTGACTTGGAGGCGTGGTCTTTCAGTGCATCACCTACATGGCGAATCACCCCTGTATATATATGTGTGTGTGTTTGAGAGAATGACAGAGAATCAGATAATACAAAGCCAAAAATTAGATAATGATACACTCTTCTGTGAAGAGTTGCACAATCTGGTACATAACACAGCAGTCAGTCTTAAAATACACATGCACACATACACACAGCTTCAAACACAGATAGGTCATAGCTGCAGGCTTCTCGTTGTTGTCCTCAGGGAAGCGGTAGGCAGACCTGGAGGCCATCTTATTCTATCTCCTCCTGCTGACATTCTCCACCTCTACCCTCAACTGTCCCTCCAATCCATCCTTCCATCCATTATTCAGGTCTCTCTCTTCCTCTTTCTCGCCTCTGCACCCATTCTGTCACTAAATCTTACTTTCTGTTCCTTTCTGTATTCAAGCGCGGGCACCCTACAGGATCCAGTGATGTATCGTGTCTCTCTATCTGTTCTTAACTCTCCTATTAAACAGGGGCCCTAACTACCTCCTGAGCAATTTCTGTTATGCAAAAAATAAAACAATAATACTGCTCATTTTTTGTTTGATTAAAAAAACAGTGTGTTTAATAAAATACACCTTTTGGTCCTAACGAGACACCTTTTTATTAACTTTCAGTCATAAAAATAAGTGAGACTCTCCAGGACTATTTTCATTCATGATGCATAAAAAATGGATCAAGTAGTTGAACATCTTTACAGCCCTGAAGGGTTTAATAAATGGCAATTTAATAGCTGATAAGTCATGAGGAACATTTTAACACACTCATTATACTCGTACTGCAATACCAGTATGTAGCCACTCGATTTGTATAAAAAGAAGAGAGGCTGCACAGTTCAAATAAAATGTCTCTGTGAATGTTTTATTTTCAAATTAAATTCAGTAAATTTGTACTGTACTTTACCTGTGTTGACCCCTCCAGTGAATATCCAGGCTCCTGTTGTCATGGCAGCCTTGATGAGCCCTTTGCCGAAGACCTGTTTGAGTTTGGGTTGTAGTTCAAAGTTCTGCAGGCCCCCATGGACTGAGATGAGCAGCTTGGGCAGGTCCAGCTGCCATTCCTTGGTCATCAGGTGGAGCAGCAGATCAGGCTTGGTGTCATAAGACACTCGCACATACTGCGAACAGTAAGGAGCATGTCAGTGACACAACTGCTTGACCCTTCAAACACATCGTGGCATAAACACACAAACATGAAAGCATATGCACAGACAAACAGTATGTGCATACAAGAGGAAGAGAATTACATGTGAGACAAATCTGTGATGTGAAGGTAAAAATTATGAAATGGAAACATATCACACGAACCAGTGAAGATGTATGGATTTTAATTTTTCATGTTACAAAAAGAATTGAACAGATGCTTATTACGACTGAAGAACCACATGCATTGTGGAACATCTGTGTATCAGCATCTAATTCACTCTCACACAGCCAACCTGACATATGTATGAATGAATAATTTAACACTGGGAATAAATCAGACATAATTTAGCCTTAATAATCTGATTTCCCAGAATGCTGGAGTGGGTGTGATGTGATTGTGTCACCATGATAAAACAAACACAGAAACTGTGTGAGTGACATATAGTCAGGCTACTTTTGGGCTGGATCGGCAAATGAAACTGCTGCAGCCTCCAGACACCTAAGTCTTTTGAATTAATAATTATATGTAATTACAGGATAATTATACTAATTTTATTTGCTGTTATCTCAAGGCATGCTTATGTGATGCATTTTCTACATATGTGTGATCCCTTTTAATTTGTTCTGTGTGATTGACGAAGCTCTTGATGAGCTCTCTTTACATGTCATTTCCATTTAGTATTTGAACTGTATATCAAATGTATTATTTACAAATTCTTGGCTGTGATTTAATTGACTATCTCGAGGAGCTGAGTTTCTGCAGGACAACACAGTAGATCTATTATGAGAGTCACCATGGCTTTGTTGGAGTGTCCTCCTCCCTGGAACTCAATGGTGCCAAAGGCATCAGTGGGACTGAGCTGTGTGTGTTTGCTGATTGACCACTTCTCCGACAGGCTGTCATTCTTTGCCAAACGCTCTGCCTTATCATTCTGACTGGATGACATGCCTGGGGGCAGGCCCACATGTTGACCTATCAGGCGACCACAACAGCACCTGGATGAGAGGAGAAAGCACCAGTGAAGGTGAAATTGGTATATTACATGCTCCTTACAACTGAAACCTTGGGAGGTCTGAGCCCCATGCAACCTGTTGTAGCATTCAGAGGGGAAAAAAAGAAAGGGTGACAGAGAGGTTCTGTGTGACTGAGAGAATAAGAAAAACCATGTGAAAGATGCTGTAGTCATGCGCCTAGCAATAAGAGGTGGGCAAGGCTGAAGTGACAGCTTGTCATTTGACTTTCATCTTCTGACAGGAGGAGAGGAGGAGAAAGATCTGTGGGCTCCTGAAATGTTGTATTGGCTCTGTCTCTTTTTGTTTGCTGTTCTTCACAAACCTCTGTCTCACTCTCTCCCTTGTTCTCCTTCTCCCTCTCAGCACCTCAAAAATTAGCAGAATGACAGTTATGGGAACTGTAGTATTCCTACGCGAGTACATTCAGATGTATTGAATGCAGCTTTCATATTCATTTGAGTTTTAACCTTACAGGATGGAGTGGGAGCCCTGGGAGGAAAGGAAGTCAGGATGCTTTGATTATCACTTCATGTTTCCGTCATCTTTTACCAAACGTACTTTGCCTCCCTCTGCCTTACATGTCAACACAAGGGTTTTTGACTAAAAAGAAAAGCTGATTTGATCTTGAGGAACATCTCTTTCCCCTCCTGCTCATGCCTTCCATCCGATTTCCTCTAGTTATGCTAATTCTGTTTACCTTACTGTGTATGTGTGTGTGTGTGTAGGCTGGTTGTGCAGCTTGAACTTGACTTTCTGAGTTTGTCACCTCAAACGACAGCATTGGCTGTGGTAAAGATTTCGATAATGTCACCATAACAGTGATTTTGCAGAGCAAAATGAAGGAAACACTGGGAATGAAGAGAGTGAGCGTGGTCTTATCATTACAATCATGTTATAGAGTTAGTATTACACTTTCAGAGCCATTATAAATGTGTTCTCATATACTGAGTGGATGGTTGCTTAAATGAGTAACCTTTTAAAATGATGTGAAATATTTTTCACTATTTTATTTTGTCATTATGAACAGACCTGGACCTGGATTTCAGAAATGTCACTAAAGCAACCCAACTTGATATTTGTGGTTTTAAAATGTGTAATGTCAGTATTTTTGGCTCATTAGTATAGTGCATCTACCTGTGGTGCAAATAGCGGCCAGCGTGATATTACTCTGAGGCACATTTTAAAAGGTCAATAGTTAAACAGGGCTCTTAATCTTATATGTGGGGTAAGCTAGCTCACTCAAGAGGTATTGTAGCATTTACAGTTAATAATCAAGCAGCTGAATCCCAGATATGTAGACTTAATTAACAACTAAGTCAGACTTTTTTTATAGTTTCTTTATCCCTATAATAAAAATAAACTGGAAGTGAAAACAATAATTACAGTAATGTAATTTATATGTGATGTAATGCATTGAGATTTTTCCCATTTACTTTACACACATTGTCACTCACCTATGGGGGTCTTTGGCGCTCACTATGATATGAACACATTCTCTCTTGCTGAATGCTCTCTCAATCCACGATTTCTGTGCCTGTAGGAATGAGGACAGAAGAACAGTCAGTCTTTGTTGGATAATGGAGCTGTAGCCTGTTCATGGTAGAGTGACAGCAGACAGGCAGCAGACCTGTGGAGTTCACCTGTGAAAGAAAATGTTTTCTTGTCCTTCCAGAAATAAGGGTTACGCTCAGCAGCCTTCAATTGTGTTAAATGACACAGTCTGAGCCCTGTTACACAGAGACTTGTCTGCCACGGTCTCTTTCCAATTGTGTGGAGAATGGCAAACAAAGCATATACTATGAAAATGTTAGATCTATTATCTAAGAAAAGTTCTGAGAAAAACAACAAAAAGTGACAAAGTGAGTGAATTTCACATCCACACCTGGTTAAGGAACAGCTCAACACCTCTGTGACCCTATGACTTTGTCAGACAGAAATGTGCTTTATGAGTTAATAGTGAGTTTGACCTTTGATTTTTTCCCACCAAGTTTGAGTGAGTAAATCCAAGTATCCAAGTAAATGCATGTGCTGAGATATTGTGTTAACAAGAATGGGACGAAAGGCTAGATAACCCGAAAAAACTACGCCTCCAACCATAGCCATTCAAAAACTGACAGAAATGCTTTGTGTTATTCAGCGTTTTCAGCCCAAACCAAATGATATGAAGAGCTGGAAAAGAGAAAGTGGATGTTAAATGCACTAAGGCATTAAATTATGTCAGCGTTCCAGTCCTTACATACTCTTATGTGCAGCCAGTTGAGTGTGTTGCTTCCATTTATATGAGAAAGCATGTCTATGCATTTCTATATGTGCTTTTTCTTCTCATATTGTGTACAGTATAAAAAGCATAATCAGCATAATCCAGCCAGTGGAATGATGCATATGTGAGACGGTGATCCTCAACATTCATCTGCTACAGGTCTAAGTGACAGAACGACTGACTGGGGCCAATTATAATGCTACAGACACTAGTACAAAGACAACTTTGAGCCATAGGGATAGGCTGGGATACACATGCAGCACAGGATTAGAGACTAATACACATCTCTGTTGACGTCCCCATATGTGCAGGATTCAAAGAGGACAAAAGGTGATAGTCTGCAGTAAAAAAAAAGGTGCTAGGAGTTAAGAGGAAAAGGCACAGTATCCAGAGTTTAATGATAAAATAAGAAAACATTAAGTCAATTTGTTTTAGTAAACATCTATGATTCTGTGAGAGTCTACAGTGACCTGTAAATAGTAATGTTGTATTGTCGCAACAGATCAGAGTAAGCTAAATGTCACAAGGTGAAATACTACAGTTGAACTTTCTTTGGCATTTGCTATATATTTCACTACAACACTAACAGAAAACAGTGTTGTTTTGGTGGCATGTGACTGTTTGTGTATCTGTTGTCTATCACAGGTTGTTGCTACAAAAGAGATCATCTTTACAATAGAGCCTGCATGCATTTGCATCCAAATATGTTAGACCACATATAAAATAATACATTTTTAAATACTGTTCCACCTTAAGGCTCTGATGGCAATGTTAGTATCACTGTTTATAATTATGTATAATGAGTGTAAAGGAAGCTTACAAACCAGATATGTTTTATTTTCTTGTTTCACAGAGAAGTTGAATGTAAAACTGACTAACCAAAAAGAATTTGCCTTAGTCATTTACAATATGATTAGTGGTCAAAGTGAGAATACAGCAAAACAGCAGTTATGTATTGCATCCTGTATGTTTCTGTGACTGAGATAGTTCCCCTCTGTCATTTAAATGCATTACTTTTGATTCAGGTGTTTTTGGTTCAAAGGTTCCACTTCCTGGGTTGACATCGCCATTCCAGGAAGTGGACTATGTCTGTGTAAGTTTTAGTGGCGACAGAGCACAACACCAGAGGTCCAGAATAGGGCCGAATGTCACAATGGGACATTTAAAGACAACCAGGAGGACACACAGACCAGACTCCCGAACCCACAGCAGAGGGAACACAACAGTCGTGAAAACAAAAGGACAGAGCTTTTTTCTGCTTTTTATTCTGGGAGAGCTGCCCCGGCTCTTCTCCCAGCCAGCAGAGCAGAGAGCTGCTTGTACAGGATTTTCCCCACCACCACAGCTACAACAACACACGCCCCATCCGCCTGACTGGCCCTGTCACACCACGGCACGCCAAAACCCACCGCATCCGGCCACAAACAGGCTGAGCCTGCACACAGGCACACTTACCCTAACACCAGACTTCCCACGATTAACCATTACTCTGGGGGCTGGGGGGCTGCTTTTAGAGATCACCCGGCCACGATGACTCAGCAGGCCACAACAACGCCCCCAGCCCCATTCTTTCTCTGACATGCTAAAACCATGTATTCATCCGCCAGCTCATACTTGCACAAACTAGATCCATTCAGCGGTTGCAGCAGCAGCAAATGTTTTTAGAGTTGATTAGTATTGACAGGGCTGATGGCAAAATCAATGTTGCACAACACAAAAAGTCTTTTATGTTCTCCATGAAAACCCCTGAAAGAGGGACCAGTATCGCTCCATCCCAGAGCATCGAAGACAAAGATTTCCCCCACTCTGTACGCCCATTGTTCCTCTTCTTCTTTCTTACTGTCTTTATTTTTTTCAAAGAGATATGGTACACACATTTTCTCACTCTCTGTCTCATACAGTTGCATATCTTTCTCCCACTCTCCCTCTAATGCTTATGGGATTTGACATGGTATGATGAGATGGCACGTGGCCTGCACTGCATTGTGTAATTAAGATTTATCACCGTGGTGCACTCACATGCACACACACTCACCGAAACAAACACACCACCTGTCCAGCAAAATCTTGGATTCTGTCACGTACTAGTGTATTTGTGTGTGTGTGTTAAGAGTGAGTGGGCAGCATCTGATAGCCCGTTAGGGGTCTTGACTCTATTACACTCAACCTCCACCACCACCACCACTCTTGTCGCCCTGGTCTCTCTTCCCCTTCCTATACTATTGTAGATTGTAGCTCCTCTTCGTTATTGGCAGTGGCAGGGAGCGGAATTGAGAACCATATCCAATCAACAGTCTAATCTCTCTGCTGTCTTGGTTTTTTCTCTTTTACCTTTAACACACATGAATGACTCAGCTTTTTTATATGTGCAGTAGTTATCCTGATTTTGAGATTCATCCTGTTTTTTGCTTTTATTCAGGATTTGGCATTTACATGGAACACAACAGTATCCAGGTTTCTGATTGTCTGTCTGCCGGTATGTCTCGATTGACACCTTGAATGAGATATATCCTGGTTTCTATCACAATATTCCAGGTAGTACATCCAGATTCCTCAAAACCGGGATAAGGTGCTAACCAGGATCAACTCTCTACATGTACAAAATATAATAAGCATGCATACATAAACCCAATCATGGCCAAGATACTAATGCGCATGTAAACACTCCCATGGAACATGTTATACTATCAAATATGAGTAAAAAAACTGAAACACTAGGATAAAGGAGATATATATATATATATATATATACACACACACACACACACACACACACACACACACACACATATATATTTAGCACTCAAATGCTCCCTTTATTTTGCTGGTACATCGATTATGAAAAGCGATTAAAGATAAATCATCGTCACTCCTCTTGTGCTGAATTAAGTCTCCATCCTCTCTTTGTGCAGCTCTCCATTTGCTTCACAGTGAATTTGGTTTTACTGCCAGACAAGTGATTAAAGTAGAAAATACAGATGCTTCCTTTTCTCAACTGCATCCTGCTTTCTATTTTTGGTTCACTTTGATTTTAACATGCATTAGGAATGATGTCATAACTTGGAGAGCTATAAAATTTTTAAAAGAAAATTCATCTTGGTAGATCACATACAAGATAAATCCAGTTGGTCAGGATGGTTAGAAAACATTTTTTGGATGAGTATAAAAAATGAGTCTTATGGCACATCGTATTTGAATTTTAAAAATAATGTGACAGACCAACATCTTAATGTGTTTAGTTTTAAATTTTTGGTACAGTACAGGGAGTGATTTCACTTCCTTCCTCCCAACTGTTCATTATAAAATGAAAGAAGCAACAAACAAACAAAATTCATGTAAACAACAAAAAACTTTAAAAACTGGTTTTCTCTCAAACAGAGCATCCAGCTGAGACACCGAAATTGAGATTCTAGGGATTCTAATTAAAATTATGTGTAGTCATAGATTTAGCTTATCCAATTAAACTCAGATTGATCAAAAATAATCTGTGGTAAAATGTCTTCAGGTCAAGAACAGGCAAAAACTGTGAAGCATGTGTCTGATGACTCACCTTTATTTTGTGATGGGCTGCTTTGTGTAGCCATCTTAATCAAGGTAGACAGTAGTGTTGGCAGCATGATCCGTACTTAAAAACTAAAAGGCACCAAATGAACCTGATCAGAGCAAACCTGATCAGGCCACCTCTCAGTCCACTGGCATCTGGTCTACTCTGGACTATTAGCACTGCTGGAATGTGTATATGTGTGTGTGTGTGTGTGTGTGTGTGTGTGTGTGTGTGGTGCTGAAGGTACACACCAGACAAGCCCTCAAACTAGTCTTTACTTACCTTTCACAGTCCCCTCACCACCCCAAACAGGCAAAATATGAGCCATGCAAAAGAATATAATTAAATCTAATTCACATCAAGACACAGTTAGTAATACAAGTAATAACTCAATAGAGTCTGACCTCAAATATCAGTAGCCTTTTCCAGAGGATTGTTCTAAGAGAATTAACTGGTGTCCTCTCACCAGCACTTCACCTGTTTTAGATTTAAATTAAAGTTGGACTGTCAGGCTGAGTGTGTGCGTGTGGCAAGATGTGTGTGTGTGTGTGCGTGTGTGTGTGTGTGTGTCATCTCAGCCTCATTTCTGTCAGAGACTAAGAAATAAGAGGGAGTCTGAATAGCTGAGAGCCCATTAGGTGCAGTAACATGACATCCGTCGAGCCTGCTCACCATCCTTATTTTACTCTAAATAACACACACACACACACACATACACACACACACACACACACACACACTTACACACACACACACACACACACAGGTGTCAGTGAGTTTCTGCCATTGCACTTGCAGTTTTCCTGCTGTTATTTTACAGTAGAAGGGTAGTTTCCTACCTCTTTTCATTAAGCAGATTAAGGGACCTGTTGACAATACAGACCAGGTTTAATTAGCAAGAGCAGTGGGAGAAACATAAGACTGTAATCTGAACTAAATGAAGTTTCTAAATTGACAGGCAGGAGAAACACACAAGGAAAGAGAATGTACTTTCCAAAAAGTGTAATCCTTCTTAATATAAAACACACACACCAACAAAATGTGAATGTAAGCAAAATCATAAAAACCAAAAGTGTTTCCCCAGACCTGGTGTAAATTAAAACCTGATGTATTCAGTGTCATAACAGAGTCAGCTTCAAGGCTGCACCTGAGTCCATGAAGTCCAGGCGAGCCACGAATGTGCGTGTGAGCGTGCACATGCATATTTTATAAAATACATAAACACAGAGACACACACAAAGACATACCTATTAGGCAAACAGTTAAGATGGTAAGGTTATAATTTTCTACTTACTCACTTGTTTGATGTCTCTATGGGACATACACACACCCACACACACACACCCACACACACACACACACACACACACACACACACACACAGATCATGTGCATACATATGCACAGAACAAAGGAGGCTATTTCAGAAAACACATTGGCATTTCAATAATATTACTCAATGGCCCTGTGAATAAATGACTGTTATGTTCTGATGCTGATGAAGTCAGTGGGGAAAAGCACTTGTGGTATTTTGTTATTCTGTTTGTTTAAGGTGCAATGACACGAAATCCACCTGTCCTCTATTTAACATTTTTGATATTTTTATAAAATCATACACCCAACAACAACTACAGCATTGAATCTTCTTCTTTACCAACATATCAGTTGTGTTGCATGTATGGAAATACAATCAAGCAAATGGACAACATACAGCTGACACAGCAAAGTAGCAAAAATACTTCATACTATGACATTTACTGTGTACTCCGTGTACACTGGTACAGCAGGAAGCAGTTTCCACTGCCATACGCAAGCAAACAGCATGCAGTGAAATGCAATGTCACTGGTAAGTAGTGTATGTAAGGAGATAGTCTGTTAGTGGTAAAAGAGCATGGGAGCTATTTATGTTGATAGAATTTGGTTAAGTGACAGAAAAAGCCACCACATCGTTGGTTTGTGTTGGAGTCAGTATGAAATTTTTACACAAAATAAAAATCTGGTTAAGTGCATGACAGCACTTTATAAAATGGACACATTCTTTAACACACAATCACATGCTAATAATAGGCCTAAGTTAAGTTGAAACAATTCAAACTAGAGCTGTACAACAAAAACAAATCCAAATATCAACCCATACCACTCCTGCGGTTGTTACTTTTTCAACAAGCCAAGCTGGAATGAAGTGCACCCTGCGATGTCCATATATCAGTGGTCAAATATCGTCTCACCCTTCAGCACAGTCTATAAATGCTTGAGTATGGTGTTATACCACTGTGCAATCTGTTTTGAGATTATGGTGCCATTTGGAATTTTATATAGTAGTTCCAGCTCTTTGCCTGATTTTCACTTTATAAATAAATAAACCTTTGCTGTACTACAACTCCGTAAGGTACTCAGACATTTTTTGGACAAAGATGGATATTGCTTATGTCCAGCAAACTGACATGGCACATCTTTCACTTGGTTTAGGTCCAGCACCAAATGACAATGTTCATCATGATAATAACTGCAGTCAGTCATTGTGACCACAATTCCTTTTTTAAATAAGCTCATGTTTGTGTGTAAAGAAAAATGAAAATAGATGACTTTTGCTTTTATTTTACAGTAAACAGTGGTTCACTCAGGCAAATTAATGCTACCTAATGAGCATCTTATGGGCTTGATGGGCGGCCGAAACTGAAATTTACCATCTAATGGATGAAATGAGCTTCTCAGCAGAGGCCATTTCATCTGTCCTCTTACTTCCACTGAATTGACTAGATGCGATCTAAATGCTTTTATGCACACATGAAATTCAGATTGAAGAGTTTAGGATGTGTGAGTTAAAATATGCAAATGGCCAGTGAAGAGACAGTACTGAACTTTAAAGGAGACATGGCACTCTCTCAGTTCAGAGTAAAGATAATCTGTCATTTAAATTCATATACTAATTCGTATAACACTAAGTTTAGTACGCAGAAAAGAAGATCTAGTTTTGTTTGGCCTTTTTGTGGTCCCAGGCAGGTCAGAGCAGATATGAACTGAACTGCAGTTGAGCTAAAATAGATTGAGCGCAGTCATTTCACCTTCCATCTCAATCATACTCATCTACTTAATGTCACTGAAAGTCTTTCTCTCTGTTTATCCCTTTTCTCTCCTTCATCTTTCTCCTCTCTGAAGACCCTTTGTAACCCTCTAAAAAAATTCTCAACAGACTCTATTTAAACCCGAAGATGGGTGATATTGTATTAAATGACCTTCACGCCTATTTTTATAAATCCACAACACTAGACTGACTGATCCAGACCCACAAAGACCAATGCCAGCTCCATGTAGTTACCTACATTAAGCATGAGGTCATTGCCTCTAAATGCAGTCTTGTCAAAGGGAGGAACCATTTATGCAAGTGAAATAGCATTCAGTGACCTGGACACACACGCAAACACTGGGTTTATCTTCCTGGAGGGTGGCTGGCATGCATGAGCATGAGCCAGCATACACACATTCATGCTCTGACTCTCTCTGACACACACACAAATTTTATTTTCCACTTGTTTCAGCATTTTGTAGCTTAAGAGAGATTTAAAGTATAAAGCAAATTGCAACAGAGTAGCAAAGCTAATTTACAGGACCAACTAAATAACTGTGTGTGACTATGTGTATGTGTGTGTGCTCATGTGCCAAGTTTGTCTTATTGGGCAATAATTGAGGTACATTCTCACAAAGTGGCAAAAACATAAACAACAACCAACTATAAACTGGAGGCTCTTCACCAGTAGCACAATATAGACTGAGCTTCCATCCAACCAACTGTTTTCTACCTCTACTCGCAGCTCTCCTATGGTTTGGTGGACAGGGGGCGGTTAGAAACAAAAACAATGCAAAAACTCCAATTCAAACCTGCAAAATAGAGTAACAAATTGCAGATTGGGGGTTTCTCTGTTGTAACGCGAGAGGAGAAACATCAATTCCACCCAATCTTTTCTGCCTCTGTTCAGCAGCTGTCCCTCAGTCTGATACACTGGAGGAGAGTGGCCAATTCGTCAGCATACAAGTGCAGCCTAAACATGCTCAAACCCCTATTCCCAAATAAGTGTAACAAAATTCAAGGTGAGCAGCACTTTTGATGCAAATCCCTACTATAGTCAAACTTCTCCCAGACCAAGTGGCAGAAAGAATCATGGTCTCACAGGGGCATTATTTAGAGGAAAGACTTCCCGAGGCAGTTGCCCACAATTTCATCATGACAGCTATGACATTCAATTAGAATCATGTAACAACCAAATTTTAGTTAAATGCTAAAGATTAATTAGCACCAAAGGTACACAGGGAATATTTATTTAAATACTACAATTTGTTAAATGCCACCGGGATTCTTTGTTTTAATCTAAAACAATATACTAATTCACCCACAGTGCGAGCTTGCCAATATATTTTACTGCACTACTTAAAAAAAAAAAAAAAAAATGCGCTTATACTTAGAAATGGGCTTGTATTTTATCCTTAGTGTTTACTTTCAAAGAAATTCTTGCTGCTGTTTTAAGGGGGAATGGCTTACATAAACAATTTAACAGATTTACAGCGATTTTTAGTTTCAATCTAACAAAAGAACTTTAACAGCTTCTCCAGGCTGCTGAACACATTAACTTCCAGCTTCAGTGTTGGGTTTTACATAATGTAAATCAATGATGTATAACCATTTAGACCATCAAAGATCACGTCATTGACCATTAATCTGTGTCTGGCCCTTCAACTCAATAACCTTGAGGAGACCTTCATTGTATTTATGTGGACTGGGATTTCAGTTCTCCTGATTGAAGACTTAACGGCAGGTTGCACTCAGGTTTATGGAGTGACTTAAATGTAATTTATAGATTTCACTGCAGCTCTGTAATGTCCTATAAAACAGAAGAGTATAGATAGTGTAAAAACCTTGAAGCATTTCTATTTCTATCATGTACTGTGTTTGATTTATATAAAACTTAATCAAAACCCTTAAAACTAAAAAGTAAATGAATAAATCACCCTCCTAAACATTTCTTATATTAACAGCTGCCCAGGAAATATATATAAGCACAGTTTGCTGGTTTTATGCTTATTAGTGGCAAGTAACTGTAAATCATGCTGCAATTGGAAATTGATAAATACAGATTGTCAGAAACCGCATAGTGAAGTTTTGTAGCAGGAGTGGATGGAAATGAGAAAGAAAAGGGGAGGTGAACCGTGAGGAAAAAAAGGAACACATATCGTTAGATTAATCACCTCTAGTTTTGGATGCACTGAACTGATCCTGACTATAAGCCTTGTGGGTTTTTACCAAATATACTTTGTGCATGCTATGGTAAGATCTTGAGTTTCATACAGTTACATTCATTCAGTTGTGGCAAACTTTTTCAGCACTGACCGCATTTTATCTTACATACAAATCATCCCATAAAATCCAGTTCCTCACATAACACAGAGTATTTATGCATGTATACTTCACAGTTTTTTTCAAATAGGATAAATCCAGACCAATACAAGCTGGATCACCTCAGCACTTCAGCACACAATATCAAATGCAAAATGCATGAGGGAAAGAATTAAGTGTGTGTTTGTGTATGCATCTGTTTCCTTCTTGAGCAAAGTGCTGTGTATTAGTTCATGCTTACTTGTGTACTTGCGCGCATGTGCGGGTGTTTTGAATGCGTGAGTATAATGAGAGAATGCTTGCTTGTTTTAGCTCCCGTCGTATTCAATCCATCTCCTGAGGCTAGAATAAGCAGCTCTCTTTCCCACAGGCCTTCGCTAAGCCTAGCTGAGCATCTGGCCATGCGGGCTCTAATCAACACTGGCATGGCCATTCTGTCTGTGACAGAGGGGGAAAGGGGAGACAGGTTCGCTCTTTTTTTTCAGGGTGGGGGTGTCAGCATGAGAGGAGATGAGCAGGAAAGACAGGATTAGGTGGAGAGAGGAGAAGATGGAAGCAGAGGTAGGTGGTGGCAGAGATAAGAGGTGAGGGACAGGTGAAGGTGGGTGAGGTGGTAGTGGGGATGATAATAGAAAAGAAGGTGTGGAGAGAGAGAAAGTGACATAAATTGTGTTGTGTCAGTGAGTTTATGTGAGAAACATGAGGGTCACTTGAGATAGAAAAAATGCAGAGGTGAGAAGAAGGAAAGACTGCCAGGGGAGAGAACCGGGAAAAGAGAGAGAGAGAGAGAGAGAGAGAAACACAGAGAGAGAGAGAAACACAGAGAGAGAGAGAGAGAGAGAGCAATTCTCAGAGTCAGATGAAGTGGACATCAGATGAAAAAGAAGTAAAGAAAGAGGAACCTATTTGCTGTAAATCAGGGGCCAGGTCCAAACAGATTAGGATTTTTTTTTTTTTTTTTTGCTCTAAAAAAAGTAACAGTAATAGAAAAGTAGGAGAGAATGTGGACTTAGAGAGAGAGGCGAGCAGAGAAAGAAATGGACTGACAGAGAGGAGAGATAAGCTGTATCCATTTTGTCTGTGTCAAGATGAGGTTAGAGAAGTGAAGGACCTCACATCAGAAGAAATGAGAAGTTAGCAGAGAAGGAGAGTGATGAAAGAAAGAGTGAGCGGCAAAGAGCAACAGTGAATGACAAGGGGAGCAGCCAGCAAGTGAACTGCAGTCAGTGTGATGATGACACGGTGCTTTAGTTAACCACTGTTTGATTGACAGCTGTAGCCTGAGGCCAGTAAGAACGGTGGACATTGTAATAGTCAGGGTCCAATGGAGGGAAAGAAATAGAAAGAAGAAATTGAGAGGTTGTGTGTAGGTTCTTTACTGGTGGTGCTGTTAAGTAGGTCTGTTAGCACTAAGCTTTGATGTGCAGTTTTGGTTAGCATTGTCATGACGGGTTGTCGTATTTTTTAATGATGTGTTTTCTGATGTCATATCGATTTACATTTCCATTTAGGTTCATGTCATGTTGTGCTATGTTTGTTTGTTGTGTTGTTGTTGTCATGTCATGTTGTGCTGAGTTTCATTATGTACGTTATGTGTGACCCTCAGCATGACAATTGGACTGTAGGTTATAATTTGTTCTACTTCACTCATTCAGTCTGACACTGTGTTTGTGTTTGTGCCAATTTCTAGTTGCGAGGGTGGTTCTGTTTTGCCCAATTCAATCAGCAGCAAGAAATGTATCTGTCCCAAGACCTTTTCGACACCACATAGGAGGCAATTTAATACTTGTTTCACAGTCACACTGTTCCAGGTATGAAAGCACAATGGAGAAACAGTAGAGATGATTTGATCTAGAGTTATTTATTATCATGTGACATTGCTCACTATTTAGCAAGAGTGTATAACAAAAATTCCTAATAACTTAAACAGTTAAATTAAAGCTACCCAGACCCAGATACTTGACAGGAAATGGATTGGCTGGATTAACATTAAGGAAAATTCATTTCATTGTTTGCTGAAATTGACACTTACCCACTGCATGTGCATGGATAACTATTAAAAACTTGAAAATGAAATTCAAAGGTTTTTAATGCTGTCTCTTTTTGAGGAAAAAATTTAGAATGATTTTTTTGCAGATGCACTGTATGGAAACAGTTGTTTTTCAGTGATTTTCATGAAGGTCCAAGAAATGTGTAGATTTAAACACTGTTACCTCAATAGGTTGACTTACAACAGTGTGTACAGCTTTGTCAATGTTTTTAAACACATGTAGTTAGCCCACTAGTTATGAAGAAAGTTAAGGGCACTGTTCTTAAATGAGATGTTCCAATTAATGAATCGTTTCTCCAGCTAGTGACGACACTGGTTAACAGCCACAACACCAGATCCAGTCGAATCACTGAATTCCTTTGAGATATGGGAGACAATATGACTACTGCAGGGATGATTTATTTTTCTAGGCCAATAGGTCAAATTCACACTGGCCTTTGGATTAGTGCAGAAAATAAGATCTGTGACAGACAAAAGTCTATTATACTTACGTGTTTAATTCAGCAGAATAATCTTGAGTGTTCACAAATGAACTCCAACTTTATCATTTTATAATAAACACAATTGCAGCAGTAAAAAGTAAATGTTAAGCTATAAACAAATTACAC
Source organism: Rachycentron canadum (assembly GCA_038496675.1). NCBI lineage: Eukaryota > Metazoa > Chordata > Actinopteri > Carangiformes > Rachycentridae > Rachycentron > Rachycentron canadum. The sequence goes on from CM076654.1 coordinate 16,570,523, forward strand.
TACAAAACTGAAGTTAGATTTCATGAACTTATCTCTTCCAAAAAAGTCTGAGACTAAAGAGAGTTTGCAAAAGTGTGAGTATAAACTGAGGCAGACGGGCGTGATGACATATACAGTCCCTGTCCACCTCTATAGTTCAACTGAACAACTTGATCTTGTTAGCAACCAGACTTTTAAGACACTTAATTTATTAACGTATTTTATGTTGCAGAGCAAAAGGTCAAACTGTCTTGAGCTTGTGTTAACCACAGACGTTATTTCAGGGAATAAGAAGTGCTAAAATGTTAACTTGTTTTAGGATTCATTCCTGCTGCACACAGGTATCTAGAGAAAGGCTATGTAACCCATTGTACTATAACAAAACAAGCTGGTAAGCTTTAGTTGTTTTCCTGCTCCGTATTTCCCTTAGCTTCGTACTGTATCTGTACCTGTCCAGCACTGTTATACAATTTGTTATTCTGTGGATTTTTCCGTTACACTAAAGGATTTGCTGTTTAGTAGACCGCTGGCACTTCTGGCACTTGGGCACTCTGCATGTTATTGCCATTATCATGAAGTGCAACATTCAAAGCCAAAATAAGAGCTGTTGCACTCCACTGTACTGTGTTATCTGTGTGTGTCTACATCAGTGCTAGTGCACTGTAATGAAGTTGCAAGTGCTGTGGTGGTTTGGCTGTGAAATTGCTTCCAGTGTGGCCACTGTATTCTAGTCAACAGGAAGTCTGAATGCGTTTGACTATGGAAAAAACAGACAGTGAGGAAGAGAAACACACTACAGAATCTGGGAAAACTGCAATTAAATTATTTGTGCCATAAACGCTCACACTGACTAACTTTGACCCTGTCTGCTCGCTTCACCATGCGTACATGGCCAGTGATGAATTGTGAATATCACAACCGGCACCGCGACTGCACGGTGACTCCATAAGTGCGACTCTCTGCTGTGAGGAAGTCCAGTCCAGTTTTCAGGCAACACTCCAATATAACAATGGCTTTCTGCAATCTTTTAATCGACCAGAACTAATGTGAAGCACAGAAGCTTGTTTTTAAAAGTAGCCACAGTTGGGTCACATCCAAGATATTCCAGCTCTGTCTAGCTTCACCATGTTTTTTTCTATACTAATCAGGCTTATCCCTGATGATCTCTGAGGTCTAGAGGGTTCATAGTGCGTCATCAATTGATATTTGAGATCTAATAGTGCATAGTTGTGAGATTAAGTACTGTGATGAAAAGTTTTAATGTAATTGGAATAAATGAAGGCAGTAAAGAGAAAGAGAAGATGTTCTGTTCTGAAATAATTGGAGGAGAAATGACTTCTTTTAGCAGCTGTGGCAGAGTGTATCTGTGTCTAACCATCCAAGAAAAAAAAAAGACAGATCCTTTTCTCCACTGAACATCTCATTTTTGTTGTACAAGTGAAATATGGATCTCTATGTTTTTCAACATAGCAGAACTGGTATTTATGGTTACTGAGCTGAAGCAAAAATGAGCAGCTAAATCCATTTATCACGATCACATCCAGGCATACACAGTGTGGTTACACAAACATACAAGACTCACACACAGAGACACAAACACACACACATACACGTGCACACACACACTATTTGTCTCTTTTTCTCTCTCTCTGTCTGTCTGTCTCCCTGTTGTTTCCAGCTCAGCGGGAACAGCTGACAAGTTTCCTCTTCTGGCATGCCGTCAGTATTATTTCACCACACACACATTAAAAAAAACCCTCTACCAACGCTTTAGCATATCAAGACTTTCTCATTACATCAACATGAACTAAAGTCTCTGTGGTATTCGAATGAAATCATTAAGTTTGTATTGAATTATAAACTCCTCCTTCGTCTGCCTCCCACTGGAGCCTTTTTTAGATCGATAAGCAGTTTGGCTGTTTGGTAAACTCAATCTGACTCTCACAATTCAGAGAGAGAGTAGATCCACAGATAGGTAGACAGGAAGGGAGGCAGGGACAGGAAGGAAGTCACAGCTCGTCTCCTCCGGCCAAAATGCATAGTGCCAGTTTTGGCCCCGCTGCCAGAGAGGGAGTGGGTGTGTGTTTGGAGTGGGGGTCGGAGCATGTGGGTGGAAGATGCAGAGATATAAGAGGCAATACAAGATTGTCCACTGAACTGTCAGGTACCACTCAGGTCATTGAAGCTTGTAATTTTTTACCCTTCCTCATCGCATCGCTCTCTCATTATTTGTCCATTTATCCACTGACATCCCCCTGAACTCCATGATCCACTCCATGCTGTTCTTTTCCCTCTTTTTTTTTTTACGCATGCTTTCACCCCCCCCCCCCCCCAATCTTTTTCACTCTCCACTATTACTCTCTTTACCTTTTCCCACCCTCTCTTTTCTTTCTCTCCCCCCTTCCATACCCTCCTCAGTCTCTCTACAGCCCATATCAGCACCATTGACACAGATCCTGTCAGGGGAGGATGGTGTTACCATGGATACTAAAAACTAGGAGGAACCCCCCTCCTTGTTTCCTGTGCCCCCCTCCCATAGCCCCCAAGGCATAGCTGGGAACTGGAGAGGCAATCTCAGGAGCATGCCCATGTGTGTCAGCGAACTGATATGACAGCTAGTGCACACACATGCAGAGAGAAAAAGGTAACAAAGAATAATTACAATTTTGCCAAACAATATTTTCTTGACAGACTTATGAAAATATATGAATCATATAGAAATAGTACGAATACTAATGAAAGAAAATGAGTAGACGAGACAAAGGATCAGGACGTTTCTTTTTATCTGTTCCTCTGTCAATCAAACATGATTCTGTGTGTGAGGTGACATTTGACAAGCCTCTGAGGGACAGTGCCCCATCACACCAAGTCCACGTGTTTAAAAAATGAGGCTGCCTGGCATCAAGGGAGTGGGCGTCACAATTAAAGGTTAAAACATTTAACTTTCATGCAATATCTCAGAAAGCAGCAATTCCGATAACAGACAGCACATCTTGTTACTGACTGGCCCAAGGGGCATCCAAAATGTGTGGAAAAGAAACCAGTACAAACAAAAGAGAAACTGAAATGAGACATAAAACTATGTTCTCAGTTTCATATTTCCAGTTTATTTACTTGTTCTTCTGTTTATTTCTAAGAGTCGTCACAGAGGCTTGACATTTTTTTTTGAGAGAGGATGTGTAAACTTTACAGCACAAGCAGGACCTATGAAGACACTGAGTGTCTCCAACTATCAAATTTTTTGTTTTTGCTATATTGTTGGAAACGACAACAGAGGCACGATTTAACAAATTATTGTACGATGACGCTCTTTTCCATGGAAGTAGCACAGCGCGGTGATTTGTTATCAGCCTGTCGACTGAGCTGTCTGACCAGAGATGATGCTGTCTGTCAGAGCTGTGAGCGGATACATATGATACAGGGTACATATGACAGTATCTTTGCTTTGGCAACTGCCTGTCGCAATTGAGCTTTTTATTAACAACTGTTAAAAAATGCAAATGTAGTGAACAACCTAGATCTCATGGGAGATGCTCTTTACACGGACCTTTGCAATTTCAACAGTCATGTTCATTTATCTACACATTTATCTGCCGCTGCTTAATAAAAATGAAAATTTTCTGGATATGGCCCGAAGAACTAAGAAACACACACATATATACTAAAATTCATTCAAGTGAATCCAGTCAAGCCTTATACCATAGATGATTTATCGACATCCAATTCATTTCTACATGTATGTCTAATAGCAAAAGTTGTTTGCTGTGTATGCAGAAGGACAGTGAAATATCCTGCAGTGGGCCTGTAGCCAGAAACTCATCTGTGTAAATTAGATCTACTTTGTCTGTGTTTGCAATGGCATAAAGCTCTTTACTGAGACCTGAACCTTAATCTGATCATCACTTTCCCAATCTATGTCTCTCTGAGTGTACATTGCCCCGCATCTAACCCTGCATCTTGCTTTATGTATGTGACAGTTTGGAGAGAGACACAGAGAGAGGCAGAGAGTGGAGCATTAAAAGTCTAAAAGGCTAAGTCAGTGTACCAGCATGCTACAGAATGAATTAGTCAGACACATAAAATGAAGATGAAATCTTGCATGGAGGAGACACTCCATAGTCCACAAACAAAGCATGTTATGTGAAGACACACTATTCACTGGCTTGCATATACTACATATGTGTGCACAAACACAACCTCTCTCTCTCTCTCTCTCCCTTTTTGTTTATCAGCCTCACTATGTGCATGCATTTTCCTTTTTTTCAGAAAGTTGGCATAGCACAAGAAGAAGTCTAAAAAGAGAACTCCACTGTGCCTTGTAGCGTCCAAACAACTTTGACTTTCTAGAAAATTAGATTCAAAATTGAATGTAACTTTTTTTAAAACTTTGTTTAAATCGCAGCAAGGGGGACTTTATCATGAGGGAAGCCGATAAACACTAAAATATCTTCAGCATCGTCTCTTCTCTGACTTGGCAGGGCAGAATGACCTGTTAGTTGGTGGGGTTGGAGTAGTTGTCATTTTACTCTGAGCTGTTCTGTGTGCCAAGTTGTATTGCTACAGTGGAAGATGTTTTGATGTTTTGCCAGTAGACAGTTTATGAAAAATGTGGTTCTGTCTTGAAAGCTCAAATGATGTCTCTAGTCTTAACCCCAATGTCATTGCTCCTGTAATGGTGCTTGGATGAAGGGTTTATAGTCTCACCTTTGGCTGCTAGTGACCCATCACACAAGTGAGTCCACTGCATATGATACTCTACCTACAGTATACAGCAGCTTGCCTGTTTGTCACCACCAGCCCTCGTAAAATTAAGTTTGTCATTCTGCAGACAGGTATTTATGACAATGGCAGAAACTTGGTCAAAGATAAATTTGCCAATATCTCTGATGCCATTCATGGCAACAGTGAGACCTTTCCCTAGTTTGAGAGTTTTCTTGTTAGCATTTGTAGCAGGGCGAGAGATTAGATACCCTGAGGGATGGCCACTGTAAAGCAGATGAGAAGGATAAAAGAGAGAACAACTGGCTAGTTTGTAAAGCTAAGACCACTGCAAGTATTGGCCGCAAGCTTAGAAATGTAAAGGGCAGAGGGAGCAGCAGACTGCATTTCTGACATGAGTGCGGAGGTAGTGGAGGGGGATTACGTAGAAACTCAGGAGGGGGGACTTGTCATGAAGAGAGAAGCTGGCAGTGGGAAGGAAAAATAAGCTGGAAGCAGGAAGAGGCTTTAGGCACCAAACCTGGAAGTCAAATGAAGAGATCTTCTGAAATGGGTGCAGAGAATCTCAAGAGGACAGGGCAACCAGAGAAAGAAAAAAAATAGAGACTGTGGGAAACTGCATAAGCAAATAATATAAATGAATTTTTGTCAGAATTCAGATTTTTGTTTTTCTCTCTCTCTCATATAGAGTGGCTGAGAGTAAGGATGAATACTGTTTAAAGTTTCATAGCACACATTTGGCAGTGTACCTTCCACTTTCGTACTAATGATTTTCTTTTTCCCAACATGGAGGTTGCACTTTGTTTCACTTAGCCGGAGATGTATGGGATGAAAAAAAAGTTGCAAAGATGGCAGGACATTTTTCAAAAAACAGTGCTCTCCCCAGTATCTGAGGTCAGCATCCTCCTAGTGTCCTCCTTATAAGAAGTAGCACATAAATGTCTGATGGTATATGTGACATCAAATATTATGAAAATCTAGTTTGTTTAATAAATCACACGCACTGAGAGCAAATCTGAATTATGAGCATATGTGGTTGTGACTTTTATGCAATTTGTTAAAATGTTGCATAACCTTGTCTCATATTGATACATAATGTGTAGGGTTGCCCTGTTTCAGGGCAAACCTACACCTGGGTCACCACTGTTGTGTCTAATGAGAAGGAAGTTGGAGGGACAAAGTGCAGCTGAGCTGGGGCCTAGATTGATAGGGGTATTGTTCAAAGAGATGGGTCTCTGGGATGTGGAGGGTGTATCTTAGGAAACTGAAGCTAGATTGTCCAAGAAGTGTCTCTTCTCTGAGCTGTCACTGAGGAAGGGTACTGATAATTACCAACCCAGTAGCTTTGTGGATGTTACAACTTTAGGTGTTACTAAACCCTCTGACAGCTCTCTGGCACTAATCCAGAAGCAGGTGGATTTCCTTGGGTCAGAACATCAATAACTGTGCACAGATATTGTCTCAAGTGCCAAGACGGGGGGGCAGTTAAGCTCTGTTGACCTGGAGAGAAGAGGTGCAGGTGTCTGACTGCAGGTGGCACAAAGACTTTTGAATCTGACACACTCCCTCTCTGTGGGTCAGATAGACTTGTTTCTTTTATTTGAGTTTCCTCTAATCTTGCTCCAAAGTAATGGCATAATCTCTTTTATTAATATTTGGTCTAATGCCATAGATACTGTGGTATTATTAGATGCTGCTCTCTGCATTTCAGAAAGGCTGAACCATGATTTTGGAACAGACACTGTGTTGGAGGTCTGTGAGATAGTTCCTGACATTTGTTGGATAAAATGTTAGTAATTTGAAAAACTGCCAAGTTTGCACAGGACAAAATGTGTGCATTTTGACAAGTGGTGTCATAAACTATTGACATCACAATAGCTGTACNAAATGTGTGCATTTTGACAAGTGGTGTCATAAACTATTGACATCACAATAGCTGTACAGCTGCAAGTGGTAATTCTTTATGAATTTAAGAAGTGCAAGTCAGAAAAAAATTGGTATATTTAACTAATAGAAACTTACAACCACATTTCAGGCTGCCATAATGTACTGTACTGTACATGGGTTCTCTCTGAAACACACAATTAAGTTGTACATTGCGTCCTCCTGACGTTTCTTTATCCATTATGTAAAAGCAGCCGTTTAAAGAGTCCAGCCCAAAGTGCTGTTAGTTACAGCATATTCACCCTTGTCCCATATGGACATAAGATCATATTGCTGAATATGAACACAAACTACTATTATTCTTCCCAAGGATCGGACTCCTTGTCTGGCAAGAAAGCAAAAGCTAGGTCCAGGTTTGATGTTATGGTATGTTGCAAATAAAATAAGCATTTTAATTTGAATTACAATTTTATTAAATCAAATAGTTTCATCTTCAAGTGATGAATTTGGTTAAAGACTACAGACTGTCTAACTTGTCTAACTATGGAATTAGGAAAAGCCATTTCCAACCCAACTATGTTATTCTCATATCATGCTCTGTCTAAATACAACAGTTGAACCATTGACTTTACTACATGCCATTAACACCTTGCCATAAGGTAAGTCTGGAAAACAGTACAACCTCATTATCACAAACATCCTATCTATCATTCAGTTACCAGTTTATCAGGTAGAATCTTGTGCAATTATGTACAATAGCAAATATTACAATATATGATTAACAATATTCAAATCTGATTCAACTCATTTTGAGGCTGTAGTAATTGAATGAGTTCAACTGGACTGCATCATATTAAAATTTCTTTTTATAATTTGACCACGTAACTGACATACTTACTACCACCCCCCAGGCACATTGTGACCTGTGGGACACATTGGTGTGTATGTGTGTGTGTGTGTGTGTGTGTGTGTGTGTGTGTGTGTGTGTGTGTGTGTGTGTCTGTGTGTGTGTGTGTGTGTGTGTGTGATTTCAAGGTTATTTTAGTTTCTTCCTTATCTTGCTGTGACATAGTTTTCATTAAAGAACATCAGTCAAAACCTTTATTAGCAGGTTCACCAGCCCAGTACGGGTTATACTTTATAAAGTGTAGGCAGATTTCTTCTTTATGTGAGAATCAGTCAGTCTGTCTTCAGCCTTTCCCACACAAGCTCATAACAAGAGCCTGTCAGTTAAATCAACGTGAACCTTGGCCTTAAATATAACCTTAAAAGTGGGAGGAGGGAGAATGGCAAGGCTCATTAAAATGATTTGTCCCTCCTACACACTGAGCACAAAGCTGAGATGCAATATGCTTGGAAAGATAAAGGGACAAAATGGGAAAAGAACCTCAACTCATTGTGCTCTATCTTTGTTATTCATCTCTTTCATTGCAGCAAGATAAAACTTCTGCTTGTGTCTTTTGCAAGTTGTACTCTCATCAAGTCTGTGTGAAAATCAAGTTATTACCCCCCAGTCATGTCAAGAGTAGTTGTGACATCAGACTCACATGCCTCAAGTCCCCAATATTGTACCTAAATCGAAGCACAACCTTCCTATACTCACAGTTAGACACCCCTCATGTCAGTCCAAACTCATTGGAACAGAATACACCTGCACTGCTTCTATGTGTTTTCTTTGCAGAGTATATTTTCATGTTTATTTTTTCTATTCCTATTTCCTATAAACACTATTAAAACTGACAATAAAGCACCTTCCTATATTTGTTTGTACAAAACAGAGGCTTCTATTTTGGTTTTTGCAACATTTGCACTGTTTCACAGAGATTGACTTTATAAAACACGCACAAAACAGCAATGACCTTGTCATGGTTATCCAACAAAAACAACAACAAAAAACCTGAAAATTCAAATCCTCAAATCGTCATCATGCATTTACCAGTCACAAAGAAGCAGCTATTATAAAGCATTTGGTTTCTCGTTATGTCTATGACAGTATAGCATCATGTTAAGTGGGCTCTTTTTGAATAAGTGGAAAATTCAAAGGACCCCAGACTGATGTCTGTTAGGAATTAGTCTTTTGCTTCTTGTAAAAAAACTTGTCGGAGCAGCTTAAGCACCAGTCACATCTAAGCAAATGACAGATTCATAATTGCACTGCAAACAGAATTCATTAGCTTTATTATTGGCTGTGTGTGTGTGTATACGAGAGAGGCAATGAAAGTGAGTTCATGTGTGTGTGCTGATATTATTGTTTTGCAGCTCCGTAGGCTAGCAAACATTAAAACCAATCAAATGAGACTTGAAACATTATGTAAAGTGCTGGACTGGAATTGGCCAAACTCTCATGGCGATATCCATGTCTCTGCTCTCAGTGGATCCGCGGCTTGTTCAACTTTGTGTCTGCTAATGATGCCTTGAAAGGGAGCTTTTTACAGAAAAGCTAGAGGAAGGACAAATGTCGATCCCCTCTCTTGTCTATTCTCCCCCTCCCTCTGTCTCTGTCATTGTTAATGGAGTGTCTGTTCTTGTGTCATTGGTGGTGTGCTGTGGGAATCTGAGTCTAATTGGATGGGCAGGGGCAATGGTTTGTTTAACCACAGATATGACAGGATAATGAGGACAAAAGCCCTGGAACAAAATTACTTGGTACTTTCTCTGTGACACATACACATAATAATGCACGTGCCAACATAAGCAGATGCAAATACACACAGATGTGCATAAACATAAGTAAATGTTTCTGTTCACATTGTCTATTATCATTATTATTTTTTATCACTATTATTATTATTATTATACTGCTGATCCATCAGGATCATAACTGATGTTTTCTTTTCTGAAATTTCATAATTTTTGATTTCTGGCTTTTTTCACAGTCCAAAGCTCAGGGTGAGGCACAAGTGCATTTAGGGTGTGTATGTATTTTAATGGTGGTAATGGCAGGTGGAGAGTTGAAAAGAGTTGCAGACTAATCAGAATGCCAGTATCTATTCCCTTTAAAATTCAGACACACTTGCTATGATTGCTGTTATAATGTTGCACTGTTTCACATTGTAGTTGTTGATTACATATTGTGACTGGTCAATTGGCCCAGTCCCGGCACATGTATACAGCAGTTCTTTCCACCCTGAGGGCCGAGGAAGGGCTGAAAGAATTAACGTGCTGTGCACAGCTCTCCAAAGAAACAAAGTCATAAATCACAACATGAGACATCTTTTGTGTTACATTATAAGAAAATAATAAATTCCTGTTTCACCATGAAGCTACTGGGGGAGAAATTTAGTCTGGGTGATGATGGTGATGATGATGGCAAACACTATGGCAGATTTAGCAGGGAATAAGAAAAAAAATTTCTTTGCTGAGCTTCATTTATGGCCAAGAAATGTCCATGGCCCATGGCATGCAACACACAACCTGCCCCTGTGTTGTTAAGAGTTATCCAAACATCTGAAGAACGTTCTGCTTGTGCATAAGAGGAAGAGTATATGTGGGTTGTGTATATTAGTATCAGTGACATACTAAATCACTAACTTCAGACCTTTTTGTTTTTTTGGTCAATCATGCATCACGCTGCTACAACATACCTATGGGTCCACAGTGCAACTGACCACACCTCAATTTAAGACCAACACACCCATCGGCGTGCAAATGGACACGATAGGATTTGTTAATGAAACAAGGTGAGCGCTGGAAAGGAAAATGACAACTTGGTCTGAAACTAGCAAAGAGACTTCTGGTTCACTTTGCACTCCTGTGCACGTCTTTGCACCGCTTTGCTTTAAGATTGGGCTCTATGTGACTGACTGACTCAAACAGTCAACTCTAGGAAACTGCTCTTTACCATAGACACAGATAGAGGCAGTATTGGTGGGCGAAGCAAAAAAAGCTCCTTTTGTTGTTGATTTTTACACACACAGACGTTGAAGTTAGGGTTTTCCCTACACAAAAATTTACTGCACTGCCCTACTTATTCTTTCTCTGTATCTCTATCTAATTGTATTTCACTTTAAAGGTATCATGCTACAAACAACATACATATATATATGTATACATACATATATACATATACATACATATATATACATATACACATATATATATACATATACACATATATATA
>CM076654.1:16586199-16736672 GCA_038496675.1 Rachycentron canadum
CCCCCCACCCCCACCCCCACGTGCCTGCCCATCTCTCTCTTTTTCTCGCTTTCACACCGTGCACAATATCTAATTTCAAATGGAAGAAGAATGATTTGAAAGGCTTTTATGTTGATTTTTCACGCCCGTGTCATGTTGAAATGACATCACATAGTCTTCTGGGCTTTACCCTTCGACTGAGGAAATGGCCTTGCAAACTCATCAACCATCTCATCAATGTCTATCAGTGAGAGTCACACTCACTAAGACTACCTTGATCTTACACAAAAGGGTCGTGCACACATGGGGGTAAACACATGAGCACATTCACACACTGAGTGGCCTTTAGAAGTGACCTACAACATCTGACTTCTCAAAATGCACATATGGTTAGTGTGGGCATTTTATTACCGTCTGATGAATGTAGTGGAACTAAGTAATAGGGGGATTTAAACAGCACACGCACCAACTTCCCTCAATATTCATAGAGGTTGAAACTAAAGCTGCGTGCCTGACTGACTGGTACACATTTTCATCTAGGCACGTGAGTGTGTAAAATTTTCAAAAGTCTTGATTGATTAAGACAATAATTACTAGCAGGAAATGAAGAGGAAATTTACTAATCAATAATTTATAAAAAGAAAAACGTCATGTTTACGGTTGGTTTATGTTTATTGTATTTGTTGTTGCAAGTGTGTCTTTGTGTGTCCTCATGTTTGTGTTGTGTTTATGTGTGTGTTTTGTTTGTCGATGTCTCATGACTGAACTGCCAACTTAGACAAAGATTATGACTGTTATGTGACCTGGGCTCAACTTTTGATTGCCGATGGCTGATTCAGAGCTACACATGTGAGTTTGGGTACTTTTGTCTGTGTGTATGTGTGTGTGTGTGTGTGTGTGTGTGTGTGTGTGTGTGTGTGTGTGTGTTTGTTTCTCTGTTTACCAAGCCCTGCACACAAATCTTTCCCTGAATCCAGAGATGAAGAGCCACTGGCACTGGCAGTCGACCTCTGAGCTGATAGGATAGGGTTAGGGGTTCTTTCCACACGGATGGGCAAAAGCCACGATGCATTGTGGGTACATGTTTTTCTCCCATGTCTGGACTACCCTGATAAGGCAAAAAGAGCTGGCTAAGGATCAAGGAAAGTAAAACCTCTGTCTTTTCCTCTCTCTTTCACAGCCTTTTTTCCCCAATTCATTAACATTTCTGACATGTCTCCCTCTATTATTCTCTGTCCCCTCCTGCTCTTAGGCTCTCTTACTAATCCTTTTGTTTTCTTGTTCTATTGCTATTTTTCTCTGCTTTACATTGGACCCCTTCATTCCTTTTCTTATCGTCTCATTCTCTCAACAACTTATTATTGCCTTCTGTCCTCTCAGACTTCTCCCTATTTCTCTGTCTTTCTAAAAATGGGACCCCCCCCCCCACCCGTCTTTCCACTGTGGAAACACCTCATCACCTTCCAGCTCTCAACTCATTAATACCCACCATCAACTAAATCAGATTTTTTTAAGTTGAATTCTGATTTAACATTATTTCATGTATGATTGGCACATAAGTTATAAGCTGAGATTTCCTAGATGTGTGCATATCAATGTAAATACTCAAGAGGCTTCAACAAGCATCTGTGATTCTTTGGTTTTGAGTTTTCATCCATTTAGACCAGAGCCCGCTCAATGAATTTGCATAACTGTGAAATCGCTTCACACAGAATCACTACGTCTCCACTGTTTAAACATTTTCCAAACACTTGTATGAACTAAAGATTAGTGCACAGAAGGTGACTTGGACTGATTAGAAATAATGAATATGAAAGTAGCAACAATTAAAGATAGCTAATAAAAAAAAAATGTTATCTGATCAATGACAAACAGATGACAGATTTTTCTATCTGAAAACAATCCACTGCTATAACTGACATTATCTAAATCAACTATTCTTTGCAATGTCAGTAAGCACCTCACAGTGTGCATTTATAATCCTGTCAGGTTTCCTTTCTTCCTTGCGGTATCAAACGTGTGACAACAGAGTCAGATCGCACATTAACATGGAGCCTGACCACATGTTCCCAGCTCTCTGGGTGTGTCGTAGTGACACATCTTGTGGTGAGGGCTAAGCGTAATTAAGCCAGGGACTGACTCCATCCGATGCTCTGCTGCACCGCCACCATTTGACTGCAACTTTAATTGCTTTTCTTCCCCCAATTCCCACCTCACTCGCCTGCCCCGTTCTATCAATCTATTCAATTCCATGGGGGAAAATGCCTCCATACAAACATGCAAATACAGAAGCGATAGAGAGATAGGGAGTGTGTGTGTGTGTGTGTGTCAGCATCTGGGTCAATGCACACACAAAAATATACATTTCACATATGCACATGCCCCATTGGATGTGTACTTTGCATCCTCATGCGTACTCATGAGTTGGTGTCTGCCTGTGAAGTGACTCGTGTGTGTTTCTCTCTCACCTGCGGTGCAGAGCTGTAGAGTGTGAGGTTTCCCCAAATAGCTACTCTCATTTACAGCCTCTCTGTGGTCTAGGCTTTCTTTGTCTGCCTCCCTTGGCAGCTGCTACTGTGAAGCATCTGACCCTCTTAACCAGACACATGCTCATACACATACATGCACATACATAATACACATGCATTTCAGGACAAGAAAACTGGTTCTGCAGGAGCAAGTCATCAGAGTCAGTCAAAGTCATGGGTTGAAAAGTCAAACACTGAGGTCTGCTCTAAAACCATACAACATAGATGTGCTCTCATGGGACAATGAGCAGAGCAAGATAAAAGCATAAATGAAATACCATAAGGGATGGCAGGAAATGGACCAATGCTGCATTACAGGCTTTCCACATGGCTCAGTATGTGTTACACTCTGCTGAACCAAACGTGACCTCTGCTGATTGATAAGTAAAAACAAAGGTTGTTTTTTTCAGTTTCAACCCAGTTCCACTCAAGCCTGTAATGTTTGCCTGTCCTCGTGACCCTGTGACTCTGAGCTGAAGGATGCTTAGGACTGTCAAAATTTGCATAATATCCTTGAAAAGAGACATGGAGGACAAAGCAGGAAATGCAGTAACAAAGAGAGAGCGAGCAGAAATCCTGAAATATTCATTTACATGCAACTTGATCCAGATGATTTTATCCAAATGACACAATCTGCATATGTGAAGAAAGCAAACTCACATTTTTAGAACAACTTGGTGTATGTTTTACATTAAGCACAAAGTCAGAGACCCATTTAACCTCAACCTTTTATAGTTGGCTCATATCAAATCTTGATCTTTCTTCAACTAGGATTGGACAAGAAAATCATCTGAGAATTTCACAGTTTATGGGACACCTTTTTTTTTTGCTTAATGTCATTTCAACAGCTGGCACTGTACTTTAGCCAAGGAAACCAATTTTTTTGCTAAAATACATGAAACTCATAACTCCATCGCCAATTTGTTGAAAGTCAAATTAGTCAGTACATTGCTCTGATTAGCATGTTAATGATTCAGAAGATGATCCAACCAAAATGACCCTTAAAGTCAAATGAATAAGACCAATGTCACATTTGAACTGGCTTTTTTGAATCAAATTTCTTTTAATAGAGCTGATTGAGTCACAGCACGAGATGTTATCTCTTACGAACCAGAAATGAAAAGCTGAGCAAGCAACTCTCATTCATCATTCTCCAGCTTGATATTTCTTGATACCACTTATACAGAGGGAGGGTGATGTGCTGTTGTACCTCTCATCCTTGTGGAGTGACAGGGATAAAGCTTCATTACATAAGGCTGCTGGCAAGACTGGAGCTGGTGCTCAGCAGCACAGCACCAGCCAACAATCCCACAGAGCAATGGCCACGCATTTGTCATTACACAGACTTCCTGCATCCTACTTTCTATTTCTCTCACCGTCTGCTCATTCATTCATTTTTTCATTCATTTCTCCACACTTAGCTGTTTTCTTTCTTTTCCATCTATTAGTGTTTCTTTTTTTTCTTTTTTTTTTTTGAAATTTTTTTCTGCCTACCCCTGCATCCCTCTCTCTCTTCCTCTTACTCTCTGGGAAAGTGATGCATCCTACTTCCATCCTGCCTTTTGGGATCAGGCTGAGAGGCAGGAAAAAAGAGAGCAGAGCAGTCTAACTCTGGTTTTCCTCATAGAGTGTATAATCCTCTTGATGTTCTGGAGGGAGGCACAGTGGTTGAACATCCGTGCTGTATGTATGTGCTGCATAAAGTATGTTTGAGCAGAAAGAAACACTGAGGATGTCATGGCAGAAATATATAAACTATAACAGTATACAGCAATGCACAGGTGAAAGGATATTAATGTTATTAGGGCAAATTACAATCCATTCTTTGGATAGATTTTTGTGCCTTCTATGCAGACATGGGAATAATCATTCACAATTCACGCTGAAATGCCAACAAGCTGCTCTGTGAAACAGTTTTTGTTCTTCAGCAACCAAGCATATGGTATCTGTTTCTACAAATGACCTTCTGACTATATTTGACCCAATTCTGTATCTTTTTTGTCAAATAAACCTGCTACCTATCAGGTCAGCTCTCTGAGTAACCCTGATTTTTCCTCCTACAAAAACCTTTCACACTGAGGCTGAAATTGAATTTTTATAGATACAGATTAATGTAGCATAACTGAGCTGTCTACTGTAGAAGTGGGTAAGAAAAAGATGAAAAGGAGTGAGGGGAAATCCTGCGTAACTATGGCAGAATTTTCCAAAGAATTTCCCTTGGAGGCAACAACAGTGCTACTTCAGAGCAGTGTGAGTGTATAAAAAAGAAACTGGCTACATAACGAAATATTACGCAATAAATTTGGGGAAGACTGACTTTTGGATGCTGAATGTTGCAGGACATTTAAAGGATGTGTGAGGAAACTGAATTTGAGAGGACTGCAGATAATTTCAGACTGACTGTTGTAAAAATTGCAGTGTGGAAGCCAATGTGGAGCACTGCTATAATAACCTCTTAGACGTAAAATGACAGCCATCACTTCAGGGTAGGGGCTGTACAGTCTGAGATAGAAGTCTGACTGCTGTAAAGTAGATGGACTGGTTTGCCCAAGCTGATATGACTACAGATATATCAGACATATTGAACAGGAGGAGAGAGGGAGAGATGACAGGGAGAGGGAAAAAAAATGCAGGAAGAAAGTTGGGAGAAGGAGGGGGAGAGAGGAATCCAGAACTGAGAGAGTGTGAGAAAGACTGAGAAATGGATGGAAGGACAAAAATAGCACAGTGTGGCCATGCTGTTCACTTTCATTTTCCATGTCCCAATATCCAATTTACAGCGACACACACACAGACACATATGCACACATACTCACATCTCTCTGTAATGTCTTGCACACACAATGCTGCCCCAAATTACAAATACACATGCACACAGAGGTCCACAAATTCACATATAAAAGCACATACACACAATCTCATTTACCTTCTGATAAAAATGGTCTATTCTCTTATTCTTTTACACCTCCACACTCGCTCTTTCTCTCAGGCCTGTTCCCACCTCCATTCCCTATATCAACAGATGGTAAGTTGTACCTATGAAAGCATTGGGAACTAATTCATATTTAAAGATAGGCTCACTTATGCATACGCATGTACATGGACACACACATATGCACATGCTCTGACTGCAGCTAGTAGAACTCCCCAGGGTGCTGTCCTATAGCTGTGCCATGAGATTTAGAGCTGTTCATCCCATTTAAAGGGAACAAAAGTTAGATAGATAGATAGTAAGAGGCTGGGAGGACATAGAAAGTAAAAGAAAAAGAAGCATAGGGATAAAGGCAGAGGATCATGCACATGAGGTCTTAATTCCTTTGAGGCCAGTGGTGACACACTGATTTAAAAATTGAGGCTTAATGTTAGTGATGCTCTTCAAGGACCCTTCATGCCCTTTATGAATCACATGCATGCATGTGTATGTGTGTGTGCACAAGTGTGTCTATCAGCAAAGGAAAGAAAACTCTAATGCCTGCAGTGCGCACAAATCCATCCCCTCCATTTCGCTTGAGAGGGAATTCACTTCTATTAAAAATGATACAACTTTATGCCAAAGACGAAGCAGGCTCATCACTGTGTGTGTGTGTGTGTGTGTGTGTGTGTGTGTGTGTGTGTGTGTGTGTGCGCGCGCGCGCGCATGCATGATTTGTGGCAGCATGCATATTTAAGTTCTGGGCTTCTTGTGTGTGTAAGCAGTGTATGTTGATCCAGAAGTGCAAACACAGAGCAACATTTTGGAGAAGGCATGCGGGGGAACTAAAGCTGCCCCAGCATGATTTAAGATGCTACCACTCACAGCTAATGACCCGAGTGAGAAACAACACGCTGTGTGAGTTGCAGAAAATAGTGATGGTAGGCAAATGGATAGAGAGTGAGAGACAGAGAGTGACGAAGAGCGAACAACAGAGAGAATGAGAGAGGCAAATTATTGTACAGCAATAACGGGAAGTGATGTGGATAAACTAGAACAAAATGTTACAGAAAGAAAACTTCAACAGCCATGTGTGAATTCCTCCTACACAGATATAATTTATAAATATAAATATAAAAAAAAAAAAAGCTGCCATTCGTGAGACCACTTTTGAATGGCTGAAACACCTCCAAACTCATATTGAAGGCCACATTGATTATCAATAAAAACATGTTACAGGCCTTAAATAAAGGTAGGTGTGTGTGTGTGTGTGTGTGTGTGTGTGTGTGTGTGTGTGTGTGTGTGTGTGTGTGTGAAAGCTAGGTGTAGGTATATCCACGATGAGGCTGTCTCTGCGTGAGTATCGAGCAACACCCTGAGCTTTTGCACTTGTACTACACAAAGGTCAAGTGTGTTGTGTGGACTGTCTGACAAATACATCGCCCAGTTTTGCCTTCACAGCCGTCAGGATGAGAAGAAGCAATAGTAAAATAAAAAACAATTCAACACTTCCACAAAACACTTCCTTTCATATATGAATGTACCAGCAGGCTACTGCAAACCTGTAGTTAAATGACTAGTTAAATTAGATGTAGTTCAGTTCTCCCCAACTGTGTGTGTGTGTGTATGTATGTGCCTGTGTGTGTGTGTGTGTGTGTGTGTGTGTGTGTGTGTGTATGTGTGCATGTGTGTGTTTGTGTGCAGTATGTCCTACTTCCAATTACTGTGCACAGTGCTGAGCAGCTGGACAACAGAACAACATCAGAGCATCATTTGGACTAAGTGCCAGAATCAAAATTAGATTAAACATTTGAACTATAAGAATTTGGTGGGTCCATCCACTTCAGCCATGTCCAACTTTCCATCTGACCAAAACATCTTGAATAAGAACAGACATAATAACTTCAGTGTGATTAAGTGAGATAAAATGAGATGTTTTTGTATGAACATGCAGTGCTGAAGAAGATTGATAGTGGTGGATGGTAAAGCAGGGAGGAAACATAGGGAGCAGATAGAAAAGTAAAGATTGAGAGAGCGATTGAATGAGACATTACATAAGGCAGGGCAGTCAGAGACATAGAGAGAGAGAGCACGCTCTGTTTCAATGTTCCCTTAGATCAAAGCGTTTTGTTAAAAGACTCTTCCTGTCATAAAGAATTGTATTCTCTTTCAACACTGTTCACATTATAAAAATCTTTTATTCAGTCCTCTTTGTTTGGCTGCCACACTGCAGCACCAGCCCCCCAACAAGGAAGACAAGGTTCCAGAAATGCTTTTCATGGAGAATAGATCATTAGTAACCAACCACAACACACACTACATCTCTGTGGAAAGAAACTTGTGGAAAAAAAAAAAAAAAACTTTCACTGTACAGTTAGAATTAAATCAAAAATCTAACAATGATTATTGTGTACTCCACAGATCTGTGAGGCAAAACAACCAGAAGTGCAGCCAACCCTAAAATGAAGGAATAAAAACTAATAAAAAACACACTTGCTCTTATTTGATGCATTAAAAATGATAAAAAACCAAACTACTGTAACTGTTTATGCAACAGATACCACTGTATGCAGCTCCAAATCTTTGATCTCCTTCAGTGCTGAGAAAAATATTAAATCAGCAATATGCAAAGAGTGAAAACAATAATATTCAATCTTCTCAGTCTGCCATCTTTGCGTGATAAATGGCACCTCAATTTGAGCAACCAGGCAGGGTGGGTTTGAAAAATAATAATTCCCTATCAAGTTTTTGAGCATTGAACTGGGTCAACAAATGGTGCAGGGTAATTTACGCAGTCAACCAGAGACTCACAATGCCTTTATAATAGGTTACAACCCAAAAATTATGTCATACCTCAGCCTTTTATACACAAACACACACACACACTAAGATACCACAAGTTACCAAGTCCATATCAATTATTCAGAGTACCACATGCGCAGACATTCACACGTTCCCATGAGTTTGTCTGAGATTTAAACAGGTGAAACTGTCAGCGCAGAGATGTATCTCATGTCACACATATTTTGCTAGAGACAGCCAAAGTCCTAATCCTCAAGAACTATACTTTAAAGTAAAACAAACAAACTGTTTTTTCAAATATTAAACATTTACATTACCAATTCAGTCTTATCACGTTTTGTGCCATAATAGAAAATAACTGCCATTATACATACATATAAACCACGTAATGACTTCTGTCACTGAAGCTGAATCACAGTGACAATGTAGTTATGGGTAATAGTTTGTTCAAGTCCCAAATGTTTTCATGTACATTGTTGAGAAATTGCAGGGGTTTTTTTCTACATGATTATAATTTAATAGATCTGAGTTTTGAACAGCACAAGACAGGAATACATGTCTGTCAGGTCTGATAAAAAGGACATTTCGTAAGATTTTATAGCACAATAATAAACTGATTATCTCAGAAAGTCATTAGCAGAATAACTGATATTTGATTAAAATAATCATTTGGTGCAGAACTAGTGAATAGCACAGACTGTGGTGATTAAAAAGATGCTGTGGATGAGAATATCTCTGATTTCAATGTCAGAGCTTAGACTCTACAGTCGCTGTCCATGGTGCTGATTTTGAAACTTGGGCTAATCGGGCAGCATTTCACCACACTGTCAGAGTAGCACTGATTGGCTGGCTTCAGTTCAACATGAACAACAGTTTGATTGATTACACTCGCCTCAGTAACAATACGGCTGCAGCTCTCAGATGATTAGAGAGATTCTAATTTTAGTCCCCTGAGCTTGGGATGCCTCCCCTAACACCTCAATGTGCCTTGTTATCATCTTAACAGCCTTGACAATTACACGCAACACTGATTAAATGGAAATGTATTGATTAGTGGATTTATTGTTGACCTATTGATTAGCCATAAATTACCTCCGAAGGATCCATTCATATATGAATATCCCATAATGTCCTGAAGACAACCACAATCAGTCCATTTTGTTACACATGCAGACACACAGTCCAAAGTCCTTTAAGAATTACCCAGATTCCCCATTCAAAGTAAGCCCGCACTGTATCTTCTGTAAATATCTAAATGAATTCAATTGAAAAACTGCCTGATTCGATGAGTATTAAAGGAATACTTTTCAGTAAAACAAGTTGTGGTGTTACTGTAGGGTTATGTGTGTTACTATTTCTTGGCCAGGATCAAAAAATCCCAGAGGTCTCTGCTGGTTGTCCGTCAACCTCACAGTGACGCCAAGTCACAACTCATAGCCAAGAAATAGTCCATCACAAAATCCCACAAATGATTGTTTCTGGAGTTTGTTTTTTACCTCCCACTTGATTCTTTATGCTAAGCTTAGCTAGCATGCTGCATCCATCCATCTTCATATTGAACAGACAAATGTAAAGTGTCATCTAATAACTACTCCGGTATTGATACTCATTCTTAGAACCTCCTCTGTTTAACGTTCTGGACAACAGCCTGTACAACTGAAATACAGCAGTTGAAAATGAAAAATCTTACTGTGTCTTAAATGTTTGAAGGTCTGAATTCTTCAAAGTCAGTTCAAGTCATTATGTCTACATCCTGAGGAATGGTGATGGTGAAATACTTCAAAGGTTAGGCTTCTGCAATACTTTACACACATCAAATGCAACATGTTGGTTCAAAGAAATATGCAGGAGCACAAAGTTGTGCAATCCAACAGCTGCAAAGTACATGCACAAACCTTTGAACACATACAACCCAGCAATAGATGCATTATAAATTCCCATGTAACCACAACCTGTCACTACAACAAGCCACAGTTCCTGTCTATCTGTAGACTACCACCATCATCCCTGTACCCATGACCTCAGCAATCACAAGCCTGGTAATTGCAGACTGATTGCTCTCATGTCAGTAATCATAAAGTGTTTTGAGAGACTGGTGCATCACAACCAACATGAGATCCACAGATCACGCAATCTCATGAGAATTTCATTCAGCTCTCACTCTCCCAAAAAGTACCTGGGGGATGCTGTTTGTTGACTTCAGCTTGGCATTTAACTCCATCAACACAAACCAACGGGCCACAGTCTAGGTCTGGGAAGCCCTCAGCAGTAGCATGACAACAGCATGTCAGGGTGTCACACCTCCTCCTCCTCTACTCCCTCTTCACTCTTAACTGAGCTTGCACCTACAACCGCCAACAACTAAATCAAATTTGCAAACAGCACAACAACAGTGGGTCTGATACCAAACAATAATGAAGCAACCAAAAGGGAGGGTGTCCAGACAATGTGGTGTATGGACCTAAACTACAAACTAACTGCTCAATGCATTAGAGGGCCTGACATTGAACTGAACACCCCACACCTGGTAAAGAAGGCCCACCAGCACCTTTTTTTTCTGAGGCCAAAAATTGATAAACTGATAAACTCCACTGCATGATAAAGAACATCTGATGTACAGTGTGGTACTCCAGCCATCTCTACAAATAATCCTCTGAAATCTATCTGTCTATATACACTGTTCATAAAGCATATCTGAATTCATGACTTACTGTCCTTATACATAATTAAAGAGCCTTTAATCCCCCCAGGCAGTTTACAGGTCAAAGGTCAGTGTTCAGAGTTCATAACGCTGCTAGTAATGGAAGCTGTGACTCTGTCCACAAGGTGGGAGCTGCGGGTGGATGGATGTGTGCCACTGGTGTTTGTACACTTTCGTGTTAGAAATTTCCACACTGAAAGCTAGAAGTGGTTCGTCAAATTATACATTTATTCTGAAACTGCAGGTCCTTTCAGCAATGATTCTCATAAATGATTCAGTGGTTGACTGGTAGAATCATTCTGTACTATCTGTTGCATTAATTCAGTACAAACGCATTTAGAGACAGTGAGCACAAAAAGCATGACAACACATTATTTTGGAGAAATGGTTTTCTGTTTAAAGATTCAAATATTTTTGGAAAGCATTACAGACAAATTTGCAAACAGCTCATTTCACTTCCCATGATGTTGTGTGGAAACGTGCCAAATATTAAACATAAAGTCTTTGTATGCTCCAAAAAGGAATGAGGTGCTAATTGGGGGCTTATGTTCTGGTTTTGGCTCATTAGTGAGATAATGTTTTAATTGAAATCTCATAAATGCAGTATTTGCCGGTTCACTGACACATAGAAACTCAAGTGTTGAGACATCCTGTTCATATACCAAAGAAGAAGAAGTGGAAGGAGATTGAGAGGAAAGGGAACAGATCTTCCCTTAGGTGTGTGCGTGACAATGTGTTTCCTCTAGTCTCATTCAACACTCAAGTAGCATTTGTTGTCAACACATTGGGATCTGTCAGTACGTGTGGAAGCAAGAAAGACAGTGTGGTGTTTTTGGGAGAAGGAAGACTGACCTCCAATGCACTACAAAACATTAGTGAACAGCACGCAAACAAGTTTTTTTCAGTACTATATATAAATACACTGAATTACTTTGCATCCAATGGTTTAAATTTATGTAAATTGTGCTTTTGTTGTTTTTTTTTTTGTTTTTTTGTTTTTTTTTTTTTTGGTCAGGGTTAAGGTTTTCCAACTTGGCTTTGAAATGTTTGTTGTAATGTTGTGTCCTGTGGGTAAGTACCATGTTAGTTACAAACAGATAAACTGTTTCTGTAGAACATTACTAAGAGAAACATATCAGATTATGTGTACTAACCCTACTTAAATCAACAGACAAATCACAATAAAACAAGTAAAACAATTACAAGAAAATGTACAAAAAATATGTGCAAATTATCAATATCATTATCATGGGAAAGGGAAAATTTAATCAGATAAACTGTGGTAACTGGAACATTTCCTTATTTCCTGATCTTAATAATTTATCAGAATGTGTGAATGGAAAACATCTGTTGTAAAGAATGTGTTTAAAGCAAAGATTCAGCTCGGACTGAATAAAAATACTATTCTGTCGCAACACTCCAACAATCACATTACATCTGATAACAGTTCAAAATAGTAATGGGACATTTCAGGGCAGTATCATATCCAACTGAACAGAGTCAAACCAACACAGTGATATAACATAGGGATGTTACTGCTTGTCTGACTCTTTAGTCAGACAAGATACAATCAGGTACCAACATCTGTGTCATTTAAAAGACCCCCCCCCCTCAGGTCCACAGAGCAAATACAGATCAGTTGACTTCTGATCTCATGTTGTATAAATATGATATGCCATATGAAATATATGACTTGAAGAATATGTGAATATGCAAAAAGCAGACACGTATGTGTCCTTTTTAGTTCCACAACAGCTGAGATCTACTGGATCTGTCTACCTTACTGTATCTACTGTAGATACAAAAATGGGTGGTGCCACCTACGGGTGACAGCATGTACTTTGGTCCTTGGTTATAAGGTATATTGTTGGTATCAGGACTCACATAAAAAAATAAATCATTTTTATCAATATCATCTCAGATTTCTGTGCAACTTACATACACATGTATTCATTCTTCACAGCAGAACTAGATCATTTTAAGCACTGCAACAGTGTAGCTTTTTATGTAACACAAATGTATTTTTAGCATTAGAGAGCTATATTTATTTTTTTATCAGTACCATCCTGTCCCCCATGTATTTTGCATAAGATGGAGTCTTATGTATGCTTTATGATTATGTGAGGCAATGAAATAAAAGGAATGAGAGACAAAAAGAGAGGAGGTTGTAACAAAGTGAGAAGGAGGAAGAGAAAGAAGATGAAAGAGAAAGATAGAGAGAGAATGACAAAGAAAAGATATAAGATATAGATAAGAGGGGAGAGCAAAAAAGGAATGACTTCACGAAGAGAAGCAAAGAAAGGATTATTACTGTATTCACCGTATGAGGCGTTTATACAATTAGTACAGCACAGCACTGCAGAGGTACAATATTAACTGTCTGATATCCTCAGAGGGCGAGGACTAAAATCCCCTTAAAATTGATAGAGAAGAGGCAGTTAAGACAACTTAATGTAATGTGGTGATCAAAAGTATAAACACACACAAAATGTGCAGCGTGAGAGAGGCTGTCATCCTGAAAAGCAAAAGACTAGATAAAGGTCCGCAACTGAAACAAATAGAATTACAGCGAATGCAAATGAGGTATTAAAGTCGCCAAGAGAGGATGGACAAAGACAGATTTTCCATTTTCAATTCTCTGTCCAAAATTGTTTCCCTGTTTTACATTTTATCCCACTGAGTCTACACAGAATCCCAAGCTTAAACTTGTAAAAGTCTGAGCTGTCAGTGTTGCAAATACATAAATACTATTATATAACAATTATTTCAGGAACAAGACATGTTCTGACAGACAATAAATTCTGATTGAATCCATATTGTTATATATACATCTCCAGTAAAGAGAAACTTTATTAAAAAAGGGATAAAAAGAGCATAAGGTTTTAAGGGGACATTTCTGGGTGGCTTTCTGGCTAGACACACAGAATGAGAGCATATGGATCAGAGTAAAACTCCAGGTGTGCTTTCACTCTTTCGCTCGCTTTTTTTTTTTTTTTTTTTTTTTTACTTGTCCTAGTTCAGGAAACCCCACCCCCCCCTTTGTCTAATAGGGGCATTTGTCTTCTCTGAAGTGGCACTTGACCAATTGCTTGCCATTTTAAAGGTCAACAGAAAGCTGTTGTAATGAACTTAATTACTTGTGTCAATACAAATTTGATTCTTTGTCAGTTTGGGATCATTAATAAAAGCACTTTCTCTCTAACAAATGACATATTGTGGCGATATCTTTGTCCATACTTTCTTCATCCTATATACATCTTCACAGGAAATCATCCTCATTAAATCTGACTGGTTAGTTCAATAAGATTGAAGTCAACAATGACACAAAGTTCAACTACACTTATCTTTGAGTGTAAATAAAAAACACATAAACAAAAAACATCTTTACACCAGGTCACGCTCAAGAAGATTTGCCGCACACACATATGCACACAAACACACACACACACACACAATTTTAAACATTTTCTGTCCTCTAATAGATGAGGCGCCAAACAGTCAAACAATCAACATAGTCCACATCGATGCTATGAGCTGCAGGGTTTTGTCACTGTGAAAATGATCTTCAAGTGATCAATAGGTGAGTTTTGTGTGATGGCGAAACTGGCTTTTTTGATTAACTGCATTGAATCATGAAAGCAGGTTAGGCTGGTTTACTAACGTTTGCACTGTATGAGACATCCAATTAATCAGTGTTACTGTTTAGCTACAAGGAGATACATATTGTGGTAGTGCTTACATGATGTAGACAGTAACATTTAGTGGGTTTTCCATATTTACAATCTCTATTTTAATATTAAACAGATGTTACACTCCCTTTGAATGTAATGTGTGAGCAGACCACAGGGTTCAAATCATATGCTCATACCAGTGCTTGCAGTGTTTGCTGTAACATCAGTTGTGCGTGGACCACTGTATTATAAATGCACATACAGAGTAGCATGTGCACATGCACAAGCACACGCCTACACACAAATATACACACACACAATCTGATGGACATATTTTCTTGACCAAGGAAGACAGACAATATCTCTGTCAGGCTATAAATTGTAGTCGCACTCAAATGCACACACATGCATAAGTATGGAGTTGGCAGCAGCTGGCAGGTAATAAGTTAGAGGGACATGGGAGGAAAGTGCTTGTCATACAGAAATTTCCAACAATAATGACAGGCCTATTAGATTAATTTTACAGTGACAGCCTGATGTGTCCTGATGGGGATTCACATACAGTAAACACTGTTTCAGCAGCCATTATCCTCTATAGCTAACACAGATTTCGCTACAGATTAATGCTGCATACTGCCAAAACCAAAACTGAGATTTGAACCTCAAAATGAAACATCAGCAATGTGAAAGCAGCAACAATTAACAGCCTGAGTCATTTTGAAGTAAAAAATCCCCTTGATTAGAAATTAACAGATTTTCTAAATATATTTTACAACAAATTTTGCTTAATTGAAGCAAGCATCTTCTGAGCTGAACAGCAAAGACCACTCTGCAGTAATGTTGTTGTTAATTCTGGAGCTGTTTCGTAAGCAGTTCTTGGACACGGGGGAATGTAGGATGGGCATTTTTGAACCCATTTCTGTTTCACAGCAGGGAGCCCTGAAATTGATTAAAACTAATTTTGGTGTAGCCATGAGCTCATGCAGGGGCATGACATCTATTCAAGTCTCAGGGATGCAGCTTAGGGGGAAAAAAAACATTAAGATGAATCTCATTTGTGTATATTCAGTATTCAGTATTTTCAGTATTTTAACAGCTTTACTTAATCACCTACAAAACAACAGGTAAAGTTAACTGACTGAAATGCAGTGCAGTTCATGAGCGTTTAAAAACAAAACTACAAATATTTCATTACGTTTCCAACACTTTACATTGCTTTTAACACCAATGCAACCGTGGACAACAACACTAACTAAACTGCACTCTCCTGTAAAGATCCACAGTAAGGCACGTGTGAGCAACTGCAGCATGTGCATGAGACATATACACTTTCTGTGCACATTTAATCGAGGATTACAATGATATTCATTTAGCCAGGCTATACAAATGCAAATGCCTGACATGTGAGCCCAGACACCCTGGTTGTGTGGTTCAACATCACAGCAACACTATTCTGTGAAACACTTTGATAAAGCCAGATCAAAGGAGAATGAAGAAGAGGCATTCAAGACCTCCAACAATAGCCCTCCTTGCAGAGTGCCTGTAACTGGCTTAGAAAAGCACATGAATGAATACAGATGAGGTTTTAGGCTACAAATGTCTGTAAACAAGCCCTATATAAGGCTCTCTGGTTTTACAGAGGTGATAACACACACACACAAGTGCACAGATACATGGACAGATATACGCCCATTCATTAACATTGCTACACACCTCTGTTCAGGTGATGATGGGAAAATGTCTTGGTTACCAACTGAACAAAATACATAAAATATACAGTCCAACTACTTTGATATGCATTGTTGAATTCATTTTAACACCTGTCCACTGGGTTGGCTCTTATACATCGACCTCTTCCTCAGTCCAGTCCAGCATTTCCAGTTTATCATTTCTCCTCACTCATGTCTACAAATCCCCCCTTCCCTTATATTCTGCCTTTTCTGTTCACCGTCTACCTTTCCTTTTCCCTCCTGTCATTCATTTTGCTTACTCTCTTTAACTCTCATGCTATCATGCTATCACCTTCACCCATTATGTTACTCTCCTGCTGTTTTAACCCCTATAATCTACTCTCACTCTGATTTCTCACTTGTCTATTTTCTCTTCACCTTCATTCCTTCACCTTCACTCTCAGTCCCTCATAAGTCTTTACTTTTTCTCTTTCACACACTTTGTCGCTCTTTCCTCAGTTTCTCGGCCTCACTCTATGTGCATCTCTCTGACATCACGCTCCCGCCTCATCCCATCTCCATTTTTATCCCCCACTCTTTGCACATCCCTACACTTGGCAACCTTAATGCTCCCATCTCAATGAGCTTTTTATGTCGGCAGGTTTGTCACACTTCTCTTCATTTTAGCCTAAATCCTTCTATCTATCCTTTCTTAATTCCTGCCTTACATCCACTGGGTTATGTACTAAGTACACTTGAAGGAACGCCAAAGATGTGGCATAGAAGCTTCTTCAGCACTCATTTGTATCCTCACACCTCTTTCTACTCATCTTCCTTTGGAAAGCAGCAGCATAGCGGGAGAGCTATCTGACATATTTTACAGTACATCTCCCTGGGCATCTATTTTTTTTAGTTCATTCCCACTCTCTTGTTCCCAGTCTCCCTACCCCTGTTTTATTTTACCTTTAGCAGGCGTACAGATGGCAAGAAGGCTGCATGGCACAGTTTTCTGATGGTCCAGTTGAGTGGCCGTGGTGCGTCCAGCTGGTTCATGGTGCCCACTCTTCACAGTGCAGCCACTGGTGCCTGGCGGCTTTTCCCGGCACCAGGATCAATGTTGCCCCACTAGGGGGGCAAAAATGGGAAAGGGTCTCCAACTCCAACTGCCGAGAAGCACACAAGTCCCAGGGCATGACCCTCGATGGACAACTATCTTCCACTACCGCCACCACTACCGCCACCACCTTGAAGCCTTTACTTCCCCAAGCAGATGAAGAAGCTCTCACCTGGGCAGCTCTCTGCCCCCTCTCCCCTTCTTTCCTGCTGTCTTCTCCACCCCAGCTCAGACAGATCCAAAGAGTTCAAGGCAAGCAAAACCTAGAGCACCAAGATCATCTGATTCCTCTTCCACCAGTAGCTGGAGTGTTCTCAGCTCTGGCGCGAAAAAACCCAGAGTGAAATATTTTCCCAAAGAACAGAGCAGAGCACAGCAGTGCACAGCAGAGAAAAGAGCTTGTAATGTGAGAGCGATGCAGGTAGAGGAAATCAAGAAGAGAGAAAGAGAAAGAGGAGAGATGGAGATGTGAAGAAGGGGAGAGGAGAGACGAACAGTGCAGTGCAGTGCAGTATAGCGCAGAGGGCAGAAGAGAGGAAACGAGAGCAGCGCAGAGCACATAAAGGGAGCAGCCTGACAGGCAGCGGCTTAGATTTGAGGCTGTATGCACTCTACTGTCTCCAAGATGGGAAAAAAAGAGAGAGAGCATGGAAGGGAGAGAGAGAGAGAGAGAGGTGGAGAGAGAGTGAGCGAGAAAAAGAGAAGGGGAGACAAAATAAAATCCAATACAATTGATAAACAAGCTGAAATTGAAACTCTGGGGACTGGATGCAAGAAAAAAAGATTGCTTCTGCGCATGGGAAGAGGAGCGAGGGAGAGTGAGGGAAAGATGGAGAGAATGGGAAGAGATGTGATGAGGCACTCAATGGTGGTCAAAAGGGAAATGTGTGAAGCAGAGTCAACGCTCTGTCTTATAGAGTGAATTCA
The DNA here is from genome assembly GCA_038496675.1 of Rachycentron canadum. Lineage (NCBI taxonomy): Eukaryota > Metazoa > Chordata > Actinopteri > Carangiformes > Rachycentridae > Rachycentron > Rachycentron canadum. The sequence goes on from CM076654.1 coordinate 16,604,503, forward strand.
GATGGAGCTTGAATACGTAAGCACATTAAACAAGTTGGTACCGTGGCAGTGGAAAGGAGCACGACCTACTTACCTATTTGCACATTAAAAATCTCTAAAGCCATTTTAAAATACCTAAAAACTAAACCGTTAATGTGACTCTCACAATGCATTAACTAATTTTAAATGCAAGTCAGTTTGCTGTATTAGCACGAATGTTGTGATGCAATTGTCTTTTCTCATTTAACCTCTATGATCCAAATAGCAATTTTCAAACTGAAAACAAGTTTATAAGTTTAAATGTGACTGAAGTCTTTGAATCACAGATGACAAAAATAAACATTTCTCAAATAAAGTTTCATCCAGTAATACAAATAATTTCGCATTAGACATGAACATTACTTAATTAACCATATTAGTACTAATAAAAAAGGTTCAATTTGATAGATTGCAAAGGAAGTTGTGTATGGCCAGTATAGAAAATACGTGGATATGATACTGTAAAAACAATAATATGTATATCACTAAAATGTCTAAGTATTTTAAGTTTTATGCCACACTGCCTTTCAGCGCCTTAAAAACAAATGCCTGCTGTCACATCTAACATTAAGTAACCAAAAATACTTAACAAATACAGTATGTGTAAAATTTTTCATCCATTTTTACAAATACCTGAATTATTTAGGAATAAAATCATGAAAGGCTAATTGATTCTTCCTGCTGTTTTAGGACAAAAGGTGAATTGCCTGTTTTAAATGCTATTGGTTCAACAACAACAGAGCTGTTACAATAGTAACCTGGAGTATATGAACAAAGACAAAAACTTATCAGCGTAACTGCAGCGCTCAAAGGCTTGAATGCTTGATTATGAAGCATACTGACAAAAATGAGCCAGCTATTTTTACTTAATCTTTGTTAGTGCTCTGAATTTGGTGTTCCTTTAATTCTATTTCTAGTCTCCCAGACTCTTTGTCTCCATCAAATTACTGATACACAATACTCACCTCACAAACACCTCAATGCTTGTCAGAACAAAAGATATGAAAAACACAAATTAACAACTCTCTTTGCCACAGATGTGGCATGTTTGGGCTGGTTGGAGAATGACTTGATGTGATCTGATCCTCTGGTGTAGAGATAAAAGCACTGAGGGTTCAGAGGTGTTGATGACAACACATGATTTCTCCTGTTAGATGCATTGAACATTGTTTTTGTGGTAAAATGTTCAAATTAATGTCAAACTTAATGTAGCTGCATTAAGTGTTAAAATAGCTAACTATACATGTAAAACATATAGTCTGTCTTAACTGAGACATTGCATCTGTGCAAATAAAAGGTAAACTTATAATATGGATGTGGAATATAGAGTTGGCCTTACATTTGAGCTTCTATAAAAGGGAACCTTGAGGGATAATGACACTTGCACATAGTTGAAGCATCTCATTCAGTAAACTAAGACATGCTGTCAGAGTTATGCTAGAACCAAAATAAAGAACAAAGAGTAATTCGTAATGGACTGAGTGTTTCTTCTCCCTCAGATTAAAAGGAAACACAATAACTACTGCAATGCAACACCATATTGCGCTCTAACTGCAATTTCTAATAAGATGTGTAGATGACCTTAATATATTAGTAAATGGCCTAATGACTTGAGTCACCGCCTTAGTTAGTGGACGTTCTGCCCTGACAGTCAAGGACTGACATTAAGAATATCCACCTCACTGATCACCAGGTCCCTGAGGTACTGCCAATCCTGAGGGAGATCTGTCTGTCAACCATAAAGCTAGTCACCATGGAGATGGTGTGTGCGTGCGTGCGTGCGGCAATGGAAGGCATGAGAATGTGCCTTTTCCCCCTAAACCTTCTTGCTTCACACTTTTCCATCTTAGCCCATGAAATGGTTCAGCAACCTTCTACAGCTGTGTTTCACTCTGCACCGTCTGCATCTTGACTCTAGATGGCAACCTTCTAATGCACAATCTCCATCTCATCCTGAGCCCCAAACATTCAATCCTGATTCTGGCTCTAATCCTCTTACACCAACTATGGATCATTATCAAACGACCAGTTCCTTTACTACAATAAAAACACAGGCACTGCCTATTTATCACTAAATGCATCCGGACACACCAAGATAAGTCTGCATTGTCTTCCTGCCAATGCAGCAACATACATACTTCCCCCACCAGAGGGCATCAGTTCAACACACCTGCTGCAGACAGAGAGTGTCTTGTTTGTTTTATCCTCTTACTGTTCTTGGCTACACTAATTATCACGACGTTAAAAGGCATTAAACACTGGCAAAGAACAAGACCAGACAAGATGAGATTTAAACCTCTCACAGTGATTCATTTCTCCCAATGGGAGCTTAACTTGGCTGGTGAGGGAGGCAATTTACTGTGTATTACTAGAGTGCTTCAACGCTTGGAGCTTATATGAGATGGTGAAAGCAATACAATAAATACCAAAAAATAGTTTATCACTCACATTTTTCAGATGAAGTGGGGAAAAGGAGTGTTATATGACCATGACCATTTAACAAAGAAAAGGTTGTTTTTTTTTTTTTTAAATAATTCTCAATTTTTGAACATGAACCCTGTACTCATAGCACGATTAATGTGCCAACTAAAGTCACTTCACTCTTACGCCTGTAGATGTGGATTTATGTGGTATTATGTAAATGTAAGAATGTGTGTGCTCAACAGTGTGAATGTTGAGCAGCAGTTGTGCAGAAACTGTACATTTCATCATCTGTAAGAAAAGGAGTGTGTGAGAGCACATTTATGCGTAATAAGACTGTGTGGGTGTTCTGTTCTTTAGTCCATTCCTCCTCTGAGACATCTCTGCTACAGGTAGACCTTGTGTCATCACCTATCTCCACTGTGACAGGAGTGAGAAAGAAGCCCATTTCACCTGTCATTCAAGCAAGGCAGGGAGCTCCCGAGAAGCTGCATGCTCATTGAAAATGCGAATAATTTCTGCTAGCATTTCTGCAAAAACCTCTTGTTAAAGAATGGAGATCAGTGAGTATATCCACTGTCATATTTTATACACATCTTAATGTGAGTCCTCGAGCCCAACTTAAAATGAATCATGTGTGAGGAAGAAAGAGAGGAAAAAATAATGTGCCACGTGTGTCTCTACACGTGTCTGAACTATGCAATGGCCCACTGAAATGGTAAAGATGAAAAGGATAAATATTAAACTTTCTTGTGAAGAGCATGCCAGTGCAGGTGCCTTGAAACTCATCATACAGAGCTTCATGTCAGGATGTATCTATACAATTTTGCCTTTACCCAATCATTTATACACCAAGATCCTCACGCTTTGTTTGAACTTAAGCTTTTTCATGTAATGCCGTATATCCTTTGGACAACATCCAAACCTACCTACCTTGTACTTGTTGTAACAGTATATCTTTCTCTATTGGAACTGAGTGTAATAGTTAGGTGTTCAATTCCCTCATGGTCAACAGTGAAAAACTATATATGGTACCATAAAGGAGTTATAGATAACTGTGCCCACCAAATGCACATACACAATGACATACCAGCAGTGACACCGTTGGTTTTTCAGTAAAATGAGAGACTGTAGATATGTGTTAACAAAGCTGTCTGCTGTAGATTGATGGTACCAAAAGGCTTCATCTAATTTGGCCTCCTCTACCTCATCTCTATGTGATCCTTGTCCCCTGGAGGATTCTCATAAGTGACAATTCAATACTTTCCTCCATATGCACCCAAACACACACACAAACACACACCACTACCCCCTACTTCCCTTGCCCTGAGGAAGCAGGAAGACTTCTGCTGAGTCGGGTACACTCCTCCATCTGGAGAGAGGCAATGATTATTAGCCTGTGGGATGGAACCACACACACACACACACACACACACACACACACACACACACACACACACACACACACACACACACACACACACACACACACACACCTGTCTCTTATACANATTTAACACATTGGCTGAGGTCCACAAATGTGAGAAGGTTGAAGTGGAGAAGAAATTAAGGCAATTACAGTAAATGCACGATATCCATTAACTTCTCCTTCTACTTATATTAGTGCATCTTAGTTCTAGGCTGTAGTAGTGAGGACATCTCTGCATTGTGAGTACATTTGGGCTGGTCCTTCAAAGTTCAGTTTGAAGGTTCAGGCTTGGTTTTAGCGTTAATGGTTGAGTGTTGTAAAGGTTAGTGTTTGTGGTGAGGTTTGGGGTTAGACCTTTACTTTCCAAGGTTAGGCTTAGGGAATGCATTAAGCAAAGCGTCCTCACAATTATATAAAGACAAGTGTGTGTGTGTGTGTGTGTGTGTGTGTGTGTGTGTGTGTGTGTGTGTTGATGTGTGTTTTAAGCTGTAGCTGAAAAGCATCTTCAAACCACTTCTGAACTGAGGATTGCATACTCAACACACTGAGTGCCGTAATTATGAAAACCATATAACTGGCAACGAATAATTTACAGTCCTTAACAAAAGTTATCATTTTGTACTAATAAGCCTTCTAATGTACATAAAGGTTTGGGGGATTTCACTCCATCATCAGACCAAACTACAGTGCTGTAAAGGTAGTCATTTATCAAGAGTGTCAAGTGTCAAGACTCAATAAGAGTCACTCGATGAGAAAAAGAATAAATAAAAAAAATCAGGTGTTACATTTCTCAAGAAGAACTTCTATGAATCAGAGGAGTGTGACAAAGAACCATGGCAAGAAAGTATCAGTGCAGTCTCTCTGGTGAGACACACCAGACTGATACTGACTGAGAGGGCAGAGACAGAGAGAAGAAGGTGAAGGCAAAAAAAGAGTGAAGACAAAGATATGGACTATGGAGACAATAATAGAGCAGGGACACAACCATGTAGGATAAACATTGTGTTACACTCATCTCATGCATATCATTGTTGAAAACTAGCAACAAATTGCTCTTTTGCATAATGGGGTTGCATTAAAGCAACTGAAGCAATTCAAGCTTCTTTCTGCAGTGGAAATGAGTCCAGATGAGAAACTGTTTATGTAAGAGAGATCAATTTAGATCACAATTGATACCCAGTACCTGATCATTATTTAGCATTTTAGGAGGAGAAACGTAAAGAGGAGAGCACCAGCACTAATAGATCATTATATAGTGTGACTAAATTTGGTCACAAATTACATGTTTCCTCTTGTTCGCATGTATGTCTTCAAAAAGAACTTTGAAGACATAGGCATTGACAATCTCAAGGGTTAAATATTTGTATATGCAGTTGTTCTTAAATAGCTTTGTGTGCACCATCATGCTAAAGATGAAATTACAGTGTGCCCTGAAATGTAGATATAACTTGAAACAAACGTCTGTCATAGGAAGCAGCTGGTAATCATGTATCCAGATATTTTGTGCTCTTTTGCTGCTCTTAAATGGCAGTGAGATGATGAAATATTAGTAATATTCAGAGATTTTATCAAATCTCAGAGTCAATTATTATTATTATTATTACTGAAATTAGTTTCCTATTTTGCACATTTAAGACATTTCTATACAGTGCAGAGCAACTGTGAGGCTTTGAAAACTACAGCCACAATGATCTCAAAAAACATCAGAGATTAAACTGGAATTAATAGTTAATCAATAACAATGTTTTTTAGAAGAAGGAGAAAAATAGAGATCTTTGGGCATATTTGAAAGCAGGATAGAAAAAGCCCAGGTTAGAAGAGGAGGATTAACTCAGAAATTAAAAATATATCTGTGGACAGGCCATGCCGTGCCTTGAGGGTAATTAAAAAGTAAAAAAAAAAAAAAAAAAAAAATCAGGTTCAGCCACAAGGAAATTAAATCTGTATGATCTCTGAGGTTTCTACAATAAAAACAAGACCACACAACCTTGGCGTTATGATTTAATATTTGTTAGAATTAAAAAGCACTACTTTTTGTCTAAATTAAACTATTTCATATAAATATAAGCTCTACACAATTAATTAAAGATGACAGGTGAGTGAGACTGGGCTTAGCAGAAATGTTGACTACTTTTCAATGGAAGATATTATATGTATATGTCTACATATGATGTGCCTCAGGAAAAAAAAAAGATTGGCCCAAAAATTGAAAACTGCTGCACTCCAGACTTTATACAGGCTACGATTGAGTCTTTGTTGCCAATGGAGATGAAGTTCTTACTAAAAAGAAAAACAAACCATTGGAAATCTGTGTCAGATATGCCAACCCACTGCTGGACCCAGAATGCCACTGTCACCTGAGTCAAAAGCTGCTAGTAAAGTTTCACAAGGCATGATGATTGTACTCACTTCTCTCTCAACAGAAGATCAGTGCAGTGCCTATCTGTTAATACCTGAAACCCCCAAGTCTCTGTCAGTCTTGTGCTCAATATAGAAGTAGAGCAACACACACATGCACAAACACAGAAATCTATAAATGCCAGATTAGCTTTAGCGCTTGCCGATCTAATCTTCTGAATCAACAGAGCAATGCAGACATGGCTCAGTGTCAGAAGCCAATATAATGAACAGTCATTCATTTCACCCCAATACTGCAGAGTAAACAAGCATTTTTAAACCTAAAGCTTTATTCTTCAACGCTCTTTGTGGCTTTACTAGACTTTTGATTAATTAATTCAATCCAGGATCAAGTTGAAAAGCTTTTAGTGAAACTATCACACACTGAAAGATTTTCAAAGACTTGGGAAAAAAATTCTGGAAATGTATTCATAATTTCTGCCTTTAGAAAACAGCTGCTTTACTAATGTTAAACACGCCAATAACAGTGTATATAAGCTCAGCACAAACCATCAGGCTCCTTCAGTTTTGATGGCAAAATTTCCCTCTGGGCAAGAAGGCAGAGTTTGGATCAGTCTAGTTCAGGCAGGTTGTACCTGAGTGTTTGACGTAGTTTGTGTTTCATTGTGTTTCTAGGTTGTCCTAAAAAAACAGGTCTCAGTGCTCAGTTGTGTGGATGGAACCACTGAGGTGAAATAGTGGATAGTACAGCTAATGGGTCAACCTCCTCCATTTTGTACCTCCGACTTTAAAGTGAGCAGACTATACACAAATGTCCAGCTACAAAAACTTGCATGCGCACACACACGCACACACACAGAATGACTACCTGTAACAGTGTGTATGAAAACAAAATGCCACACTCCCCTGACATAAATTCTGCATTAGCCGTTGAAAACCCCCATGTTGCCATGGCAACATAGACATTGTGTAATTACCGTCTTGCAGCACGGTGTAATAAAGCTGGACCCACAGCCTAGTGGCCCCGGGGCCCCTGGTAATGGCTTTTATGGCAATCATTATTGCCACACCGCTACATCAGGAAATACATACAGGGATATGCTTAACCTCAAAGCCCAGAGCTCATGGCATCAGACAGAAGAGCTTCAAAGCCACAGTTCAAAGACAGGGTGCAACATGGGTGTCAGATCAACAGATCTCTATTCAAAGATCTCTAAATTTACATAAATAAAAATATCTACATTTACATTAAAATGACAGAGCTCCCCATCATAGGGTTTCCTAATTCTAGGCTTGGTAATTGGTTTGAGGGACACCCACAGTGAACACAGGCGGGATGCTCTCCATAAAATATCCCCAGTCTCATAATACTGGGGTTCTCAGCATATAGCTGTGAAGATGCACCAGCTTTTCTTAAATATAGAGAATCTATGCTCATGTTAAAGGAAATGATTACACTGACAAGAAGCAGATGTGCTAAATCATACAGTAAAGACCATGTATTTAATGAGTGAGGCCAATGTTTAAACTATCAGAAAGTTACTACATTAATAATGAGACAAGATGTGTCAGGATCTGTCTGGCTCAGCTCAACAGGAGACAATGACTGATTGATCACTTTGTAAGTTTGCTGCAGTAATTAATCAGAGCAGCACGTTAAAAATGTTGGGAAAAAGAAAATCTTGCAAGTTTTACAAAGTCGATATCATCAGCTCTATCTGTCACAGTTTAACTTCGATTTGTTACCCAAGTTGAAGTTAAAGTATTCGCATCAGCAGCTCCGTGTTGTTTTGTTTGCCTCTGTGTACTTGCAGCAGGGCCCCTGCCGAGCCTACAATCCCCACTAAACTATTTCCTTGGGGAAACAGTGATGTGCATAGTAAAAATGTAGAGGCAAGAAAAAAATCTATAGCTCAAGGGTTTAAATGAAGTTAAGTGTGGCCAGTAGATATAATAGTCCAAGTCTCATTCATGACATCAACACACAAAATCAGTGACAAAAAGCTTCTTTTTTTTGAAAGGAATGAGTGGGAAATGGAAAGCTAAAACTTATCATTTCTTTCTGCATACAAAAAAGCTCTAATCTAATGTGAACAGTCTAATGGAGGCTGTGTTGGCTGAGGCATGACTGAGCATCTCTGAAACATTTCTCTCGGTCTCTCTCTCTCCACTTGTGCTCCTCTCCTCCTGTGTCTGAGTGAGGATAAATTAGCTGAAGGAATTCAGAGGGAGGCTTCTTAGAGGAGGGTTTAAAAAAGCTTTTGATCAGGACCCATGCCAGTAATCTGACAAATCCATAAGGGGAGCAACTCAAATCATGTTCTTTTGTAAGAGGCTATATATTGCTTTGGTATGGCCTGTGTGTTTGAATGTGTGTTTACTACACCCTGCCCTGATAATGAACACATCTCAATTAATTAATTTAGACATCCTGCAACATTCCCCCAGTTCTTTTATTTAATTGGTCAAATGTTTTAGGCGATACGGTTTTTATTAGGTTTCCTCTATATATTCACATTTATCTGCGTGTATACAATATGTGTGCACATGTAGGTATCATCTAAACAGCTGTGGAGTAGATAAGCAACTCCTGGAGACACTAAGTACTGCACTCAAGGTAGAGGGGATTTCACTGTTTCTTTCACTATGGCAAGTGATTTAACTTCTCCATCTGTCCCACTCAGCATTAGAGCAGTGGCCTGGACAGAAAAGAGTGGGGACAAAGCTAACTTAATAACAATAGCACACTTCAATCAGGGGGATATAATGAGAAGGAGCACCTCAATTTCATTCATAAGCCCCTCTTCCACAAATGATCCAAAAGCTTTGCAGAGAGGAAGGATTATAAAGCTGTCATAATACCTCACCCTCTCTTAAATCACATGGAGAGAAAGTAGTGGGGAATGAATGGATTAGCAGGTTGGTAAGATGAAACAAAGAGAAAGAAGAGGTGATTAATAAAAGCCCAATTAAACTGATATTTGGTAAAGTCTGATCCCATATGAGCTAAACCTGATGCATGTGTTCATGTTATTTACAAGTAAAACAAGGTGTACTTTACAATGTAGGATGTGATATTTCATCTACAAAAATCTGTCAGCTCCTTTTTCCTATTTTTAGTGATTTAACCAGATAAAACCAGACAGTGCAGGCAAACTCACTAATAGTTCAGTGAAACTTGTCAGACTGCAGCACAGTCAACTGGAGTCAGGCTGCAGCAATGATGCTGAGTGTTTTTAAGGTCACAATACGCCGTCCATCGGATCGTCTACATTTGCACACATGTAATCACTCACCACACACACACAAATAATGTATGTAAGGTCAGCAGTGGTCATTACCTCAGCAAGGTGAGTTGAGGAATCATTGCCACAACAACAAAAGTTTGCCATGCGACCTTATCAAGCCCTGTCCTCTTCCCATCCTTTTCCCTCCCTTCTCCTTTTCATGGCCACAGTTCATTTTGCCCTTTCTATTCCCCCGGCCCGCAAAGTTCACCATCCACATCATCTCTCTGAATGGTAACTAGATAAAAGATCTCCTTAGTTAGGTTTCAACAAAAAAAGAGCTGTGCCACACCCCATTGTGTGTATGTGAGACTGAGAGAGATAAACAGATAAAATATTTTGTTTGTAATATCTAACACACTGAGACATTTAAAAATTGCCATGTCTCCTCTACCCCCTCATGCTCAGAGCTCCATCTGTATCACATACTCTCTCCTTCACTGTCTCACACACACACACACACACACACACACACACACACACACACACACACACACACAAATAAGTGCTTTCATCCTCCCAAAAGATGCTTTGTCTCCTCAGCACGTTCTCCCTCTATCTAACACCTCCCACTGCCTTTACTGCTTAAACAAACTCTACATGATACTTCGGGCTGTTTCCAAGCTACTGTTGCTACGGATGTCAGTCAACACCCTCCACACACATACACACACTCACAACATCGCTGCCATCAAATAACCAGCTTATTTATACTACTGGTATGCCACTGAAACGTCTGTTAAGCAGATTAAAAAGTTGAGGACTTAGCAGTGTTGGCATGCCAGCAGCCCAGCCTCAGGTTAGTTTTGACTAACAGAGAGTGAGATGGAAGTCTCAGGCGTGGTATGACAGTTACTGAGAGAGACCAATTACTGATAGCTCTCAAATAAAAGAAAAATAACTTCTTGGCAATCTGGGTTTTTGTTTTGCTCTTTGTACCGCCTGGTTTATTTGCACTGTGCTTACGGGGCAGTGAGGGGATTGATCTGTTCACATTTCCACACATCCGTCTGTCCCATCACCACCCATGACCCGTTCTCCAGATGACTTTGGCACCTTTCCACTTTCCTTCCCTTTGTTGCTCAGTTTCTCTTTAAATAGTATAAGATGCATAGCAATATAGCTGTGTTCTAAAAATGCACAATGTTGAATGCATACTATGTGACTATAATTAGTATAGTTTTAATTAGATACAGGGGAAGATGATAGGAATGTCCTGGTCATTTTTTTGATCCCAGTCCAGATTTTAAATCCTGAGAATCTGCCAAATCTGATCTGAGACTGTACACAGGAATAACAGACATTTAGTGTTAAAGAAATACATGTACATTAAAATAACAGATGTAGCTCGAAGTTACTGGTTAAAAAAAAGATGAAGTTCATCATCATCATTTTAATATGAATAATTTGAAACTATTACTAATATGAATTTTTTATTGTTTAATGATTTAATGGAGATCAGCATGTAAATCGGCATTACAGAGTTGAGTTTTCCCTCAAAAAAGATCTTTGGTTGAGTAAAGACCTATTATCAAGTTATTCACAAAATTAACATTAATGAGTGACATGAGAAGCTCACATCTGAATGTTTGTGCACTGCTACAGGGAGTCAGAGAAAAGTAAAGCTTTTTATTTTGCCAAGATGGATGCGAAAATTCTGTCTCTCACACTAATAATGTGCCATCATTAATTCATTCAAACAAATGGCAACACAAACAGGCTAAGGTTGATAAAACGTAACAGAGCACAGTTAAGATTTAGGATCGACTCAGGACATCTCTAGATGATGACACCACCACGAGAAGCAAGTTATTACTGTATTACAACTGTGATATGCAGAAATCTGCAGGTGCTTTTATTGAGATGGATAAAACATTAAAAAGTTGTGATGACTTTCGCAAAACTAAAATTAAATATTTTTATGTAACAATGAAAATATCTTTTCTCACTTGTTGAGACTGACATTGACATTGACCTTGGGTCCCTAAAATATTATACATTATAACATCAGTCCTGATCATATCTATCAAATATTCAATACTTTTCAGGATTTTAACCCTTTAAACCCCATTTCGATTACATAATTCCACTTTTTTTTTTTTTATAAAAAAAAAAAAAAAAAAAAAATTTGTCCTGTACTAAATGCTAAATGGAAAATGTTTGGATGATCACAGTCATATGCTTTGTATCTTGCACAACAGCTCTCAGAGTGAAAGCAAGCAGGCAGGCAAAAGTGCAGTGCAGTGTGCATTGCTGTCTCGTAAAGCTGTGTGGTATGGCCTAAAGATAAAATCTCTGATTTTTCAGACCACACTTGATATACAATTTTAGTCCAACTTTTTTTCCTCCGTAATGTCTTTCCACCAGGATCCATTCTTCTCATACAGGATACAATGGGAAAATGATTCCACAATTGTTATGTGTGTTTTTTAAGCGGGTGTTTTAGGCCTGCCCATAGACTAATATATATATATATATATATATATATATATAGTACTGACATTATATGTGGATGTAGACTTTTTCTACATCTATTCTATCGAATGTCTCCACAATTTTCTATTAACCAGTGGAGTCACCCCTCCACTGGTTAGTCTACGGAAAAATATTTCTATGTTTTCCAAATTAATTTATGGTTTCAGTCTCTAGTTTCAAGTCTTGCTCAATACAACATGATGGTAATTTTTAAAACAGACTAAGTCCAAGACAATGTCCAATTTCAAGGGAAATAGACAATAAAGCAGGGTATGCATCACAATGTGGCTATCCTGTGATTGTACCTTACGCAGTGACTTGCCTGACAATCAGGAGAGAGTACAGAACAGGTCAGATCCACCCCTCACTCCTCCTCAGCTCCACCTTCTCCTCTAAATATACTTTCTTCTGGTTTCAAAAAATCTAGATCTACCCACTCAAGGTTCAAAACAGCAGCTCACAAACCAATGGGTGATGTTGTAGTGGGTTGCCACTTGGTGCTGCCACTGTTTTGTGCAACTTTCAGTGCCATACACTTCTCCAACTCCACCTCTGTTTGAGATGCTGAAATAAGTTAGACTTGCTTCTGCTTTGAGTTATCACAGACTTTTGCAAAATTTGCAATAGACGGTGTTTTGCTCAAGATCGAACCAATTCTAGACGACACTGTGTTTTTGGGAACAAACTTCTCACTTTTATTAGCACATGTTGCCATGTTGATATTTAACCTATGTCTGAAATGAACTCTTATAATACTATGAACTATGGCAGCTCAGGGAAGGGGTGGCTTTACCGTACTTAGTTAAAGTGAAATTAAATTTTCATGTTTAAACATCACCCTGCAGCATAAATTTGACTTTATTGATAAAGTCCAGCCCAGCTCTCACACAACGTCTTAAATTTATAACATGATACAACTTAGTGTAGAGGATTCTGAGCAGTGAATGGTACTTTAATTGTAAACAATTTTACCAAAGGGAACTGTGCTGCAAGCAGGCCTGAGGTTGACACACTCAGCAAACAAAAAAAATAAGTACATATTAAGAGACCAGAAGAAAACTTTGACACAAACAACACAATGTTTTACAGAGACAGTATTAGTGAGATTCAAGGAAATACCATTAACAGGCCATCTGTCCTTCCCACCTGTCTTCACACTTCTTTTTACCACTACCTTGCAGTGGCTGGCCACATCACCCACATATTTCAGCAAACTGGGTATTATTAGCCTCCCTATACAAGTTTTTATTTTGTGTTTTTATTTTAATGACCACATTTAAGAATGAACTTTTACAGGAAAATTATGGTGTTAGCATCACAGCAAAAACCTGTAAAATAGAGCTCTATAAATATTTTTTATGACCTTCTCAGTTTCACAGTTAATTTTCATGAACTGATTGCTTAGCATAAAACTATATACATATAGTTCTGAGAAAGTAAATTGTAAACAGACAAAGGTCCTTCACTAAGATGGAAAATTCTCAAGAATTAATTTGCATCACATATATGTTACACACAGCACACAAACATCACAGCTACGTAGTAGAGACCTAATGTCACCTGAAGAGTCATTCAACTACATTTAAAGAAAAAAGGGGTCCCTGTGTGTCTCTTTTACACCCTAACATTATACTGTCTTTGCAAAAGAAATATGCAGTCATATTCTGCTGCTGCAGCCAAGCAGACATCCCAGAGTACGCTAGTTGATGAGGCCGCTGGGAAAGTTGGTACAGTACCACGCTGAAATTTCTACTACTACAGTATGAAATATACTATGTATAGCAGAGACCTGCTGGGAAAGCACCCAAAGCATTCTCTTGATGTCCATCAGTCACTTACTCACATACTGGGCATTAGTTATTACATAGTGAGGGAAATAATTTACTGTAGAAAGAATAGTGTCTACAGTGAATATTAAATATGGAAAACAGACAGCAGCTCACATCACATTTACTTAAATGTACATACATAAGAAAAAATAAGAAAAATAAGCCAAACAATCCTGTTATAAAATAAAAAAAAAAATTATCCAACTAAACTAATAAACATCGTCAATATTGTGATTAAAAATAACATTTTATCATTATTTTTCTTACTGCAATCTTGGCTATGGCTATGCTTTAATTTCTGATGCAGTTTTTAGAAACCATGTATTTATCATAAACACTTTTATCATTATAAACATATATATTTATATAATATATTTTTATATAACATGTAATTACATTCTTTTCATAATTAATTATATACTGTCAGCATTCGGAACTGTGTACTTTTTTGCCAGTCCTTTTTCTTTGTGCAACAAGCTCACTACACAGCTAATTCTTCAAGATAATATGAGTGAGTGAGTGAATATGAGTGACTATATGTGAGTTTTCCAAATATAGTGAGAGAGGATTAAGCTTTTATGGCACTGAGGTACGAGTCTGAAATAAACAAGTCAGCACTGGCCAACATTTCCTGGCCAACACACGTTAAAAACCAATCATTTCACATACACGGTAAGGTCCAGTAAAGTATCTCACAGCTGTTACAAGATGTCTTTCTTTCTTTCTTGTCTAATGTGAACACAATATCAGAGCAACAGCCTCACTTGTCGCACACTTATGCTTCACCCTGCTGGGTGACTCATTTCTTGGCTGTTAGCGATATCTATCAATACAAACTACACCAAACTGAACCCACAAAAATAAATGGAATGGCGAATGGCTTCTTTCATGTAGGAACAAAAAAAAAAAAAAAAAAAAAAAAGAATGTCACCAACTTTCCTGACTGCACATGCCACCAGGAATCAAAACTCTTATTCATCACAAGTTAGTCAGCCCAATTCAACATCTCTTTTACAGGAATTCATGAGATAACACCAGCCCAAAACAGTGTCTCGCTCTCCATAATAGTGGATCTCAACATGTTCATATGTGTAACATGGAACAACATATTCTGCAACGCCTCAGCTGCCCATGTCCTATTAGAAGGTGCCTGAGTTCATCTGTCAGTCATCAACTTCTTGACAGATAGGAAGCGGTATGTGCTTTATGGGCTCAAATATTTTGAGTTTATAAAGTGATTTTCACAAATAATTCCATAGATTATTGTTATAAATCAACCTAAATTTGCATGTTAATTGCAAAAAAAGGTACAAAGTTATGATGCTATAGTGACGTTGGTTTCTGACCATTTAGTTATAAAATGTTAAAATGTCGCTTAATTTTATCCTAAGACATTTGACATTGTGCCATAAATAGTGTGTGAATTTGTGAGTCCTTGAGTCCTAATGAGTGTTTGTGTCAAATTTGACAACGGTCCAATGAGTCTGACCAACATATTGTATTCACAAGAATGGGACTAATGGACAGACAACACGAAAACACTGAAACCAAGCAAAGGCTTTCTGAAGATGAGTTGCTGTAATAAATGAAGCATAATTGCGGTTTCAGCATATGTCAGGCTACGGCCCTCTCTCCTACCCTCATGGCAGATGGGTGGACTAAAGAAAATGTGAGTATGAGAGTATTACACTCAATCAACAGCAGGAAAGGCAGCCTGCAATAAATGCACAGAAGGTGTCAACATGGGAAGAACGGTGGCAATAAAGTACACATACTTCAAACCTGTGGTCTCATCTTAGGGTCCAACACCATAGTGTTTTTAGAAACCAATCAAAGGAAACAGGGTCCTGAACATCAGCTTGGACAACGACCTCACCCCAACCTACATTACGTGATATAACTAATCAAAAGGACGATAGTCGCTGACAACCAACCATTTACCGCAGTCTCTGATGTTGACTTTAAGTGCCTCATGACCGGAACCATGATATGCAGTGAAAAGTGAGAAGTATTACAGTTTTTGTTGTTGTATTTCTCTGACAAATGCTGGAGACAGAAAAGAAATATCCAAAAGGATAAGAAATTAAATAAACACACTCCGAATCTATATTAATGTTTTTCAGAACTAAAATGTGTTTAAAACTATTCATTTGCCTGATCATGCGACCAAGCAGAAAAAGAGCAAATGCCAGATTCGCTAACTCACAGAAAACTCTTTTAAGTGTAAGAGTCACTGATCTGCTCTAAAAACATCCCTCCAAAAACACAAATCTCTAAACCATGCACAGTTTCCATAGGAACCAACAAAACTCTCTGCTTCATAAAATAATATCACACTTGGGTTCATTGTAATGAGAAGCCAACACAAGTATTCACACATTTTCAGTTTTGTTTCCCCTGGGCACAGGAGTTCCCAAAAGACAAATTTAATTTTCAACAAAACGGAGCCTGTTCTTTTTCCCGCAATGATGCAGTGAAAATCAATAGTATTTAGTTCCTTTAGTCCCTGTTACATACGTGTGCGTGTATTGTGTATGAAGAGAGATTAGAGGTCAAAGAGGGAGCTCATGGGATGGACGACAGCAGTGGAGCAGTAACATTGGCTATCTATTGATTATTAAAAGTGCAGCTTTTGGCCACTTGGGGGCAGTGAAAAGAAACTGTTTATTTACACATCCAGCTGTTTTGAAATGCTAATATTATTCATTTGGAGTCATGTTTCTGGCCACCTGTTAGGAAAAAGTCCAATCTTCACTTTACAATGTTCACAGAGAAACACGGCTCTTTAGCCGCTGAAAGCTCCACTATGATCACCAGTTAGTTAGTTGGGTTTTTAAAGACGCCTGCTGCATCTGAGAACGAGGCTCTAACAGAGGTGAAACTAAAGCAGTAAAACAGTAAGGGCAGCACAAATAAACAATGAGCTTAAACGCACTATAAAGCTCAGTAAAACTAAGGGTAACTGCAGTGATGTTTTTCAACAGGTTTGTTGCATTATTTCCATTTTCTCATATGATACATTATTTTTTAGAAAAATATTGATTATAGCCACTTGATGTAACACACGAAGCGGAACATACAATAACTGATGCAAAGACGCAGAAAGAATATTATAATATATATATATATAAAATATAATAAAAACAATAAAATTGACCGTTATCCAGTTTTAAGCCACATTTTTCAGAGCCATTTTTTACACCTTGCCTTTTTTTACTACATATTTTCACAGGATGAAGGATGTTAGTCAACGGATGCGTCAATCTTAAATTATCAGAGAAAACTACCAACTGCTGCTGAACAGTGCTGTGAATTTATTCAGTGCATCTACCAGTTTTATTCCCATGGTTTGCATGTTAGGAAGAGGTGGACACCAAGTTCACCTTATATGTCCACAAATAATTTGGCTCACGTAACAACTTCCTGAATGACTAACAATGAAGGTATCCAAAGCAGGATGTGCATTCTCATGCTTACGAGCTATTTAGATTCACCAGTTAATCTAAAATTATGTCTTTGGACTGTGGGAGGAACCTGGAGGGAAACCACACAGGCACGAGAACATACAAACTCCACACAGAAAGGCCCCAGGCCGAAGGGTCGGACCCAGAACCTTTTTAATCATTATTTCTTTTTTCTAACATGGAAACACCACCAATGTACGCCAATGAGCCTAATCAGAGCACCACAAAGAAAGGAGACATCATCTATGGGAGCCTTTGAAGATGAGGGGTGATCACAGTGGACAAAATGTCTGTTATCAACACTTGTGGTTCAACTCTAACATAAGATGAGACTCATTACTGTCAAAAGCATTAGGGTGATGGTGGTTTGAGCTGCACAGCCCTGACACTATCACCCTATCTCAAATTGTCTCATGACATACAGTTTAACACACACACACACACACATTAAAATACACACACAGTTAAGCACACGAACACCACATGCACAATTAAAACCGAAGACCATTTCTGTCTTGCTGTAAAAGGGACAAGGAATTAGTCTGTACTGAGCAGAAGCCCTCCATGATCCACAGATGGCTTCATGAACTGCAGGGCATTCACATGGCAATAAATACAAAAGCAAATTGTCACCAACAAAGATCCACAATTTATCAGACACTCACTCTACAGAAACACAAATTCAGAGAAAAGGTAGAGCAAGTTGAAAATATAGTACAGCAGAAATGTAAACATGACTTAATACTGTATACTGTATGGCTATATATTCAAAACCACAGTGTAGAGGAAAATGTTAAATAACGTCTGTATGAAGTGGACCCCACAGGTTAAAGTGTCTCTTTTAGGATTAAGACCTTTCGGGGTTAGAATGAGGTTTAGTCTAGTGTCAGGGGTATAGTAACATATTGGTGACCCCACCAAAGTTTCTTCTTTCTTTGTTTTACCAAAGTTGCAGTAAAAGTACTTAAGGTTAGTACAAATACTTCTCCTCCTCCCTCGAGTTAAAGGAATAGTTTTTCCATTTCAAAGGTCACATGGGTGATAAAGACCTCATAACTGAAGTATAAAGTACCCAGGCTGTAGTTCTCTAGTCAGAAGCCTCTGTGTATGACTGAACAGAGAAATTTTTTCTGCAACATTTCAACATGTCATAGCAGGAAAATCACAGGTGTAATCAATAATATTAATTATCAACCGCACCTTGTTTGGGTGTCCTAGTTTCTGGGCTCCAGTATTGTGTGTACAGGCTCCCTGCAACAGCTTAATAAGAACCTATGTAGCTGAGTCTTTACTATGTCATTGGTTCCATTGACGACATATTAGTTAGACGTAGCCTCTGTAAACTCATCCACAGGTTTCTGAAGAGCAGTTTTGAGGCTCAGAGCAGGCATCAGTGCATGCCCAACCCCTGACTAATCCAAACACGGGCAAAGAGGTAGCGCATGTGTGGAGCAGAGACCGTAAATGCCTATTTGTGGCAAGCACACGCTGACCCACCTGTCACTCAAAGCACCACATCCTCAATTATTCAGAACTTTAATAAAAATAAAAAGAAGCTTTAATAAAATTCAAGCTGGTGAGTTTTATAAAAATTTAACCCCTGCACAGTCATCATGAGCAAGGACATTAGCAAAAGAGACCAAAACCGTTTCTGTACCAGAATGATGTGTTTCTGCTCTAAAATTGGGATTGAGATGCTTTTGGAGTCAGTCTCAAGTGTCCATTCGAGGAACTGCAGTTTTCGCCACTTGAGTGATGGCTTCATTTTTCAGGTTGCTTTGCTTTGCCTGCTATGACCAGTCAATATGTCTGCTGTGAAAAAGCTCTCTTCTCACTGTGACAACAGACACAATTTCTAAGCATTTGTACCTATGATCCATTCACTCTGGGGTATACGGTACAGTAGCTAATAGAGGTCTAACCTGCAAGCATGTATCTATTAGTTATTTTATTAAGCTGTATTTGCAAAATTAAATCAAAAATAAAACCTAGCATCCATTTTTTTTATGCGTTTGTCTGTCAAGTGACTAAATTAAAGCAGATTTTTCAGGGAGGAAAAGCTTCACACCCCTACAGTAAGATAGAGACTTCCACTGTAGATTTAAAGTGAGTCACTTTAAATCCTGTGCTGAATTTTCTTAAAGCTCTTCCCCCTCAATCTATCTGTCTTCTAATTCTCCTTGTCTTTCACTCATCACCATCAATGAGCATTGGATTCTCAAATCACTCGAGAATTCTCCATCTCTCACTTTCTCTTCCAATTTACATCTTTCACTCTTGGTCTCACTCACTCAGTTACTGACACACAGGATTGTTCACGCACTCAGTACACAACACACACACACGCACACACACCTGGCCATTAGAAATGACTAATGATTCAAAGTGTCTAATGATTTGAGACTAGCAGTTGTGTTGTGAAAGTATCACTCTGTGGTTCATATCCAAGCAACACAAATCCCAGAGGACTAAGCTTAGCTTCTCTTTGTGCACACAGACACACACACACAAACATAAACACAGCTAGCGACTCAGACAGACTGTTACAAATTATTTTGAGCCAGATTTTAAACAAATCTTTACATTTTCATAATCCCGAGTCACATCCGTGACAAGACTGGCTGACAGCACACTACCTACCTCACTGTAAGTATTACTTAAAAAAGCATTTCCTCTGAGATATTTTATATCAGTGTGTGCAATACAAAATAGCACTGGTTACTGGGGCACAACTGAAAAACCAGAAATGGATCTCGTGTCACCAACCATGCATATCTCTGTCTCCCACACATCTCACAGCTCTGATATCTCTGCCAAATATCACCCCACGGATTGGCTAAGTGTGATAGTCGATGAGAACCAGCTAGCAGCCAGTTTTCTGACCTTGATCAATAAGCCTCAGGACAGTTCTACATTTCAAAAATAGAGTGGATGGGAGCACAGATCCAAAAGATCCAGATCACAGAGAGGTTCCATCATTCCCACAGTGACTATGGAGGATTTCTTCCCAGTACCCTGACAGGTGCAGCCAAAACATAGTATATATAATTTTTTCTTTTTTTACATTTTTTCATTTTTACTAGCACTTACAAGCGTGGTAGCACCTTGAAGCTGTTGCCGATGCAGATGTGACATTTTTCCCAATAATTTCCAATGGCCTTAAAGCCTTCCACAAATAGACACAGTATTGCTATGACATTATGTGTACAAGTACAAGTTTTGGAGCTGCATTGTTTCTCTTCTAATTGCTCACTTTTCCACAAATTACAACAAGTGTGATGTTGTGCTATGCATGATACCCTCACTGGAGAAATGGAGAAAGTCATTATTGGAAGCCTCCCAGCTCTCAATTTCGATGTTGACATGCAGGTAATGTTACTTTATTATCCCATATCAAGAAGTATTGTTTATTTGACTATGTGGATGCTCAGCAGTTGTATTTCCTGATATTGCCAGCCTCCTTGTTACACAGGATTTAACACTCCATTGTTGCCAGTCACTTGAAACCAGTTGGCACAAACAAACAAATATGAGGTCTTTTACTTTGACAAGTACAAGTTCACTAAATACTGTGACAGCAGAGTTTTAGTTGATCTCCAAGAGTAAAGAGTAAAATGTTGCTTGGGTTATAAAGCCATAAACCAAACAGCTGCCTTTTAAAAGATGACTAACTTGTAAATAGCCCACATCTCTCCAGAGGGTCACCTCTACACCAGATACATCATTTATAGGTTCACTATTGTAACCTACAATGATGCCTCTTATTTCATGTTAAATATCCACTGAAGGTTTTTCACTGGTCTGGTCTGGTCTGTTGGTCAATTTTCTCATTATCTACAGGAAGTACAGATACCATAATCACCAATAGTTAAAGGTAATGTGTTGTAGTGACTAACCAGCATTATGGACGATAATAAAAGAAAATATCAGTAGGAGTTATAAATCTTACTGGTAAATATTTTTATATGAGAGTGTATGTCTAAAACAAACCCATTAATATAGTATACTGCACTGACTACACCTGGTTTCCAGGGTGATGGAAACTGTGTAAAGCTAAAAACAACTGCACAGAAGCAAAAACAGTCTTACTTTGAGTAAAGTTAGTTGACCAAATGTTAACCAGAGACACCACAGAGTGAGTAATACATTGGGGGTTTTGATGTTTAAATTCTTAGTTAAGTTGTTCTTCCAAATTTTCTACCTCATGTGTCCTATAATCCTCCATTGCTGCTTATAACACCCTCCCAGGAAAGGTGCTATCTTGGCAGCAGTGTTTCCTGTCCCATTTCCCTCCCAGCGCCCAGGTCATTGATTAAGCTTTGGGGGAACATGTAGAGGGGGCCTGTGTATCCTCGAAACATCTTACCGGTGGCTGCTGAGAGTTGAGCACCCCCCTCTTGGTGGACCCCCCTCTGGAGCTGAGCCTCTTCCACGACTCTGAGAAACGCCCCCTGGTGGTGGGACGCCCTGGCCCAGATGTCCCGGACGCAACAGATGAATCATCACGGGTGGAGAACGGCCGCTCCCTTCGTAACTCCCTCCGCTCAGCCCACTTCTTTTTGGAAGCCATTGGTAAAAATTCAGTCGAAGAGATGTGGGAAGTAGGGCAGCCACGCAGAGTCGAGGAGGCTGCTCTTCAATCAAACTGGAGCCACAGGTGGCATCCTCACTTTATCCTCAAGTCTGCACTGAATTAGCCTGATTCACTCAGTCTCTGTGTATCTTCTCTTTCTTTAACTCTTCTTTTTCACTTCAGAAGATTGTGCAAGAGAAATCTTTGACTCCTCCCTCTTCTTTTGATCAAAAGGAGTGGGACAGCAGCTCTTCACCTGCTTGGCTGTACTCCTGTGCTCTTCTTTTCTTCCTTGTAGCCTTCCTCTGGGAGGGATGAGAGTTAGAGAGGAGAGGTGGCGAAGCAGAAGGTGCTGTCTGCACCCTGTTGCATGTGCTGTTACTGTGGCTCGGCCGTTGATGCTGTTTTCCCTACTCACAGGGAGAGAGAGAGAGAGAGAGAGAGAAACAGGGAAACAAGGCAAGGGAAAGAGAGAGGGAGGGAGGGAGGAGGAGGGGGTTGGAAGGTACGATATTCAGATCCGGGTGAAAGGGGCTTCAGGACAGAGGAAAAATAATAACAGCAAGCTCACAGAGTGGGCAAGGAAAGAACAGAAAAATACAGCAAGCCAGGTGGAAAGAGGAAAAAAAGTAAAAGGCTACCAGACTACAAAAATGAAGAGTGGAGTGCAGGGTTCCTGTTGATCATAGTGCAGAGCTGCTTTAAGCTGAGTGAGAGGCACAGAGACAGACACCCTGTTCAGTAAGTCACTCTCTCACTGTGAACACTGTGCCTTGAATACCCACAGCTACTAAACCTCCATCTCCTCCCTCTCCTCTTCCTCTTTCCGCTTTCATTCACTATCTCAGTCTCTCCCTCTTTTTTGTGTGGGGTACATACCACCCCTTCTTCTTCTTTTTCTTTCTCTTGTTCCTCTTTGATGTACATGGTTCACAGTTCATGAGTTAAGCCACCTGGGCTTCAGCCACTCTTGGAATTGAGGAGTAAAGGACAATTCCAAATAAAAGTTTTCAATTTCCTGCTGCTCTCCTGGTTTTCTTCTTCTTCTCCCACTTTCTTCAGATGCGTTAAAAGACATGCCATGCTGCGGAGTTGTAAAATTTGCAAAAGACGAGAGTTTGAGTAATACTTCTTCAGGTGCAGTTGTGAGAAAATATGTATCTGTTTTAACAGCCTTTTGAAAATGATTGTAACAGTATTTTGGCCAAAGAAAAAGAAAAATATTCTGGGACAATAAAACAAGATGAGAGAAACCAAGTGAGAGATGGACAGAGAGAGAAAGAGTCAGATAGCGGGACAGAGACAGGGACACGGATTGAGAGAAGGTGACAGTGTCTGAACACCAGGGACATTGTTGTCGTCGCTCCCAGCAACGACTCACCACCTGGGAGCATGCTCTACTGTGTATTTATGTGAGAGAGAGAGAGTAAGTATGACTGAGCAAGTGAGAGACAGAGAAAGCAAAAAAGCAGGACAGAAATTCCCCGAAGGATGAGAGTAGGAAGAGTGAACAAATGACAGTGGGACTGCAGGAGAAGGAGGGAGAAAGAGTAAAAACACATAGTCACAAGTTCTGATCAAACGCAGAACGACACTGCTGGGACATAAGAGTCAGCCCTCACTATTGTATTTGTGTGACCGATGGCTACATAGTTAACCTTTTCCTAATCATAATCTATTGGATCTGAAAAGATCAGAAAGCTAAATGGAAATAGCAAAGTGAAAAAAAGTGTCTTTAGTTGTAAAATGCTTGAGAAAATAATCAATTGCAATGATCAGTCTGATGAGCCCTGCTCAGTCTTGCCACACAGCAAAAAAAACAACTGGACACTGAAGTAATTGATGGCCAATGATTTGCATAAGTAATTAAGAGAAATGCAGCACACTCATTGGTTATAGCATCCCAAAAGACAGCATTCACGTTTTATATGATTAGAATATATCTCTGGATTTTTGAACTGCACATATAACATTTGAAGACTAAACAATTAATCATCAGCAGATTTGCCAATAATGAAATAATCATACCTGCCTTGTAAATTGTTATTTGTAAGACATACAGTATGTCCGCTACAATATCCCAGTTGATATTTCAACTGTGAAGGTGTAATTATTTTTTAATTAAATGCATAAAATTAAAAATACACTGTATGAAACTAAATAACTACACAAACATTACAGAGCAGTAACCAAAGGTTTCTAATTTTGACAGTTTCTTTTGATCAGTTTCAACTAGCTACACTAACAGCAGTTTATAATAAAATGTAATGAACAAAATTCCATTTTATAAAGTGAAATTCAAAATATAAATTTAAGACAGCCTTTACAATGGTAAAGTGGGCCACTGGCAATTAACCTTTAACTTTGTCATTTAATATCCATTAAACTGTGTTTAATTACTCTGCACAAGGTAAATACAGGTAATGCAGAATATGTGTGATTTCACTGGCCTGACAAAACTGATAAGTCAGAGAAGGTTTGACAAATTTGTAGGACATTTTGGAAGACAGGTGTCATTAATATCTTAATTAGTTAGTGCTACATTTTAGCAAGCTACGTTAGCCTATAACATACCTTGCAGCTAAAAAACAAAACATACTAAGAACAAGCACACTGCTTAGCATAAATATGTTGTCTGTATGCATTGTTATCTTACCTGACAATATGTGTGGGAGTGTGGAGACAACAACAACACTGTTTTTAGCTGTGACTCTGAAGGAGCCCATTACCTGAGCTGTCGCTTTTTGTAACAACCATTACTGAAATGAACACCAGGGTCACTCTAGTTCAGCGGTCAATATATCATGAAAATATCTAGTGTTTTTGTCTATGACATAAAAAAGCTAAAAGGCTTGGTATCAAACCGAAATAACCTTCATGTCATATTTTGATTATTTTAGATAATTGTTATTTGTAAAACATAGGGATTTGTGTCCTTCAGCCTGATGCTCATGTCATGTCTTGACAACCAGTGTTACTCAGGCAATTATTGTGTTGTTTCTGCCATTTTTAGACATGAAGCTTAAACCATTAAAAAATACAACTGTCTATTAAAATCCACCTGGTCCCTGACAACCACCATAAAGCTTGTGCAAAGCAGCTAAACAACATGCAGTGAGATATAACATCAATATTAACATGCTACACCTTTTTAGCTCTGAGAGAGTCTCCTTAAGTCAACTGTTCATTCTCAGTAACCATGACTACAAAAGTATAAATTAGATAGATTTACAGGCCAAAGTGTAAGGATGTAAAATGGCTATGACTCGGTCCTACCTTTGGAGTTTTTGAAGTGAAGTCATCTTTATCTCAAATATTCATATTTCTTTAGTGCGTAAGGATCCACAGAGAAAAAGCTTTAAAGCAGATTTATGTATTGTCATGTGAAGTCCATTGCAGTTGGGCAACTTCAGCAACTTCTTCTTCTTCTTCTTCATCATCATCATCATCATCATCTTCTTCTTCTTCTTCTTCTTCTTCTTCTTCTTTTTCTTCTTCGTGATGTTTAACGGCTGCTTTACTCATTACTGCCATCTTTTGGGACTATCAGCTCCTGCATCGTCCGGTCAACGCTCTCCTTCAGTCCTGTTTCCCTTTTTCACATTCTCCAACAAATTTTCAATGACGTTAGTTTGTTTGTTTTGGTACTGCTCGGTTATGAACTATTGAATGAGTTAACTGAACTTTTCTCTGCGTAGCAACAATTTTAAAAAAAGACAAAATCTGATTGGACACCTCTCTGGTCTGGTCTGCTTCTGGCAACAGCTTCAACTGAAATTGTGATGATTTTACATATATATATATATATATATATATATATATATATATATATGTGTGTGTGTGTGTGTGTGTGTGTGTGTGTGTGTGTATGTATGTGTGTGTATGTGTGTGTGTGTGTGTGTGTGTGTGTGTATCAAAATCCAAGTGTAGCTGGTAGCCAGTCAATTTTCCTAACCAGGTATGCTCCATTGTGCTGTACAGGTAGGACACAGGTGGCTTAACAGAGTCTGTTTAAAATGTACCGCTAGTTGACAACATATTTGTATACAGTACCACACACACACACACACACAATTGCATGGTGTCTTTTGACAGTGAAACTATAGCAGAAGTTTCACATGATCAACACAAAGGGGACGCACGCTATAATATTTATACTCTTCAAAATAAATTGTAATTAAAAAGCAATATAGAATACAATATATATACAATATTATATACAATACGATATAGAATAATAGAAACTGATTTTTCCACATCACATGGGGTTGGGAGAAAAATGTGAAGGGCAAAAAAGGGTTGAGAAATCCAGTGACAGATAGTGAGAAAACATAAACTCTGAAAAGCAGACATGGAAATGGGAGTTGTAGGTTTCACCTAAGGAGCTTTGTGAAGATTTGACATGGTGTGTTTAAACTTTGGACTTAGACTACAGGCTGACATCTGCCTCCTTCCTGTTCACCAGTACCACCCCCTTCTTTAACATCAAAGATCCACCTACACAGGGTCGTGTGGTTGCCATGGTTACTAACTTGAAAACTTAGATCATCAGCGCTTCATTATAATCCCCCCATGCGTCACCAAATGCACTCATGCACAATTCCCCACCATTATATCCAAGAAAAACACATTACCCTACACCAGCGGCAGACACACAACCAGTCACCTGTTAAAATATTCACACACATACTTGACTACATTGTCTCACACACAGGATGGAAATGATTCCATAAGGAAAACCAAAAGTTAAAAAAAGGTGGTATATCAAGCGAGACATCCTAAAATATGTTGTTTTGGTTTTTAGCTAGTCAGACAGACATGTACGGTAAATGGTACAACACCTAATAAAGTAATTAAAAATCACCTGCAGAGTTGCTTTCCTGATCAACATGTAGCGCTTTAATTCCAAGTCATTTCATCAGTAACTTTTTTGCAAAGGCTTTTTAATTGGCTGTCTGATGAGCAGTATCCTTTTCTGAGGTTGTGTAAAGTGTCAAGCTCAGATTCTAACAAGTTGCAGAAAAAAGAGCAAAGCATGCCCCTGCAAAAGGAACTGCGATTAGGTGAAGGAATAACAAAATACTTGAGAAAAATTACCCAGTGAGCTTCCAATCTCTAAAACAAATACTAATTGCCAGATTTTATGAACATGACATTAACTCTCAGTCTTGAAGTCTGATGATGATCAAAGAGTGTCTCTTTCCTGTAGATATTGACAAAGTCATTGAAATACTCCATCAAAATATCAGGCCTGTAAATGCAATGACTGTCACCCCAATACAACAACATTAGAAGAAATTCTTACATGTTATTATTTCAACCATGTTTAAATGCACAAAAAGATTTTGTGGAACAAATTATTCATGAGTTGACAAATGTCAATTCATCCTTCAAACATCCAGATCTTAAGTCCTTTTCTAAATCTGAGCTTTTGAAAGCTTGTTCACAATATTTGTCATCAAAAAAACATTTATCTGATTGTATTATAGTAGCTAGTCAATTGTGAGTTAATATAAATACCAGACTTTAGAATATTAATATCAGAATGGTTTTGGACTAAGAGCTTCATAGAAAAAGAAATTTCAGAGTTATGAGTATTTCATTATTGAGCGTTTATGTGTCTGTTGTATAAATTTGAATTAAAGCCTTCCAGCTTTCACATCTCATTGACTTCAATATACATTTACAATTATACTCAAAATTCAAGAGTAATATTAACATTAAGAAGTAGACAAATGCAGTATAGTAATTTCTTTTGAAATTGGGTTATTAATTTTATGATTATAAATGAGTTGGTTGACTCTCTCTATGTTGAGGATCCTGGGGAACAGGAAGTGTGTGTCCTACCTTCATCTCTGTGCACAGTGGGGGCAGAACTCTTCTGGTGTGAGATTTCCTCGTCATTTTCTTCTGGAGGACAAAATCAGAGAGAGAAGAAAATAAGAAAATATTCCATCTGTTGTTCTTCATAATGATTCTTAATCTCAAAACTGGTTCAATTAATTACTGTGGGGGGCATGTCATAGAAATTTAGATTTTCAAGACAAATGCATCAGTTTGAACAGTTAAAGGGAAAATGCAGGACACATAACTTTTTCAATTTCTTGATGTCTTGATGGGGTCCTGAGTCTGTGTATGAAATTTAGTTTTCATTCACAAAGGCATTGCTGACATACCATATGGCCTCACTACCTGTTTCCTGCAGCAGGAAAACACTTATATGGCAGAAAATCCAATGTAGCGTAAATTGACATCATAGTGAGCGTTAAACTGGACTTGATCTGATGGCATCCCGTTTTTGAAAATCAGGTATACAGTTCAAACGTTACATATGTGATTACACCTCCAACTTTGACCTGTTTGTGGCACTAGAGCACTTGAGGCACAGACATGACACTTAATGAAAAGCATCATGGGAGTCTCTCCAATCAGTGTGCCAAATTTCAAAACATTTTACTATACAGTTCTAGTAATTGTCGTTGACGTTGAAGGTAGAAACACAGTTGTTGCCGATACAGCTTCACTGCTTGGGCCTTAATAATATATTTGTTTGTTTTTCATTGTTTTAACTTTTAAAATTTGTAGATTTTCTCAACTCTAAAATTGATTTGTGTGCCATGTACTTATTTACAAAATTATCTGTTGACTACAGCATTCATACTGTAAGCATGATGTAATGTGCTAAAAACATGCACTCTGACTATGTTTACGTGAGACCAGTCTATCTATCTATCTATCTATCTATCTATCTATCTATCTATCTATCTACACATTTCTAGTTTCTGTTCAGAGCATGAATCCTGAAATCAGATCAATGCCAGAGCTCCATACTAATGCCAATCTAAATTTTTATGGCAGGAGACGTGTGACAGACTTCAGCACAGTTCAGCTCTCACCTGTCTCTCCTGTTTCCCACACACCAGCTGACAATCAACTTCTCAAGCTTCATTAGAGACAGTTAAACTTGAGTACGCTGAGCTGTTGTGTGTTCCTTTGTATTTGCTCTGATTTGAATGGTTTGCATTCACCATCCATTCATACCTTCATAGTTTTTTAATTATTCAGCTGTGAGTGCCGCACTCAAAGTCTGGCATGTAGCCACTCACTCAAATGAGCAAATCAATGTAGATAACTTGTATAATGAATTCAGGATCGGCATGTCCTTTCAACAGGGAATGGTGTGTGACAAGTGGCTTGTCCAAGTCATTCCTCCAAATCCGCAATCATCTTTTCATGATCATGCACCAAAAACAACTTTTTTCTCTCTCTCTGCAAAGAGAAAATACATTTCTCCCCTCTCTCACCTTCCTTTATTCTCACACCTGCAGAATGTGTACAAAATGAAAAAGGTTTACTCCAAATGAGAACAAGGGCTGCTGTGTTTACCCCACTGATAATTAGCTTCTTTCTGCACTCATATTCTAACACTAATTACTGCTTCCTCTCTCGGTGCAACGGAAAGGTTGGGGATGCATTTTTAAGCAGGCTGATGCCATCAATTATTCAAGCACAGAATCCACAGACAATATGTGTGTTTTTGTTTGCCAGAATTTGTGAATTTCTCTCAAGTAAGCCTGTTTTGTGCATTAGGTTCACATGTACAAATAATATTATAGTGGAGTATCAACTCTGCTGTTACAATATGTACTGCGTGATTTATCATTTGTGAGAATCCTGCAACAAAAGTTCAACTAAAGAAAAAACAATACTATCTACGTCAAAAAAGAGAAACAATAAGATTAGAGCCATATTCTCTCAACCTTTGTGCAGCTGTCTGTAAATTCAGCTATTTAGTAGAAGCGCCACAAGGAAGTCAGCCTCCTGTGAAGAAGTGTCATCTAAACTGTCTATACCGCCGCCAAAACTCCTACACGTTTCACAGGCTGTTTGACAACAGTCCAAATGATGGCCAGCTAACCCATGATACTCTCAATATGCTCACAAAATGATGCATTTGCTTGTAATTTTATGTGTGTGTGCGTGCGTGCATGTGTGTGTGTTTCTCAGTAGTGCTGGTGTTTTCCATCCAAGCCACGCAGACAGTAATGAGGGACAGCTCATCCGTGTCTACACCACAGCTACACACTGGCTTGCAGACAAGTCGCTAATCACTGAATCACTGACCGTGTGCACGCTCACACATAAAACACACACACACAAATTCTCTCTGCAACAACGGTTCTCCACCGAGGGAGAACAACCAAGGTCGTGACCAAATCTTCAGTCACTTTTGTGTTGCAGAGATAAAACTCTGAGAAAAGGAAGATATTTATTAAAGTGTGCTTGGCCTTCAGTTGTCTGTGGCAGTGAATTGTCTTATGTTGAAGTTGAGGCTTTGGAGGCATGAAATAGAAAACTAAACATCATATAAGAAATATGATTACACTGTGTTGGTCTCAGTCTCTCAAAGGAAAGTAAACATAGTGACTTAAGGAAAAACAAAGGTAAAAAAAATCTCTCTGATTAGGGGACAGAAAATGCCTCAAAGGCTTGTTCTGGAGAAAAGTGCCAAATCCATGTTTTATCAGACTAACAGAGAGCAACCTACTGTGGATGACTTATATATAGAGAGCATATGGTTGCTTCAGTGTCCAATAGCCAACAGATGGAGGGGAAAAGCAGGGAGACAACTATCATTTATTTAGCATACCAGCAGACGACCACTTCCCAGCCTTGGTCTGTTACAGCTCACATACAAACACTTTTCTCATTTGCCAAATCACTGTGTCCTCATTTCGCTACTTCGCCACCAATTATGAGTTCATCAAATGTCCTGCGTATGTGTGAAATTATCATTATGGTTGGCCTTTTTAATACATTTACACAATTAGCCTACACAAGCCTGAGCTTCATCTTCAACAGAGCATTTAAATTCTAAATGGTCAATGTCTTACCACTCTGAAAGTCTCTGAGGCTCCTTTGGGAATCCTCTCGCCTTTATTTCAATTAAACTTCTGAATCTTCTTCTGAGCAAACGTCCTTCTTTCTTTTCAAGACAGAAAGGTGTGAAGATGGGTAATTTCACATACAGATGAGGACAGAGGAAAAAAAGCCAGATGATTGGAAGAAGAGAAATGATGACTGAGAGAAGATGGCCGGCTCCAGGAGTCAGAAGCCACAGGTGGCCAAGACGTCCCTCTGTTAGTGGAGGTGTGTTGGAAGATGGGGCATGACGCAACCAGTGTATGTGTGTGTGTGTGTGTGTGTGTGTGTGTGTGTGTGTGTGTGTGTGTGTGTGTGTGTGTGTGTGTGTTTGAGACGCTGTCAGTCTCTATTAAAGCATATCTGTAGGTCCATTAGAAACACTGAGCTGAGGAACGAGGCTCCAGATATTCCACAATCATCATGTTACAGGCTCAACTCCAAAACCAGCCAAACGGTCCTGCAGTTAATAGCATTAAAGGTAATGATCTAAAGCTCTCTGATTGGGTTTGTTGATTTGTTTAAATGCTTGTTATGGTAAGTCCTGTCTGTGTTAGAGCCTGAAAAGTGAGAAACAGGAAGAAGCAGAAGAAGAAGAAGAAGCCTTCTTCTTGTGTCGCACTTCTAACCAAAACATCTCTCATCTGGCAGCCATGAAGATTGAATAAATGCCCAAGATGATGAAATGATGGTGTCCTTCTTCCTCCAGAGAAGTGGCTCGTCTCCTCTGCTCTTCCTTATTGGCTGATGAGTCTCCGCCTTGTTTCCTGTAAATAAGCTGGCGAGGCCTTGTTTCAGCGGACGTGAGTGAAAGAGAATAAGAATCTGGGTGTTAGTGAGGACCAGCTCCTGCAGATCTGGCTGCTGTCTGGACCTGATGAGCATCTGGCAGGTGGAGCATCATCAACAAAAGCACCTGAGTCACCATCACTCTGAGGGGCTGCAGGGTGGGAGACTCAGTGTGTGTCACCCCCAGTGATCCAGACCCTTTGAGCATCTCACCAGGGCAGGTTGCTAGGTGAGGCTGGTATGATGCCCACCCCAAATCCTCAACTGCCCCCCCCCCCACCCCACCACCCCACCCACCCACACACACACACACACACACACACACACACACAGTTTGAAGGGAGCAGGGTTAATGATAGCAAATAAAGAAAAGTAAACAGCGGGTGGCTAACGAGTGCTAATTTAGTTCTGCGCTCAGCTATGAATTAATGAAGAGATCACTCAGATGCCACAGCAACAGAGGGGAGGAGTTGTCTTGTGGGACGACAGAGAGGGGCCCCCGTCAAGCTGCTGAACGTTTTAGGGCCCTGAAATGCCTCTCTGTTGTCTGGAAACGTGAGCATGACATAACGTCTCACTTGTATCCATCCATTACAATTTTTTTTTCACTCTTCTTTTCTCCTTTTTTCCCCCCAACCCAATCCCAGTTTCTTTAAATTTAGCTCTTTATTCTCACTTTTTGCAATGATTATCCTTTCCCTCTCCCTTTATTTCTCTTTTATATTTTGCTTTGTCCCTTCCCTTTCATCATGGCCTGTCTGCACCAATGCAGTGGTGAGATTGTAAAATGGCTCATCCATTTGTGGTCTGTCATATCAGGTACAAACTGGTACTGATCAAGGCCTCATTCATTTCCACACCACTCCATCATGCAACCATGCAAACTCGCTGCAAACACACAAAAATCATAAACACAAGGTTTACCGTCAACAGGCTCAAATCAGAGAAGAGAGACACATGTAAGAGAAAGAGTTTGTGAACAAGATAAAGTGATTAAAAGAGGCGTAGCTTCTTAGACAATAGGTTCCCACGATAGTGCGACAATTTGTAATCGGTTACCTGACTGTGAGTAACAGCGAGTGGGTGGTTCTCTTCAACAAACTTGTTATTACAAATACTGCAAGTAGGGCTCAAATAATTACAGACAATAATTGTGGAGAAAGGAGCTGGATGATGAGGAGGAGGTTGTGAAGGAGGATGATGAGCAGCGTGGACAGGAAAGTGAAAGAATAAAAAGGACACTAAAAGCTTGTTAAAGTTTTGAAATTAAGAATTGAGTATATAACATTAGTGGGAGAGGATTTTAAGTGTAATTCAAGAAAAAAGGCCATTTTCATCCTCGCCTCATTTATCTGGTCAAGAAAATGACTGCCTTATTAAAACATAAAAGAGGGCAAGAGAAAATATACAGCACTAGAAGAGGAGGGAAACTTGTACTTACCCTCATATGTATTTCCATGCTTCATATCTTGTACACAAACAACTCACGAGATAGAAAACACACACATTCAGCCCACAGGTCTTTCCACATTAATGTACTTTGGATCAGTGTTTAGTGTTTCAGGTGTGTGATTGAAGGACAACACATGACAGACAATCAGTCAATACTGTGCTAAAGCAGAAAATATTAAAGCCTATCTCCTCAACTCACCTAAGGACACACAAAATCTATATCTAATCAAAACATTTGTGTTGGTGTTGTGCTTCTGGGACTGGCTGATGGCAGACGCTTGCATGACACAGAAGTCACACAGCCTGAAGAATGAAACACACAAATACATTGAGCTTTTCTTCCATATTGAGCCACTCCAGGTTGTTGAGAGAAAGTTGGTTTCCGCTAAGTAACTGTTTGGATTTTGGCCGCCTTCTGGCTGCCAGATTGAATACAGAGGGAGCGTCGCAGAGGATTTACCCAAGGATCTCTCTGTTTGATTCTGGACCCATGGGGGTTGAGTTGGTTTTAGCTTGGTTTCAGGATCAGATGTCTTGGTGACAGCCTGGAGCAGTAGCTCTCAGCAGGCGCCGATGTTTGGTCAGTCGCAGCAGACAGAAATCTGGTACTGTCTCTGGAGGGAACAGTGATTATCCCGGTTTGGTAACCACACTTCATGTCTCAACTTGATTTGTCTCAACAGGCAATTGGTTTCACAGCAAGAATTAGTTTAGGATGAGATTCAAGCTGACAGCATGATTGCTACCATTGCCATCATCATTTTCATGGTCATCACCATCATTGTGATTGCCAAATACTAATGGGCTCACATCTCCATGAACATTTTGGTGCCCTCACGAGAGCAGATTATGTTGAAACCCAATAAACATGAGCTGTAAAACCTTTCTGTAATCCCTTAGCCATGACACAAATCTGTAGATTCTGCTTAAAGCAACACATTTGAGGATCCACAAGGTCACTTAACTGCCAAACAAAATGTACATTATATTTAATGAAATGAAAAAATCTTTTAATGTTTGTTAGACACATGAAGCAGGTCTGCGTAGTGTCATCTAGGTCATGTTGAAACACGGTGCACTCTCCAGACATTTGGCTATAAAAAACTCATGCTGAGTTTTAGCTTTTAAACATCTCACAACCCCTTGACTCCCCAAACACAACATGTAGCCACATAATAATTGAGTGAATGATTAAAATACAGAATAAGCACTTTTGACAATAAATAACTTCATCGTAATCCCTTTTTTATTGCATTTCTCTGGGCCTGATTAGCCAGTATCATGCTGTGTGGAAAGTACACAGCATATTTTCTAGTAATAGCTCTGACTGGGACAAGGCTATAACCGTCACATCCATACCTCTTCATCTACAGGTAGATAAGGTTAATTCACTGTCTAATGGGCTGGGAACTGATGAACGATTTGATGTTAAAGGGTAATTGACTATGTCTGAGTAGTGTTGTGTATGAATGGTGATCAGGAGATTTTTTTTGTGTGTGTGTGTGGTGAGGGGAGTATCATTCTCAGCATAAATATGTCAACATACTGTCAGAGAAGATTACAGACATCATTAAAACATTCCCTCTGTGACCTTAGAGTGAACCCACCCACCTCTGCACTGACTCATCAGTGCCCACTGATGCTGTTGTGGTCAATTACTACACTGACTAAACTGTTACACAGTCAAATGTTGGAGGAGGCCAAACTGAACGTGTATCTAGCTTCCTCCACTGAATGTGTACTGTATGATTATGCTCCATGTCTCTCCCTGCCCCTGAAAACCACTTTGAGTTACGTGACAGTGTTTGAACCTCTTCCTCGTGTGGTCGCAGGTTGTCTGCCACAAGTTCCCTGTGTAATGACACTTGGGCAGAGAGGAAATCGAGGCCGGACATATAATCAAAAGCTCCCATTGACCTCAACCTGCGTGTCTTCACTGCTGTTACTGTGACATTAAGCAGACAGGAGATTTACATTACTCCTCAGGGCAGCAAGGACACAGGGAGAGGGGTTGTCATGGTGACGGACCCCTACATGGCTGTCAGAATTGGTTAATTATTCAGGACCACCATCACTGAGCATCAGCAGGGAATCAACTGGAACTGCTCATCCGATTGAATGGTGTGATTAAAAAATATGATGTGGCAAGTTGGGAAATCCAGATAAACTTACCTTGAATATACTCAGTGTTATAAAAGGTTATAACTCAGTTAATGAGTATTCAACTGCTCTGTGTACACAGTTCATTTCTATGCAAACGTACACCAGTAATTCACAATGGCAGGAACCTATTCTTTCAAATACCAGTGGTCATGTCAATGTTTGTTACAGGTGTATTTGGCTTTGAACTTCAAAGGAACATATGCTGTACATACTGTACCATGTGGCCATGGCGTTTGATATTCATGTAAGTAGATCTTTGTGTTTTCTACCGTGCCACATGACTTAAATAAAAAAAACAGTAACTGCGTATTTAATCATAGTTTAGTTGAGGCTAGTTGAGTTAAGGCTACATTAATGTATCATTTCAAAGAAAATAGTTTGCAGTCACACAGCAACAATCCTGTATTTGAAATGATGATGAACTAACTGGTAATTTTATTTGTTGTCCCATAAGGA
Organism: Rachycentron canadum; assembly: GCA_038496675.1. Classification (NCBI taxonomy): domain Eukaryota; kingdom Metazoa; phylum Chordata; class Actinopteri; order Carangiformes; family Rachycentridae; genus Rachycentron; species Rachycentron canadum. Next base: position 16,640,139 of record CM076654.1, read on the forward strand.
TAATGTTTTAGCTGGAAATGATGGATAAAAACAGCTAAACTAGAATGAATGCTGAAACTAGCGAAGCTTAGCAGAGAAGAGAGTGAGCACAGATTGATTAAGTGAAGCTACTTCACATATTTAAATGCATTCACTTTCAAATTCTTTTATTTGATTGATTTCAATGTCATTATAAACAAATGTTACTTTATGCTGTGTTCTCCCCTCATATATTTTAGTTTTTCAAAGGCAGAGTGCAGTTTTTAGGCCTTAAATATGTCAGATTCCCATTTGTCAATAACTGATTTTGTTTTTGATAATAATCAGTCAACAACTTAAAATAATGGCCTTATTTTATAAACCTGTTACAGTTTACCCTTTTACTCAGTTTACCCTGAGCCCTTTCTTCTGAATTTCAGATTTCAGGACTCTTGCTCTCTGACTTTGTAGGATAATTTGTCTCCAGTTTTCCTTCTCATTTAACCTTTAGAAAGAGCAGAATAAAACCGTAAAAAAAGAAAAAATACAGTGATGTGTTACAATGTCGAGTGCATGTTGCCATAGCTATACCCTTCTCATTAAAGCAGTATACAGCACGGCGCTAAAGGCTACCGCCCACACTCCAGCTCTCACACCAGTCTCTACAGTCACATATTTTTAGCTTTGGCATTTCTCTAATTGTATTTGTGCACTTCAAAAGCCCGAGTATTACATAATTAACAGTCAACGCTAAAGTCTATCCATGCCACATCGAAACATAATCAACAGACTGGATGGATTTAAAAAAAAAGACAAATATGGCCCCATACACATCTTTTGAAATATGTAGTGTCAGTGGCAGCTCTGATGGAAATATTTTCAGTGTCTACACCGATAATATCGCAACATGAAATTTTAAATGTGTCCAGACCGACAAAGAACACAGGGTTCAATCAGTGAGAAACAGTCATTATCACACCACTGTGCATCTTTTTTCCTTCCTTATGGCAGATGCTCGGGTGTCGGGGGGGGTGGGGCTGCCATCCTCATGTGCATCTTTATGCCTGCAATGTGTGTCAACCAATCTGTCCTCTCTCATTTCCAGAATGGTGTAAAGTGTGTGGGAGCACTAAGTCTTCATGGTCAGAGACCGTTTTATGGACAAGTAAATTCACTATGTGAGCCATAATGCGGGCTGTGGTGTGTCAGGACTGCTCCGTATTTCTTTAGCCAGTGACAGTTTTTATATCCTTTTCTTGTCAAGGAGCTTCACACTCACACAAATGATCAGTCTCACTAATATATCAATAGCTGTAGAGTAGTGGTTTGTCTTTGTAGCTGCCATATAAACTTTTTATTATTTTATACATTGCTGCTTGCTTGCAGCTCTAACTGCTGACCTGTGGATAATTAATTCATAATTTTCTTACTATGCTATATCTGGCCATGTTTTTCCTGCATCTCAGTTTTACATGTTCAACAGATGTTAACTGTGGAGACTGATGTGTTGAGTTAAACAGAAATGGTTATTTTCAGGCTACAATTTGATGGTGATCTTGTTATTCTACAATATTGTCTACATACCATTGTCTACTAAAATCTTGTCAATATGAGAACGTGGATTTGCGCTAAGATGAATTTCAGAGTGAGGAACTCCTCAAAAATACTAGGCTGCCCTCAAGTGGTGAAGTTGTATATTTGATGCAAAAAGCAAATTAATACCAAGAGATTTTCAGATCTGAAATTCAGGTCTGACCAATTAAATAAAGAAAAACAGGATTTTTTTTTCACAAAGCATAAATGTTTCTTTAATTGGCAATTTCATAACAAATGCTGAGTTTCCATGTTGAACCGATTGACTTCCGATTCCAATCCAAATGACTTCAATGATCATCAATTGACAAAAAACAAAAGCAACAGTAAATACACACTATTGACAACCAGTTTTCCATTACATGTACAGTTTGAGTTAAACACCATATTTACAAAGCTCACTTCTATTCAAAAATTGAATAACTCTGGTTGTGCATCTTTAAAGCATCAAATGAACAAAAGGAAAAGGATGGAAACATCTTTCTCTCATTCTTCTTTTGCTCTTTAACAGTAGAGTGGTTAAAAGGCAACAAGGTAATTGTCCTCTCTATCTCACATGTTCATATACTCACACACACACACACACACACACACACACAGTCACAGATAGGTACTCATCATTGCTCAGTGGGGGAGCCCTGCTCAGAAACACCCTATAAAAGATTATATACTATGAGTCAAAACATAAAGCCTTGTACTTCACAGCTGGTATATTATCTATATGCTCACTACTGTACAGTCAGGGCACAACCTCTAAAAATGCACCCAGTAACGTATCTAAACACAGTTTTGGCAATAATGCACAAGAAGAGATCATAAATGAGGCAGTTGAAAGATGAAAACATTCAATGCTGTTGCTGTAAGAAAACAAAAATAAAAGTAACATAATATTTGTGTTGTACATGTAGCCAGCACTTGAGATACCATTACTGTAAGGAGATAAATAAAAGATATGAGATAAAAGATCCATTAAGTCCATGTCAGAATCCATAAAAAGGTGCTTAAAGTCTTTAGTTGTACAGCTGCACGATGATCAGAGGTTTTCCAGTTTAAGATTCAGTTGTTATAGAACTCAACTAAAAAGCTAAAAGATGTGTGTGAGGATTAGTGGGAAGAGAGTAATGACCTACAAAGCAGTTACTTTTTTTAATGACATTATCATATGCTAGAAAGGAAAGATAGCCAGATTAATATTACTGCAAACCACTGTATGCCTTTATGACTATTTAGATATTAATATGCATATGGCTTGTTATGACTTGACATATCTTGCATCAAATAATGACTAACACACCCATTGACTCTTTTTTATTACATGTTAATTTTCGGCATAATGTTACTGTTTAGTTCTAAGATACAATGACATTTATTTTTGCCATTTCCTTTTGACCTGAGCACATCTAATCCGGCTTTTATTTTCAGTTCCAATCGAACATGATCTCATTTCAGGGACAATTTATTTTTATTATTTTCTACTAGCGTGTGTGAATCTAATGCATTATGTTTTGTTTTCAGACTCAGTCCAATACATTCTGTTCTTATTTATTACATAATAAATAATAGGACTGGCAGGTAGATATTAAAGGTTGCTTTGGGTTTGTTTTTCCTGTTGTCCAAGATAAACAACTGAGTTACAGTATTGCAAAGCTCCATTTGATCACTTAGGCTGATAAGGCAAGTTGTGTCCTTAAAGGTGCTATATGTAGGTTTTTGTTATTGCTACATAGCCATCATTAGCCTTACAGCTTTTCACTTACCAGTCTATTAGAAACATACTAGTTCAGCACCAAAATCCAATTCTGTATTCCCCAAGAACTCTATCCATCAGCAATGTTGAATCTTGTTTTGTCTCTATTTCTTATCACTTGTTCTTTTACTGAAGTTAACATGCTAACCAGCTGGTACTGGCTAGTCACCTCTAATAGCACTTTGCGATTGTGAATCAGTGTAGCGTCCAGTGTGCCCTCAGTATAGGATGAAGTAGCGCTGATCAGAGGGTGTATTCTAACCTCGTGTCTTGTAAATCCATGACTGAAGCTCTTGGCAAGCGATCATCTTCACCACCACCTCCTGCTCCTGGCAACAAACTATATTCAGCGGCTGAGAAAATATACATATAGCGACTTTAAAAAGGAAAGTGCATTGACTCAGCGGCCCCAAGGCATACTTACCCATACACATGCACGCACGCACACACACACACAAATATACTTCCTCCATAATAAAATACCTTCACTCCACTTGATATTGGTAAACATCTTGGCTTTTGTTAATAAATTAAAGATTCAGCAGTTCACATTCATCAGCTGGTTGTGTGTTTGTGTATCTGTGTGCAAGAGTGTTTTGGGTAGGTAAGTTGTACAGTTCACATTGGTCATTGTAGTCCTGTGGCTTGTTTGAGTAGCTCCAGGTCTTTGCGGTTTTGAGCTGCAGGTGGTGTACAGCCATATGCCTCCAAACTCAGGGGTAAGTAGCGCTCCTGCACCCTCAGGAACTCATCCTCTTGACCGACATGCAGAGAAACCCACGGAGGGGGTGAAGAACTGCCCTGGAACCCCCAGAGTGCCAGACTCTCTGTGGTGAGGGGCAGCAGTGTAAGAGAAAGAGAAACTTTGTCCCAAAATACAGCAAATATAGAGATGGAGAGGAAAACACTTTAGTATGTCACTTACCTTTATTGTGTAGGCTAGCGGCTTTGGCCAAACCTAAGGAGATCAGATACGGTGCTACATCAACCAGGCCGTCTGGCTGACCTCGTGTTGCCATGAGCACTATTGACCTGTTGAGGAATCAAAAATCTGAAAGTCATACATGGCTCAAAAAAAAACAACAAAAAAAAAAAACTATACTGTATTGCTGTTTAGATATATAGATATAAAACAAAATATAGACTTTAAAGTATATGGTGCCAGGCTCACCTCTTTGGTATTCCAGTTTTTAGGAACTGTTCCATCTTGGCATCCATTCTGGAAAATGAGGTTTTTTTGGTGACTTTTCCAGAGCAGGCATCCACTGTGACGAGGAAATACCCTGGCTGAGAGAAGGACATTTCCCCCCCATTCACCTGGAGGGTGACAGGAAAAAAATGGGTTAAACAAACCCTGATTCACAGAATATAGTGATATAGATAAGATTGTGTTTGGATTTGTTTTTGTACTTGAGGCCTGGCATGCTCACAGTGATAAAGGAGCTGTTATCTCCTCTCTGTTGCTCTTTGCTGCTGAGAGACTTGATTTGTGTCTGGAGGTAGAGGGTCCATGGCTCACTGGAAAACACAAGCTGAGATAGAAACAGGCTGGTCAGCAGTGGTTGCTTGTGTTTTAAACAGTCAAACTGGGGTTATCTTAATTCAAACAACACAAACCTGTTTAGCACCACAGCCTTTGCAGGGGTTTGTGTTTAAAGCTGGCAAAGGAATCACTGCTGAGGGAGTCTTGGAGTACTTGGGGTAAGCCTTAGCTGTACAGTTACAGGTCTGTTTGGAGGATGTGGTGGCCATTATTTTCACTCTTTCACAGCCTTTCACTGAACAATAGCTGTGACCATCACGATCATGCCTGGCCCGAAGGTAGAGCCACAACAAGCTGTGTGTGAAATGAAAACAGAGGAAAAATAAGCATAGTTTAAGCAACAAAAAAGGACAAAAGGTAAAAATAGTTCAAATGAATGGAATAAGATCTCTGCCCTTTCCTACTTTTGCACAAATGGAAATATTTCCAAGTGTGTGTGAGAACATTTATAGAAAATCATAAGGAGGAAACTGAAAAGACTGGATTTTGTTTTCTCACCCAACAGGTTGGTCGAAGTAGTATTTCCTTTCCATCAGTTTCTTCTTCAGTTCAGCAAGGGATGACACAGTGCCATAGTCTGTGATGTCATCAAAGGTCTTGCTTTGCCTATCGTTGATGTCGGCCATGATCTGAAATGTGGTTTCTGACGGGTAACAGAGCCCCACCAGCACCCAATCATCTCTGAGTGAGAGAAAGAGAGAAGCATTAAAATAAGACTTTGCCAAAGATCATTTACATTAGAACTAGAAAAAAATGTTATACTCTGGTTTAATGATGTTTTTCAGCTCAGAATGGTTCTAATGTTGTCGTTATGTGAGCACAAAAACATTTGAAACACATCTCATACAGTGAATCCTCACTGGTACATTTTTGCCTGTTAGAATGAAGCATCTTGCGAAGAAAAATATATCTGGATTTGTAAACCATCACAGAAATGCAGCAGCTGTCACCTCATAAACACTGCTTACTCTTGTTACTCACTTATCAAAGTTGATGAGCGAGAGGACAACCTCTCTGGGTGCAGGTCCACTCCAGTGTAGAGTGTAGCTCTTGCTCATCATCAGGATGGGCTGGTACTGCTGAGACAGTGCCCTTTGGCTGTTGATCCCCCTCAGCACCAGAGGGGCAGCAGGATATTCATCTCTGCTGATGGATAAACTGAGGTTGGGGGCTCCCTGTGTTTGAATGTACACCTGAGAAAGAAGAAGAAAAGGTAGGAGATGTGGTAGAGTGCAGGGGTCAGAATGAGTGCACATTTTACATGACAAGAACAGAGTAACAAGAATGAGGGGTAGACCTGGGTATGCTTTACCTGAGAATAGCGACCGCTGCAGATCACCCCATTCCACCGAGACACATTCACACAGCCAGGATGTTGGATCAGGTAATTGTCTGCTCTGCCGACGTAGCTATCTCTGTAGCCCGTTACTGACCCATCCACATCATGAAAGATGGAGTTTTTGTCACCGTCCAGGTCGTTGTCTTCAAACCACTGCCCAGGTCGACCAAAGAACGTCCGCAGTCCCACCTGATGATGTTAGAGCAAAGAAAGTTGAGACTGCTACCATATAAATTTTAGCACCATTTAAAAATTCAAGAAATAATTACTTTGCTTAAGCGCAACCTTTGGTAAGTGTTTAATTGCTGCTATTTAATTATTCATTATAATATGTAATAATAATATAAATAAGATAATTTTTCATCAACATAATTTAGCTATATGCTTTTCTGAGACTTCCAGCATGATAATCATTCTTCTCCTGGGAGAGAGAAATATAAAATCCATCCATTATATTTCAGTTAAATTTCTCACTAACAAAAGGTTTTTTTAAGCTCTTCAAAAAAAATAAATAAATCTTGCTCTCTGGTGACTAATTTACAAAAACTACAGTCCTACTTCAATTACACCTTGATTCCACAGGAAATGTTTATTCTATGTTCAGGATGAGATCTGATGGTATATAAAGACATTTACAGTAATTTGGGTTTTAAGTGTCGTTTCAAAGCTGTACGCTGTCCGATACCACCACAAGAGGGCACCAGTGAATTACAATTGTTTCACCACAGATCGCCCCCTTTTTTTTAATCCTTTCTTCTGTCTAACTTCTGATGTTTCAAATAACTGCAGATCTAAACAATATGAGGGACAGTAGGGTTGAAGAACAAATAGGATTGATCTGCAAAACAGGAAACAGTCAGATCCAGCGTACCAGAAAGATGGACACATAATGTGAAGTAGACAGAAAAGGTGAAGACTAAGATAATCAACTAATCTGTTAAGTATTCAATACTATTGTATATCATAACACTAGTGAATCAGCAGACCACAAGAAACATAGAAGCAACAGATGGAAAAAGAGGAAAGAGGAGAGAATGAAAAAGAAAGAGCTCATCTAAATTCAAGGTTTGAAAGGGGATTGTAAGAGTCACATGGGTTTCCAAACCATTAGTAGATAATTATGAGCAGATTACAATGACATATGAGACATTATATCATAAAACAGTAGGTCTGAAACCAGGGCACATACTGTATATTTACAATACATCTATTATAACATTATATTTAGTATAATTTGCTTATGATATTTCAAGGAAAGTCTTATCAAACCTAGTTGTTTACTCACAGTGGCGTGGAAGCTGAGTTGGGACAAGTTGTTTCGTGGGGTGAGCTGCCAGGTGTTCTTCAGGTTGAATCCCACTGCGCTGGTGTAACGCTCTGGTGTGGGGATGAAGTCACGAAATGTGCTTTGAGTAAGCCGCACAGGGCCATCGTAGATTTGAAAACCTCGGATTGGGAATGTCCTACAGTTTAAACAGATATGCAATAATAAATGACTGGGAAAGACAACTGAGAGTAATAAATACATGGGAGGTAATACAGAGGAAGTAAACAGAGTGAAACAATCATCAGTTGTTCAACTTGATGGCCACAGGTTTTAGTCATTTAATCAAAATCCAAAACTTCAAAAGAGTTCCAACACAGTCCAGCCAGGCCATGAGTTCACTAGGGCATGGCCTCAGACATGACATACTTTCCTGGTTATATAGGCCTTCAATCAATTTTACAGTTTCAGTGGTTAACCCCAAAATGACTCCATATATATTAACATAAGTAATGTAGACATTGTGGTCAAGGTAGGGCCAAAGCGATTCTGTTTCTTGTGTGTAAAACCAAATTATAAAGAAAAATAGGCCACACAGTTAGAAATGATATCAAATAGCGCACCAAAAAACTACAAGAATTGCTTATATGGAAAATGATGAGACAAATTGGTTAAGTTAATAAGACCGGTGCTGTTGGATAATGTTGAGGTTTTATGAGTTTGATTATAAAGATCTATGGTTGATGTGGATGTTGGATGATTTAAGGTCATACAAATAATAGATTGGCTTGGCATTATGTCTTATGTAATTGCTGTTAATGAAACCTTATTGAACATTCATTTTAATCAAGGGTCAAACTGTCCATCTATTTTAGTAGAACTCTCTTCTTTCTGGAAAGGAAAATAAGCATGTGAGCAACTCTGGCGGTAACCACAATGACGACACACAAACTAACAGTGCCAAATGTCATAGTGCGGTCACAAAGCCTGTGAAATGGTAGTAAAGTTGTAAACAGTGGTGACAGTGGTTTCAAACGGACAAACTCTAGTTCTTCACACTAAAAAAAAAAAAAAAAAAAAAAAAAAAAAAAAAAGGCATCTATTGGCAAATCTCTTGTTTATGTTGCTCTCTTTTGGTATAACAACCTCTGTAATGTGAGAGAAAGACAGTAAGGAAGAAGTAAGGAGGCCCTGAGGAGACAAAGCTCAAAACTTTCATTAGGACTGTCCACTAGTCTGAAATGGCATTACAGCAGAGAGACTCCATAAACCTCCTCATAATGGAAGTCCAATTGCCAGGGAGGCACAAATGGTGTGAAACCAACACACGTTTAGTCTTATCAATTACTACTAGTGAGATCTTCATGTTCCTTGTCAAAGATAATCAAAAGATCAAAAAGATAAAAACAACAAACAAAGAAAATTGTGACATTTAGCTGTAATATATATATAAAAAAACTCCCCTTAAGTAATGAAGTGCTACAATGAGTTTCTTTTGAATCACTTGTTTACCACCACAGTTTTTCATAAACTGCCTAAAGTATCACTGGAGTAAGCTGGAGCTGGGTAAAACAGAACTTCCTTTCCGTTCCTCTAAGCTCCATTAGCGCTAAAAGCAGCTGTAGCAGCCTCATTTGTTCATTTGTCCAACTACCCGATTGCTTTGCTGGCTCTCCCTTGTTTGTATTTCTCAGTATATTTCTTGGGCAACTCCTCCAACACCATCCTCTTTAACTCCAGAGAAAACAGTTTCATTTGGACTTTTCCATCAATTTCTCAAACTTAACTGCTCCCCCTCACCTGTTTCTAGGCAGTGTTCTCATCTTTCCATCTGACCCTCCTGGTCCCCAGTATTTATTCTGTCCTGCATTTGTCCCTCTGTTTCGGCTTTCACCTACAAACAGGGACTGCATCACCTCCTGGCTGGAGCCTTCATCCTTGGGGTAGCTGCCGTCACTGGAGAATAAAAAGGAGATCATTTTCACACTCGGTAACTATCACTCACAAATGGTTTTTGGCAAGTTCATCTGGCAGAAAGACAATAAACAGACAAGAATACTACAATAAGAGTGATTAAGATAAGTACACACCTAGCAAAGGATAATCCCACTCCATTGTCTGCAAAGCTGAAAGCAGAAAAATAAAAGTCTTACAACATGTCAACATAAACGACCATGACCTGTCCAGGTAACAAAGCAATGAGACGTGCTGAGAGTAGTCTGCTATTGATCAGGAAATGAATAGAAAGTACCTATAAATAGAACGGAACCATTTGACAATGTACTCAAAATTAAACCTGCCTCCTTATAAAAATAATTCAGTCAGTTCATTATTAACACTTTAAAACTATGTGAATCAATACTGGAGGAGAGGAACTGTGTGATTTGTTGGATGATATCATCACAGGGCGTTGTGGTGAGATATCATCATATGCTACTAGCACAACATTTCCAAGACATTGTATTTGTATTTGTTTTTTTGTTTTTTTTTATTAATCAGAAACATCCAAAAACACCCCTGAAGACATGACACAGCCAGGGAATTACCCAGAGTTCTGGATGACTATGTCACCGCCTCGTATCCACGCTCCCAAGTCGTTGTTCTTGAAGGAGATTAGAGTGTCAATGACTGCCGCCACCCGAGGACGACTAGGGTCAGAATTCTGGTGTGGTCTGAATCTGAAAGAGCACACACGTAGATGTATATGAGGTTTTTATTCCTGTCCTTGTGACTTCTCACTCACACACACACTTTTTTGATGGGATATGAGTGACTAATGGAGCTGATAATCATAACGTCATCATACGATAAATCTCTTACTATAAAACTGTTGAACTGTAGAGACTGCAGGCTTCAAGTGCCTCCCAGAGCATGCACACAAATGGAATTGTTGAAGAGTGTTTTGTGTCATTATATACCACAGCTTTTATTCCTCTACATAGAATGAATGTGTTTAGAAAAATTTTATCTTTATCTTCCCATTACTTTAGAAAACATGTACAAAGTTGAGAGAAACCAGAAATCTTTTTTTTTTTGTAGTTTTCACAAAAGAACAGGATCTTTTTTTTTAAAGCATCAAGTTGACACCCAATTCAGATAAGGGATGACCTTAAATATCAGTATTTATGTCCTGAACATCATTAACGTCAATGAATTTTATGGAAATCTGGCTGTTAGTTTTTAAAATCCCTTGTCATTGACCAAAGTCTTGGTCAGGGAAGAATATCAACCTGAACATGGGGTGAAATGAATGGTCAGAAGGAAAATATGCTCATCTTATCTCAAAATCACACAAGTCTTTCTGTCTATCTCTCGTGTACGATATATATTTGGTACAAATTTTACATTTAAAATCCTCCCCCTCATACCTCTGCCCACATACATATACTCACTCACTCACACACACTCACACTCACGCACAGCGTGGCCAGTAGTCTCACTGGACACATAAGATTTTTTCCGTCTGGTTGAGGGCTGTATTTGGGTAGGGAGCTACAGACTGGAAACTCTATCTGTGAAGCCTTGTTTTCTCTGTCAACACAAACCTGACAGACCTTCCACTAAAATGCAATAAGAGAGTAAATGGCCATCTATCTATCCCAGTCAATGGTCGTATCCTAGTAGATACACAGGAAAAGCCATAAAATAATGTATAAACAATAATTGACAGTGGTATTAAACAAATATATGAGTAAGCCACAAATACCTTAACATTTACTTAGTGTAATTGTACACCATGATGCATATGATCATCCACCATAGACACTCTAATACTGCACAGTTGCAGATTTTGTGGAAAAACATATACAGTGTACTTGTTGGTTATAAGTCACAGATTTTGACAAACACTTAGAACAAAGGAAGGTGGAATCCAAATATTAATAAAAGAACTGAATTCCTGGGAGCAATCATTATGTCTTTGACTACACACATACACACCTGGCACTGTTATCTAGACACAGATATTCCCGGGGGTCAGTGGTAGTAGCGCTGGTGGTCTTCACTCCTTTGTCAATGAACAGTCCTGCCTGGGAAGAAGAAAATATGATTACAATAAAATATGGATATGGATAGAGATCCAAGATATACCACAGGTCTATTTCTGCTGGACTGACATAAACAAAACTACTATTCTAGTTTACAGTGTGGGACTTAGAGCGATGATAAATGTACTAAATTTAAATGCTGGTTATGGAGTGAAAGTCATACATGTTTTGTACATTTCAAAAATTAAATAAATGCAATGAAAATTGTAGTCCGTGTGTGTTTGTGTGTCTATGTTATATATATGGAAACCTGTGCTCTGAGTTGGTCTTGTGGTATAAGTGAGGTATAGTCTTAAACCTCAGGGCTCCTTCCTCTATAAGAGAGGCTGCTGTGGTCGGACTAGACAAAGAACTTACAGTTCACCTGCCCCACTTCTGTCCTTACACAACAGAGCACTATTGTAGAGCTTACTCGTGAGCTTGCGTGCGTGTTCATACCTCTTTTTGGCCTGAAGCAAGCCAATGAGCAGAGAATTATGTGCAATCTTTGCTAGTTATAAACACTGTATATATAAACACTGACAAAAAAAACAACACTGATGACACCTTAAAATTGGAGTGTACACGGTTGTTGTAAAAAATTCCCAGGGGAGTGAGCTCTGCATTGGTCTCTGGTACCAGCCCATGAGAGTCTCCAGTTGAAGAGCTGTGAAACACAAACCATATGCCAGCATCCTGTGACAGGAATGAAGAGTACAGAAATAAGGTGATAAGCATATGCTTGTACACACTCCATCTATAGGTGTATAATACAAAGAATAAGTAGCACAGGCAGGATGTCATATTATTCTCATGCTGGTCAAGTCCCACGGCAAGAATACACCAGGTTAAGGAGTTCATATAAGCTCAGTGATACATTGAAGTTCAAGCTTAATCAGATATTGACCATCAATGTAAATATTGTACAAATACCCTCGACCAATAAGTGCAGCCCTGCTCTGTGGACTTCCACATTATTTGTGCCAAAATGATAAATTGATGGAATATGGGATCTTTGTCTTCTACTTTCATATATTAGAGGACTTGCTGTGTTATTGCACCCCTCTATCAAATGGTAAAAACTGTTAAATCCCATTTTATTGATAGATCCATTTTTATGAGCATATAAAGCTTCAATTTTTATTACATAAAGTTCAGGTACAGCAAAGCCACTAATCCCTCAGTTCATATATCACTAACAGGCTCTCCTTGTGTGTCACTTTTTTTTTATTATTATTAATAATTTCTACAAAGTTATTTTGAAGCTGTTTTCTTAGATGACTGATGTTATTACCTGAGAACCAGCAGCTGCATTGCTGATGAGGTTGTTGTTGGGGTTGGCGATCCAGAATGTTGAAACTGCCCTGAAAAACACCCCCAGCAAGCACAGACAAAGTCAGAGACACACAGATCTAGACACACAAGTAGAAGAAAATATTAAAAAGGGCAGTACACTGTTATATCAGAGACTATGACTAATAAGCAGAAGATAGACCAAAGTCATCTTTTAGAAATTCCCTCAATAATCCACCTCTCCAACATAAACCCCAGATGGGATGAGCTCTGCCAAGACTCACACGCACTCACACTGAACTGCCTGGAAACAGACCTTTCTGCTTCCCTCTCAGATGAACTTTTCCAGTTCCTACTATGACAAAAACATCCCAGGGCAGGGAGGGGTCAGGTTGTTAATGCGTGGATAAAATAACCCTGCCAATCTCTCTATCACACACTATTACAAGATATCTCTCTTTATGTTAAAAGGAAACAAAGACATGGCCTTTCTCATTAGTGCTTTAAATAAAAATGGCGGTCTAGTTGTGCATGGTTCAGAAAGTCTGTGCAGTCTGAACTAGCTTGTGACTTGGTAAAAATCTCACTCTTTTTGTGTAATATGTACTAATTTTAAACCCATGCATGGATGGAAGTAAATAAATTGACTTCTAACTTTCTACACACACACACACACACACACACACACACACACACACACACACACAGTGCATTGCAGTCATAGACATGTTCTTTATGATGGCACATTGCACTCACTTGCTCTGTACTCATATCTGTGACCAGAGAGATAGTCATTCTTATATCTTACTTGCACTCTGTGCTGGGTAAGGGGGTGTAACCCTTGTAGACTTTGTCCTTGATGCTGGTGCAGAGTGTGTCATTGCGGTCAGTGGGAAGAAGAGTCCCAGGTCGAGTCAGCAGGCCAAGGTTGTGGTAGAAAGTGTTACGCTGCTCAATCCCATCCTCAAGGAAAAAGCAATGACCCAAGGTGTCATAACCTACAGTGTTCTTTACCTGGGTCAAAGAAAGAAGACAACAGAATAATTCAGGGTGCAGGACGACTTTCTCTGCACAGTCCTTGGCAAAGAAAAATAAATACTGTACTATATTCTATTCATAGCACTCTCTCCTTTTCTAAGGGTTAAGTAGTTTACACCCTATGGAAATGTGCAGAAAATCCTGGAAAATAGGTCTTGAGCAACATTTGTTAGTCCATTTTAACAATCCACAGGAAAATAGGGTACATTCCAACTGTTGCCTGCCTCCTTAAATACATAAAACAGGAAAAAAAAAAAAAACAGCCCAACAATGTTATCCAAAACGTAAATTCCATTTCCTTTATGCTTCAAGGACAAACATCCATCAACATTTGATGTAAAGACACACACACCACAGAATCACACAAAGACACTGTATTTTTTCATCTTCATCAACCTTACTTGTCATGTGATTTTACTTATGCAACGTATATAAAAACACAAATATGTGTCTAAAGAGACCAAATGACAGATCATTCTATAATGGAGAAAGAGATGGGACAGGAGGATTTGAAGAGAGAGCCTAAGGAAAAGGGGGGGAGGGCATAAAATAATAAGAAGAAGTCATTACAGTAATCCAGTAATAGAAGCTGTAATGGATGAGTAATCAACAGTCAGTATCACATGGTGTTCATTAGTACGAGTTGTCTGTGTGTCTATGTCTGTCATTTCCTGATCTCATACACTATAGAATTACTCAGCACAGCCACACACATACACTTACTAACCAGCAAACCATTGGTGGCGTGGATGGTAAGACAGCGGGAGAAGGAGTGGTGTATGGAGAGTCCATCAACATAAGTGGGCTCTCGGTAGCCTCCCCTCTGGTCAACATCCCCACACATGTGAAAATGGAGCGGGTAACGGCCTGTCTCTCCCTGCTGACCCATGTTTCTCAGCTCCACGTGGGACAGATGCACTGATGAGAAGTTACCCAAGATCTGATGGTGAAAAACAAAGAAAGGCTAGAGCAGAGGATAACTCCCAAAAGACAGATGGATTTGATCAATCAAGTACAATGAACTATTATACACTGTAAATTGCACTGGATTCATGATGGAAAACACAAGTTTGACATTTTGCCACAAAAGTAGGCTGACTGTCTAGCCGCTCTGGTCCAGTTAAAGTTTTAGTTGTACAGTATGATTCTGTGTTTGTCTATGATCCCACTGGGATATGAGCAATAGGCTGTGTTGGCACCATGCTTAAGTGTGTCAAACTGCCCCATGTAAAGATGCACACATGCAAAACACAAATGTACCAGGGAGCACATTGAGTCAAACATAAATGGCAACAAATAATCCAATACAAATATGCTGTACAAAGATCTCCAGGGGGTCTTTTTGTGGGTATGACATAATCCACATGGCCTGGTTCCTGTTAAGGAGGTATTGGCCAATCCCTCCACCAAATTGTAATTCACTCACTCTCCCTCTTTCTGACTCATTATTTTACTTTGTAATATCAGTGAAAGTTTTTGTTGTAAACAAATAATGTGGTTATTACTGCGTTAACATGTAAAGAAAAAGCAGGTTTTTATTTTTGTCAGTACAGGGGAGTAAGGGGTACAGCTTACATAGAGCCTAGGGAATGTTATTGTCCATTTGCCACACACTTGACTTGAGTTGTGCCATTATTTACCAAATTATAGTGAACTCATTGCCTACATAGAAGCCCATAGAGATTAAGAAAAATGATACTCCGCTAAGTGCCATGTCTCATCCTAATCTATGTTCTGTCTACAGTGTTTGTCCAGATTTATAGACTGTACATCATCAAAAGAAGGAATGTCAAACATGAACATAAAAGCTTGACATGTAGAGGCATAGAGGAGAAAAACAGAGCGAATGCCACTCAGAGAAGTCACGGTGTGACATATAACTAACTGAGCAGGGACCATGAATAACCCCTCTCATTTAGCACAGCATATAAATATGGAATGTATGCACACTTGAGCTCTGCAGTGTGGAAACCGTCACGCAGATTACTGCAGACATAGTGACCTTTAATGAGAATGTACAGTCATGCTGAAACATGTAGACACATACATACATCAGCAAATAAACTATTTAAACAAGAGCCAGTGTCATAAAATTACACATGCACACACAAGTAAGACGCACCTTGATATGGCCTCCGTAGGTGTCGTGGCTATAGAACTGACACATGTTGTTTCCATAGCAGGAGTTTTCCATTTCTCCATAGATGAGAATGTTTCTGGAGAGCAGAGCCACTTCAGCTCGCATGTCGACTCCATCTATGATTTCTCCAACATGGTTATACTGAGGCTTCCCTGAGTAGCACAGACAGATCGATTCTTGGTCACATGCTACAACAGGGTGACATTTCCCTATGAAAAATCTGATACACAAATGGACAAATGATGGAAAAGGCTATGAACCCAAGTTTAAATCACTCCAAAGACAGCAGAAAAGGAATCTCATTACTCAACAACATGACAACACAATTTAGCCTCAACTTCTTGTGTAACCTTTCAAAGGTGTCAGGTCATAGTTAAACACACCTTTCCACTGATATATCAGTTAGACACACAAACAACTACCCACACTTCAAACGCAAATCAAAATAATAGACATGTAAAAGCAAAAGTAATCAAATACAAGTGACATACAAAATAATCAGCTCTTCGATAATGTGGAAAGTACCCGTGCTCACAGGGTGCAGATGCCAATGTTAACTCACAGCAGTGCTCCAGCTGCTCAGCCCTTCACAGCAGCAGCACAGAAATTAGACACACACATAAACTAATACACCCTCTCCAGGAAAGGAGTTGCTAATTGTTGACAACAGAAGAATGAGATCAGGAAACATCTGCTCTAATATGGATAAATAATTAATGGACTTTTAGAGAAGGAAATTAGAGGAACAGATGAAGGTAGAAGGGTGAGAAGCTGAGACAACCAAACCAATAAAACAAATTTAAGATAGGTTTCCTGTCAAAACATTAGCTGACAATCTCTTTAGCCTCAACCAATAATCTTACATCACTAACCAGAACTCTCTGAACATCACATATATTAAGAATAGTAAAGAGAATAAAATGTTATTCAGCTTCTTCTGCTTCTGGCATAGTATTAGTTAAAAATCTTACCACAACCTTTCTAATATGAAATATGTCTGTACTGCACTTTGCATGGCACTTCCTTCCTTTTTCTTTCTGCCATCCCACACATTTAGCAGAAACTGTTAAAGTCAAAAAGGAGCCAAAATTGTAACCTGCAGTACAAACTCAGATTGGGTCAGATTACAAGACGTGCAGGCGCACACACACACACACTCACACACACGGATTGGTCCAGCAGAGGACAAACATTAACAAAGACAGCTGGTTTATGTTTGCAGCCAAGCTATACTCTCACCTTGTATCTTGACCTGCCTGCTGGTGCAGTGAGGACAGGGCAACAGAGTAAACTCTTCAGCCTGGTGCATGGAATAGTCCGTACTGGCAACTACAATGCGATCCTCGGGTTTCCAGGTTGGCTGCACTTCATCCTGCAGATTTAGAACCACTTGGTCCACAGCATCCACTTGGAAGCCTGAGATGGGGAATCCTGGAGGGACATAGCATAACACTTCATTTAAGAGACGCATGAGGCTTACAACTCTTACAACATTTGCGCTGTACATTATTTAGACATTAAGGATAGCAACGCTAAAACAGGAAAATCACTATATCATTTTAAATGCTACCACTGCTGAACCATATATGTTTAACTGCTTTTTAAATCACCCCTCACCATTCTTCCATTCGCTGTAGGCAGTGACCGAGAAGGCCACTCCGTCCACAGTGGTGAAGTTGCGTCTTGCCAGAGCTTTCCCTCCTGTGTCATGGTTTTCATGTTCCTTCACGTCCTCTGAGCATGATGCGTTACCTCCATCTACCACAGACACCAAAGCCCACGCCTGCCTAAAGATAATAGAGGGATGTGGAGGAAAGTGGGACAGATGTAGAAAGGAGAGGGATTCATTTTAAGACATTACACATTGTAGTTTCACAGTCATATCAAAAAACAACTAATAATCAAGTAATCAGTGATAATCAGTTTTCCAGAGACTCTTTGCATGATGAAAATGACCTTGCAGCATAGCAGCGTTACTCATCGCTAGTTCATTATTGTATCACTTGTTTCATCTTTTACCTTGCCCATATTTGGACATGCACTCACAAACACAAATACCAGTTTTTAAGTCCTTTTACTGGCTCACTGAAAAGTTAATGATATTTAATATAGCCTAATTAATAATGGCCTTGAAGCTTTATTTCAAAGACACTACCCATTATTTGCTGCAGAGAGCCGAAACCAACACTGAAAGGTAATATTAGCTGCAGTTGCTGAATGCAGCAGAAGTAGTGGAGCAGTCTCAGTATGTCGACAGGACTTTCAAATCAATATAACAGATGCAGAAGCTAGTCAAACAAAGGGTGTGACCTGAACTGAGTAATTATGATTCTCTGTTAGAACATCTGTGTGTGTGTGTGTGTGTGTGTGTGTGTGTGTGTGTGTTGAAGGTAGAACAAATGTCTGTGGTGTGTCTGAAGCAGGACAGTATGTGAAGAACAATTAGGCACTGAATATCTGAATCTGTCATCCTATATATATATATATATATATATATATATATATATATATATATATATATATATTTTGATAACATGAGGGCAAAAGAGGAATCCAACTTTTTTACTATTGTGCCAAGTCCCTCTCACTCCACTGCACAACATCTCATAAAGGAGGAATGTCAAGAAAATTATTTTCAAATGAGATTATAATGATTAAATAAGAAGAGGAGGCTGAAATCATGTGAACAGAGGAGCATGAGGGTGTGGATGGCGAATGGGATTGGCATCCTTTTAAGGGTGTATGACCTAAAACAAGACAGTGTTCTGCAACTGGATGAGCCCTAAATGTATCAAATGTGTTGCCCTTCACTTCTTAAGAATGACATCTTGCTTTTTTTGTTGTCAAGCTTCAGCTGAATGGGTCCAAACAAGCTTAAAGCCTTTCTATGGATTCTATTCATGGATTCAATAATATTTTTAGACCATTGTCCTAAACTAAGACACGACCTTTATATTCTTTATCAGCACAAAGTAACCCTGACCAACAAAACCTTCTCCCAGGATTTAACCATTCACAAGCCTATTTTTAAACCTATCTCTGGACAGGCAGCTGTACATTCTGGTAGACTACAGGAAAGCAAGTAAGCAGGAGTCTCTTGTTTCCAATAAGACCCTGCTTGGCTAAATAAAATCACCAGTGACAGTGACAATTTCATATTATTATTAGTTCATATTATATATTTCAAATTTACCTTCACATATACCTCTAGTTGTATTTCATCAGGTACTGCAGTAAAGCCTGCAACTCCTGGCACATTTGAACCCCATACAAAAGTGATGAAACACTGCATCCACTCATTGGAGGACTATTATTGGAATTAATTAGAAATTTGAAATAAAATAAACCACCACAGTGTCTTCATATTCCCATTACCTGCAAAATCTCCCTGAATATTTGTGATGCTATTAAGACCAAAATACCTCCATGTTCATATCTACCTCAGGCGGTAATAATTGCTCCAGCATAATCACAACTGAACCCTGTTTTCTTGTGGATGAAAGAATCACTTTGCACTCCACTGATACACAAACAGGATCCATCTGGAGATGAACTCTGTTCTGTCATTACAGCCACAGTGTGTGGCTTTCTGCTGTTTTCCTGTTGGGGAAAAAAAAAAAATCAGGAAGGCCCCTTTTCTGTCCTCAGGCTGCTAATATGCAGCCTGTTCGAGTGCACACTTTATAAATCCAAGAGAGTCAATAGTTAAGAGGTACACAAAGAAAACGAGGGAACAGTTGTTTCACACACCTTCCGCCACATCCTTGATTTGATCTTCATCTGTGTTTTAACCACCTCATTGTTTGACAGCAAATGTGTGGAGGCCAGAGGTGAACTCACTACAGGCCGGTATGAATGTTTGTTTATGTGTGTGTAAGTGCTCTCCTGAGAGACAAAGATTAAAGTCACAGTGGTCAAGAGACACGAGAGTCATTTATCTCCGCCAGAAAGGATGCCACAAAGATGAACCTATAGAGATTTGAAGGTATTTTGTGTAATGTGGTGGTTTGTTACTGTTTATTTTAAATTGAGATTAAGTTCAAGATCACATAACACCCATGTCTTATAGCACTGACATAAATCAATAAATAAATAAATGTTGAAAAAAATGAGACCACAATTAATGCCCAAGTATGTTGTATGCAACATTCCCTGCTGCTTGTCCACAACACCATGTTACATGTCATCGTTATGCTTCATCCATTAGGTTACATGCCTTTACCACCCAACGCTTTCATCTTAAAAATCACTCAACCTAACATGGTGTGACTTTAATGACATATTAAACTGCATGCTGTCTCATAAATACATGCTTTGTGTTTCCTCCTACTATAAAGAAAATCCACAGAAAGCTAAGATAAAAATCTCCTCTCCAATAAATGGTGAGAGGGAGTGCACACTTATTGGTGCACACACACACTGACTTTACCGTCTGATCCATTTAAACCACTGTTCTGTGGATTTGAAGGAATTTGTTTGAAGACCTCTGTGCTGCCTTGGCACCCACCCCCAGAAGAGAAATGTGACACTGGAGAAACTGCCATAGCACTTGGCTTTTCAGCCAGCCAAGGACAAAACCAGGCCAAGCTACAAATAACACTACACTCAGACTTTCCATTAAAAAAAAAAAAAAAACACACACACTTTTGCATACATGTGTTTGAGTGACAGTAACAGAGGACTGCATGTCATGTAAAGCTAAAATCCACTCCATTCACTGCATGAGCCTCAACAAAGCATAAGGTCATGAGGACAGGACTACAATCTATATCAAACCTCCAGTATCCGTTCTTTTGAGTAAATATGCCTGATGGACAAAAAATCTCCTGAATTGCAACATTTTATGCACTCTCTGACCATAGCCCCTTTGTCTGGTAAATGCTTCCTTTCCTGGCAAAGCATGATATAGAGGAAACACAGGAAACAGGAAGAGGAAAATCTAGGAACGATAATTAAGTTAAGATCCCAAATGAAAAGAAAGATAAGTGAAACATGAACATTTTCCAGGAAGGTTGGACATGGGAAAAAAATGCTGTTATTGTCACTCCTAGTATTATGACGTCAAAGATCAGAGGTATTTCTACAGTGGTTGAACAAAAATATTAAAATCATTAACCTTCTTTATCAGCCCCAGGAGACCAAAAACAAACAAAACACTCCCAAAGCCTTTTAAGCAGAGACAACACACCATGGAGAACCAAAACAAAGTCTACAAGAACTGGGGCATTCTACAACACAGCTGAGCCACAAACTCATTCACACTTGTTGTCTTACAGTTTGGAAACAGACATATGGCAACACCATGGCAACATCACGAGACATTTAAAAATGTGTAAAATAAATAATTTGCAAGTCTTTAAGACATCTCTTGCATTTATTCGTGGAACTATTTACCTGTATTTGAGATCATGGACAAAGCTGCTCCCAAGCTTCTCTTCAATAGTTTTCTTGGTTTCATCTAGAAGACTTTTGACGGCCGAGTCTCCTACAGCTAGAGTGACAATGCGGCCTGCCGGCAGGGACCGTAGCAACTGGCTCAGTTGGCGACTATCATTGCGGGAGTCATGTGTGTCATAACGTTCAGACAACAGCAACGTGGCAGTGTCCTGGTCCACCACACGCAGGTTGATGCCTCGGCTGAAGTTCCGCTGAAAGGCATATCCCCCTGAGACCAGCCCAGAGGCAGGAATGCTTCGGGTCAGCAGAGACCAGGAAACTCTTTTGGCACCATGTAGCTCTAGAGTTCCACCACTCTGAACACCAATAAACTTGCGGCCCATGCCTGGGACCTCGGGAACTGCCTTGTCGTCAGAACGGCCCACAAGGGCAATGGTGGCATGAGAACGGTAGCGACATTTGGGAGCACCGATGTGAAGGGCTCCACCATCTTCTATAAGGATGTGGTGTGTTCTCAAAGTTATGTTTTTGGAGCCATCAGCATTGTCTGCAAAAACTACCCTACCTGTGAGAAGTCAGAGAAAGACAAACATGACTTCATGTCTACTGTATTTTACACCCATACATCAACAAACTAAACTTGAGCAGCAGTGTCACTTATCATATCTAATAAATGTTACAGCTAAAACACTACTTACTGAGTCATGGACTTTGGTGTGCTTACCTCCTGACTGGATGGTTAGTGAGTAGAAGGTAGCAGAAAAATCTAATCTCAACAAATGTCCCCTTTTGACAACAACAGTCTTGTCTGGTTGGTGGCCTGGGTTCCAGCCACTAAGGGATGGATTGTGGTCCGGACAGTTCTCTGTGAACATGACCAATTAGTAACAAATCAGAGAATCTCGTACTTTCTATAGACATGAATATGTATGGATCCATATCCATACATATTCATGTCTATATGTAATATACAGAGATGGTATGTACAGCAGGAAACAAGTTGAGTAGCGGTGAGTTCATGGGTTTCATAGACAGATTTTAAGTCATGAATTTGCAATACTGACCGTCTAATACATCTCTACTTGAGAGACTAAGGACAAGGATAAGCGTGAGGAACAAAGCACATATCGACACTCCAAAGCAGATCATTGTGTTCTTTCTTTGCTGGAGATTCTGGGCACACTCCCTGCGCTGGCGCTCCTCTGACAGGTTGAAAGCAGCCGGGCGCTCCGGTGGCTGGCCATGAGGTTTTAGTGGTGGCGGTGGTGGAGCTTTGGCAGGTGGCGGTGAGCGGACTGGAGCCACCCGCCCAGGTACATAGCCAGGGGATCTCTGGTGGTTGCCATGGTGCGGAGCCACAAACACAGGGAAGTGGCTAGGGCCATCACTTGTCGGCATGGTATACGTGTCTGCTACCTGAGGTGAGAAAAGAAACAAGGGAGTTCAGATAGGACAGGTCTAATGAAGAAGACACTAAAAGAGCACAAAGAAGACTAGGTCGAATCACTGCATTCTGCCAAGTGTCAGCTGGTTTGAAGCCTTTATCGGTTTGTTTCTCTCCTATTCCCTGTGCTCACACCTGAATTCTCAATAAAGCTGTTCTCAGCTATAGGTTTTTTCTGTTTCTGTTGTCAGACACTGAAACAGGTATGAAGTAGTCACTGAAACCCAACCTATTATTAATATGTGTTAACTAGCAGTAACTCCGTAGCCATTTTCAAGCTCACCAAAATGACCATAAACATAAGTATTTATAAAAAAAAAAAAAAAAAAAAGATTGCTGAAGACTGTGATTTTGGCCGTATTTACTTGTAAGATGATGACTCAGGAAATTAGAAGCTCATTCATGCCAGCTGCCATGCACACAGCATAGAAAGGTGTGCTTGAACAGGGAAAGTCTGACCCTGCACTTGTAAAGCAATATAGGTGAAGTTTGCAACACTGCTTATGCACCAAGTCATTTTGAAAAAGCATCGACCAAAGGGGTAACTCCAACACTCAGTAGGCCAACCAATAGTGTAACCTTATCTCTAAGTTATGCAGAATTTGGCTGACCAATGGTACAATTTCTTAATTCAGTCAGTCACTCAGTCAGTTATCGACATTTGTGTTTGCAGAGCTGGCCTCAATGTTACAGTCCAGCCAAAAACACTAGGAGGCCATGGAGGAAAAGTGCTGATTCTGGGGAAACAGACAATAAGCCACCAAGTGTCTCACTCATGGACCTCCAAGTAAAAATCCTTGGGTCTTAAAAAGATTATTAATCTATTCCTCCAACAGTCAACCTTTCCCCTGGCTGATTTGGCTTGAACAGAGTGACACTGGCTGCTCTTGTCCACACTAACGAAGGAGGTTGTGAATAATGGATCACAACATTCCTCAGACTATATTAACACAGCCAAAACAGATGGCACCAATTACAGTTGGGAAGGAGGAGAGTGCTCCAGTTTGAGTCTGTGCTCCCTTTATTTCACACAACTGGAGAGGCTATCACAAAGTAAACTGAAGGCATGCATACACACACACAGACACACACACAGCCAGACAAAGACACACACACACAGAAAGGTCATGCAGAGACACACCTGCACATACACACACACACAGGAGTAGAGGAAATGACACTGCAGAAAAAAAGGGCTTCAATAGCACTTTTCTTGCACATGAACACCCTGAATACAGTAATGACATCCCCACACAGTATTGTGGTCACGATAAACAAAACATGAAAGTTTAAGTTTTCACACACCACAGTCGGGCAATAGGATTTGACGAAGTGTTTTAACAAAGTTGGTTAAGAGTGCAAAACTGCAACTGTCCGAGACAGGTCCAGTCAACCAAAGACACCCTGGAAGTAAAGATTTGCAGGGTTTTTTTTTTTTTTTTTTTTTAGATCAACCATGGGTCCATCAGTGCTTCACACACTGCCACACAAATATGTGTGCACAGACACACACGCACACCTGCGTCAACCCAGAGACACACACAACCATTGTCCTGCCTTGCCAATTCGTCATCATTTGAGCACAGAGGACAATAAGCCTCTTCAACTCATAAACAA
This sequence comes from Rachycentron canadum, assembly GCA_038496675.1. Lineage (NCBI taxonomy): Eukaryota > Metazoa > Chordata > Actinopteri > Carangiformes > Rachycentridae > Rachycentron > Rachycentron canadum. The sequence continues at coordinate 16,664,537 of CM076654.1, forward strand.
AGCAATGTCCAACAAGTACTGCAAGACAAGGCCACGATATAAGCTAGGCTGTTTCACCCACTTCAACCAGTACACTGTCTCTCTGGATCATTCTTCGCACCTGACAATTCTTTAGCTAAACCTAAACTGGACTGTCATGATAAAAGACACGCTGATTACACTTTCCTTTGGGTGTTCATCACTAGTCTGTGTCCTGCATTAGACAGACTCCGTGGAGGCTCTGTGATGGGTCGATCCCCCAGGCATCGGCCTTTACAACCCTATCTCAGGCTATGCTTTTATTCACATTCCTCGCCATAAAAAGGGCCAAGCTGCTCCTGCTCCCCTGCTACTGAATGACCTGTCAGAGCATAAAGACTTGTGGACTTGGTCACCTTGGGGCTATTCAGGGTCTGGACATGACTCTGATCACAGGGGCTCATTCTCTCCCACATTCCCTCCTTCACTTCTCATTTTTTCCCGATTTCAGAGCTACTGAATATCAAACAGATGTGGGGGGAAACACTGGAGTCAAGGCGGGATAGACCATCACACATTCCTCTGCTGTAAAATCACCCTTCCCTGAGGAAATTGACACTGGCTGACTAACAAACAATAAACCATGTGTTTTCTATATTGAAGCTATAAGCCGAAACAGCGCCGTCACAGCACTTAGTTTAAGAGTGGAAGTGTAGTAGGAGCAGGAGTCGGGGTGAGCTGACCCGCGTTGAATGGAGACGGTGTGTGTGTTAAATCGACAAAGTTAATGACTTAATGTGATTTATGGCCTTGTTTTGGCTAAAGAGACTCCGTCGACACCACGTTTCCTCACGTTAAAGAAACGCTACCGTATTTTCAGAGGCTCTGGACGGTCTACAGCCAACTTAACACCACAAAGGAGGAACTTAGAGACAGAGATAGCACACGGCATGAATTAGGCAGCAGGTTGAGGACAGTTTTCGTCTCCATTGCTTCGTCCACTTTGACAGTTAAGGTACAGATGGGACACGTAGCAACACGCTACACACAACTTTTAAACACTAGCTTAGACACACACACGCAAAAAAAAGCACTAAATGTCACTTTTTTTGACGAGCTTACCAACCCTCAAGAGAAGCTCCTTAACAACTGTATTGTTCACTCTTTCACCCCAACGGTTGACAGGCAGACACAGACACAATGTAACCGGCCGTGGGGTCGTTACCGTCGGTGAGACTGTCCTGCTCCTCTCTGGCTCTGTCCATCCGCTCTCTGCCGAGCCGTTAAAAAACGCTGACCCGGCGGCGGTGCTGGTGAGACGGATGAATAAGTCCTCACCCTCGCAAGTTCGCTTTCCGTGTTTCTTTTTATATAGTATTTCTTCACATGATTTTTTTTTTTTTTTCCTGCTGATGGGCTGGCTGTCGTCCGTCCGTCGTTCAGCCCCCCAGTCCCACCGAGAGGGAAGCAGGCAGGCTCCAGACAGAGGAAGTGACGGTACGTTCAAATGCTGTCGGAGAAATGGGCGCGACAAACATTTCGAGACGATGGCAACGTTGTGGTACTTAATATTAATTATTATCATATTATTAGTAGTAGTAACAGTAACTTGGATTTTAAAAATACTAAGTTTATGGGTGTTTGTATTCTCCAGATTTTATTTTCTGCCATGAAGGTCTAAATGCTTTCTATCTGTGTTTATTCTATTAAATTATTTAATATTTATTCTATTAAATTATTTATTTGTCTATTTTACTGGCTTAAACTTTGTCAATCAGTCTAATGAGTGCAATAGCGTTTTTTTTTTAATTGTGAGGCGTGACTCCATCCAGAGGACTAAAATTGAAGACGTGACCTCAGGAGTTGGCAGGCATTCAACTGTGGTTAAAAAAAAAGCCTAGTAGATGTTGTAGAAGAAGTGGTATTATTGTAATCATTATTTTTTCTAGTAGTAGCAGAGGAAGCAGAGTTCTACACAAGAGCCCCCTATCTTACTCAGTTTTAGCATTATTTCCTTATCTGGGTGTTGGTGACATAATATGCTATTATGGAGATTATGTTGCCGCTAGTTAATTAATAGATTGACTGTGTGGTAGGGATTTAGCTCCAGTGCAGAGGGTATTTAACTGATACCCTGTTTACAGAACCTCTTAACAGGTGCCTGCCTCCCCATATTGGCTCTCTGTTGTATTTCAGATTAACTTGACCCCAATTACATCTCAGATTTACTAAGATATATCCAAACCAAGAACTGACAATTGATCTGTTTCTCACCCAAGTCAATGTTTGTATCTAAGTGTGACTGGGCATTTGGTATTGCAAATCACCGCACCATGGCTTATTTTGTGATGATGGAAATGTAAAATAAATGTTAGACACAATGATTTACTGCACACAATGATTTTCTTTGACAGTATTTTCACTGTGCAGTAGTTTACAAACAGCCCCCACATCACTAAATCCACCCCTGCTCTGAGTGACCTGACACTGAATTTCTGAACATTCAGATGATGCTGTGTCCAGTTCAGGTTTAATTTAACACAACCATAGGAGTCATAATGATCACTTTTCATCATTAACACACACTCATATAATTTAGTTAACTCTGTGTCTGTGCTCAATGCTGTCTGCACACAATCCCAACTGTAGTGGATTGAACACTGTACTTTTCTCTGCCTGTATGTGATAGACTTTCACTGGAAGTTTCAAGAGATTCTGCTGATCGAAGGACAGGATTTGGCCCTCAGGCCCACAGCCACTGGTTAAACAGACCTGCTCTGGAAGTCTGTCCCATCTGAAATCAGACACTCGTTACTCATTAACCTCTTTTGAATCTAGCCTTTAGTAACGTTTGACATGCGATTGATTTATATTGTTTTATCTCTAATTATTGTTTTTACACATTCTTCACACATTGTCATATTATTTGTGCTGTTCAACAAATTTTCTGTGAAGTTATTACAATTAACAAGAAAATGCAAATTGGAAAGCACTACAAAAACAGTATTTACCTACAAACACACTTTGTCCGTTCTGTAGTTGAAGCACAGTCTCACACAATAAAGCACACGCTGAAATGATACGTAGCCTGTGCATTTCTATCCCTAATCTAAGGTATCACGGTGAGACATGTGCCTTTCAGTAGATAAAATCATAAAATTATGTAGGGGTTTCCGAGGAATCATGAATGGGTCACCAGAAGTACTGTAGCGGCATGGACTGAGGGGAGGGGCTTAAAACTGGGCCACACTGCCACCTGCTGGACTGACAGAGAAAATACCAACCTCCCAAGTTAGGAGGCGGATAGGGGGACAAGCCAGGTCTCAAACTTTATCTTGGTGTCTTCAGATGATGAATTCTGAAATATGAAACACTGATAAAATATGGTAATTGATTGCTGTGTCAGAGGAATAGAGCAAAACTTCTATTCCTTTTACATCTGCCGTTTTCTTTGCCATCACACTTTAGGATTTTCCCCATATTCTTTTCCAAATAACTTCCTCATCCACAACTGTTGCTGCCTGTAAGTGGAAGGGCTGACCTCTTGACCTTAAGAAGTATCAAATTTAAAGTTTTATCCTGTCAGAAGAGTCTGCTTTGAAATATCACATCTCATTTTGACCTGGGGCACGTACCACAGCATGTGCTTCATAACCACAGAAACACACTGTGCAGACCATGGCCATCTTTATTATCCTTACAAAGATGAAGTATTATATCCAACATACAATAATGTCACTTTAATACACCCTGAAATAATCACATCTCTTCCTCACAAAGATAATATTATATGCAGCAGTGTCATGTTGGATTTCATGACCAGGTGTTTTAAGGTATCACTACAACCAGAGAAATTATATTTGTCCTTGAGTGTGAGGCAGGAAACACTTGGTATGAAGACATCCTAATGAATGGAGTGCATGGTGTTTTGTGGACTGTAGATATCAGCTTCCTTTGTTGTGACACCAATTCTCATGTCTTTCACAAAAGAAGCACTCTTTCCCAAGGACATGAGCTCTCCCCTTCACAATAAGACCAAGTTCCTGACACTTCTGGAGAAGACTCCATTACAGCATATTGTACCATGTTAATAACATGCAATTATCTATTGTGATGGCACAAAATGACCCAGAGAGGAAAAAAGTTTTCATCCAATATCAAAAGTTCAGTGACAAAATTTGTTGCTTCTCAAATACCATTTTATTTTCTCTATCCATGTTAGAATTACTATATCAATATTGTTACATATAAGCTCCTTCTGTATTGAAATATGCTATACAAAATTAATCTAAATCAAATCAGAGATTAGTCAGGGTGACCAATATAAAGGTCATCTGAAAAGCCAAAATCACGGCCTACCTTGGGCTTAATAGTTGTCATATCAAGAGTTAGAGAAGTAAGAACTAGAGTTCAAAGATGAAAGATTTGTGAAAGCAAAATAAACATGAGAACATATCCAATACAAATACTATTTACAAAGTGAAAATGAAAGAGCACAATCTTGTTTATAAGACAAATTAATTGTGAAAAAAAGTGGATTCCATAAGAACAGACCATCACCTGACAAACAGTTACCAATCCTGATGTGGATCTTGGTCACTCTGATAAACATCAAGCTGTTTTTGTTTCCTCTCAACCTGTAAGTAACAGACCTGAAGGTTTACAGTAGCACCCATTGGGTTATTGGTTAATTTTCACATAACAGTATTTTACCCCCATTGGAAACAGGGGTTCAAGTGTAATATAGGTATTAACAATACCCATAAGAAATTGATAATTCTGCGTTTCTGTTACAGGCCAAAAGCATGAGAAACAAGCCATTTGTGGCATGCAGTAGCACTGACATTTGCTTTTCAGAGCACCGATAGTGCCTTAATAATGTCATCAGCTGGCTAACACTTTGTTTTGCCTCACTCTACATTAAAAAGGGAAAAAACAAGAGACAACAATGGTTCCAGAAATACCATGCAGACAGAAAGATAAAAGTTAAGACAAAAACAAAAGATGAGCATTCTGTTGACCATGGAGGTCTTTAATGCTGAGCCACTTACACTGATTTAGTCCATATCGTGAGTGAGCAACCAAGAGTGAAGTCCACTCATTTTCATCTCCAATGTTCTGAAGTAAAAGCTTCATAATAACTTAATACAAGAGTCATTTTTTAAACAACTGAAGTGAAAATAAATCAACAGCAGCTGCGTTAATAACGGTCACTGTTCAGTCTTGATTGGCATTAGTGGTGTAAGTGTTGATCAGAGCATAGAGCTGCTATCACAGTAGTTACATCTTTATCATATAAAAAGACACGTCTAGAAAGATTTGATTTGGGTACATGAGTAATCTCTAATAATAACCACATACATGATTAAACTTTAAAATTTGATATCGTAAGACCCCAAAGACAGAGAAAAAAACCAAAAAAAAAAACCACATTGTCAACACTGGGCTCTCAAGAATATATCAAGGCCAATATTTGTTATTTGTTTTTCCATTCTGGAAAAAAAATAAAATAAATAAAAGTCAAGTTTATAGACTCTAATGGGTGTAGTGATACTGATGTTACAGCAACAATACTTCTAGATAGACTGAGATGTAGGAACTGTAGAAATGTTTTTCAAATATAACGTAAGGAAATACCCTAATTGTCAACAATGTACAGCTTCAGCCTTTTAACGGGCTATGCAAGCTGCTGACTGAGCCCCATCTTGCATCATATTCTTGTAGTAGGATGGAGCACCACATTGTGACTGAATACAGCTAACAGAGCTTTCAAGATGTTTCTAGATGTTATTTGTACAACGTGCACTTCTTTGTGTGTCTAAGTCTCTGCAATATATTATATTAAACATTTGGCAACACTGGCACAGCTAGATAAGTCAGTTTGTCTTGTACAGTTCTTCAGTGATAGCTGATGTGTGCAAATATCATGTACAGTATAAAAAAAAAAAAATAAACAAAAGTAATCAAAAAAAATTATATATATATATATGTGTGTGTGTGTGTGTGTGTGTGTGTGTGTGTGTGTGTGTGTGTGTGTGTGTGTGTGTGTGTGTGTGTGTGTGTGGGGTGACTGCAGTGTGTAGGACCAAACCTGACCTCAAAGTCAGATGGAGTTCAGTTGTATTATTGAGAGTCAGGTCCACTTCTGGTCCAGTCCAGTTTGTAGCAAGGCTGTTTCTCAGAACCTCAAAAGCCTCAGGAGTTGGCCAGAGGTCTCCATTAAGAACTGTGGACCACATTCTTCTCAAAAGGCAGCAAAAATGTGACACACAGACACAGACACACACACATGGTATGTTGTCTGTGCACATGACTACTTCCTCTTTCAAACATTTTCATGATGTGCAATTTTCAACATGATAAAAAGAAAATCTAAATGCAAAAGAAAATAATGGGTATTTGTAGGTTCACAGCTGCAGCATGTGGAGTGGATGTTATGACAGGCCCTGGGCCAGGGTGAAACCAGTTCCAAGAGGGAGAGGTTTCTCAATATTGAGAGATGTCTGATGCCATTGAGTCAGTAGTACACAGACAAACATGACTCCTACCTGCGTTATTTCACATAAAAGGAAAAAAAAGGAAAAAAAAAAAAGTTGTACCCCCAGTCCACCGTCCAAGCTTTCCTGGAAACTATAGTTTTTCTTCCTTCTCCACCCATGTCTCAAGCACCTCTATAAGTTAACTAGCTCATGTGCAACAAACTGTTTGAGTCTCTCCAGGTACTGTCCGTAGAGTTCCACGTCATTGTGTCCGGCCCCCTCCACCCAGAGTGGCTCCACAGGGCGCTGACAGCGCTCATACAGCGCCAGGCCATGGGAGAAGTCGATGACCTCATCCTCTGTACCATGGATCACCAGAACCGGTGACGTTACCTTAGAAATTTTGTCGATGCTTTGAAGTGAGAAAATAAGAAATAAGAGTTAGGAAGGGATGTTAAAATACAGACTACATGAAGACATTGACTTGGGGGGTTGAGTTTCTTTGATCTTAAACACTACACAGAATTAATAAATGTAGAAAATTGAAGAAAAGGGAGCAGAGCTAGTTTGCTGATTGACCACCAGAGGAAGCTGTTGAGAAATTTTTAAACATTTTAACACATGAAGATGTGATCATCAAAAATGATGAATTAATTTTACATATCTAGATTTCTAAGTCCATGTTTTGGAACTTTTGTGCAAGTTTTCCCTGATTCAGTCATACAAGTGTTTTAAATACATGTATCCTCTTGTTAATTGAACATCTGTGCGTGGAGGCTGTGTTCCACTCAGCTGTCATCCTTCCATCGAGTGCACTCACTTTGGGAAGGCGTCAAAGCAGTAGGTCTTCTTGGTGTCTGGGAAGGCCACTCTCATGCCAGAGGTGAGCGGGGAGTGGAGGATGACTGCAGCACTCTCATAGCGAGATGCCAGGTCCACAGAGGGCACAGTGCCAATGCTCTGGCCGTACACGATCACGCTCTCTGGCCGGATGCCATACCTGCCAGAAGGACAGAGAATATCTGAATATCATGCTTTTGCTGATCATGGACAGGATGTTTACATAACAAGCATAGCGATAACAGACATATTCAGGGAAATTTTGTGTGCTCTACCAGTGTCCAGTTAGCCTTTTGTTAATTACAAAAATCGTAATTTGGCTGGCAAAATAGAAAAAGCGAAGACAGCATATTAGAAACCAACCATTTGTTTTAAAGTTAATTTTCTTGAAATGCTTTTAATAGAAATGAGGAAACTTTTTGTAACCAATATTCTCCAGATACAGTCTAGCTCTCACCAGTCACACAGTGACAATTAGTCTCCCACTGTTTCTTCATTTGCCCCACATGCTGCTCCATAAGCAAACACGCACCTGGGTGCTAACTGAGACTTACTCATACTCTATTATCGGCTAAAACGTCATGCCACAGTGACTCGGTGATTATAGGCCCTCCTAAAACAAGCACACAAAGATGTGACACAGTCATGGTTCAGTGGCTGCTTTTCACAGCCACTTAACAGAGACGACCACCACTGCATCTTGTGATTCAGAAGGGAGGAGGGGGAATAAGAGGAAACGTGCTGAAAGAAAGCAAAAGAGACATTGATACTGTACTGAGAAAGAAACAAAGCGAGAGGGGAAAAAAAAAAAAGGAAGACATTCCACAACTGATTATGGAGAACGTGACCCACTCTAGCAAGCAAGCAGTCAGCTGATGACCTGAGACCTAGTCTGAGCACACTGCATCAGTGTCTCTACCACTGCACTGCTGGATAGTACATGGTAAACAACCACAATGAGCCTGACAAAATCTCTGCTCTAGTCTATCATTAAAATTAGGAACACCAACATTACAGGCTCAACATTACAGCCTCCACAATTGCAGTCTTACAATATACAGTGATGAACAATACTTGAACACCAAAGTCTGACACCACTCTACACAGTTGTAACAGATTATCATAATGAGGTACCCCACACAAATCTGCCCACTGCTACAAAGGGCAGTAGACTTAAGTGCAGGCCCATCCACTTCAGACAGAACATGGAAATGTACACACAGACGGTCTAGTTTGTAGACAGTCCTTGGCAGGAATATAGTATCTGTTTACTGTTGGCGTGTCAGCTGGACTTAACTGAATATAAATAGTGGTGAAAATACCAGCATGGCATGGGAAAGTGAGTGCAGACCATTGGGTGCTGCAACAACAACTCCCCAAGTTAGCTGACTATATTATTCACAATTCATGGACTGAAAGTTGATCTAAAGGATAAAACACATTATAGCTATTTAAGTGAGATGAATGCTACTGAGGAGGAGACCAAAATCAAGTTTTTTTAATTTTCTAAACTGTATAGTAAAAATAAAAAATTACACTGCCCATTCAAATATGGCCTATTGGTAAGCATCAGCTTTAAAAAAAAAAAAAAAAAAAAAAAAAAAAAGCTTTTACCATTCGTAAAATAAATAAAATAAGTAAATGCCACCACACTTTCATAACCTACCATATTCAGTGCAGTCATTTTTATATATATACACACACACACAATATATTGCATATGTTTGAAAAAAAAACTGAGGGTTAATTTAACTTAGTGAGAGGAAATTTGACAAAGTAAAGTAAAAGTGTTTTATGCAGAAGTGAAATAAAAAATTTTCTATTTTCCTTAACTAACAAGATCATACCTCAGAATCCTGAGATTTTTTTTTTCCTCAAGTCACTGCATTATACTTAAGTACTTTTGCTTGAGGACACACATAATGAAAAATGCAAGGCTTGAAGCTGTGACCTTCTACTTACAACAAGGTCACCCTAACTGCTATCCCACCCTGTTTTCCTGGCAGTGTTGGATGGACTGGTGTGGCTTTTCCTCACACGTTCAGAAAAGGCTATGCAAAGAGGAGGACAATAGCAGTACAGATCTGCAGCTGCACTCATGTTAAAAACGGCACTACGACGGGCTTTGACCAGCCAGCTCCACACAGGACAACCCCCCTGGTTTGGCTATCACTAGTCTACAATTTACTCCATTGCATTTCAGCTTGAATAGACCTCAAGAAGCCATAGCCATCAACGCTCCATGGTTACACCCCTCCCCCAAACCTTCATCAATTTAGAGTCCTGAAACAAATCCAATCTATTATGCACAACTTCCTCCCTCATTCCCCTATTCTGCTTCTCTTTCTCTTTGCTGCCCAGCTCATGCTCCCTGAAGACCAAAAATATTCTCATCTCATAGCAGTCACTATGACTAATAGATATTTTGGGATATCCTGAACATATGTACATGCATGTTTAACAGACTAGAGTACCATCTGCACTACAGCAGGGGGATCATTCACTGAAGTGCTCCAATGCACCTTTTACCTAATTTCCTTCCACTGAATACTTGTTTTTTGCATTATGTCTTGAAATGACATAGATGTTAAGATCTGTTTGCCAGTGAATGCTCACACACTTAAAGAGTCAATAAGAGTGAATAAAATATTAAGATGAGAGAACAGCAGGTACCATGTTCCTGTTGTTCTGAACCAAGTCAGGTGAATGATCATACTCCACCCAACTGACTTAGACACAGCAGTCTTTGTCTAGGGCCTTTATCGGGCAGGCTACCTTACTTGAAACATGAGACAAAGTAAATAATCATACACATGGTGGGTTGCATTCCTGAACGTCCATGTCTTTTTTTTTCTCCTCACCATCAAATGTCTGAGAAGACAGATGGCATTTTGATTTGGATCAATCAGATGATTGGCCAGGAAGTGACCATTTTTGCCTCCCGTTTGTATTTATTGGCTTCGGTCTCAAAGCTCATTGGAAATTGGTTGCTAGGCTACCACTCAATATTAGACTAGCAGGATTGACTGCTGGCCCGCCTCCATCTCAGAGGAAAAAGAAAATGGTACAGTGCCATTGTGCGCACACACACACACACACACACACACACACCTAACAGCTTGGTCACTCTTTAGCCAATAAACAACCTTTTCCTTGTGCTTTCATCTAATGTGGTGCCCCAAAGAGTAGACCTGACAGATTTCCCTGTTAGTGTAACACTTTGTATGATAATGGAAGTCGTGTATGAGTGTGTAAACCCGCTGACTCATATAAGTGAATCATCTGACCCACTCCCTGCTCAGGTGAAGGGAGTGTCTCATCCGTAATGGCTGAACAAAAGAACACAGGCAGAGTGTGTGCGTCGGTGTGCCTGGCTGAGTGGTTGTGGTTAGATCGTGAGCCGTCATATGACTGGAGTTCAGCAAAAGCAGCCTACACAAGATTGTCAAAACCCAGGAGAAGGTGAATTTGCTGACTGCTGAATCATAAAAAGGAAAAAGGATGGATGACAGTAAACCAAAACATCAGCAGAGAAGTTGGAATATGGTGTGTTCAAAATGTTAAATGATCAAAAAAAAAAAAAAAAAAAAAAAAAAAAAAACCCTGACACTGACACAGTACAACAAGCAGAGAGAATGAGAGCGATACGAGAGCCTCTCTTCTTCAGGCTGTGCGTCTGATCTAACACAAGAGACATGCACGAGGGATGTAGGCAGCCGACTAATGTGAGGCCATGCAGAGAGGACTTTTGATGTGATAAACACGATCTAGTTGATTCATCTTCAGCAGGGTCAAAAGGCTGGGTTGAACCCTCTTTCTATCACACAGGCAGTCAATTATAAATCTGGCACAGCCCTCAAACCATCAGAAACCGCTGAGTCAAAAAGCAGAAAATATATGATAATATTATACAAGAAGTCTTATTTACTCCAAGCTTTGAAGATTCTATACTCAAAGGTTATGTTCATACAAAAGTAGCAAAGCATACAAGGACCAAAAAAAAAAAAAAAAAAAAATTACAATGTTTTCAGTACATTTTTAGTTCATAAATCATCATTATCATCACCACCACCTTTTATGTCCACATGACCCCTGAAGTCCTACCAATTCTCCAACATCCTTAAAAACTTGCAACATGAGCAGGTGGTAGCGACAGTTCTGCCAGCTGGACTATTAACATAATATTTACTGTGAGGAGAGAGGCAGTGAGACACTGACATGGCAATGACAACCAAACCACAAATGAAGAGAAAGCCTGTCAGTCCTTCCACGTGTCCATTTTGTGTTCAAGAAGTTCCAATTGTATGGACGTACAAGTCTCATTCTTATCTTACACATACAAATGAGGAGCTGACCATATGCCATTATTCACACAGACCCTGCAGCATGAGGGGAATAAGCATAAAAGAAATGTCATGACAAGTTGACATTTAGACTTGGCTTATGAGAGTGTAATGTGTAAAGATTCAGCTTTGCTATGACTATTAACAATGTGTAAATAAAATCAGGCAAATACCATTGACATGACATTGTGGGTTTTTTCAGATATTATGAAAGTGACAGTAAACATTTTACGTTTAGGTTTAATTTTCACATTGCTTTTAACATTGATACAACTCAATGTCCTGCATGTCTTAGTAAACAGCCCAAGTCAGACACTTCTCCATCACCTAAGAAAGTAATATTCCTAAACAGGGATGTGTATCATCATGTGTATGTAGCGATATCGTACAGAGACATAGAGCTTTATTAGTGACCGTTAGTCTGCGCTTATAGACCACATAATTACAACTGAATGAATGCATAGCAAAGCACTGCAGAGAAAGAACAGCAAGCACTCAGACCTGCAAGCATGTTCAACTCATATTACTGTGAGAGCCAGAGGGAACGCAGTCAGTGCAGTGTGATTGTTAACCATGGGACTACAAGGCACGGGACATACAGCAGGCAACCGAATTGTGGCTTCTTAAATATCAAATTAGTTTTCTGTTCTTGTAAACCTTTTTCAATTTTCAAAAGAGGTTTCTTCCCTCATTGAACTACAAAAAGATATGATACAGTGTCTGAGAATGATGCAGGCTTACTACCTGCTCTGTCCTTTAATAAAATACTGCGCAAGTCTCCAGTCACGGCAGTATCTATACCTGTATTACTGGAAACTCCAGTAATACCAGTACGCAAATAGCCACCACTTCTGATCAAAGTGCAAAGGTTGAGATGGCTTTAGCAAATTAGGTAGTGTCATTGCTGATATGGACTGTGTCATTCCTCATCTGAAAGAATGCTTTTTAGACATCTGCATACCAACAGGTATATTTTAAATTACACCACTCAAATAAGATATATGGTGGAATAGTGGAAACCATCCTAGAAACTGTCAGTTGTTGGTAAAAAAAATAAATAATGCCACACAGCACTAAATACAGAGCCTGGGGCACAAAGTGTATACAAGACAGAGAGGAGGAAGATGGATGACCCCATGCAAATTTATATCTAAACTAAGCTGAGTTTATATGAGAGTAGCCATGTCCTGCCCCAGACACAATTTGATTAAGCATCAAATTAAGTGAAATTTAACAAATTTCTGTACTGGTGGTCACGACTGTGTGGGAGCAGGAGATTCCTTAAAGTAAGCTGTAAAAGAATAAAATGAAGACAAAACCAAAACAAAAACACTAAAAGCAGAACAAAACAGCAGCTGTCAGTACTAAGTTCTCTTTTCAAGTAGTCTGGTTTTGTGTATTAAAAAAAATAAAGTCTGTTTCAGACTGTGCAGTGGTCCTTTCTTCTGCTTTTGTTTCTTTTACTTTTTAATCACATTGACATTGTAACTAAAGCTTTGGTAAAACTTTGTGTGACATTCCTGGGAATGAAACATGCTGAATTAAAAATACTACTGACAGAAAAGTTTCAACAGAGTATTTCCATTTGACTCCAAACACAGAGCAGCTGATTTCCAAAAAAGCAAGTTCTTCACAGCAGTGGGCCATTTGCTTAATGCAGAACCTTTATGATCAAGGGTTTCCTGTTTAACTTGCCAGCTTCCTTATTTAAAAAGATTATTTACAGAGGACCACTGTGTATATTTTATTAAGTGTTAGATGGTGAAATATGTAAAAGAAATGCTGACAGATGCATAGCAAAAGTAGTAAGTAGCTAAGAAATATTAACATTTTATTGCCAGTGGCTTTACCAGCGCTACCCATCAGCACTTTGAAATCTCTGCATTCCCAACACCTTCATTTACCAAAGAAAGAATGTACACCCACATCAGCATTGACACAGGAGGAGCACCCCACGCTACCAGCCAAGTTTCTCTCTTTGTGTTTGATTTAAGCTGCTTTGGCTCTTTTCTTCTGGCCTTTTTAGTTTTCCCAAGCATACGTTTCCCCTCTCCCCTCATTCACTTGTTTGTCTTCCAGCAGAAGAAGATACAAAAACAACCTACTGGCCTACTGGGGAATCCTACTTCCCCCCCATCCATAAAAACAAAAATGCACAAATATGACAAACGCACACATATTCACAGAAACATTGAACATGCCCCCCCCACAGTTTGTGGCAAATTGGCAATAGCATCTGTCTTGAATAAATCTCTACAGGGCTGCAACTGAAACCAATGTTATCTTCAAATCCCTATTTGCAGCCATAATGGTTACTTGAAAAATAACAAAATATAATATAAAAAAATGATAATCAGAATAGTTGCCCATTAATAATTTCCTGTTGTTCAACTAATCAATCATTCCACTAATTGTTTCAGCTCTATATACTGTACATGCATATACTGAATATTTGTGGGACTGCAACACAGAGGCTGTCTTGGCAATCCAGCTCCAAAGACGAGGACAAAAGGAGGAGATGACGAGAGGGTTGGAAGACAATGAGCAGAGCTTCTTAAACACAGATGGGAGGAAATAAGGGACATGGGGTTAGATGAACTGACTGGTGAACATTACTTATATGTAGAAGGGACTTTTGTGGGGGAAGGAACAGAGGTTGAGAAAACACATTTTGAAAACAGGATAACAAAATTAAGAAAATTTGATTCCCCAGGGAATTTTAACTTAATTGCAATTCAATAAATTAACACTATGTAGTAGAGAAACTAATTCCTCTAGGTATGTGCAATGTAAAAACCAAGAGGAGTCAGGGGAAGCCTTGCTTGTTTCATTGTCGTTAAGCTATGATATAGAATAACACATCATTGACAAGAATCACTGCATTGGTAGCTAATATTAATTGGAAAAGGACAAATAATGATCAATATACAGTTTAATTTACAGATACTGCCAATCAGTAGATGGCAAATACAGCAGTAAAGTGATTGGTATATTCAAAGCATGTAGAGCAAAAGCATGCAGCAGAGCACCCACTCACACCTACATATGGCTGGCCAGTATAATCATAGAAACCACACTCCTTATTATCGCCTACAAGAACATTGTGTCATCCCTACTAAACTTCCATTCCTCGTCATCTCCACCCAAAGTTTTATCACATCCAAGCGAATCATGCCTCCACCCAGCTCCTTTTGAAGACTCTTCACGTCTTAACCACTCTTAACTCTTTTTATTTTATATCCCTGTGATTTTCTACATCAGCCTGGTGTTTTTTATCTTAAATGTGTAAGTGTTACCCATTTAATTTAGCACCCTGTGAAATGCACCAGCCACAGCATAAGAAAACCAAGGACGTCATTCACATCATCTCTCCTACCAATGCAAAGCTGTCCATGAAAATCACATGAACAACGAGCTGCTTTTAACAGGGCTCTTTCCTTGCTGTTGATCTTGTTTTGTTTTTTCCCTGCCATTTACATAGCAGAGAGCATTGATTATGATTCGTAATACATACAGTAAAAATTACAAGAACTATTCAGGGTGGAACTATTTTGTATGGGAAGGAAAGTTTTTTTTTTTTTTTTTTTTCTTATTTGTGCTACTTCCTTTTCCCCTTAAGATCTGGGTTATGACACCATTTCCTGTATGCAAGTTAAACCCATGCAATGCTTCAATGTGTCAAGCCTCATCTACATCCCCTTTTGGGTTTACTTTACTCTCAAGTGTACATACTGTCACTAATTAGCATGTTCTGAGTGCCTGGCACATAGGAGCCACATTTTAAGGTCAACGTCTCCATTCCTATATAAATCAATTATAGCGTCTGTTTGATATTCTGTTACTGTAATATTACTGCATTCATCACTGCCAATCAATAACTCATTCCCTCCTTATGTCCATCATCATATCTCCTTACCTTGACCGGAGTGCCTGCCAAGCAGCATCCACATCAGCATACAAGTTCTTCTCCGAGGGTTTCCCAGAACTGGCCCCATAACCCGAGTAGTCGTATGAGAAGACATTGCAGTTAATCCGTGATCCCAGGCCAATGTAGAAGCTGCTCATTTGGCCCAAGTCCACTGCATTTCCGTGGGAGAATAATAGCGTGTAACGTGCACTGGGTGAGCAGCGGACAAACATGCAGGCAATACGGTTCCCTCTTGAGGTGCGTGTCATGAAACATTCGATGGCGTCCTTCTCTCGAGCCGAGTACTGCCAGTCGGCGCGCTCGGAGAGGTGCAGCGTCCATCGGCTACCACTCTCATCACACATGAGGCTGTAGGTGGGCTCTGGGGGCAGGAAGGCCAGCTTAGAGGCAATCTTACTAGGGCACGGAGGACAGCAGAACAGGCAGCATAGCTCGCTTAGGGATAAGTGATTCATCCTCACACTGTGACAGGGAGAGTGAGAACAAGTAAGGGCATGGTTAAAATAGAAACACACATATCGTCAGTCAATTAAATGCAGGAACAGTCTGCAAGAACTAAGAATGAAAGAGAAAACATTATCTCACATAAACAAGATCTCAGCTGTCTGAAATACCAATTTGTCACTGCATCCCCTGCAGATTGATCAAAGAAAACATCACAAGAACAAACTCATGTCGTACAGCTGTAATGATGTTCTATCCAAAACACTTTACTTTGTTAAGTAGAAAACCAGGGAGTTTCCAGGACCTGGGGCTAAAGTCAGGCTGTTGTTCAGTTTTCAGTCAGTTTTTTAAAATATACTATCAATTCCACTCTTTAGTACGCATGGCTCTCTGCAGCAGACATGGCTCCTTTCAGACAGGATTATATAAAAGATACAGCCCTGACCCTGATTGAGTGTTTGTTGTTGGTCTGCCTTGAGGCTCCACAACCACTCAGACAGTATCAACTTAAAAGGCTTTTTGCTCCACCCTGAACCTGGGCCCTTACCTGAGGCTACTTCTTGGATATGACATATCTTGGACATGCTGCTCCACATTTAGACGCCTCGATTCTTCTTGAGGTTTATTACTGGTTATAATCACAACACTGACCAAGGCATCCTCTGTGATAAGCTTGGTTGGTCTTCTCTCAATAAGAAGCAAGAAGCCCTGGTTGGTAAATTCCCACCATACATCACATCTAGTCCACTTTTAACTTGCTCCAGTAAGGGACTGGTTCCACAGGTACCGCCTGCTGTGACCTTGAAGGACTGCTTTTAACATCAGTGCATGTTAACTATTTTAACTGATTTTAATTGTTATAAATTTGTTATTGTAAACTCATTAAAATTAGGGCCATTTTCAATGATTTCTTTGAGAATCTTAAAATAAAGGATGGAGATTTTATATATATATAAAGATTAATAAGAATAATTAAAAGCTTAATAAATTCAGGTCACTTTGCATTGGAGTGTCAAGCAGAGCTTGTTTGTCACTGAAGCTGGTTTGTCAAGATTACAAAATGTTGTCTGGGAATGCCCAGTACATTTCTGGAGTCACTTTCAGATTTGTCTTTGGGGGAGCTATATGAAGCTATATCCTTTCCTTTTGAAAAGGATCATAATGTCAAATTACGGCAGTGCTGGCAAATTGTATTTCCAATAAAGCCACTGTGGCTTTGCGATTACATCCTTGAGCCTAAATGAATATGACTGTATCAGTGTGATGCAAAACATTTTTCTCTCCTCTCTTCCTCTGTCAAGTTGTAATGGTAAACCCAAATTTCAAATCCTGCCATATATTCTTGATTAGTTTGAGGTCTGCACTCTCACAGCTACTCTATGACATTACTATTGTTTGAAACAATCGCTGGCTTAACATTAGGAGCTGGATTCTTGTGGAAAAATAAAGCTTCTCTCACATGGCAATTCCCTGACAGTATGTGGCAGCTATTTTCTCCTGGATATAACAGCATGATGCTGCCTTCTTTCATTTTAGCCTCTACAAGCTTTGCAGGTCTTGCTGCAGAAAGGCATCCAATGGCATAATGCAGCCACCACAGCTTAAAGTGGAGATGCTGCAATTCTGCTGATGTGCAATGTCTGACTTATATTAAAAGCTGGGAGCCCAGTACACTGAATTTTGTTCTCAGACTTTGTAACCTTCTTCCACTTTGTTTTAGTTTCCTATGTGGCTTCTGGCAAACACTACCCAAGGTGTCATGTGAGTTTTTTCCTCCTTTTTTTAGATTAGTGAACTACTCTGAATAGCTGTGTCTCCCCATCTCATTCATAGGCAAACAAGAAGCTACAGATTTGCCATGGGCCTCTTTGGCGACTTAAACGCCCAACAGTCTTCTTGCATTGAATGGTTTCTAAATGGCCCTGAGCAGATCAGCAGTTTTCCTTCATTTACAGTTGTTCATTCCTACTATTACAGACTTCAGGGTCTTGAAAAGATGTTTGTTTATCAATCACCTGACCCCCCCAACAAAATCATAATGGGTTTGCTCGAAATGGCCCTTTATCCTCATGCTATAGTTTAACAAGAAAACTGGCCGACCAGCAACTGAACTGTGAAGAATTCACTTGTGCCACACACAGGTGACTTCAATTCATCTTAATTACTTGTGCCATCCATATGAGCTGTTGGCTGTGCCAGAGGTGGTTTATGGCACCTACTTTTCAGTCTTGTAATCTATGGATGATACTTCTGCGAGATGCCGTGACATGCCCAAGGAGCAAGCAGAAGCAGAGAAACGCATAGTGGACGCGATTTGCTTCCCATATAAATAGCCCATTAACCCCCCACGGAGTCATGATGGAGCCCGGTTGGGATTTCCTGTAAAAATGGTGGTGAATGCAGCAACGTGTTCAAAGAGATTACAGTAACTTTGTCGCTTTAATTTCCAGCAGTTTGACACAATTTATTACCCAGAGCGACAAGCCAATTAGCCCACAACACTACAGATGCAAGTGCATGGATGTTTCTCATTAAAACGGACCGTAGAAATCGTCACATTACCTGGATGTCGGCTGGACTTTTATTTATTTATTTTATTTTCTATTTTGAGGTGACAGTGTTTGGAGACGTCGCCGTAGTCAGGTGTTATCTTCGCACCAATCCAACTAATTTATCTTCTTCTCGACGCCAGGTGACTGACAAGACTATCCTCGGCCAGATTATCCTCTCTTCTGTGTCCCGCTTGTTGGCGATGTCACTTTCGGTGTTGATATCCCTCCTGGCACCACAGCTGTGAGTTACTACTAGCTAGCCGCTCGTCGTCCTCCGGTCCAGACAGCCTCCCAAAACTGCAGTTTCCTTTTTTCCTCCGATCGGGTTTCTCAACATATGGTCCTGAATGACAACGAGGTCGGTTCATTCAAAATGTACAAGTCTATACGGCTCAACGGCGACATGAGTGTAGTCGGAAAAAAGGGTTAAAATAAATGAACTAAATTGTCCTGCAGTTGACGGCAGTTACAGCCGCCTCGGAAACATCACCTCTGGTGCTGTGGATATCACTCTGCTGTTATCTGGGCTTGTAGGGAGAGGCGGTGATGGACAGCTTCACCGACCAATAGCAACGAGGTTGAGGACGCGGTTCCACCAATGGCGCCGAGCGTTGATACTTATGGGCGTGTCTTGTTGACGCTGCGGAGTGGTGGGCCTGTGTGTTGATTGACGTGCAGAAGAACCAGTAGGAGATTACTATTCTGAAGCACGGTCCAATGAGAATCGACTGAAGGCTAGCCAGTAGGTGACGTCATTCCCTGTAACAATTTTTCAAGCGTGTTTACAAATGTAAAGAGAGAGTTTGTTTTTTTCTTTATTTGTTCTCCAACAAACAGCTATTTTCTTAATTTATTTTTAACTTTTTTTTTTTTTTTAAAGAAAATGGTTCATATTTTGACCTCAATGACGTTTCATGACGTGCTCGTAGCTCTTCCGGGTCAGAGCGATCGCTGGCATGGTTGCTGGATCTGTAAACCCTCATAACATGTGTCACTGAAAACTGAAAAGTAAGATGAGTTCTCAGAAAGGTAACGTATCTCGGTCGCGAGGCCAAAAGCATCAAAATACCACCGCCTACAAAAACGACAAGTACGGAGCGACTGCACAAGTGAAGGTGAGTGAATATATCTTTCGCTGAAGCGATGGGACTTCTCGACTTGTTTCATGATTATTGTCATAATGATGCTTTTCCTGTCTGTTGATCCTGATTGTAGAAAGCAAAATCGAAGATCCACGATGGGCTCTGTCAACACTGTAAGGATGTTCTTGAGTGGAAAGTCAAGTACAACAAATACAAGTCACTAACACAGCCCAGAAAATGGTGAGTGCACTTGGACACTGCAACAATTAATCTAATACAGAAAAGTGTTTGAATCGTTTCAAAATCCGCTCATGACTGCTCACACATCTGAACTGATCTCACCTCTTACAGCAGACAAGAAATAGTTTGTAATCGACACAGCAAGCGAATAAACCTAGGTTAGAATAGCTCTGGTATATCATTATAGAATGATCACAGTGATTTCTGCCTCTGCCACATAAGAGATGTTTGAGCCCCCAGAAGCTCTGACACAGAGTCAGACTTTGATTAAAAAGAGCCACTGGAAATTTAAATGAGACTGGATTACTTAATCTTTCACATATATGCATGTATTTTATGACACACCTCAGCTTTTTTTCAAAGTCTAATCTAGTTGTTGCTATTGTGTAAACTAATGACATTTGTGCATTGTGTTTTCTTCCTATCTTCCAGTGTCAAATGTTCTCAAAAGGCTGTGAAGGATGCATATCACATCATTTGTAAACCCTGTTCTCTTCAGCTAGAGATCTGCTGCAAGTGTGGGAAGAAAGAGGACATTGTTGTTCCGTGAGTGCTCCTGTACTATTAGTGTGTGTGTGTGTGTATAAATGCATACAAATGATAAATGATTATGAAGGCAGTGTGCATTCCCACCTTAGATATGTTATCGACCTTTCTGCTGACTGAAAATCAATCTCTATCAAATATACACAGACTATGTTTTTCATGCCCATGTTGCTTTAAGTGACTCATAATGAAGCCATTCGACCCGTGTGCCCTCACACTGTATGTGCTGGGAAAAAATGGTCACCAGGAGCCCAGCTGTCTCCAGCAGAGGTATTTATTGTAAGCCTGGTGCTAAAGAGAAAACAAAGATGTCTTGTCTGCCAGTGGGTGTACACAATCAGCCATAACATTATGACCACTGACAGGTGAAGTGAATAACATAACATAACATAACAACTTGTTACAATGATACCTGTCAGTGGCTGGGATATACTGTATTAGGCAGCAAGTGAAGATTTTGTCCTCAGAGTTGATGTGTTGGAAGCAAGAAAATAGGTAAGAGTACGGATGTGATCAATTTGACAAGGGCCAAATTGTGATGGCAGCACGACTGGGTCAGCGCATCTCCAAAGCTGCAGCTCTTGTGGGACGTTCTCAGTCTGCAGTGGTCAGTACCAGAGCTACTGTTACTCAAATTACTGAAAAACTTCATGCTGATTCTGACAGAAGGGTGTCAGAACACACACTGCAGCTGTAACGTAACTGCTGTTACGTACAGGCCCGCATAGCAGCAGAATGGAGTTCATGCCTCGACTGGTTAGGGCTGTTGTGACAGCAAAAGGGGGACCTACATAATATTAGGCAGGTGGTCATAAAGTTATGGCTGATTCATCTATGTTCACAGGTCACATGGTTGCAATATTTTACCACACACCTTACTCCAAATAAGGCTAAACTATAGTGTAAACATTCATGCTTGAAGATGCCAAAATCTGCGTTGTC
Source organism: Rachycentron canadum (assembly GCA_038496675.1). Lineage (NCBI taxonomy): Eukaryota > Metazoa > Chordata > Actinopteri > Carangiformes > Rachycentridae > Rachycentron > Rachycentron canadum. Next base: position 16,685,891 of record CM076654.1, read on the forward strand.
AGATGCTCCTACCTTGTTAATAATATATGTGTCCTGGTCCTCAGCAACTAGATTTTATATATATATATATTTGATATTTTTATATTAAGTCTGTGCTTTCCTTCGACGTCCTTAACTATAAGACCTTGGCAACCTGAGCTACAAAGGATAGTAGTGGTTCCATCTAGACACAAACTGTATAATAGAAGCTAAATAGTAAACCATTATCTAATAATGTGAAGGTTGTTATGACCTTTACTCATCTGTGAGGAAAATCTACCTCTCACTTTATAGAAATTGAAGAACTTCATGAAATATGCTCTGAGATGTGTGTTCTATATCTGGAGGCAGGATAAAATGACCTTTCACATATAAAGTTGTATTTTTCATCAAGCACATGCATTAAATTCTACTGCAAGACTGCCACCTTGTGAACACTGAGATGCATTGCAACAGCTTTTTGAAAATTGCTTAATTCACTGACAACATTTTAACAGCGTTTTAACTTAAGGTTTTTCCATCAGTCCAAGCTCGAGAGCTTTTTCCCTTTTTCTCCTTTCACACTACAAGTAAACATGACAGCATTTGACGCTGCCTCATTGTGGTTTTATCTCATTGTAGAGTAAACTCGCATTTGGACAAGAATGAGCCAGAGGAAGTTGATGAACAAAGAAAGAAAGGATGTGGACGAAGGAAGAATCACATCGACAGCGATGATGATTATGATGATGATGACTTTGCTGACCTCGAAGATGAGGATGATGAAGACTTTGACAGTGACTCATTTCCAAAGAAAAAACAGAACAAGTCTGCTGCACTCCCAGATGTGTCCAGAGTTATTCTTCAAGACTAAAACCAGTGGGAGGGTTTTTGTAACACCAGGGACTTCATCATGACTTCATCTTTTAAGACTTCTAGACCAGTTTTCTACTTACTTTACAGTACAAGGCCTGTTATGTAACCACACTCAAATGAACTGATGCAAATAAACTCAATATTGAGGTAGTTGAGTAAACAAACTCTCTGAGATGCTTCAGAAAGCAATTAGATTGTTTTAGTTTTTCAAACAATTCAATCAATACAGGCCTTGAAATATTAGCAGCACTACAAGCAAATATGAAGGAAGTTCAATGTGCTTTATGTAAGCAAAGGGAAGTATGTGAACAACATTAAGAAAACAAAGCAGCATAAATAATAAAATCAAGTAAGAAGATAAAATAAAGATTTTAAAAGTAAGAATCAAATAAATACATAAAATGTAAACCATGCAAATTGGCAAAGATATTAGTGGACAAGACGTACAATTATTCCGAATAAGTTGTTAGGAGGAAAAAGTGGGAGCAAGCAAACCAATCGGTCAAAGACGAAAGGGAAGTTTTAGTGCTGGGTGTGGTTTGGCTTAGGAACTAATAAAAGCTTCACCCTCTTTGTTTCCTTCTTCCCAAAGATCAAGGAGCCCTGCTAGGTTTATGTTCTTCAAGAAGGTTACAGATGTATATCAACCCCATATTACTGGGTGATTTATAAACTAGCAGAAGTGTTTACTGTGATTCACCCTGCTGGAGATAAGTGCATATATGAATTTCCCTAAATCTTGACAGGACACAAGATTTCAAACAAAGATGGCCTTTCCTCCGTACAGCCCAAATATTCCTTCACACTGTGGTCTGCTTGTCAGAGATGCTTTTTACCTTTTCAGTTTCAAACAATCAGTAGATACAAAGTTCAATATTGTACAGTCAAAATTGTCAAAGAACAAATCAACAGAATATAGACATAAGACATGTTAGACATGTCCTCTATAAAAAGGCATAGTATGTTCTTTTTTTGACAGAAACTGATGCCAGGAGAAACTAGCATATCAAAGGAAAAATAGAAATGGTGAGGAAGGCCTATGGCCCTGACAACAGAGTTAAGAAAAATCAACCTTGCAAATAAGCTAGTCCATTTTGTGCCCTTGATTGTGATTTTGTGCAGGCTACAGAATACCTTTGTAGTTGTGTCTTTGGGATCATTGTTGTGAATGTTAGGTATGACAAGAAAGTCGAAATCTGCCTCGATAACAACAGGTAGGGTCTAATACAACACCCTTGAGCAATTTTGCTGTAGGGTGTAAAGGCAGTATAATCTCTGACCAAACCTGTATGGGAGAAAAAAATCTTTGAATGTGTGCAACTTGTAATTTTTGTCAAGTTACATAGAAACAGTGTCAATGACAGTCTGTGGTCATGTCATGTGGGGAGATCGATTTGAAGTAATGGGGCAATATTTAAAGTTGTAGTTCCTCATGGGGGAACTTCCCGTATTGTACCATATTGAGTTCACTAGACACTATTCACTAATGGTATATACTATAGTATATAGTATTAATAGTATATAATAGTAATAGTATGTACTACACTATACTAATACTGTAATACAAGAGCCCTGCAATAATTCTGGTTCTTACAATAAAGAAGGAAAGTGCAGGATATCAAGAGAAATTTCCTTTGTAGTTGTAAACATTTTTATCATCCCCTTACACAGTAAACCGATCCATTTTTCTCACACTATTGCTGTGTTATTACTGCTAGGTTTTGCACTAATTTTGGTATTTTATTGGCAGTGACGACTTCATCATTACTTTGTTTTAGGAAGATGTAATGTAAAGCGATACCATGACAACATAAGGAAAAAATACAAACTGCAATGACATGCAGGAAAAAGGAACCATGCACAACAGGGCTTGAGTGGCATGTGACTTTAGATAGCTGACATTTACAGCAGTGTTTGCATTATTTAAGTAATTGTGTAATCCATGTCCACTTTGAGCAAGAATCATCTTGTGCAGACTCGTGGTCCAGTCAGGTGTAGACTTGCTGTCACTCTTGAAAGACATGGTACACAATGTAATGTGCTCTTTCTAAAGTCGGAGGAGGCTGTGGTTGACAGTGATTTTAGAACAGCTAATAGGTGTTCTTAGGTATGACGTAGAGCCTTACTGCTCTCTGAGGCCTGCATCCAAAATGTTTGATCATTTACAGGAAAGAGTGTCCTGGCCTGCAGGCACCTCCCTGGACTTAAACCTACTCTGGACTAGACAGATCCCTGCGTGACAAGCACAGGGACCTTCACTGAATCTGAATCTCATCGTTAATAGTAAGCCTACAGGCCTACTGAAACCTGAGACATACCCAAGTCTGCCAAAAAGCCTAGGCTCACTGGGACCTGGAGGCGTCCTGGTGAGCCAAACCTTGTCATGACAGCTGCTCCCTGCACACAGCTAAATTATTATTGGGAGACAGTTTCTTTCCCCATGAAAGCCCTTGTGGACTCCGGAGCTGACGACAACTTTTTGGACTTGCCTAACAGAGTGGTGTCCCCACTCAGACTCCGCGCTCCTAAGACTGTGTACACTCTGGATGGCCGTCTCCTTGTAACGTGTAAAACTGTTCCCCTCACTCTTCTCACCAGGCAATCACCGGGAAATGATTCAGTTTTTGATTATTCCCACGCCTCGTGCCCCCATCATCCTTGGTCCACTGTGGTTTAAACTGCATAACCCCCACATAGACTCTCCACAATGCATACCACCTTGACTATATCCATGAGGGTGACGAATGGAAGACTGCATTCAAAACCCCACTTGGACACTTTGAACAGCTCAAAACTGACCCAACGAAGGTTCGGGCAGTGGTGGAGTGGCAAGCACCAGAGAACCATATGTACCTCCAACACTTCGTGGGCTTTGCCAGTTTCTTCTCTCTTGATGCTGTTTTCACCCACCTAAAGTTTCTTTTCACTTCTGCACCTGTCTTCATCCATTGTGACCCTGCTAAACAGTTCATTGATGAGGTGGCTGCCTCTGATTCAGGGGTGAGGGCTGTCCTCTCTCAAAGACCCAAAAAGGACTAAAAACTGCATCCTTGTGACTTCTTTCATTGTTAATCCCCAGCTGAAGAGAACTATGATGTGGGAAATGAGGGGTGCTTATGGTGGTGCTAACCTCAGAGGAGTGGAGACACTGGCTGGAGGGGGCTGAGAATCCATTCTTCGTCTGGTGAGACCATAAAAATCTCTTACCTGCAATCTGCTAGGAGAATGAACATTTCTGGTGGCCTGTCTGCACCTGCAGCAAGCCATGGCACCAGCCATGGCGGGATTTTGCCATCCTCTGCCAGTCCCCTGTTGCCCCTGGTCACACAGTACTATGGACTTTGTCACGGGCCACTGCCCTCTGAAGGTAATGTTGTTTCCAACCAGGGACCCCAGTTCACGTCACAGGTCTGGAGGGCTCTCTGGGGTGCTGGGGACCTCTACAAGTTTAACGTCAGGAGCAGGCCAACCAGGACCTCAAGTCAGCTCTACGCTGCATAACTGCTTACCACCCAGCCTCCTGAAGTGCTCATCTCCCCTGGGTGGAGTATGTGCATAATCCGCTCATCAGTTCTGCTCCTGACATGTCTCCCTTTATGGCTGGGCTGGGTTTCCAACCCCCTTTATTTCCCTCACAGAAGGAGGAGGTGGCAATTGCATCCATTCAACACCATCTTCAGTGCTGTCGCAGTGTGTGGAGGCACAGTGGAGAAGAACCAACGCCTGGTGGACTGTCACCACTCTCCTGCCCCTGTTTACCAGCCTGGCCAAAAGGTATGGCATCCAGAGACTTGCTTTTACATCTGGAGTGTAAGAGGCTGGCCCCAAGGTTCATCTGACCCTATGAAATTGAGAAAATTATTAACCCCACCTGTGTTCATCTCAAGTTGCCAGCTTCCCTCAAGATCCATCCAGTCTTCCATGTCTCCTTCATCAAACCAGTTGCTTCCAGTCAGCTGTGCCCTCTGGTAAAACCCTCCTCCCCTCCCGGGGTTATTGATGACCATCCAGCGTTCACTGTCAGCCAGACACTGGATGTGAGACGTCGGGGTTGGGGATACCAGTTTCTGGTTGACAGGGAAGGATATGTCAGCTCCCCCTGTGACCCACAGTTTTCCTAGTGTTTCTTGTCTCTTTGTATTCCCCAGTCTCCCTTCCTTGTGTCTCCTCCCCTGTGCTGCTTGTGTGTGTGCATGTGTACGTGTTCTTCCCCTGCGGAGGTGTGGTGCAGCTGGAGCTCCAGGCACACCTGCCTCCTATCGAGATCATCAGTGTCTGTTTATGAAACCCGGCTCAGCTTCCACTCGCCGCTGGATCGTTCCGCTCTGTTCGTGGTAACGCAAGGCCCCCAGTCTCTTGTGACTGACTTATGATCTCTAGGGTATTATTAGTCTCTGTGCTTACTACTCTTCTCTGTGTAGTTCCTCACCTGGATCTCCTTGTCTGTGTCTGCCTCTGCTGGCTCCCTGGATCCACTCAATATCCTTTCCCTGAACTTTACAATAAAGAGATTTTAATCAATTGCTGGTGTCTCTGAGTCTGATTCTGTACTGGGGTTTTAGACTAGTTTAAGCCTTTTCATAACACTATAGGCTGTATGTCATTATATATCATTGTCAAACCAACTGATGTTTTAACTTTCAAGATGGCATCAACCAACATTATGATGAGTGAGGAACACAAGTTGTTAGAGGTGACACAGTGTTGAGAGAAAACTGTATTTCAGTGCAGAATACAGTCTCTTGAATGTAATGCGTAATGCAGCCTATTCTGTTATCTTATTCAAAGTGACTAATGGATTTCAAAATACATATAATTTCATATCTTTCATTACTTTTTATAAGAGAGAGAACAGAGCCATGCTTTAAAATTAGCTGTGTGGGAGATGTCGGCTTTAAAATGAATACGAAAATAGAGTCTTCTGCTTCAGTTAACTCTCAGTGGCAACGTGACAACTCGAAGTCATTACAGAGGCCACAACAGACACACACCCTATCTTCCCATTGGCTGCAGATTGTCTCGGCAGTCAGGTGGATTCGTGCGTCCTGTTTTTAAAGGGCAAACTCTTGTGTATGCTGGTCATCTCACTGCTCGACTGATCAGGTGAAGGGATGGAAAACTCTCACAGAGCCACCACCGCAATTTCGCGTGTCTACAGGGGGACGTTTATCCACTCAACTCAGGAAACGGCGGTGGAGATCCTGGAAGATGCGCTCCTGGGAGTGAACACAGAGGGGAAGGTTTGTCAGGCTTTAAAACGTAAAAATCAGCCTTTCGGTATTTGTTATTAAAATATAATTAACAGTAAAACCAGAAAAAAACGTGGGCTCATATCCCATCATGTGGCTTTTGTAAGCTCATTATCTATAAATTGATAAATATCGTATCTATAGGACGCACGAAGTCTCCTGGACAGACGTCGGCGTTTTCCAAGTGGAAATCTGTTCCCTTCATCAAGTGTCTCCTGCTGCGCGCTGTTGCTGAGCGACTTTGACAATTAGGCCCAAACTAAGCTCTCAGTCGGAAGAAACCTCTTCAGATACACAACTAGGGCCAGAAAAATTGAGGGAACATCATCAAATCGCAAAAAAAAAAAAAATGAAATAGAAATAGAAATAGACGCGATGCTCTGTATTAAAATGAAGTAAAAGGGAAAGTGGAAGTTCATCATCTTATTAATGTGTCAATTTAGTGAACACAAAAAGAGACACAAATAAGATGCTGTTCACAGGATTACATGAGATATATCTGCCTTGCTGCAGACGTTGTTGATGATGTGTAAACTTAATGTTCCTGCCGTATGCGCCATAGATTTTTCTCCTCTTAAGATCACAGTGCTTGGGGACAAAAAAACACCCCATTATGTAGACACAGATATGTCGATGTTTCCAGCCCCTACAGCTTGGTCTAGAGAACATGCAAACGCTTTTAAACATGTATCCCAGTAACTAATTTCCCTCTGCCAGATTGCCTTCATAGGAACAGGCAAGGAGCTCGACAAACTGTCTCAAACCTTTGGATTCAGTCCATCTGAAGTCACTCAACTAACACAACAGTAAGTACATCTTGAAAATGAAATACTTGCTTTAGAAATACACATGTAGTTTACAGGACCCTATGAAAGAAATGACGTCAGTGAGTGAGAGAGTAATACGTTGTTGATGAAGCTGGTTGACAGATGAACACATTAATGCAATATACAGTGCTAGAATGAGATTAGATTATAGATTATATAATATTTAATACTATAGATGAGAATGTACCACTGCATCATAAGAAGGTGATGTGTTGCAAAGGTTGTCAAAACACTTTTGATGCTTGCTCCACTGCAGTGAGTTCTTCATGCCAGGAATGGTGGACACCCACATTCACGCATCCCAGTACAGCTACGCTGGCACGGCCCTGGACATGCCCTTACTGCAGTGGCTCAATACTTACACCTTTCCTGTAGAGTCTTGCTTCAAAGATTTGGAGTTTGCCAAAAGGGTCTACACTCGAGTAGTGGTGAGTTTGCTGGCATTGTGAAATGAGTGGCCATCAAAGTCATTATAGTTGCAACCATAAACAGTTGTCTATTGAAAATGAAAATGAATGATGCGTAACAGGTTTGTTATATGAATGATATTTGGTCTCCCTGACGACAAATAGGCAAGGTGGAAAATTGAATAGGTTCCCTTGCCAACATGACAAAAGCTATAGTTTGAGGAGGGTGTGAACAGTTTAGAGGCTTAACAACATATAGAGAAATGCAGTCAGGTTAAGCCTGTTATATGATCCCTTTCCTTTACAGAAAAGGACCCTGAGAAATGGAACAACCACTGCATGTTACTTTGCTACCATTCATACAGATGCTTCTCTCCTCTTGGGCCAGATTGCAAGTAAGATGTACAACACTCAAGACACACATGGGCATGTACACACACATACACACACACACACACACACACACACCCACACACACACACACACATACACGTGGTATGACCTAAATCTTGTCATTTTTATACCCTTGGTCCTCTTCAGTGTTTTCCATCTATGAAGAAGACTGGTAAATTAGAGACTGAAGTGCGTCATGTTGTCAGACCATTTCAATCAGATCTGTCTGGTATTGGCCATGATACAGTAAATAATTTAGCCCACAGTTTAAAATGATCACCTCAGAGCAGTAGATAATCTGTGGTTTGCTGTCAGGTTGCCAGTTAATACATACATATGTATTCGTAATTGATAAAATCGGAGGGTTGGAAGTGATAAAAGCCTTTGCCTAAGAGTCATTTGCAAAAGAAAATACGAGCAATGTAAAGTACATTGTGAAGTCAGATCTTCAGCCTTGATACATTCAAGTTGTACAGAGCAGGGCCTGGAAATATGATAGTAGAGCCATATGCTTTGCCTAAATGTCTTGAGGAATTAAATCTAAAACATGAATCAATCAGATTAACTATTACTGAGAGAAATCCACTTAATGTGTTCACCTTTATGCTTTGTCCTTATCTTCTTTGTATCATGTTATGAAATACTGAACACACACACACACACACACACGCACGCACACACACTCAAATGTGTAACCATAATCAGTTGAGCACTGGCTGCTTTACATAGTCACTTTGTGCAATCAAGTTCATTGACCCTGTACCTTTGTCCTCTTCTGAGAGACTTGTTTTTCAACATAATCATTTGTGTTTATGTGATTATAGATGTTTGATTACTTACGGCCTTCACGTCTTCTTGTGTGTATTATAAAGATAGAAATAATAAAAAAATATATATTCATTGTACTCAACTCCAACATAGGCCTACCCTACTTTCTATGGCATGAATCTTGTAAAGTCCCAAGTTCAAGGTCCCAGAAAAAAACTAAGGTATTTGGACATTTTCTGCCTGACTTGACTAGAAGTGGTCACAGCGGCACAAAGTCTCTCACAGTCCACAAGTGGCCAACAAGTCATCTGTAACACTAAACTTGTTGAAACAGAGCCTTGTTACTATACATAACATGGGTGGGTGCTATGTCTCACGTGGTACTCTTTCAAACCACATACCATTACTGCAGTAAAGTAAAATTTGATATGAATATTACTATTCAAGAGTAATTACTTTAGACTATACTGTTTACAATACAATGATTAACATATCTGATCTTCATGAAAAAAGATTAACCCACTGTTCAGGTAACATTAACTCAACATAAAATCATTCATGCTTAACCCATGTTTTTGTTGGTACAAGGGAGGGACATCACTGGGACCTTTTTTCACAGCATGCAGGAAGGGCACGAGTTTGACTAATACCGTTTGTTAAGGCTGTACTCTTCTTAGCTGTCCCAGCACGACTTGATCAGACATCATAGACCAGACCCATCATCAATAATATCAGTTCCAGCTACAGTTTGACAAACTTTCCTTAAAAAAACACACATTATTTCATATCAACTTGAAAACATCACATGGTTCCCATTGAATCATTGTGGTTATCGTAATGCTCCAAAGTTCCTTCACCCGTGAAGAAGAGTGGATTTGTCATCTGGTGACTATGCAGCGACTGAGTTGTGTTGTTCCTTGCTCCTGCAGATTACTGTTATAATGAGCTGTCATTTGCATTGTTGTAAAACTCAACAAACCACAAACTACACAATTTGCTTTCAATTTGTTTGTACAGTATGTCACATGTCCTGAAGTTATGAGGATACAGGTTCATATATAATTGATCTGGTTTTTCCACTTTATCACACACACAAACGAGACAAGTCTAAAATAAGAGCAAGAGACAAAAAATTATTATGAACAAGCTTTACTGTTCTGCATTTAGCTCAGGATTGTTACTCTCATACTTGCAAAAGGAGATGTGGACTGCACAGTGGCTCGAAGATAGTGCTGGGATGATAGTTTGAGTGACAGCTTTTTAAGTGCATGTGCTTATGTTAGAGTCTGTGCTCACACTTGTTGGATATGTGTAGCTGCAGGTAATGTACATACAAACTTTAACATCAAACATCTCTCATATGTTCACATTTTTTCATCAAGTTATCATGGTCTTGATGTGAAGTGCATTATGTTGCATTTTCATACTCAAAATATGCCATTACTAATATAAATATGTTGTTCAATAGTAACAAATCTGGTGTTTTTCCCTCAGATGACTTTGGACAGCGTGCCTTGGTGGGTAAGGTGTGCATGGACAGGAACAACTCTGTGAAACATTACAAAGAGACCTTTCAGGAGTCCCAAGATGAAACCTGTCGGTGGGTATCATCGGGTCCTTACATTATAATGTGCTGGAAGTACACAAAAGTGTCTTGAACACTGCCAGACTGTAAGAAAGAAGGCTTACGTGTGCCCTTTCAAAATTGTTTTTGTAACATTTATGTAACATTGATGGTTAATTCAATTTTATATCACTGAAGTGTGATCAGGCAGATTATTGAATGCAATTTTCAATGCAATGACTTTAGTTACAGTGAATTGATTCATTGTGTATTAAAGAAGGTTTTCATTTTAAAAGCACAAAGATGGTAGAATATGTTTCAGATAGTTATGTGATAAGTGATGTAGGTACCGTGATGAAGGTAGGAGACAATCCTGCGGGAGTGTTTGAGAGACAACAAGGCAGTTTTTGCAGTGGCATGCCTTGACATGAATTCCCTTTCATTATTTGGCAGTTACCTTACACATACACGATATACATGTGCTCATCACAGAGGATGAACACCTGATTTTAAAGTAGTGTTTGCTTCACAAACCTTTTTCTGGCGCTTTGATAAAACAACAAAGTTCTCCAAATGAATTTCAATCATTCTTTTGCTCCCTAAAGGTTCATTGCAGAACTCTTGAACAAAAAGGTAAGAGTCTATTTCACATTAAGAACAATTCAAATACATAAGAAAAAATCATGTGTGAATTTTTTTTTTTTTTTTTTTTTTATCCTCTGCTGCTCCCCTGTGTCCCCCTCTTTCTTTTTTTGCTCTGTGGTAGTACCCCCTTGTGAAGCCGGTAGTGACTCCCCGCTTCGCTCCATCCTGCACAGGAGCCTTGTTAGGACAACTGGGAGCGATTGCCAAAAATAACCACCTACACATTCAGGTGAGATCACTGTGGCAACCTAACCAGGTTATGTCCTCAGGGGACTGTTGCCATAGAGACCATTTAGCATTACAAACATGCAATTTTCAAAAGCAACACAGTGATGTGGACATTCTGTCTGTTGCAAATGCTACTTTTGAAGAAACTGTTTAAGGTATGATATGAATGTGTGGTCATTTTCAGAGTCATATCAGTGAAAACACAGAGGAAGTGAAGCTCGTAAAGGAGCTGTTTCCTGAATCAGAGTCTTACACAGACGTCTATCACAAATACAACCTGCTCACTGACAAGGTGAGCACACACGTCCCTTGCTGTGCACACACGGTCAGACATTTCTGTAGAGAAAATGAATGCTGATATAAATGCTGACCATGGTTGATTTCATAATATGGATGATTCACAGACTGTGATGGCTCATGGCTGCTACCTCAGTGATAAAGAGTTGGAACTGTTCAGAGAAACAGGGGCCTCTTTGTCGCACTGCCCCAGTTCCAACATCTCGTAAGTCTCTGATCATTTCTCAAGCCTTTTTTGTGACCATGACCTATAATTACATTTGCAAAGCACTTAAAGTATAACGTATCACTATAAATGCCTGAATGAGAAGATGACACTGTATTGATCCACGTGCTGAAAGTAGGTTGTAGCAGTAAAAGAAAATAGTTGAATTTAGACCAGAAAAGAAAATACTCTGAATAGTCCTGAATCCATCGGCAGACAGGAAACTACCATAAGATCACGTTTTACAGTTGTTTCATTGTATTAGTCCTCTTTCTCTCTCTCTCTCCATCGACACAGTTTGTGCAGTGGAACATTAAACGTCCGCAACATCCTGAACCACAAAGTGAAGTTGGGGCTGGGAACAGGTGGGAGCAGAGCATTACAAAGTAGTAAAATTATGTTTGGCTTTGTTTTTGAAACACTCTGCCACATACATACAGGCATTGATGGGAGCAGGAAGGACAGGAAACAGGAAGATCATTGAGTATAGTGTCTGTTGCTGCAGTGAGATTGTATGACATTGTTACCGTGCATCATCTGGTTTTACAGATGCCAGTTATTTTAACATTTCTGTGAGTGCAGTCAGCTGAGAGGTCTGATACAGTCATCAGCTGACAATCTACTGATCGCTTGATTTTACTGGTTTCAGCATCCATCTCAAACATTCGATTTAATGGGTATTTTGGGCCTAATAGCAGAAAAAAATAAAAAATTTGAAATGGATATGCTGCTTTTTGTATCCTTAATAGAAGTTTGTGAATGTTCGTGTCTGTGTCTTTCTGTGTGCCTGTATTCATTTGAACCATCTGGTCAGATGTGGCGGGAGGCTATTCGGCCTCAATGCTGGATGCTGTGAGGAGAACTTTGGACACATCCAAAGTCTTGACCATCCAGGACCCAGACCATGACACACTCACCTTTGAGGAGGTGTTCAGACTGGCCACACTGGGAGGCAGCCAAGGTGAGACACAAACACTGTTGTCCCTCAGAAACAGAGCTAGCATTATATAAAATATACAATGCCCACACACTTTGTAGGTGTCAGTGGATTCTGTATTAGAGCACTGCTGCAGAAATGCCTACAATTCCTTTAACACACTAGCAGCTGTGGGAATAAAATAATTTATGGATGGCTGATTGCAATTTTACAGGAGAGCAGATAGTACAACACTATCTTTCATGACTTGTTTTGTCTGCAGCCTTGTCCCTGGATGACCAAACTGGGAATTTTGAAGTTGGCAAAGACTTTGATGCCCTGAGGGTGAATGTAGCTGCTCCTGGAGCACCCATTGACCTGATTCAGAGTGAGGGACCAAAGGTTGGTTGTTGTGCTCTGTCTTAATCTACCAGCTGCCAGAAACAAACACAGTTACACACAACACACAACAACATTTAATGTGAGAATGATACTTATATATCATCATTTAAATTCCAGATTCTTTTGGAAAAGTTCCTAAATTTGGGTGAGTGTCCATTTCAATTTATTTATCTAACTTTTCAGACTCTTGTGAGTCACTCACTACTACCTGTATGTTTGCCTCTGTTGTTACTCTTTTACAGGTGATGATCGTAACATAGTGGAGGTATTTGTGGCTGGGAGGAATGTGGTACCATTCACAGAGCTAGCAGAGTAAACCCCTGGAAGCCCCTCACATCTATCTCAACTAACTCACAGCTTAAAATACGTGTATATTTGAAGGATACAACAGTATGCATCACTAGAATAATCAGCTACTGTACGAACTGGATTACTGCAGCACTGTAGACAAATAAGTAAGAATATTAAGTATCATGATAACTTTTGACAGAAGTAAGTACTATTTATGAACTGTGGGTCATACAAAATTGAAGTGAAATTCAGACTTAAGGTAATTACTGGGTTTTTAACCATGGAGTAAAGAACTTAGTAAGGAACGATTTTCTCGTTAGTTATTGCAGATAATTAGTGAGTGGCTTCTTGGTTTTGCACACTGAAATATATTCATGCACCAGCACTTGCTGATTAACATATCCTATTTTCATGATCGATGTTTGTGGAGCTAGAAAAGGCTTTATATTCACTGTACACTCCATTCAAATGCCACTATTCATCTGTTTAAAATGAAAGAAGCACATGACTGTTATTTGATTTTTTTCAAGACTGTAGTCTGCCTCTGATCATCACAGTGTTGTGAAACTGTGGACTCATGGTGCACTGTAGGTCCGTTCTATGTAAAAACTGAAAACACAATTTTATCCAACATTAGCTGTACTAACTTAATGTCTGATTCCCTTCAAAATCCAAGTCCTGGTGTGACTCTGTGTAAAGTGAAATTGACCTGGTGCCTTAATATTCAGAATCATTTACTAATTATATTATACTAATTTTAGATTTACTCATCCATTCAAATGGTTTTATTCCTGATATGTTTGATTGTAAGTGGTGCACAAATGAAAAATGCCTGTATGTATTTATATTACCATTGTCAAGTTATCTTAAGATTGTCGGGGAATGAAGGGAAATGAAGTGGACTGACTGCTAAATATTTATTTGTCTTCATAAACAAGGTTGCATTTAAGAGAAGCTTAACCTTTTTTTACAATAATATACTTTTTATCACAAAACATCTCAATAACACCATATTGAATATTTTAAATATACTCTTTGATGTGTCACATCATGGATAACAAAATAAAGAAAACCACCTAGTCCATTTTAATTTTCTTATTTCATTTTTTTTCGTCTGTAGTTAATTGCCCAGCAGCTAGCACCATGACCTAGAATGAAGGTAAAAGGCATGGTTTAAGAAAATCCCCCAATCAACTAACAGAGCCCTCTACAGCTCTCTCAATAGATGATCTTCACCATCTGGGCCTGACAGCTCAGAAGGTGAGATGGCTTACGAGAGACATGTAGATAACTTTTGTCATGTCCCACTGACAAAAAGGCCTCTTCTCCACTGAGAGAAGGACGTCATGCTAACAGTCACGGCCACTAAAAAGGGACACTGTAGCCTACTGCACTGTACATCCAAGATCCAGTGTTTACTGTGCACCTCTTATTATTTAGATATAGTAAAGAAATAGAGTAATTAAAGTCAGTCTGGTTGAAGACTGTTCGGTAGAATAGTCTATTGACCAAACCTACAGCTTCCATCCACTTTCATTTTCCTCTGCTTTGCAAATTTAAGAAGGACTATTTTATGATTTTTTTGTCCATTGAAAGGTAGAATTTTATGTTTATCTATTGTCTTTTCCCTCTTGCCACTGTGAGTCAGACATTTGCCACTTCACGTGTTATAATTTACAGGTATTTATAGATTAAAACTAACTATTTCATGAGATGTTTGTGTTTGTCTGTTTGCTTTGGAGACTCAATAACACTCTGAAAATGTAACTGTTAACGTCATGGATTGTACATGAAGGGCCCCTAGTGATACAAATGAGTGTCACTATGGGTTAATTAATAAGATTTTATAAATATTATTCTTAAAATTGCTATGAGCACAATAGCCACATCCTGCCATTGTGTTATTGTGGGTGGTATTACAGTGAAAATAAATTATTGTCATTTTGGTGGGGACCCTCAGGAATCCCCTCAAGGAGACCACTGTGAGGACCACAGGTATATAAACAATCATGTACAGTTTACATACAAATATGTACTTAATATACAGTATATACAGTATGAAATCATGTGTTACCCCTGGTAACCAAGTCTGTTATTTTTTGCATTTGATTTGATTAAAACATGAAACCAGAGCTATTGGTGTGACTTGATACCTGCAGAGGTGAGTGAAAAAGAAGGCAGCCTTTAACTTTCTCAACACTGAGAAATGTATTGAGACATATTTAGCTTGATGAGTACGAAACTGTCATTAATCGAGTTCTTTCAAGTTACTCACCTAATGACTTGAAACGTTTCTGAAACTGCCTGTCGGCCTTGAACATGGCTCAAGTTTAGTTTATGTGTGCTTTTCTGCCCTAAGCTTTGTCTTTCAGGCGGATGTTTGCCTCTCTGGCTGTGCACTGCGGAATCACAGATCAAATCAGTCAGTTTGCACAAACTCGTGTGGTTGATTTAGATTCAGATCTCGGCTGAAGTTTAAGGCTATCCCTCGGTTTACTTTCAGCAGCCGGCGCAGCCTGACAGGAAGTTGTTCCTGTGAGACTACACTCAGGGAATACCCTTAAAAACGCTACAGTCAGGAAGTGCTGCAGTGAATTAGGAAAGTTAAAGCACAGGGGCGATTAGTCTTTTACTGTACAGCCCTGTCGCCTTTCTCAGGACACCTGTGCACTATTAGAGCAGGTAGGCGTCAATGCAATAGAAATGTTTCTTCCGTAGATTATTAAATGTAAATCTATCCTTATGTTAATATGGCAAATATGGGTGTTGTTAGAAATCAGTTTAATGAGGGTAAATACACAGTCTGGTGTCTCGCAGTCTTGTGAAGATACTAGAAATAACAACACAATAAAGTAACTAGGAAATAATAACCGAACAGTAAATGGTAGTTCATATGATTGGCAATAATCCATGAGTCCTGTTGATCATTGCCCATGAGCAGCAGGGAGGAGCCTCTGCAGCCACTGCTGTCCCACAATGCCTCTGTTCCGGGCGGCCTGCCGAGGCGGCGGGGCGAAGGCTCGAGGCGGGCGGGGGAGGGTGAGGAAGATGATGTGGACGGGGAGCAGCGGGAAGAAGGATGAAGATGGCACCATCCCCTCGTTGACCCGGCTGTGTCTGCTTAGCCTTGCTGACAACATGAAAGAAGTGTGGGTGAAAGACTATGCTGACAACTACCTGGATCAGTACTCCTTCAGACACATTATGGGGCCCTTCAACTTACTGCGTGAGTCTGACACAGCAGCACAGGTGTGATTGTGAATGATCAAAATGAACATAGATCAGTGGTCACCTGCTGTGTCGCTCTCTTAGAGACTGACTTGACCATCAACCTCAACTGGGAAGTGAAATGAGATTTTTTCACTATCATGCATAGTAAATGAGGAAAAGTTATTTCCTCATGTGTCTCATACAACCTCCCTCTGTCCACTCATTGGCCACATCTAATTTACACATCTACAATAAACCACCCCCCTCTGTCACTCTCTGCGTCCTCTACCCTCCCTGTAGCAGGTAGGCTGGTCGAAGAGCTCACTGTGCTACTGTGCACCAGGAAGCAATTGTCCCGGGCGGCCCTCCACCTCCTGCTGGTCCCCCAGCTCCGGTGCCTCTCTCTGGACAAGTGCCCCGGTCTGGTCACCGCCGCCCTCTGTGGCCACATTGCTGCACGTTGCCAGGTCAGATATAAACTACTGTCTCCTTGCCTTTGTCCACTGGTGTTTGCATTTCAAAACCAGCGTTGTGTTCATCTGCACATATACTGGATCAATGTGCTAAATGTTCCTGATGAGTTGTGATGATGTAGTGCACATTTAGGATACACCCTTCTCTTCTTTAGCTTACTATGTATATATTTTTGTTTTTCTGTGCTATACAGCAAAGAATTCATAGTTCCAAAACTACTACATTGGAGAGTATACAATTATTTGTAACTATATATATATTATACACTATTTGATGCTAGTTTTGATGAAGGTAGGAAAAAATTTTTTTTTTCTCCTGATGCCTTTATTTTGCCTTCTTTTTATCCCAGGGTCTGTGGAGTCTGGATCTATCTGGAGCCCAGCAGCTGCCCTCAAAAGTCCTGTCTGAAACTCTCTGCTGTCTACCTGCCCTCCGCTCGCTCTCCCTGGCTGGTATGAATTGTGACGGATGTGTGATCAGAACGATTGCCCGCTGCTGTCGTACCCTGCACCATCTAGATGTGTCCCGCTGTCATTTCCTTTCCCCTGCTGCACTGCTTCCTCTTGGAGGTGGCCGTTTCTGCTCATCCTCTGCTAGTCCTTCTAGCTCATCTTTTCGTTGCACCTCTGCATCTCAGTCTCCTATTTCTTCTTCATCCTCTGACCTGTCCTCCTCTCCTTCTGCACCCCTGTCTCCTCTCCCCCTCCGCAGTCTACTGGCTCTTGATATTGGGTTTGGGGAACAAGAAGGGGACCGTGAGGTGGCAGCAGCCTACCTACTTCTCTCCCTGCCTGGCCTGCTGAGAGTGGCCATGGAGGGTCTTACGCAGGCCTGCTGGCTCATTAATTACAGAGAGTTCAGCCAGACAGATGAGTTCACTGACAGAGAGGGAGTACCGAGGATGAAAGAGGTGTGGAGGGAGTGGAGGCACAGGCAGGGCATGGATAGTTGGGGGAAGAAGAGAGAAGGGGCAGATCCAGAGAATGAGGACCATGAGGATGAAGAAGAGGAGGAGGACAGGATAGTGTGCGAAGGGGAGGATGCTGAGAGTGAGGAAGACACAAGCAGAGATGAGCCCAGTTGCTCCCTGAACCAAGCAGAGGAAAAAGGGGGAGGGAGAGATTTGTCACAGTTGGGTGATGAACACCTGGTCCTGCGCCTACAGGATGTCAAGGGCTTAACATGTGACTTTCTGGACAGCTTAGGCCATTTATGCCCAGACATCTACTCCATATCTGTAAGTGCTGATGATCATGAGGATACTAGAGGAAGAAATCAGGGGTCTGTGTTAGCTGTGGGCCTCCAAAACTGGTCAGGCCAACTACAGAGCCTTTCAGTACACTTCCCAGGCCCTCTGGGCCATCTCCTTCCTGCCTTGCGAGTTGCAGGCTCATCCCTGGTCTCTCTCACCCTGGAGGGGGTGAAAACCAACCCTCAGACCCCTCTACTGGAGGTCATCAAGTACTGTCCAAGACTCAGACACCTGCTCATCTCTGCTGAGCCTCCCATCATGCTACTGGAAGAAGACGATGAGGTGGATCAGCAGGATGATCGGGATCTTCCTCGGCTGCCTAACCTCTGCTTTCTCACACTCAAGTGAGTAATTGTTGACTATTTTACATCAAAAAATGAAGCTACTGAGTCTGTTTGTTCCTGATACAAACTGCACATGTAGTCATGTCTTTGGCACAGCTGTAATTTTATATGTAAGGGATCTAATGATGCTTCTTATGGACCCAAAACAAAACCCCGTCTGAAAAGAGTAAAATGAAAATGGAGGCAATCTGGATCAGGGATTTATGTGTTTTAGTTTTATCCTTGCAGGCTGATTTGAATTCGACGGCATAATAATTTGCTAAATACAATTTGATAAATGATAAAAGTAGTTTGATTACTTTTTTTCCTTATTTGCCTACAGTTTCTCCTACGATCACAACCAAATGAAGCCTGTCATGTCCTGGATGTCCCTGAAGAAGGGGCTCAAGTGTCTCCTGACTGGTTCTCCTTTACTGGAGAAGCTCTCACTGGTCTCCCTGCCGTGCCCTCTGGACTGCGTTTTACAAGATGTACTGCGTGAAGGGAACTGGGATAGGCATTCCTCTGCGGATTCCACAGATTTACCTCCCATGCCGCTCGTCCGGGTACAGCACATTGATATGCTGCGGACAGATGTGAAGATGACAACGGTGAAAAATATAATTCAACGGAGCAAGAGACTCAAGTTTGTTGATTTGAGTTACTGCTGGGAAATCGGTCACCTTGAGTGGTTGAACTGTAAGCCATTCAGTGACGTCAAAGTTGTCTGGGTGTAGTGAAGAGACAGCTGGGTTCCAATGAAAGAGCAATGCTGCTGAAGAAGAATTATTCAAATAAAAATACAATTCACACTTTTTACAGTGTCTTGTGTGACTATAGCACTATAATATTTCTAGCACAGACAAAGATTGATATTTCAGACTGTTTTGGGCTGACAATTTGCACCATGCCTTTAATTCTTGTCTCATATCAAAATACTTTGAACTTATCCCTCCAGTGCCTGGGTTAAATTGCAATAGCTTTGTATCATTTTTATTGTGTTTTAAACATGTGTGTCCTCTCAGTACACTCCCAATAAAGAAATGTGATATCAATTTCACTTGATTGCTGTTGTTCTTGTGTGTAGAATTGGGACTAGTAGGCAGGTGGAAATCATAACAAGACTGAGGTTGGAGCGAACAAGACTGAATAAAACTGCATCTAATAGACAACTCAGCTACAATCTGACATCACCATCAGATTCAAATAGCCCATCTAAGCCCTATAGCCTTTTTGTAGCTGATCGGACTTTCTCATGTGGTGGCAGAAATGGTTAAGTAGTAGGTCAGTGCCTTTAAGGTGTAATCAAACATAATTTATTCATAAACTTATCCTCAGTTGCTCATGTCCATCTTGTGGTGGTAACCTGTCATCGCAAGGTTATTTTTGTGGAAACTTTGGAAAACCTTCTCTTAAGATTGGGCCAAAATCAGATGTGATGTATTCGCCTAGCACATTGCAAAAAGTTTACAATGCAAGAAGGCTATAATGAAAAATATATAAAATATATAATATTTATCAAATTACCATATAGAAAAATATGCGATAATTTATCATATATATGATATATTATCATATAGAAATATATATGATAATTTGATATATAGTTTAGCGAGCTGAGAACAATAGAAAAAAATTAGAACAATAGTAAAAAAGGGAAATAGAAAAATAATGAAAACAGAAACAGTAAAGATGGTCCACGGCACGAAAGAGCAAACTATAATGACATATACTTTTCCTTTGCCCAGTTGGACGGCAGCAGTGCACCTTAATCCTAGAAGTGGAAAAGCAGGAGAAGGGGGTTTGAGTGAACCTATTTTGTTGCTTGTTATCCGGACAGCGCGGACAGGAAATTCAAACGCACCACCGGCGGGACAACTACGTCACTCACCGGTGACGTGCCACATATACTCGAATAGCGTTAGCCAGCGGTTAGCATCTGGCTGCTCAGAAATGTCAACATTTCAAGAACAGGGGGACTTTTGCTTATTTGTTAGTAAGTATTGAACCAGTTAAAGTCCAGGGAAATATATCTTTACTGGATTAACACTGACGTTTCGTAAAAATGTCTAATTCGGGTCTTTTAGCTCGCTCCCACAACCAGACCCTTGACGACAGTCTCTCTCCACGGCTAATGCTAATGTAACATGCTTTATTTTTAGCAGTAACAGTTGTTCCAGTTTGCCTTATTTTTGTTTACATTGTAAACGCATGCATAAAAATACACATTACTGGCTCGATAGCGAAGCGGGGACGTTGCCGTCCACTTGTCAGAGCTCTTGGTCTAAACCTTAGGCCTTTCTCATGTAGTAACGCCGAAGTTTCTTGTTAATTTTTAACCGAATAACGTTGGTATTTATGACATTTCCCCTCATAAGGCCACGATGATAAATGAAAAATGGGACGGAGCCGTGGAATAAGACAAATCAGCCGACTGATGACTAAGATAGATAAGAAAACGTACATTTGAAGACGATCTGCACCATGGGAAGGTTGGTTTGATGTCCTTTGGGTTTGTAGTTGTGTATGTAGTTTGACTCACATAATTTTTTATTTGGGGAGTTCTTTGCTGAGGCTCTTCTTTCTTTTATCTGCTGACAGGATCAGCTTTTCGTGCCTTTTCCCAGCCTCATGGCATTTCAGCCTGTCATCCCAGGTCCTTCCTCGGCTCCTGACTCCTTCCCTCAGACAGCTGCTCTTCATGGGCCTGGTGCTCTGCCTCGCAGGACTGCTCTACCTGCTGCTTGTCACTGGAAAGGGACATGTCAGCTGGATCAGAAAAGAAAATCACTTCCATAGGTAATGGAAAAGCTTCTGTCAAAGTCTTTATGTCATATTGAAACACATAATTTATTATGTCACTGTTCACAATTCTTTGTGATTCAAAAGGCACTTGGCTAGGGTGACTGATGTGGATGCAACGGATACAAGCAATCCCAACCTGAACTATGGCCTGGTGGTGGACTGTGGCAGCAGCGGCTCTAGGGTATTTGTGTACTGCTGGCCCCGGCACAATGGCAATCCCCATGAACTTCTGGACATCCGGCAAATGCGAGATCAACATCGTAAGCCTGTGGTCATGAAGATCAAACCGGGTAAGCTTCACAGTGCTTGGCTTCTCATTAGTCAAAACGTTATGTTAATGAGATAGTGTTTTAAAATTCAGCAAATAGAACCGTTTGTTTAAAGACTCAAATTACCCATTCTTATCTGTGAATCTGTTTGGTCTTTGTTTTACCCTTGTAGGTATCTCGGAATTGGCTAAAACACCTGAGAAAGCCAGTAATTATATATTTCCACTGCTGAGCTTCGCAGCCCAACACATTCCCAAAAATAAGCACCAAGAAACACCGTTGTATATCCTGTGCACAGCTGGAATGAGAATCCTTCCTGAAAGGTACAGTTGGGCCTTATGAGAACAACCTCGTAAGATGCAAATAAGAACTTGGATTTATTAAACACAACTGGCTGAGTGTGTTATATTGGAAAAGGCAAAGCTATAAATGATGATAAAGTTTTGGTTTGTTTAATCTCAGTCAACAAGAAGCACTTCTTGAGGATCTGCGCACAGACATCCCAGTCCACTTCAACTTCCTCTTCTCTGATTCTCATGTAGAAGTGATTTCTGGAAAACAGGAAGGTAAATAGAAGGAATGTTAAAAGGGGGTGTTGTATTGTTGTATTTTAATCTAAAACCAGTGCTGCAATGCTGATCAAGTTTGTATAATAACTTGTATGTGTGTGTGTGTGTGTGTGTGTATATATATATATATATATTTCATCGGTTTCAGGTGTTTATGCATGGATTGGAATAAACTTCGTCCTGGGAAGGTTTAACCATGTGCACAATGGTAAGGAACGAAGAAGATAATATTTCACTGCCTTCTGATTATAAAAAGTACTTTTGTGAACATTAAATGGCTAACGTGCTACAAGTTAACAAACAAAAAGGGACTTATGGAGGAAACGACCATCTTCCCTTTCCTGTGTGACTGCCTTATCTTTCTCCTATCAATCAAACAAGATGGGGAAGCTGTAGTGGAGGTACAGGTCCCAGGCAATGATCAGCAGGAGGCCCTAGTGAGGAAGAGAACTGCTGGTGTCCTGGACATGGGCGGAGTCTCTACACAAATCGCATACGAAGTGCCCAAAACTGTAAGCTTTGCTTCTCCACAGCAGGTTATTATCCACAACCAATTCTGTTTTTGTGCTGTCCTTGGTTTTTGTCACTCACCCTTTGTTCTTCTCCCTCCTTCCAACCTCTGTCATTCCCTGGTTAAACCTGTATGCACCATTTTTGTCCCGTGGAGATGATCTGCTCTCCATTCATCACTATTGAAGGCATACTGTAAGCCTGCTGCACGATT
The DNA here is from genome assembly GCA_038496675.1 of Rachycentron canadum. Lineage (NCBI taxonomy): Eukaryota > Metazoa > Chordata > Actinopteri > Carangiformes > Rachycentridae > Rachycentron > Rachycentron canadum. The sequence goes on from CM076654.1 coordinate 16,708,543, forward strand.
CCATAGCAGGATTTTAGACTGAAATCATTTATCTGGAGATCATCAAATACAAAGGAGGTTGTCAGTGTCAAGATTTTTATTTGTGTTGCAATGATTTATTTATAGTAGCAGGTTTGGCATGCACTGCTTGTCCTCTTTTCTGTCATTGTTCCTTGACATGAAATTCAGCTGTATTTTCACCACCCTCTTCTTGGGCAGTTTTAGCTTCTGCTCTTTGATGCATTAACATAAGTGACCCACTGTAGTAACCAATCCAGATGTCATGTAGACATATTTAACACGTGCACACGTGTGGTTTTATTTACACTGTGTCATCATTCCCAGGCTGATTTTTTTTTTTTGTTTTGTTTGTTTGTTCCCCAGGAGGAAGTTGCCAAGAACTTATTGGCAGAGTTCAACTTGGGGTGTGACGCACATCGCACAGAGCATGTTTATCGTGTTTATGTATCTACCTTCCTGGGTTTTGGAGGAAATGCAGCACGCCAAAGATATGAGGAAAACCTCATCAGAAACACTGCCACTCGAAACAAGTGAGATCCAGACAGATATATTTACTTGATCTGGCTTTTTTTCCCACCAGTGAGTGCATAGTTTTGTGTGGATTTACATTGTGCTGCTGCTTTATTCAGGCTCTTAGATCAGCATATTGGTGAGACAGCAGAGTCCCCCCTGCTGGATCCTTGTCTACCCACAGACCTGCAGGATGAGATTGGTCCACCTACACAGAAGCTCTATCTGCGAGGCATAGGAGACTTTGATCAATGTCGCCTGATTCTCCAACCGTTCCTCAACCGCACCAATGAGACCCAAACCTCCCTCAGTGGTATTTACCAGCCAGCTATTGATTACAGCAATAGTCAGTTCTATGGTTTCTCTGAGTTCTACTACTGCACGGAGGATGTGCTGCGCATGGGTGGGGATTATAACGCTTCAAAATATGGCCAGGCTGCTAAGGTAAACGCCACATGGAGAAATCATTCTCATGAAGCATGCGACATATACACTTAACTTATTTCCTACATTTTCGTATAGCTTTATCTTATCTGAAATGCAATGTTGTTGCAGTTAGAAACACGATTGTCTTGGAGTGCAGTTAAAATTTGTCTGTCAAATAGTCATCACACCAACACGTTTTTATTTTGGTGCGATCAGCACATTCGTTTTAATCTTTCTTATACTGAACATTTTAATAAGGATTTAAATACAATGATTCCTTTAATGTTTTGCAAGATTATGGTTTACTTACACAGATGAAAATGCATGTACAGTATTTTGTTTTTACAATATTCTATTAAAACATATCACAGTTGGTTTAAAGTATAATGCTATTGTAGTTTTAATACTATAACTATTTGGGAGCAAAAGAGGTTTGTGTACAATTTATTGATATCTTATCACTGGAAATTTTCCTGACGTTGTAGTTTAACATTTGCAGAGTTATTGTGCCACCCAGTGGAAGACTCTGAGGGAACGCTTTGACTCTGGCTTGTATGCGTCACATGCTGATCTTCATAGACTGAAGTAAGTCTCACAGGATTATTAAAAACATTTCTAAAATTCAACTAACCGCTTGGTCACTCTGCCAAGATTTTTCTTCACACAACAGTGGTTTAACAGTGGTTTTGTGTTTATCTCTGCAGGTACCAGTGTTTTAAATCAGCATGGATGTTTGAAGTATTGCACTCAGGCTTTTCTTTCCCAACTAATTACAAAGACCTGAAAACTGCCCTACTTGTCTATGATAAGGAGGTCCAGTGGACTCTTGGAGCTATACTGTACAGAACACGGTTTCTGCCTTTGAGGTGAGATAGATTTTCTCTCACCTGTCGGATTTTTCCCCCTCAATGTTAGCAAGTAAAAATGATCTAGTTAAATCTGTCCTGCAGTGTAAGTAAATGAGATATTGTTTAGTCTCAGAGCTATCTTTGGTAACAACACTTGTATTATGAACATGAATGCAGTTGAAACAATGATCAGTGCTCAGCATTGGCTGGTAAAGACATAGCACCAAGCCTGGCAGAGATGAGGACTTTTACCTCATTTGGCAGCAGGACATGAATTAAAACTGTCTCTTTTCTCAAACATAATATCCTAACTGTGAAAATAAACCTCTCCAATAAATAACAAATTATTAACACTATTACTTTCAATGTCGTGAGCTTGTTGACTTATCTATGGACTAAAATTAATTAATATCTAAAATACATTAAAATGTGTTATTGACATTCAAACAGGAAGTTAATCCCGGTCCAGTTTACTTTTAAAAAGATTTCAGATTTTAAATCAAGCTTTAAAAAGAAATTTGAATCAAGCTTCAAAAAAGAGGCTGCTTCTCAGATTTATTTATTTATCATCTATCAAATCAAACTTCCTTAGGTTTTAGTATATATCATGTTTAATATATAATACACAGTTTTTCATTGCACATCTTTTTTTTTTTCCTGAGTGTGTTTTTATAAGATGTGTTAATTTGTTTTGTTTTCTTTGGGCTCTTTCAGGGACATCCAACAGGAAAGCTTGAAAGGAACGCATTCTCACTGGCGGCACAGCTTCTCCTTTGTCAACAACCACTACTTATTTCTGGCTTGTTTCTTCATTGTGTTGTTGTCTATTATGCTGTACTTACTGCGACTCCGCCGCATCCACCGGCGCACGGCACAACGCTGCACCCCCTCCTCCGTGCCATGGTTGGAGGAGGGCCTTGGCTCACCCACTCTCCCGATCAACCTCTAAACTTTGTAGAGCGTAAAGTCTGCACAGCGTGTCTGATTTTCCAAATCCAATCTTTACTTCATTTCTTTCTGAAACTATCTGCTTGTTCAGCGAGCCCTGAAAACAGGGCTGCTCCCTGCTATGTGCTGAGAAATGGTACTGAGATTTGGACAAATTGGGAAGATCTTCTGAGTCTTCAGGCTTACCTGAGCCAATGTTTGTGTCTAAGTTATTTTGTTTGTTGTCTGTCTCACTCTCACACACATTTCAGATGGCAGCTGCCTTCAGTTGTCCTCTATTTCATATCTAAAAAAACCCCACAATGGTACATTTGTGGCTAGGTAAACCTCCAAACCCAAATAAATATGTAATGTATACTTTCACAAAGGTTGACAAATATACCACAGTGGCAATTTTTTTTTACTTTGTATGTATGTGTAGGCATTTGCCTTTATGCCTTTTATATGTGCATGATCACATTTTCTTGTTTGTTTTTAAAGTTGTTGTCTACAGAAACCTTGAATGCAATACAATTTATAATTAGTGGAAGGAGCACTTTGTAATGCAGTTGAGAATAAGACTGCACAGCACTTCCCAGCTGGAATGATTTTTTGTGTGTGTGTGTGCGTGAGTGTGAGCGTGTGTGTTTGTTTCCCAAATCTGCCTCTCATGCAATACATGTCTTGTCACTGTTGGGAAGTTCTCCAAAACACATCTGCTCTTTTGTGTAGAGTATCAGTCTCTAAAAACCCTGCTGAAAGTCTTGTGTCGGGTCATCTGACTGTTATGTTGGATACCGTTGCATATATTTGAGTTGGGCTTCATTTTCAGAAGCTGTCATATCACTGCTGTGAGGGGGTTGAGGTAAATGAGTGCACATGCCCCATTATTTATATGGAAATGGTCTAGAAAGATGTTTGCACAGATTAATGCAAAATAAGTGTCACATTGCAATTCTATAATAAACGTTTTATGGTATATTTGTCTCCCTGTTTATTTCTTGAAGAGGAGCTCTGATTTAACAGATGTGCATAACAGTGAAACTGTTAAATTAAAATAAAACTAAAAACACTGACCTCAAAGATGGGAGTTGATCCCAAATGACTGTAAAGATTTAAGTAGTTGATAAATGACACATGCTGCGTGAGAGCACTAATCAGTGGTAGTGACCACTTAAGCTTGGTACAGGTGCTGTAGTTGGTTTTTAGCTTCCCTCCAACATCCTGAGAGGTCAATTTGTTGCTGTATTCTCACTGGTCAGTTTGTAGCTATATTCTGATTGGGTGATTTGTAGTTGTATTGTGATTTGTTAATTTGCATCTGTATTCTGATTGGTTCGTTTGTCGCTGCATTGTAACATGGTTTTGGCATTGTGAACCTAATATCTTGGGAACTCTCCCAGGGGATCCCTTCACATTTGGCACACATGCCCACTTGTAACCGCACAAAACACAGCTTTGGGTTGGTGATCTTGGGAACTCTTCAAAGGAATTCTTCCCCTTGGACTCACTGATGAGCTAGTTACATTTTGCAGGTGAAAAATGGGTAAAACAGGTTTTTAGTCATAACAAAAGAATTCAAATAGCTATTATGACAAAAGTTCACACAAATGGTTTATATTTTATATTATTCTGGGCAAACAGGGTTTGTAACCTGAAACTAGTCTAAGTGGTGGAGGCATACAACTGTGAAGCAGTAATTATAGTTCTTCCACTACTGGTACAACCACATTCAGCATTAGGATATGTCCAGAAAAGGGCAATTGTACAATCTCCCTACACCATTAATGCACAGATCCTTAGGAGACCAAATCTACTTATATTCTGAAGAAGGATTGTGTGATTACACCTTTGTCAAATCCATTTAAATCGTGGTGAGAGAAAACAATGACAAGCAGGGGTGCACAGTGACTGACATAACAGTGGGGCTGTGAGGTGTCAGAGGAAACTTTTCATTGGTCGCCTCAAACAAAGAGCCTGCCTATCAGCTGTGGAATGAGACCACTGGATTTGGATGAGTTTCTTCAGCGTGCCTCCTCCTATTATTGACATTTTGCCATAACTGCCGAGAGAATTGGTCACTTGTGTATTTATGACCATTATACATAGTGACAAAAACATTATTCTGGTTCCATTCAACACAGTCCAGCACCTGATGTGCTGTGAGTGGGGAGTGTTAATACTTGATCCACTCTGCATGTGGGACACAGTAAACCCTCCTGTGTGGTCTCCTCAGGATGGTATTTGTCACTTTCAACCTTTGCAACTTCCACAATCAGTTTATTGTTGCACTTACAGACTGGCACTTGGATAGGAAGATATTTATATTATATACGTGGACACAGTCCATTTCATCTACTCACACATTTGCTTGTGCTGTTGTTTCTATGACTTGAACTGAATACATTGAACACTGTCTATTTCATGAAATGACAGACCATGAACCTTGTAGTTAACAGAAAAAAAATCATGCCTGTGTGGTGTATTGTAAAGACATGTCCACAGACAGTAAGTAACTTCTACTGAGTTTCCAGCCAGTTTCCTGTTTTGACTGTACTAACTTTAACCAACTTGAGATGTCAGTAGTCAGTCAGCCTTCTATAATGCTGAGTCATGGATGTGTCACATTGGTTTGCCTACACCCACACCCACAAAGACACTGTGGTGTGCTTTGTGTGTCAAGCTTATGTTTCAGCCAATGGTGAGTGACACAGGGGAGTTAATAGATCAAATTCATCTCAGTTGCTGTAAAGAAATTGAAATTCAAGTTTCTTAAATAGAATAATATAATTCACAAATCAAATATTTTCACTGAACGCTACAGTTTATAAAATTGGATCTTTCTTTAGTGTAAAAAAAGAGAGTGGATTGACAGAGAACCACTAAATCTTGAGTATACTCAGTGTACTGACATCTAGTTGGACATCAAGGTGAAATTTAAACTTCTGGCATGCAACAAGAGACTGGATGGCACAGCCAAAAAAAAACAAAAACATAAATTATTAAGAATAAGACATGTAATGAGAAAATGTGTAGACTTTCGTGTAGGTTTATTAAGATGATGACTCTTCTTGAAATGAATTTTAATTTGAACCTCTAAATTAGCAACATCTAATATAAAGGTCTGAACATGTAATAACAATGTCATACATCTCACTCTGGAGCTGAAACTAAAGCATGGATGTAGTGCACCCTTCTGCTTAGAGGCTTCAGAATATTCCATCTAGGCTATTTCATATGACAGTTGAAATGACGTGAAGTAGGGATGATGTTGGCAAATCAGTGTTTTCAAATTTAGTTGAAAGTTTTTATAGTTCAGTGTGTGTGTGGGTGGGAGGTTTTTTTTGGAAGCTCATGTTACTGTAAATAAATGTCTTTTCCCCTTTATGTCATTTGGACATCACAAACATTTAAGAGATCCTCTTTGGTCCTGGTTCCTCTGTGCCTTTTTAAAATAATTACTTATACAAGGAGTTTTATGGCAAATTACTTGAGTAAATCTTTTCTCTACTACAACACATGCCAGGCACCAGAAGCTAAAAAAAATAGCAGTACAGCTGCTACTGTGCTGTAGCAGCTGAATGTTTTCTCCATTGATTTGAAACTAATTATAGTTTTATATTACACAAACAAACAACAAAACTACAAAAAAACAAACAAACAAAAAACAAAAAAACAACAACAAACAAATCAACAAACAAAAAACCCACTGTACATATTATTTATACCACACAGATTTCATTGTGGACTCTTCCACTTTTTGCTTCACCACATGTACCTTTCTTGCTGTAGTTACAAGTTACTTTCAGTTGATAAAACATGTTGCAGTATTCAAATAAATAGACAATATTATAATATATACCACATCAGACTTAACACTTCAATCTGTGTTGTAATATATGATTATTGCGACTGGATGGGGTCATTCTGCGTTTGATAAGCAGCCAATAATTACGTTTTGATATTTAATATGTTATTACCACATTTGCTTGAATTGCCCAATAATCCGAAACGTCTTCTTCCATAAGTGGTGCAACCACATGCAGTGTAAGGAAACCACGAGAGAGAGATATGCCCTCATGTAAAAGGAAAATTGTACGATATTAGCACAGCAGTGTCTATTGAGCAGATGTCGTCTGATAAGGAGCCCGAGCATACTTATCTGTTTTAGCAGGACTGTGCGTTTACACTTTTGTCAAAACCATTCAAAAACAGGGACGCACAGAAACTGACATAACAGCAGCGCCGTGAAGTGTCAGCGAATGCACCACGGAAACTTTTCATTGGTCGCCCAACACCAAGAGCCCGCCCTGTTGCTGGAGAGCTATTGGGCCGATTGGCCCGCGCCCGAGACACGCCCCCAGCCACCACACGTCACACGGGCGCTGCAACTGTACTCAGTAGTGAAGATGTTGTGGTTGTCCACGCCGCCAACACTTCTCTGAGTCTCCTCCTGCGCAGAAGACTCATCCTGGGAGCCCACCACGCATGGAGTTGACCTCGGACAGTGTGGTGGCAGCGCTGGAGATGTCTCAAACCAAAAGCAAAGACGATGAGCCAGGTAACAGTGACGGCGACTACGAGAGCTTGCCACCTCATGTCTCAGTGGCGACCCACATGACAGCGGGAGCCGTGGCTGGTATACTGGAGCACACGGTGATGTACCCCGTGGACTCCGTCAAGGTAACACACACCGAGCCGGCGCAGCAGAAAATCACGCTTGTTTTGCCACCACAGCTCATTCACCAACCAGCTACACGGCGCTGCTAACTGTGCCTGCTATCTTCGGCTAACGAGCGTTAGCTGTGAACTGCTGAAGCTGCCCATCCACAGTTAGCCCCAGCGTTAGCTAATTTAAACACGACAAGCCGCTTGTTACAGGGAGGCTTGACCCGACAAAATAACAATAAAGCAGGCTAGTGTGAATTAAAACGAAATTAAAATGCGTCGTGCTAGCTAAACTGCGCCCGTGGTAAAGGTTTTATTGCTTTCCTGGTCTTTCTCGACTATTAACTAACTATTAACTTTGCTAACATAGCAAGCTGCCCAACGCCCACTGTCACCTGAATTTACAAAGTTACACAGCACTCACAAAGCGTCAACATCGGCCTTTTAATCATGAGCTCACGTTACTGTGTGCAAACGCGTCTCCAGGCTTTTGTTTCCATCTCACAGTCACGGGCTTTTTTTTTTTTTTTTTTTATACATTGAAATCAAATGAGTTATGACCTGACTTTTGCTGTTACTGACGTAGGGCGAGTAAAGGTCAAGTGCTGGGCTGTGATAGAAATATCTTGAAAATTACTTCTAGTCTTATTGTCACATTCACACCGCTCCTCTTAACAGGTTAGGGTTAGAAGAAGAGTATACAGTGGCACTAAACTCTGTAGTAGTTATAAAGCACTTTAGTCACCATTCATTGATGCACTGACTCATATCAACTGTATCTCTTTTGAGTAAAAGAAAAAAAACTCCAACTTTAAATAGTTGGATAAATGCATCTGTTATATTGGACAAGATTTAACCTTCTCATCGCTCCCTTTGTCATTGAATCAATTTGGAGTTTACTATCTTTTTAAAATCCACAAGAAACAGAAAATCACATGTACAGTGGGTATATGTAAAAATATATGAATGGGCAGAATGGACAATAAACCAATGGGATTCTGCTCATAAGAAGGATGTAATTCTACAAAATATACAAAAATCCAACATAGTAAATGGGGTTCTTATGTGTTTGTTAGAGAGCAACTGATGCAATACACAGTAGAGTTTAAATGATTATTAATTTAACTGATCAGCTGATTTTGATCTGCACAACTTTTTTCTCACAAAAAAGATATATCTTTGAACTTTACTGTTAGTCAGACTGAACATTCAAAGAGAACAGCTTTGACTAGTGGAATTTAAATATACTATAAACTGTCTTTTACATTAACACAGAAAAAGAGCAAAGTTGATCTCGGAGACACTTCAATCAAAATGTTAATGTTGTACATGTTGGTTTTAACAAGTTGACTGAAAGTTGCCACAAAAGTGGCTGCATTTCAAGTTGCAAAGATATGTCATTGCCCATATGCAGGTTTTTGGTGAAATGCAAACACAAAGGTTGGTTTTAAATTTTGAAATGTTGAACCAGCTGTAAAATGCTGTCAGTAGAGTCGAAGTAGAAAACTGAAGTTAACTAAATGAAAATGTGTTTTTAACCTTGTTAAAAATTGGCTCGTAGCTGCAAAGCAAATCGCCAACTGTTGGGTTGATTGACCCTTGCCCCTACAATCCTCTTTCTTGTGCTCAGCTATTGTTTTCTAACAATGTAGTGTTGTTTTGATAATTCAGTGTGCTGCTCTCCTAACAATAATCTTGATGTGGCACAGACAACTGCAGACATACTGCAAGAAAAAAAAGAAGTTATATCCCCTTTGCCTTGGTGTCTGACATCTTTCCATACCAATGTTGCAATTTCCTCTTTAGTTTTCTCCATTTAGTTTGATCAGTGTGTGTGTGAGGTTGAAACATAACCTGTTTAGAAATTTCAGTGAAACTGAACTGATGAAAGCCTTGATCGTGGTTCCCATCTTTTCTATTTATGTAACAATTGCACAATTCTTCTCTGCATTTTCATGATGTTCAGACCTTTAACCCCCCCCCCACCCCATTTTGTTGTTGCAGCCTCATGCTAGAAAAAAAAAAAAATAAATAAAAATAAAAATAAATATATATATATGTTGTAGCCCTCACCAGATCTGAGCTTTGTAGGCTGTTCCTTACACCTCACAGCTTGGTTTTACTGCGATATGCAGTAAGGTGAGACCTTATATAGACAGGTCTGCTTTTCTAAATCATGACCAATCTGCTCAATTTACCTCTGGTGTAGGAATAAAGATACTCAAGAGAAATGGGAGGCACTTGAGCTAGATTTCACATGTCATAGCAAAGAGGCTGAATACTTTTATAATACTCTTGCTTTGTTGCCATGGGGTGTTGAGTGCAGATTGATATGGTCTTTAAGTTTTAGCATCAGGCTAAACATATCAAAAAAATGGGCCCAAACACTTTCTACATGTACTGTAAATTAGGAGTCTGTGTTTGAAGTAATGAATCGATGTCTCACATCTGTTTTTGAGAAACACTTGGTGTATTTACTTTGAATTTCAGCTGCAATAGTGGGTAGAAGTAACAATCCACTTGCTCTATACATATTTCAGCCTCCCAGTAAAGCACAAGACAGATTTAGGGCTCAGGGAGTAGCCTGTGCTAAAGGTAGGAGGGGGACCTTATCGGTTTTGTGCACATTTGGAATCAGTCTCTCTCAGTGAAGGGTGTGTGTATGCAATTGCTCTTCTGTTGTGTTGATTAGTAAACCGCCATAGAACCACGACCTCGACAACTGAATTAGAAAGATATCACACAGTGTAGTGAGACTGTTCCCATGTCAGGATGATTAAATGGAGAAACTGGTTTTTACCTGTTTGTTATCTCAGTAAACCATGATAGTGATGTTAATAGCATATGTATACAAGTGTCGTGTTTGATTTAGTGCCTCCCTCCCTTATTGTTAAAAATGCAAAGATGTCTAAACCTGAATGTGCAAGTGATTTTGGAAGACAGATACCACTTTTGAAGCTGGACCACAGATTTATTGTTTAATTCAACAGCTAAAAAAACATAAAAAACATATGATAATCTGATCTGCAGCCTTAAAGTTACTCCTGAAACTACTGGACTTAGTTTTCACTGCATTTCGACTCTGGTATTAACAGCGTTTTCTGGTGGTCACTGTCATTGCAAGAAGCAGTGGGCCATTTGCAGAAGTTATTTGTTCAGCAATCACTTCCTGTGTTAACATGCCAAGATAGACCAGCTTTTTAAACTATAACCATAATCTTAGCAAATATTAACCAAAATTAACTTCTTAATTAACCTCTTTTTTCTACTACAACCTAACCATCTTTTAATTTCCATAAGCTTACTTTGTTTTGTATGGTTAAACCTTGAGTATTATCTGTAGCTTTTGGATATTGAAGAAGTACTTGTGTATGTTCGTGTTATTGTCAGGCCTTAATTATTCACTAAAAAAGTCTGTCTGAGGATATAGTATAGTAACTGTTTGCAGGTTATTTTGTCCCCAACATAATTTAAACTTCAGATTAGCTGTACAGTAAACCGATGTTGACATTTTTAACCAGTTTATTCTGTCGAGGACCACACTGATACACTTGTATATAAAATTTTAATGCTTCTGTCTTCAACAGAACAGTGCAATTGGTCTAAGTGAATTCTGCCACAAAACCCAAAATGTAAACTATGCTACCAGCTTTTGTGTGCCCCAAGTTCCCAAATCTGTATCAAACGGAAATGTAATTGATACTTTATTGTCAAGCTGAAGGAAGGAAACACAGGGGAACATGGTGAGGAAGATAGACTTGGCCTATCTCCCGAGTCAGCCGCAGATCTCCTCACAAATAAAAAACATGCTTTGTACTGTCCAGATAACTTGGCATGCTGGAGTAAAACAAAGGGCTGCCACAGCCTCCCACATCAGCTGTGCGAGAGACGCACATCACTCAGACGGGACCTCACTGTTGCTAAGAGCACTTAATGTCAGAATAATGTGACAGCTTAAAAGAAACAATGCATGAGGAAATCACGATCAAGCTTACACCAGATGCCTGGTTTAAAGCCACTCATGGTCACATTAATGCAGAGGTTTAAACATATATCTTTGTTTGTCCAGACAAGGATGCAGAGCCTGCAGCCAGACCCAAATGCACAGTACAAGAGTGTGTATGAGGCTCTGAAAAGGATCATCAAGACAGAGGGGATCTTCAGACCACTGAGGGGCCTCAACATCACCATGATGGGAGCAGGACCAGCCCATGCACTCTACTTTGCCTGCTATGAGCGTGTAAAACGCTCACTGAGTGATGTCATTCGGAGCGGAGGCAACAGCCATTTAGCCAATGGTATGAGTTCCCACGACCTGACACGAATCTCTTGGTTGTCACACAAACTGTTTTGTTCCAGACTAAGCAACATGGCCTGGAGGAGTGTAGTTAGGATAAGTCATGTTAATGCCATATCCTGTTTGCAATGGCAAGCACAAAGCTACATCCCAAACATGAAAAATATCATATGTGATTTGTGAATACAATCATCTTTTTTTTTTTTTTTTTAATCACGTAAACACCAACGAAAAAAAAAAAGGGGTAAAATTCTCATACAAACAGTTACTGGTTTAGACTTAACAAGACTTGTGTATATGTTAACAGGTGTGGCCGGTAGTGTGGCCACTGTTCTCCATGATGCAGTCATGAACCCAGCTGAAGGTAAGAAGAAATGCCTACCAGGGTGGTGCAGTGGTTTGCACAGTTACCTCGTAGAGAGAAGATTCTGGGTTTGAACCTGTGTTCAAACTGGTTAATTGGTTACCTCCAACAGACCAAAACACATTCAGATTGTTGACCTTGGTTTGTCTCACTGTGAACCGTGTTTTCCCCCGCCTCTCGCCCAGTGTTAACTGAGATGGGCCCCATCCAAAAAATTCTGTGTATCTGAAGCCTGATATATTTTATTCTTCCCCTTTGTTGTCCAGACCCATTGCACTTTGTGACACATTCCTTCATTACAATGTACAGGGGAGCTGTTTATTTTGATCCAGTCCCACATGTACGGCCCTGTTCCAGTAAATGCTCACTAGTGCACCAACTATGTAGTGATCTTTGACTGAAAATATTGCCCAGCAAATGTAGTTTTCCTGTTTGAGCAAACGTAGTAAAATAAACAAAGGGGCTTGGGCCTGGTTGTACCAAATAGGGTATGTAGATCAGACGTTGTTGGCTTTGTTCCTTTCATGGAAAGTATTGAAGAAAAACAGCAGATATTAACACTACTCTTGGGCTGTATTGATCAGTACAGTAATGAATGTGGTCGGGTTTAATGATGCGCATTGACAACTGAATGATTTCCCAGTTAATGCATTTAAAATCTATGCAAAACATGGAATATACCTGTTCTATTAATCTAATTTTTTTTGACCTAACAAATCCCTTAATCTTGTAAAAACATATTCTATTTGAGATATTTTTGAAAAAAGTATTGAATGTTATGTAAGGCATTTAGGATGCTTGTATAAAACGTGTTAATATTGATCTCTGTTTCCTTCAATGCGTCAGTGGTAAAGCAGAGGATGCAAATGTACAACTCTCCATATCAAGGACTATTGGACTGTGTTCGAACTGTCACGCGTACTGAGGGCGTTGGAGCGTTCTACCGCAGCTACAGCACACAGCTGACCATGAACATCCCCTTCCAGGCCGTTCACTTCATCACCTACGAGCTGATGCAGGAACATTTAAACCCCCACAGACATTACCACCCCGGCAGCCACATAGTGTCGGGAGCACTGGCGGGAGCCGTTTCCGCAGCAGTAACCACCCCACTTGACGTCTGTAAAACGCTGCTTAACACACAAGAGAATGTAGCGCTTAACTCCATGAACATCAGTGGCCACTTAACAGGAATGGCTAATGCCTTCAGGACAGTGTACCGGCTTGGTGGTCTGACAGCCTTCTTCAAAGGGGTCCAGGCAAGGGTTATATACCAGATGCCCTCCACCGCCATTGCCTGGTCAGTGTATGAGTTCTTCAAGTACTTCCTGACAAAGCAGCAGCTGGAACAAGAGGCAGGACCTGGACCTAAAGAAAAATATGTTGGCGCAACCCACACCTAGACTGGTGAAAGAAAGCTCCAACCCAAAGGTGTGTGAGCTCAACTTGTTTTTCCACTGTTGAGGGAATTAAGTCTCACAGGGAAGTCACTGAGGTAGAGGCGTGGCAGCAGATGGCACTTATTGGTCATTTACCGAAGTGTGTTCGTGTTTGAGTCTATGTATGTTCAAGGTTATGATGATGCTGCACAACCCATATATGCAGAGAGATGACTCTTGGAAGGACAGTTCTTTTTCCTCTTCCACTCCATACATCAACTACAACTCTCCAAACTCTTCTACATGTGATGAACATGTAATTAAGTTGTCTTGAATGATGTTTATAGTTCTTAATATTGGAACTTTTTATTTATTTTGTTAGCTTTTTGAGGCCTGTATTTTATGGATGCGGAAAAAACACAATGGTGTTTGTTTTATTTTGTGGTGTATTTACAGAAAACCATTATAACACATTCCTTATTTCCACTCCACAACAGTTGTGCTTTCCAAGTGCCTCATAAATATTAAACACTGCTTCACCTTTTTCATTTTCATTCAGTCCAAATTGTATCCAAAAAAAAAAAAAGCGCACAAACTTAAATCTGAGCATGCTAAACTGGATGGTGCTTTGAGTTTTTGAGCCTCTCTGTCTCTCAGCATCGTGGTGTGTTAGCCGTAGTGGTCCAGTCATTTGCCTTTTGAAGTGCAGTACTATAACACTCCTGAATCACGCACAATAACCTGTTGCAGAAAGAGGGCAGCTTGTTTATATGTATTCAACATGAATATATATTTTGAGGGTGACTTTCTGAGAAATATGGCTGTTACTTGGTGGCCATGTCTCAGCCTTTATGTGCTTTTATACTGGTGTGAAGTTTATATATGTAATACAGACCTTTATCCTAAAGCTTATAGATTGTGTATAAAATATTTTCAAAATATAAGTTTTGCTGAAGCGTAAACTGCAGACAAAATGTAACACCGTGACTTTAAGCTTTTTTGAAACTGACCAATGGCATTGGGCAACTGTTGTTACCGGTGAAGTCCTGATCAGCTGGAGAGCAGGCAATGCTGTTTCTTTTATTATCACTTGTCCTGTTGTAGTGACACATTTCCTGTGTGCTCACTGCTCTGTCCAGCCTATTGTCTATTTTTTTATTCAGTTGTCGAGACATTCCTCCAGATATTGATGTAATCCAGCAAACAGCCAGATTTATTTGTTTTAATTATGGAAGTTTTTTTCTTACTCTGGAAAAGTTCAGGGAGTTCATTAGATTCCACTGGTCTCATGAACCCTTTGGCAACAAGTTCTTCATGCTTGTATTGTTGAGTAATTACTAATATACCAAAGACATGCATTATATTCTATGCATCTTACTTTAAACCTGTTATAATGATGCTGTGTGCTGCGTGTCCTGGGTGAATTGTCATTTCACCCATCTCCCATAATTTCCACTCACAGTTGAGTTACATTTCCTCATCACTTGAATTTTTCTTTCAGCATCTTTCATTAACCTGGAGATGCTTGTTTTTTTTTTTTTGTATTGTCAGAAAAGTGTTTTCTGTCTAAGCATCTTTTCATTTTCTCCTCTGACAGGGTTCTTTTGCTAAGAAAAGTACTTGAGCAAAATTTGTGACTATTTTAGAAAGTTTTCAGAATGTTTGTTTGGAAAATTACATTGTGACCTATTTTTTTATTAAGTGAATATAAACTAATTATATTAAATATAGTTACAATATGTGCAATACGAATTTCACCTGAATGGATAAGATGTTCATCTTGAATATAAAAGCATCTTAAATAGTATAGGCTCCTGCAGCTGTTTTATTCTGATCCAGAGTCACAGTTACAGCATGTTTGGCTGTCAACGCTGACAAAACTCTGCTCTTCTGAATTTAAGTTAATCACGTAAAAAAAAAAAAAAAAAATTAAATAAAGCCAGTCAGGAGAGTTTTTGATTTATTGCATTATAATTGCACCCAACATTGATTTCCCTCCTGCATCATTCCTTTGAAGTGTCGGATCATAATCCTCATGATTATACAAACTGTTGCAACAAGTGTGTCCAAGTACATTTTACTCATGTAAAAGTAGTGTTTCTAAGAGCTGATAATCTATGTAGGGATTTTCATAATATAAATATTTTTTACGCTATTTACGCACAAATGACTCAAATGGGACTTGGGATGATTTTTTTTCTTTTTGCTGAGTGCCATCTCCACAAGAGGAAAGCTTTGAAGTTTGACCATGCAAATATGAACTGATTGTAATAATGCTGCTACAGTATGTAACACTGGAGCTGAAATAAACAAGCAACTGATGACTGCTGTGTTTTTGTGGTTTTTCTTTCTGAACTAATTCAATAGTGGCTTTGATTCTCTTTGACTCTGTGTCTTTTAGATGTAAGAATATGAAGGATTTTACTGGTTATTGGCTTTAGTTTGTCATTACCTCCTTTCCAGTGTAACTAACAAAAGCAAACAACCTAAAAATGACACAAAGCTTCATCTTAACTTTAACTTAGAGACTGTTATTAATTACAAAGTTGTAATTAATAAGTTGGGATCAGTACTACTGAAAAAAACTAACATGAATGAGATAAGATTGATGTTGAACTCACCTTTAAGGTAAAATAATCAGGGACATTTGTGTCATCAACCTAATCTCCCTTGAACTCCAAGTGGTTTATTGCCCATTTTGAAAGTTTTAGTCTGGAAGTATTTAATGAGCCACCACTGACACACGCTGCTGTTGTGGTGGAAAAAATGAAGATGCAGTTGGTATTTAAACTGGTTCTGTTTATAGAAAATTTTGTTCCTCCTCGCTGTGGGTTGTTGGGAGCTCATTGTTGACAGTAATGACAAATATTAAAAATCGTCAACAGTTTTCACAGAGGCTGTCTCTGTAGTAGAAAAGTATTGCAGATGGAAACAGTTCATACCAAACAGTGATGATATTCACAGTTATACAATACAACCTTTGGGAAATAAAAGTTGTTTACATTTTCAGTGCTGTGAGCATCACAAGCCAAGAGACCAAAACTATTTGCACAGCAGAGAACTTGTATGGAGAGACAAAATGTTTCTTTGACATTTGTGTGGATCAACCCTTTAAAGTCTGCACCCTGCAGCAGTCAAACTGTGCCTGTAGAGGGCGGTAAAGTATTATTTAAATGTTATCATCACAGACACATGGCAGACAAGTCTCAGAGGGAGAGATGATGCTCACGTGTTGACAGTGTGTTTGATCCACTGCCCAAAATTCAGACGCATGATGATGTTATTAGTATTGTTTTTATTATTATTATCATAATTATTGTCAGACAGGAAGAAAAGTGTTTTCAGAACTACCTACAAGTCTTAAACTTGTATTTTTGATTTTTTCCTCGCACACTGTATCACTTATACAGAGACGCCTAGATTACAACAATACTGTTTGCACTGCTGTTCTCTAGAGGAAGAGCAGTGAGAGTGTGAGTGTTGTAAACACAGATATCCGCATCACCTGTAAACATGATACCTGTGAACAGTCAGGCATCCAGCATGTAATCTCATACTTTTAATGCAGTGTGGATGTTATTATTATTCATGTGGGTGATTGTGTGACCACTCCTGGTCATTAAATGATTTGGCACAGTGTCTTCATTTTACTTATTCCATTGTTTATTTGCAGGGAGATGCTTAAATAATTCAAATGTGTGTCACGTACATGAAGCTGTGTGTAATGACAGAAAAACAAGACTGATCTGATTTTTTATTGCGATGTAGATAGTGCCGGCTTTTTTTTTTTTTTTTTCAAACCAACATGCCTCCGCACACGTACACTTGTGCTGTTACCTTGTTGTCCCTGGTGTGTTTAGTTTTGGCCCTTGTCCGTGAGCAGGTTGTTTATCTGAAGTGCACAATGAACGGCCCCGTCAGCCCATGTCCTCTGTCCCTGTCATACATTTCTCTAATCACTTTAATCTGCAGCAAACTATCCCACTACTTTCTATCCACAGATAAACATACTGGTGAATTACTCTTCTCTCTTTGTCCTTGTGCTTCTTTCCTCCCTCTCCCTCTCTCACACACATACGCACACATACATACATACACACTGTAGCAGCACAATCAATGGTAACCATCAGTCAAGCTGCAGCAGTGTATCTGCTGATGGGAGAAGAAAGGCAGCTGCTCTACTGGTACCGTAACATGAGGGATCCAGTTACACTACCTGAGGAAGTTTATGAGTGTTCCCATGTGAAAAGATCAGGGCTGTTTTAAACCTTCTTATCAACTCCAACAAATTTGTCAGACAGTCACGGCATATTGGAGCACTGACAAAGGCTGTCTTTGTGGTCGGGCTCTGGTTTTCTCCTCATCTGTTATGAAGATCTGCTTGTTTTTCAAAGCATCATTGGCCACCTTGAAGAGCACGACAACGGGTCCACGACCACACTGTTCACTGCAACGCACAATCAGATCCCTAAATATATAGACAGAGAAGATAAACTCCTGAGACCAAAAACTTAACTTTGGATTTCTTTCTCTTTCTCAGCTTCATCTTCAAATCCCAGAAAATCTTTATGTAGCCATGTACTGGCAAAATCTATGATCCTAGTATGGAGTAGGAGATAAGTCAGTAATGCTATAAACTCCTTACTGCTTTTCATCATTTACTTGGTAAATCCAGTTAATCCAGGTGGTACACAGACAGTTTAGAGATGCTCCCCAACCCTGAAGAATGAGAGAGAATATAATAGACATGGGGATGTTGTTTTTAAGTCCTCTGTACTTGTGAAAACTGTGTATCTTTCAGCCTTCCTCTTTCAGGAAGTGCAGGTATTATGAAGACAAGTACAATAATAATAGGTCTCCCAACCTTCAGCTTCACCCCTCAACAAGCTCCTTTATCTGATGAGCGAGTTCATATACAGCCTGAGAGACACTGAGAGATACTGTCAGATTTTCAGTGCCGTCAAAACAGATGCTATCTGCCCTCTTCATGTCTAATTACCTGTTTATTCCAAGGGCCTAGAGTGAATGGTGCTGCCGATAGCACTGTTGATAAAAAAACATGCTTTAGTTTAAGGAACTCATTAGGATTCAAGATCCATGTTTGATTTCTTCAGCTTCTGAACTGTAAGACATGACACAGTATATCTGACCCAGGCCCTCTATTGAAGAGGATGGTATGACAATCAAACCCCTCACACAAAGGTTATAAAAGAGAAGAATGTTTTCTCAGTAACAATAAGAAACAATTGTAGTAATCTTTTAACACTAGGTCCAGGGGCAAGAAAATCCCAACGAGGGCAATGAGCTCTCAACTCTCCCTCTATCAATACCATCAGTCCTCTGCTCACACTTTGCTTGTGTTACTACAAACTTGCCCTTCTTAAACATGTAAAGCTCTAAATTCTGTGTGCCATCTTATCACCACTGTTGGGCACGTTCCTGAGTCGGCTCAGCAGGTTATATGCTAACTTGTTGGCATATGAATAGTTACGCAATCAGCTGAATTCTGGAGAAGTGGACGACTTAACAACAATTCCTGCTGAATCTGTAAATCAGCAACTCATTAATGACAGAAGATTAAAATCTTTTTCATTTTACAAAACGATGGACGTCACTTTTCAAAGGATGTATTTTTAAACCCTTACACTACACCTCACGTCTGTTCACAGAGGCTCATGTGGCTATTGTTAATGTATTGATTTAGAGATCCTCTCTGGAGATGCTGGAGATAATGCAAAGGAGGTGAAAAGACACACCCTACAGTACTTCAAGTATACATCATCCTTTTTCTTTTTCATTTTTTACAGAGTCCAAATAGAGGCTGAAAGGCAGAGTTTTTCCCATAAATGTGACACTTTACAATGATGTCAATACACTTTAATGCACAAATTGTGTAAGTACATTGGAGAGGCTGCATACATATAGGAGGCCATCTAATAACAAAAGGAGACGATGTTCTATTTGCAGGACATGGATAATATCAATACTTAAGAAGATAACAAAGTGCATACCATATCTGAGACCTGTGGTGGGGCAGCTCAAGGACATACTCTGTTGCATATTGTCACACACCTGCAGGCGGTTGACAGGCCCCTTTAAGATAAAGGCTCAATACAACAGCCATGCAAACATATTATACATACGTTCTGTAGGGACCCCAAAATGGAATATGTAATATTATTCTCTTACTTCGCTGCACTGAAGTGACCAACACTGGAGTGTACATCCACATATTTTCAGCAATAACCAACACTGGCTGATGAGCACTATAGTGTTGGATGACATTCCTGTGTCTTATCAGTGTCACCCTCTCTTACTCTCTGTGTGTCCCACAGAGGGAGTCATGTTAACAAACAGGTTTCGTTCATTTCATTCATGAGATGAGTTACGTTGGCTGCCACTGTGGCATGAAGTAGTGACTTCATGCCACAGTGGCACAAGCAAAACTGATTGAACCTGATGTGTGAGCCAGTGTGGTCCCTCTTTTCTTTAGAAAAAGATAAACTTTAACCAAGTGTATTTAATGTATTCGATCATCACATTATGTTGTTGAAATTGTTATTCTCATGTGTTCCTACAGTAAAGTGCTGCTTACATGGTGTTTTTTCTCTCTGGATCATTTTTCAGTTATTTTTCATATCTTCAATCATCCAGATTTATCTGTTCTCATTTCATATCTTTTTCTTATTTTATCCCTGTTGTTCTTTGATCAAAACAACATTTTATGTTATTTGTGTGGATCAACAATGTTGACTATTTACAACATGCTATTTCTCCTTGAATAAATTTTTGCTTGAGTCATTTAACTGCAATGTCTTAGTTTCATACAGTAGCTTTCTTCATGATGTTACTTCAGGAAAGTTTTAAGCAGTTTATCTCCATGTAATCAGGTCAAAGGCTCTTTAAAGGAATCAGGTCTCATTCTTTGGCCCTCATTTACAATATCATCCTCATCTCTGTCTAGTCTTATCTTCTTCTGTAGTTTTACCATATTAACTCCACACAGATACTTTAAATGTTTCCAGTATGTAGCACTGTTACTCTTACAGTATAGTTTATGTTATACTGCTTGGATCATTTTAAAGTAACCTAGTTCAACAAATACTGTAAATTTGTACATTTTTATATTAGTATATTTTAACAGAAAACTCTAAAGACAGATAAAATGTATTAGTGTTTAATGTATTTTAATGATTTAATCAACAATGCCACAAATGAATTCATTGATGAAATGGCTTGCTGCTTAAAACCATATCATGTCCACACAACAGGATTTGTATGAAGAAAAAATGAAGAAAATCATTTTAAAAGGCACATGGGTGAAGGTAAGACATGGTCAAACACTGGGTTCAGTGTCAAATAACAAATAATCAACTTTCATGAGGAACATCATCAGCCTAAATATCAGGAATACTAAACACAGGTTTATGATTAGAAATCATAGCTCCATACATCATTTCATCTTCACCATAACGTTGGCCCCCAGGGACCACTATAGTCCCACAGGTATGGTCTGTATTGGTAAGCTTTGCAGAAGGAGGTGATGAGTGATGATCGGACCAAATCCTCTCTCAGGCCCAGTCCCTCTGCTTTGAACGTGTCCTTACAGAACTCTGGTGTTTGCTGCTTTCGTTTTGTTTTATACCTTCGGTTCTGAAACCAAATTTTCACCTGAGTCTCAGTTAGTCTTAAGGTGCTGGCCAGGTGAGCCCTCTCTGGGGCGGACAGGTATTTCTGGTGGTTAAATTTCTTCTCCAGTTCAAGGACTTGGAGGTGTGTAAATGCTGCTCTGGAGCGTTTCTGTTTCCCTGTGGAGGAAAAACTGCTGGGCTCTGAAGTGCTGGGACAGGATGTGTCCAGAAACTCTGTAAAGTACAAATGTGATCAGGTCAATAAGATGCAAAATTAACAAACTCTTTTAATTAATAAAATGTAATCATGCTCTGTGGTTCAAAAAGAGGCTCATATAGGTATGACCATCAACAACTATATCTACAGATAGAAATACTTTACCCCGTCCTTAAAACTTATATTTTATATATATATATAATAATTTGTAAACCTCTGATCATAAAGATCTGTAATTTGTCTCAAAATGTGTTACATCACATGTCTCACCTGTCTGCAGCCCAAACATTGTTTCCTGAGGACTCCTGAGTCTTTCTGACAACTTTTCAGATTCTTCTTTCCACTGTGAACATCTTTCCATCTTCAGTGAACAGCATCTGCCATTTAATCTTGTGTTGTCCTTAATGGAGAGAATATCCTCTATGAGGAAGGAGGTCAGAGGTTTAACTGTATCAGACATTTCCATCCAGTAATCCACAGGTCGGAGGCCTCTCAGTGCCAGACGGCTGCAGTAGGGGACGTGGCTCAAGCGTTGTGTCTCCTCACACACACACAGTCTGAATTTATACAAGAGCAGAGGCGTGTTCATCCACACTGCACTGACAAGTGGGGAAGGCGGGACAAATGGCTCACTGTGTAGTCTGCTCAGCTGTTTTCCCTGTTCTTTTATATGTCAAGGAGATTTCTGCAATCACATGATCAATTTCTTCAAAAAGAAGTGTTAATAATTTTGCTTTCACTGTAAGTATAATGAATTTGCCTTTTGAAAGAACACTGTTCATGTAAATTACCAAAATGAAATGTTTCCAAATGCACAGTTAATATACTTTTCATTATATGAACCCACATAGTTTTTTGTGGGATTTAACTTATATGATCTCTCATAGTGAATTTATACTCAACTAATACATTAACATTAATACTGTATGTTTTGTATATTGTAGCTTGACATCCAATCTATGTAATCTATATATGCTATACTGTATATCCAGAAAATTAACTATTTGGCTCATACAAAACCTACAACAGAGGAAATAAACTACCTATACATGCCTATACATAAGTATAAAATAGGCAAACATATGTGTAGTATTCTCACTAGACACAGATAATCTAAGCCATTTATTTTAATTGATATCAAGCAAAACAATCTTTATCTCCAGATGTATTATATACATAATAAATACTGTAAGTTATACACTTACAGTATTGTTAGAAATATGCTGCTTTTCCAGTATGGTATGATTTAACTGTACATGACAGAAGTCAGATGGATTTGTCTTTAGTTTCATGGCTCCCTCAGCTCAGGGCAGTAACCCAGTTGTCTGCAGCTGCAGGGAGACAACTCTGTCTGCAGTGGTGGGTGGTCATACCTACTGGAGCACTAATGAATTTGACACATTGGAGCTGGCTCCTGAATGGACACAGTCATTGTTCAGTGGCTGTTTATTTGCTGTTCTCCGTGGTTCAAGCTGACCTTTCTCCAGAGATTGAGACATTTCCTAGCAGTGCCTGTTTTCCTCAGGGAGTTCATGCTTCATTTGAATTTGGTATGATAAACATGATCCCCACCGTGCCCCCTGGCCAGGCTGACTCCATTAGCTTCTTTGCAGCAGCAATGACACACCAACACCACAATGTGACATTGCTGAGCGCTTGTATTGTCATTGCTTCAATTTGCAACAATCTGTTATTGAATGTTCATAAACGTTAAGTGCTCTGTACTTTATGTGCAATATGAACTTTTCATGTATGTATGTATAAAAAGCCACACTGACTGATGTGAAATTTAACATGTTCTGACATGTGTTGTTGATCATCATTTATAAAAGCCAAACCTACTGAGATTTCTCTTAAGCGTTGGCTGCTGTCTGGTCAACACGGTATTAAGATCATCAGTATGATATGCTTCACCTTCAATTCCTTGTCTGCAACCGTCTGACTGCCAAAGTATGTTGAACTGTAAGCACAGACAGCTTTTATCCATCTGTCTAGACAGTTTTTCTTTCTGTTTTTAAAGCGTATTATAATGTGTATTTTTGGATTGTAGAGTATCAAGTGTGGAATGAAATGTTTGAAAAACTAGATTTCAGTTGGAAGAAAAAAAATAAAATTTCATAAGGAAATTCATAAGTTTATAGACAAACTGTTTACTATCACTTCAAAAAACACGTCACACCCATGCTGGTGCCTGTGCTCTGTTGTGTGGCGCTATCATCCATTTCAAGTAGCTCTTTTAGCGCTCTAAAGATGCTGTCATCCTTTGCCCTTATTCTCAGACAATCTACATGATTGCTTGTAGTTGAAAACAATGACATTTCTTTACTTCTGTAATGTGTCCCATTCATTACAAAGACATTCAGCTGCATGGTTGTGCATCAGACATGACATAGTAGTCCCTCTAACCTTTTAGCCCAGAAAGGCATTAGTCTTCCACAGCAGGTAATATGTGTTGACGATGTTTTCTTTGAGTCACAGCTAGTTGTTGTACCATCAATCTTCTGTTGTTCCCCTGCCGTTCTTTGTCCTGGATATTGAGCAGTGAAACTTTGTTGTAACAGTAGATTTGTTAGTTTTATCTGCTTAGCATCAGTGTTGTATTATACTACGTCCTCACCTGGGATATTGCACAAGTTCTTCACTGCCTGACATAACAATTGTCACCAGGCTAAACAGGTCACTTTAAAGTTTAGCGACAAATCTCTGTTATAACAAAGTGATCGATGTGATTTCTTTCTTATTTTTTCCTCTTAAAAGAAGGTTGAACTGAAAACAGCAATATATAAAACAAACCCCTCCCCACATTCACCTCTTCACAGTGTCCATTTACTTTTTTACCCCATTTTGTTCTGGGAAATGTTTTTTATACAGATATTAAAGTATTGTATTAGAGATTGTGAAAAAAATCAGTTGTAACTTTGAGTTCTTCTCTTTACTACCACACTAATCTTATATATATATAATCTTAACTTTAGTTTTTTCTATTTGATGTGTCAGATAATAACAAAATACAGTATGTTGTCTGGGGTGGGTTTTTTACAGTCTATGGTTTTTCATCATGTTAAAGTGATGTTGGAGTCGTCCCCTAGAGGGAGCTTTAAGACGGCACATGAAGTCCCCACAGCGTAAACAAGCCAGCAACCACTTGAAGCAACAATGTACAATGAGCTATTTTAGAAGAGATTTAGTTTAAAGAGAATCAGATTATGTGCCATCAGAGCTTATCTTTCATGGATAGTTTCATCTTCATTTAGTTAGTAACTATAAAATCAACATGTCCTTTGTGCTGATTTAGTTGGGTGGATGGTTGGACAGAGGAACACTGATCCTGAATCATCTCAACTTCAGTCACAAACAGCAGATTATCACACTGGCATTTAAATGATGTTATTGCACAGCCAAAGAAGAGGCGTCTGCTTGACTGAAGTTGACGTAAGGATGTCTGCAGGATGAGTTAACAGGATGAGAGAAAACCTTTTTAAGTAAAAGCAGAACGTGCCTTTCACTGTTGGCCAGACTCACGTCATCCTCTATTTAAAATGACCCTCATGAAATGTGAATCATAACAGTGTAATCAACCATCTTTATTTGGGGATTTTGCTTTCATTCATAGGGTACATCTCTGTCAAATCCCCCCTCCTCTCCCCTCCTTCTCTCTCCACAATAGGCAACTTGTTATTCCACATCTCTCAGCTCATTGCCACCTCAGTTGCCTGCTCTATTTGTAACCATCATGTGTTCATATCTCTACATAACAACAGTTATCAGTACACATTTAAAAAGCCCAGCAGTCATTTAAATTATGTTTGATGACAGGAGACACTTTAAAGGTCTGCTGTGACCCAGTCTGACTCTAGGTTATATCTACATTGTGTAGCTGCCATGGCCTGCTCAGTTGTCCAACCATAATTCCACTAATCTCACCAATACCCACCTCTCAGTAGTAGCAGTCAGTGTCAAAATAAATGTGTGTGTGATTGTGAGAGGGCAAGGAAGTCTACGGGGTCATCATCCACTCAATTACTGTGTTTTACTGAGTTGGGGGACACAGAGAAAACTCCCTGTATTTACCTCCGCCCACACACTCCACAGACCTCTGTGTAACAGGTTAACTTCACCCCCGAATCAGCAGCATGATATTGACTACACTCTACTGACTCCGTGCTGCTCGGTCCACCAAGCAACAGCCAAATAGTGACCTGACCTAACCAGCCTGCTAAGCTAACTAGCATGCTAACTGATGCTAACTGATCCCGAGCAACCTACTAGACCAAACAACATATTTCAGTGACAGACAAATTTAAAGCATTTTAGTAATTCGCTATTATAACAGCACAATTAAACAACTGAAAAAAATCCATGCTACGTTCAGCAGCTAAAGGCTACTCTAGGCTTTGTTACCAGATAAGAAAGCTATAGGACTTTCTCCAAAGACTGTGGTTTTATAAAAACTATCTAATTAATTAAACAAATAGTGAAACCCCAAGTGATGGTCTGGATACATTTGAGTACAGTTGCATTGGCTTCTTGTGAGTGTAGGTATTTTTGATTTTTGCAGAAAAGGTATCAGATAAACATTTTAAAACAAAGATCTTTCAAACACACACATTGCACATAACTGCTGCAAAGTCCTATCTCTCTCTCACACACACGTGGCATTATCTGATCTCTTGAAGTGTCTCTGGTCTCCTCTCTGTCTGCAGCTTCATCCTTATCTCTACACAGATGCTCCTTCAGCTCTTCTCTCCCCCAGAGGTGTTTCTCCTCCTCAGGCCCTGTGGCCCAGCGTCCACCTCCATTAAAAGTGACACACTGACACACACACACACACATTTTCCCACTTCAATAATAATAATATTGATTTAATATTTAGATAAAATATCAGAAAAGTCGCTTCTCAGTAAATAAAAAACTTACAATAAAACCCTGTTTTATTGTAAGTTTTTTTTAATTGAGTCCACATTTGATTATGGATTATAGGCAGCTGTTTCTTATAAATGAACATAGTGTATCATTAAATCGTGGTGTGAAATAGAGACACATCAGGACGAAATCCAGTTACATTCAGAGATACTTTTGGCAGTGCGAGCGAAACTCTGAGGCTCGCCGATGACTGACAGCTCGGGCTGGAGCTGTTTCCCGTTTGATTGAAAGTTTGAAAAAGTTAAAGAGCCACTCTGTCTGCGGGTTTGTTTACCAAGCAAAGCTCCGGGACGGGACAAGCTCTCCAGCCTTATCAGCGGATTTGTGAATGGGACAATGATGAGCTCAGTTTGATCGAGCGGCGCAGTCAGGTCAGATGTCACTTCAGCCATTAGCTCTTTGATGGCTGCCTTTGATAAAGACAGCGTCTCTAATCAGGTCCATCGTGTGTTGGTTTTAATTGGATCTGAACAGGAACATTGAGTCTTTTACTGGAAGCAACGGATCGACGCGTTTTGTCCAATTTGATATGATTTACTGAGTTTATTACACATCAGTGACCTTTTATAGCAAGTTTTTTTTTCAACATCGGTCTTTGTAAGTATTAGGAAAATAGGCTTCAAAATATTTCATCTTGTTTGATGCCATAGCAGCCTAATAATTCTTAAAATAAAAAAAAAANATATTTCATCTTGTTTGATGCCATAGCAGCCTAATAATTCTTAAAATTACACATCATAGGAAGAAAAAAAATATATATATATATATATATAATAAAATAAAATAATAGACTAACTGTCACAAAAAATAAAACAACCGAATTATTTAACATCAGCTTGTGTTTGTACTTAGGAGATATAAGGTGAGAGGAGCCTTTGATGAAATATGTTAAATCTTATGTTTTTAAATGTGCGTTTGCAGTGTGAATATATGCCTACATATGAAAAAGACAAATAAAAAAGAATAGCCATAATGTAATAATGTGTTACCCAATCAGCTGATTTTTTTTTATTTTACCTCAGACATTTTCAACAAGAGAAAATAATCCCATACAAAATATACAATAAAAATCTGAGCCTGAAATACTTGATAACTTTCTGCCACACAGGCCGTTTATATTCCTTGAATCACCAGCCTCTCACGCCCTGTAATGAAGTCTGAAAGTGTCCATGGGTGAAGGGCCCTTCGCTCCCTGTCAAGTCCTCCAGCTGGTTATTAGACACCTGTGAGGCTGAGGGAGACACACTGTGGTAAGTGCAGCCATACACGCCGCTGTTTCCATATCCAAACACGGGGCTGTAGTGTCCGACTGTGATATTATAAGGCGATGAATGCGACCCTGCGCCGCAGAGCTTCCCGTCCCGCACCAGCACCGGCACCGCCACCCTCCTGGGAGCAGGTGGATAACCCGCCAGCTCCAGAGACCTGTCCTGCCTTTGACGCTTGCACTTGTACCTCCTGTTCTGAAACCAGATTTTCACCTGGGTGGAGGTGAGTTGGAGGACGTGGGCCAGGTGCTCTCTCTCCGGGGCGGACAGGTAGCGCTGCTGCCTGAAGCGTCTCTCCAGCTCGGACACCTGGGACTGGGAGAAGAGGACCCGGGGCTTCCTGCGCTGCCTGGGTCCGCTCTGTGCGCCTTTGCCGCAGTCAGGTGAACTGTCAAGGCCGCTCATCTCTGCGTGTCAGAAAACAGTAAAGTTCAATCTGTGAAATTTATAAAACTCCAAACCAAATTAGCTACAAAACCATTTGGCTTCTATGGGCCTATATTTTCGGCCTCCACATTAACTGACTTTACCTCTTTCATTTTATTCTGTTTTTCTAAAACAAAACTAAAAACCTTTTGATGGAGTTGAACGATGACACACGTTTCTACACCAGTATTTCATACAATAAATCTGATATATTTTACATTTGTCTTCTTCTTTTTGTTTTCTTTT
>CM076654.1:16736940-16830328 GCA_038496675.1 Rachycentron canadum
TATATATATATCCTTCAGTCACGAGTTTGAAATGAAATTAAATGGAAATATCAAATATCAAAGCATTGGGGGAAAATGACCGAATTAGAAGAAGTGAGGTGGATTATCTTGGGGAAAAAAGGACACAGTTTGTCAATTCAAATTCAAAAGAGCTAATTTTCCAGACTTGGAAAGGTTTTCCCAGTCAGGTCTTAGATCTGACTTCTCATTTGATCTTAATGGATCATGAACATTGCAGAAAAAGGGATCCTGTCTGAACAGTGTTCTGGTTACCTATGATCACATTGACCAAAAAATAATTGTAACAGTAATTGTATTAGTCACAGGTCAGTGCTGATTCTTATGGTATTAAAAGTGAATGATTACTTTTGGATGTTTGGTGCCAATATATTGTAAATGCATGGGTTTCCCTATTCGTCTGGCTTGATAATAACAGTGTTTTCAAATGGAGGGATGTAAATGAATGTGTGTCAGGTCAGTGGCCTTAATAAACAGCCACCAGATTATAAGAAATGTCTAATTTGATCATGATGTGCAACATGTGTCACCTCACCCTGCTCGTTCATCTCCTCCTCCGGTGCTGGGTTGTGAGTACCGAGCTTCTCCTGCAGCCCGGGGACGCACGGCTCCTGCAGGCCGTCAAAAAGGTCCCCTCTCCGGGAGGCAGCGTGAGTGCGCTGCTGCTGCTGCTGCTGCTGCTGCTGCTGCTGCTGATGATGATGATGATGATGATGATGATGATGAGGCATCGGAACAACATGACCAGTCATCAGAAAATCATTTCCAAAGTCATGGTGGTGCTCCAGCTTCAGAATATCCTTGACAGAAAAAGGTGTCGAGGTGGAGGTTGAACTGGGATGCATCCCCACCCTCTGGGTTGTAGCTGTAAATTATTATTATTATTATTTTTTAATGCGCTGTGCTCGAGCTGCTGGAGATGCTGCTCTCTCAACTCACTGATGGGTTAGGGCCTGGGAAGATTTCAATCATTCAAGGTTCCAGCTAAAGAGCAAAGGGGGAGAGATATATCTGTCACCCCTCTGCAACACTGGCCAACACCCTGCCTGTCTGTGCGCACAGTCCTGCAGCTCCTTTCCGTCTCACCTTACAGGAAGACCTCTCATCATATCCACCCGTCTCCGTGTCAGGAGGTGTCATGAAGGAGGCCAATTGAGCCATAAGACTATTACTATAAACCTTTGAACGAATTTCTCCATTGTTGGCTGTAATTGTCTCTTCTTTGACAGGGGGCTTGTTGCTTATTGGAGAAAATTGTATTTTCTGCTTTTAAAACTTAAAAAACAACAACTTTTTCTTAGTCACTCAAATTTTATATCTCAAAATGAACCTGCCAATACACACACACACACACACACACACACACACACACACACACACACACACACACACACACACACATATAAATATATATAAAGTTTGTGGCTAAAAATCTGTTCATTCAAGTGCTTTTGGATTATTAGAAACTTTCCCATGAAGCAGTTGATTTGAGTTAAAGGATTCATTTATTCAGTGAGGACCAAATCTTCCCTTCTGCTGAGCCCAGTAAAGCCATCTAATCACTCAGGTCTTCGGGGGTTGAGTGATCCTGGTTGATGTTGAACAGCTTTACCGTCAACATTGTCTTCCAGCCGCGTTATTAGTGTTCTCAGGCCACAACAAACAGAAACATTACACCTGATGTTGTGGAAGTGGAGAGGCCGCGGCGCCAGCCTGCAATGCATGACTGAGGCCGAGACGCGCGTCCACACAGACAGGAACAAGGACAGACTCGGGCTGTCCCACCTCAGGATGTATGGGGGGGAGGGGGGCACTTAGCAAAGCACTGATTGAAACCTTTAATTGGTCCTTTATTTAGAACAAGAGGAGGAATAACAAAAGAAAACTGGGAACACTTAATACTGTTTCTATGCAGTGGTAAGTCATTATGACCTGCAGTTATATCATGATTTCTGTCATTATTTAGAAATGATCAAATCGCTCTGAGTTTATCAGTCAATGAATGGGATTCACAGTCACCTATGCCACACTTGTATAATGCCATCATGTGCTGGAGCTCGGATTTTATGAAAGGGGAGGAATCTACTCTGTTAGTTTAGTTAGATCTTTTCTGTCTTGTATACAATTATGCTTCCGGTTTCCTAAAGGTCGGAAGAATCAGAAAAGAGCTGCATGTGCACAAGTATATTAAAGCAGAGCCAGTAAACATCCCGACAGTCCCCAGAGGAGGCCACAGGTGAAAACACCTGTCGATCTGTCGTCAGTTTAGCTGCTGTTCAGGTTTTAAGACAATCCACTTAAACCTGTGCTGAAATCCACATATCAGTTAAAACATTTTGTTGTCCCTGTCTCTGGGTTTAATGTGAACCCACTGCAGCTGTGATGCAGCGGTTCAAGGCCTTGAGCTCATCTTAAAGTCACATTATTATAGTTTTGATAAATGTATTAGTTTATAAAACTAAACCACATATTATCTTAAGCTTTTGTTGTTGTGTTTATAAATTTAAAGTTAATTTCCTTCTTTCCTTTGTGCTATTATATTTAATTAGTCCATGAGTCTGTGTTCCCCACTCTTTTTTTTTCCAAATTCCCTGTGCATATTTTCTGGGATGTCATTCCTGTATGAAAATAATAAAACAACAAAGTAAAGATTTTTTGCTTGACAAGTAGCAGCCTATAATAAGATAATAATGCTGATGTTGCCCTCTGAGGCCTTTATTACTGATACCTCTAATGTGCTTTAGTGGTGAAGGAAGAGCGAACAGTGAACAGTGTGGCTCCAACCCTAAACAAAAAACTGTAAGCAAGTAAAGAATCATTTTAAATTAATCCACACAAAAAAAATAAATAAATAAAAATAAAAATCACATTCACACCTCCAGTTAATCTGACCTGCATGGGAGCACAGTATCAATGATGACTGCATTTGTTTCTGTTCATATTAGGCACAATTTTCTACTAAGGTGTAAAGGAAATGATATACAGTTATAGAGGGTTGGACATGTTGCATTTGAAGATGTAAAGACAAGTTTCTATTTACAGCACAACAGTTATTCTCTGAATAACAACAACAACAAAAGACATCCGTCAGTGGTCCTGTTTGTCACAGTCATCACTTGACTGATTTCCATGAGAGATTTAAGGAGAGTGAGCAGAAGAACAAGTGAAAAACTGTGGCTGAGCTGACAGGCAGCTCAGCCCAGTGCTGCTGCTGTCTGCCATGACAGACAGATAAAAACCACTGTTTGTCCTTTGGTGAAGGCAAAGACGATGAGAATTCCTGCTCCAGCCAAAGAAAACACAGCACCTATTAATGATTCAAATCATTATCAGTATTAGTTGTGTATTAGGTCTATGTTTAATAAAAATATTATGTTGTGTAACTCACTAAATTGTTTTATTTACCCTGAAATTTCCATTTTAGTTTTATTTTATTGACATTTCTTACCATCTTCAACAATAGAGGGTGTCTTTCATGAAACCTAAACAACATAAATTTGACTTCACTTGTTTTTCTTTATAATTTAATTAAAGTTTTATAATGTTGTTACCAGTGATCAAAAAGCCCACAAGCAAAGTGAATATGGGAATTAATTGGCACAACTCAAATTATTTTATTTAAGTTGAACACTAAAATAACTGTTTATGTCACAGGGAATGAAATTTTGCAAATTAATATTAAAAGAGAAACAGCCTATAGGTTAGGTAAAAAAATTGCTAAAATGGATATTCACTTGTTTTCTTTCTGTGAATGTTTCAGTTCAAATATAACTGCAGAGGTTAATAATAGAATCACAATCTTTCATATTAAAATGAAATGACTAGCTGAAAGATTTCCTGATAAACCTAAAAAATGTTTTTGTTTTTTTTGTTTTTTTTTGCATTTGACAGATTGTTAAGTGTGATCCTCAACATCTGTATAGGTTGTAAAAGCTGCTTTAGCTGTTACAGCCTCTTCCTGTACCTGCTGGTTAAACACAACCTAAAAGATTAATGTAACACTCAGGTTTTCTACAGTGGTATTTTGTGTAACAATCACACCTCACACTGGCAAACCAAGAAACCTGAACTTCAAAAGCAGAGGGGAAAAAAAAATCACAAGTTAGCTGTGAATTGTTTGACATCTTGGGGGGGTTTCATGGTGTCCAGTTTGATGAGTAAATTACTTAATCACTGCAGCGGTGTTATCTGAAGGCTCGGAGCAATGCTCTTCCTCACTGTCTGCCGCTCCTTTTCCTCAAAGTCAAGGCCTTTCCTACTGATCCCACTTATACGCCCCCTTAGTGTAATATAAGAAGCAAGCTAAGTACAGTTTACCGCAAAATACCCCTAATTCATCATACGGCAAAATAGGAGGCTGATAGCAGCTGAAAGAGGAGACAGAGTGGTCTTGCACTGAGTGAAACTAAACCCAGTCTTTCCTTTGGCCAATATGCAACTGAAGATACTCATCAACATGTTATCTGATGTTGACTAGACTCATCCAGGTGTCACGAGTTTCTCTCTGCACTGTGGTTTATGAGAAACTCAGTGATGATGAAATATGTTTTGTGAAGATTCTTTTGATTATCTCACCTTCCACCTTATCAGTCAATACATATTCACTACCCATATTCAAACCACTTTAATAGACTATCTCAATCATATTACTTACTATCACCTGTATCAGCTGTCAGACTCTTCTGAGACACTGTTCATGTTCATGTTTCATCTCCTGCTTTCAACTGATTTAAATTTCCACTTTTGAGTGTTTCTGATTGTTCTTCATTTCTGAATTCAGATTGCTTGAGAGTATGTTTGACTCTAGTTTGCTCTGGGCCATGTACATACATCTTTTCTTCCCACTTCAGCTACTACTAGAGCACTTTTAAAATGACTTCAAAATTACATTTAACAGATTGAACATATATGTGCCCTTGACGAACAGTGTTGTATAGTAATTAATCGTTTTCTGAACAAAATTGTGAAATATGAATTTCAATAGATAAATTCATCTATTTGAAATAACCATATGAGTTTGACATGACAGACATCAGTGTGTGATGCTGGGGGATTTGTCCTTTCATTTGGACTGAGCTGAAGCTTTATGCCCTGTATGTTGAAAATATGCACAACCTGTTTGCAGCCACTAGATGTCTCTGCCACACTGTGTAAAATCCAAGAGCTCCAATAAAAAGATGGATTTATCCACAGTTGATGATCAATAAATGAGAGGGTATGATTCATTTATCGTCATTCAATGTCCTGCAGCAGAGAGCTGTTGAATTTACACTTCATCTTTATCTCTCAAACTAAAGGACGCTCTGATGTGAGTGCAACAAATTCATTGTCCCTGTATCACTGGGAGAATCTATTCAAACCACCACAGAAGCAAAGTAGACACAAGCAATATAGGAACCTTTCTTTTAAAAATCCTACATGTGAGTTTCTCTTCTGTAACCCAGTCCTGTGTTGTTGTTGGTGTCCGTCTAAGTCCAAGGGAAAGACTGTAAAACAAGTAAAATTAGCTCAAAGGAAACAGTCAACTATTTCTGCTTGAAACTAAAAAAGCATTGTGTGGAGTGTGGTGCCGTCCATATTGGTGTAACCTGTCTATCTTTTCCTCTGTTCAACGTTAAGCTGAAGAGCTGTTAAAATAGTCTGTTTCTGCAGGAGGCAGCAACGTACGAGAGCGTTCAAGAGCATTTCAACTGCTGGTGAAGTGACTGAATATGATGCTCAATTGGCTCCATCAGTCTGATTGGCTAAGGCAGACATTAGGTGCACATATAACTTGGTGCTGTGCAAATTGAAAAAGTGGATGGTGACAACAACTATACTCACTATTTATCTATCCTCCTGTATTTTCCATGCAGCCAGAGTAAATGTTTAGCTTCATGCATTTAGTGAATCCAGAGCCAAAAGCTGCATTTCATTTGACAAATCTAGAGATACTTTGGCAGAAATGGAAAATGCTCTGTTTCATCTCTTTCCCCTGCCACTCCAACGCTTTCTTCAGTAAAATTTGATCTAATTTTCTTTCCCGTCCTTGGGTATTTCCCCACAGAAATGAAGGGATAGTGATTGCTGGGTAAGATTGGAGTGGATCTAATCTTCCACTGCTCTCAGTCATACTCCATTTCACTGCACATCTAATTTGTCACACTGCTGATGAATATGCTACAAGTTTCATGGGAAAGAGAAGGACATAATGAATATAAAACACACTGGGAGTGGGGGAGAGGCAATTGCCGTACCGCACTAACCACAGTGCATTGTTCATTTGTCCCATCAAATTGCTGACACTATGCATGCACCATGGATTCATTGCTTTCCTCCCTCAGAGTTTGATCAAGAGGTTAAAACAATGACAAACAATGGTTGGTTTGTGTCTTGCCTGCAGACTGTAGGCAGAAACTTCATGGTCTTTTATGATCATCAGCTTCAGGCTCAGTGTTTATCTAAGTAAGGCATGCATCGCCCCTCAACACTGTGCACCCTGCTGTTTCTGGGCACTTTTTATTGGTCTGCTTGTAGGAAATGCATGGATATGTGGATGACATTGTGTGCATTGCAGGCAGACGCATTTTACAGACATGCATTTTGACAATATCACTTTCAAAGGAGTGGGGAGCCTACTATAGCAATGTATCTCATTTTCTATTTTTTTTTTAAAGCACAAGCAGATGGTATGAATTGCATCTGCATAATGATATTCTAATTTCGTCATTATTCATTATTACTCTGGTTGTGATTGTCAGGGTGGCGATACACTCGGCAGCAGTCCAAGCAACAGGCAACGAAGTGAATAGGCAGGGTCAAAAATCTGTTCAAATGTTTCCTGGCAACAAGATGTTTCTGTGTGTTGAAAGCAGTAATTCCATCCAAATTGCTTTTAAAAGCTGCCCACCACATAACTGCAGTAATGTAACTGTGCAGAGAGACTCAGTGAGAGGCAGATGTCTACACTGACCATATGGAGAAATCCAAAGCTGTCTTGTCCTGTCCATCATGTGCCTGTGTTGAATTCATTGATGAGTCGAGAGTGAATGTCTCTTTAAAGAAGGGGATGATAGAATCTGTGTGCAGAGCTGCTGCATCACCTATCCATGAGACTGGAGAGCGGCTGATGAGAAAGCCCTTCAGGACTCTTCTCTAAATAGGCATGAAATTATATCTCCCTCTGACTGAGATGAGCGTCCATGGAGCCTCTTGCGTTCTGCCCCCTCTTTTCCTCAGGCTCTCAAACCAAACAGGCACTTTGCAGTTTCAGCTCGTTTGTGCTCAAGTTTAAGAAAGTTCATTTTCATCAGGAGGTGCTCCCTGTGTCCTTCATCTTCCTCCGTGGGTCCTGCAGGATTTGTTACACATACAGAGGACTGAAGGGATGTGGTAAACCATTGTAATGTGTTATGTGCTGATTATTTGCACTTAACAGAGCAGCAACTTTATCATTCACCAGAGAGAATTTGATACACTGTTAGTTTCAGCACATGCAATACATATTACAGAACTTATTCACACTTAGCTGATCATGGAAGTAAACCCTTTTACAATAGAAAGTGCAACAAAACTGACATATTAAACAATTTGTGGGTAAAGATGGTTTCTAGATTTGTATTCATCTTTTCAGATGAAGCCCTCATGTGGTGGCAGGTTGTTGTCAAAGTACTGGATGTCGGGTTTGGAAACTGGCTCTTGATAGGTGAAACATAACGTGACCAGAGGTTGAGCAAACAATCGCCTCAAATTACATCAAATGTAATCAAATGACAATTGCTGTTCACACCTGACACCCACTTTATGGTGTTGGACATGTTTTATATCCTTCAAGATTTTTATATAACACTGTATCAAATTAATATGTATAATGTTAAAGGGAGAATTTAGAATAATTCCCCAGCTCAATCCATTGTGTTTTGGTTTTATGTTGTGGGGAATCAGAGCATAGACACTCACATATAATGGCCATTAACCATCGACAACTAAATGTAGCTGGTGCCTGATTACCTTGGGTTAGAGGTTTGTGATCAAGGGATCAATTTCACAGAGTAGTTAGTGTGTGCCTGGGCTACTCGTGTCTTTGTTTAGAATAATTTTAACTGTCTTTCCTTCTTTTTCTTGATTTTCATCATAAGCTGTGGAGTTGAAGCTGAAACCAACATAGATGCAGTTGTTTAAAATCGGGTGCCAAATGTTAAGGCCGGAGGTCTGATTCTGTTTCCTTTTTTCATGCTGCTGAGGAAATTAGAAATGCTCATATCCCTGGATATTATTGTGGTGTCAAGTGTGGTACATTTATTGTAGATTGTGTGGTTTGGTTGAAAGGATGGCGACGAAGGGAATCAGGAATCCAGCAGAAATGTTTTGGAAAACAAACTCCATGTCTTGCAGTTCAACAGGTCATAGCACTTAACTATCATCTATCTTTATGTGTTTTGGTCTTTGAGGAGCTTTGGAGCATGTTCCTAAATCTTTTCTTTTTTTTTTTGGGCTGGGGTTGTATTTGTGCTATCATTGCAGTAAACCATAAAGCCAGAACATAAATGCAGCTCTTAACTCATCTAACCAGCAGTGGAAGGTAAAAAACATCACAGTCTGATTATTTTAGTGCAACTGATGGTGAGGAATGTCGAGGCATTTGAGGACCTTTTAGACAGATCAGTGTCATGTAAAGCTGTGAATGATGATGGATCCAACTGAGTGAAAGAAGAGCAAAGCAACACATTTCATACCATATGCCAGATATGATAAATATTTTATTTCTGATCAGCAAAAGACACACAATTGATGCATTTGTATCTTTCATGACTTTTCAGTACAGAGGAAAAACCCAAACATATACACAGTATGGGTATATATGTATATGGGTATATTCTAAAGTGCAAGTGATTCACAAGGGTCAATCATGCGTTACATAGCATCTGTATCAGCAACTTCAGTAATCTCCTTATATCCTTGATAATTTTTTGAATCTGATAGTAAAATAACTGTCACTTATATATGAATACAAAATAAACTTTACTAGTCACTGAAGCTTTTTGATTTTGTTTAAGCACAACAACATTTATCAATCTATTTCAAGTCTTGAGAGGAAAGAGTACCATGAAGTGCCAGAAGTGTGGGAGTCTTTAGTCTCTGGTTTTGACAGAAGAAACTGTTTCACAAAAGTCACCATGGGTCAATTTAACAATACTCCAGTACCACCTTAAGCACCCTATATTTGAATTAAAATCTAAAACAAAAAGAAAGCCTTACACTTTTCTTGCTTTTGTTTTTCCCCAATGGCCTTAAAGGGCCACCTAACTCAGGCATGATCTCGTCGAAACAGACATTCAGTGTACAGGTACATTCTCTGAAATTACCGTTACATTTGACTTGGTGAGGAACAGTCAATTTGCCCTTGCCAAATACATTTGACACAAGGAATGTTTATAGAAAATAAATACATGAAGACATGGATAGACAATAAAATGCTTAAATGCAAATGCGGACTGATGCTGAGCTCACTGTGTGTTGGCAGATCGGAGTGACCACAGTAGATGGGCATCTGGACAGCATCATACAGGGAAGTAACAGTTTAGCAGCAGCTGTTGGGTTTTGGATTTACCCATGGACAACAAAGATACAGACATATGTATCAATAGTACATGAAGAAGCCCTGACCCTTCAGGATGCAATATATTCAAACTGATTTCCATTCACTGGGTAAATAAAACATGTCTCAGTTGCACATGTGCTGAATGTTTCAATGCCCTTTATAGTGGTTAAGATGCAAAGTGCATATTTAACATAAAATAGTAAGCTAGGATATACTACAGTGTGACTATAGCTCTTAACTTCCAAAGTGATTCCTTCAACTGCTGTCCTTTTGCACCAAACGACACAAGAGAAAGGATCAGATTCACATAACAAAAGAAACACCAGTTTACACAAACCACAGAAACAGAAAGCAATACAGCAATGCCTTCACACTGTGAGTGCAGTATGAGAGCACACATGCTGCTGCTTTATTCACACAGCATCAGCTGGCACTGAATGAAATAAAGGTCAATTTCTGTGTTGCTGTGAATCCTTTGTGTGTGAGATTATTGCATAGTTTGGAATTCTTAACATAGCTATTAAATTGACACTGAAAAATAAAGCATCTCTTTTTCTGCTCTGTGCTTCACTCTTATCAATCCAGGACAATATATAGATTCACTTTGCTTGAAAACAAGACTGAGTTCAATTGCTCATGAAGTCAAAAAAACTGTGAAAGCAATCAAAGCCAGGCAAGCAGAAGCTTTTTGCTCAAAAAAATCCTTATAATTGTGTAATTAAAAACAAATGACAGATGATTAGTTTGCACGGTTTGAATTTTTACTTGTCTTCATAGTGAACTGAGCCCAGCCCTGGTTCCAAGTTAATCTCTATATTGCATTTTCAATGTGCACGAAAATTCGTAATTTACTCTAAAACTGAAACAAACTTAAGCCACAGATTATCTCAATGACACTAGTGGCACCAAACCAGCACCTGTCTAACAAACACCAGCATGAAGACCCTTCTCAGAGACTGTGGCTCTGCACTAATCCACTGACTCTCAAAGATTGTCTTGATCTTAGAGAAAGAAGTTTGTCAGGACTTTTGTACCTTTTGTTTTGGTTCTATAGAGTTTCAATGTTTTTAGATGCTTCCCTCATTTTTCTCC
Organism: Rachycentron canadum; assembly: GCA_038496675.1. Taxonomy (NCBI): domain Eukaryota; kingdom Metazoa; phylum Chordata; class Actinopteri; order Carangiformes; family Rachycentridae; genus Rachycentron; species Rachycentron canadum. The sequence continues at coordinate 16,747,631 of CM076654.1, forward strand.
TGCATTATGTAACACAGAAACTCTTAAATCTCTTCCACCTTCCGAGTGGGAAGGTTAGAGAACCACCATCGTAGACGCCACCGCCCTGAAAACATCCACATCTGACAATGAGTCGTGTTGTCCTGTCTGAAACAAAGTTCTGTTTATTTCCCAGTTGAAAAAGGACGTCACATTTTTTCATGCACTAATCAGGATTTGGCAACATCTGAATCTGATGACTGCAGCGGGGATGGTTGCTACTGTTGCCAGTCAGTGTCAATCCAATTTTAAACACAGCCAAACAATTCTGATAAGATCCTAATAACAGCTATTGTTGCTAATTTAGTTGTAAATATTTATTGCTATGGAAAAATAAATAACATAACCAAATTTTAAAGAAAAGACTGAGCTGAAGCCAATACAAACAATACGCACATCATCCTTTCTCTACTGCATAATATCAGAACCAACACATCTAAAATTAAAAACACAAAAAATAAATAATGACATGAGGGCTGAAGATAATAGCTGATATTAGCTACAATAAGAATTTGTCTACATGTAGCCAACCATCTTAATGAAAATTAATTTCATCCTGTGCAAGGAAGCACTGAAAACTCGTGCAGAACCATAAAAAAAAAAATAACTATGAGCGCACTTGATGCTGGTGTTTGTTGTACTGTAATTACACCTGCTCAATCTCCAATAATGTGCACAAAACCCCAGCTCTGAACGAGCACATCTAGCAGCTGAAATGGAAACCCCCCCCACTTTTTTTTTTAACCAGAAAGTGTGTCAAAATGAAGCTAGAGTTTTGTTGTGGTCCCTTGTTACACCCATAAAGTAGATCACCTGACCTGAATGACCAACCTTGTTCCCCTATGGCCAGCACAGAGTCATGACATGGGTCCCATTCAGTCACCAGAGTGTCAGCTCTTTTGTTTTTTGTTTTTTTTTTTGTTTGTTTTTTTTGCTTTTTTTGTTTTGGCATAGAGCTCATGTTCAAATAGGAGCCATGACTGAACTGCTTTTTAAATCTGTAAACTAATTAAAACTACAATAATGCATTAAAAATAATAATAAAAAAAACATTAAATAATATAGTAGGAAAATAAATATCATTCCAACAAGGCTTTTTTAAATAGTCATTTTCAATCCCGACACTGGAAGTCAGTGTGTATGTCATGTGATTCACCTCAGAGAATGATGGTCATCAGTCCAAGAAGATGGCTGCTCTCAGTCTCATCGGTGAACTTGCTAATCAGCTACTGCGCATACACGACTGCTTCACACTCAGTTAAGAACATGGATACAGATTTCACTAAACATGGTCCCACATATACTGTAGAGCTCAACAGTCTGGAGCATTACAAGTGTCTGGATACGAAATATGCAAAATGGATCTTTTTTTCTGATAGACAGACTTGGCCATGACCTGAATTATCCTTATGTGCAGGATGATGACCATGACTACATCTGCTATCAGAAAAAGAAAAAGAAAACAAAACAAAATCAATTAATTAAAAAAATTATAAGTGCTATAGCTATACACTATTTTGGTATTTATGAATAGCATTCAGGGCAGTTTGAAGTTTTTTGGTCAGTTTAAGGTAACCTCTCAAAGGTTATCATGAAACCTCTACAGACCTCACTCCATATAAGCACTCTCATTTAGAGGGCTTGCTATGGCTGTCTCAGATAACTTAGTATACAGTACATTTAAGTGTTAGTGTCAGAAAAAGATATGAAACTCATTTCCACATCTCAAGCTCACAATTTGCCTGGTCTCATTGCTGAAATATTAGATACAGCTACCAATATTTTCATTCCTATCAATGAACTAATAATAATCCTACTATTTCTATTCATCAACAAATGTCAGGATTATGAGATTGTATTTTTGTCTTTTAAAGTATGGACTTGTGCTCTAGAGGTGTGAACCACCATGGCTGTTTTATTTTTTATTTAATTTTTTTCTTGTTTTGGCATCAAGAGACATCTTAAGGATTCATCCCTGTTGGAGGAGGTGAAGAGATGTGAAAAGGACCATGTTGCACAGATGCAACAGCCACATGTTCAACACTAACTGTGAGCGGACACGTTTGAAAACAGTCGATGGAAGGGGGTTTCTCTCAAGCCTATAGTGTAGGAGATACAATATAACAACAATCAAACTCTGATATCAACTCTATGGGCGTTCCGGCATTCCCTAGAGGTGCATATTTCTGTAACTTCCAGTCTAGCAGAGGAATGGATTTTATCACCCCTAGGGAATAGAGGAGCTTTCGTGATGTTTTGAGGGGTGTGTGGAGTTTTTTGAATCTGAGTGGAAGTTAGGAGCTGTCACTGGCAGAGCGCTTTTTGCCAAAATGACTGGCAGGGTCTCTGTTTCGCAGATTAGGCTGGATCTTGTACATATGGGGACCCATGGACCAGCGCCAGCTCCCACGGCCCTCCACTCCAGTTGGGATGGCGGCAGCTGCAGCCACAGCAGTGGATGGGCAGGGCTTGTTCTGCAGCAGCTGAATAAGCATGGTCATCTCTGGGCCCAGCCGCGACACCATGCTGGTCCTAACGCGGTCCACCGTGTCCTCATCACAGTCCATCAGGCTTTGAAGCAGCTTACCATAAAACCTGGAACAACAACACAAAGCATCCCAGAATTATTTTCTAAGAGCTCAAAACCACAAAGGACAAAATGATATTGTTATTGCAGAAATTTTCTCTGAGGATTTGTTGCACTCTCAAATCTTTATTTATTTAGCAAATCTATGTATTTGTAAATGTGCTGCAAGGTCTGATGTCATCCATGTGGGACTGACCATCCCTCCATTCACTTCTAAGCCCTGTGCTCCACCCTCCTATCCTGCTGAATCCACTCCCAGGCTGCAATTCTACATGTATTACAACAACAATAGGAACGAAAACATCCAAACTTGATATTCCTGTTTTATTTTCTTTCTTTGTATGAAAGAATGTATAAAGCAGATGGTAACTAAAACATGGAAATCAATACAAATGTAGCCATCTGTTGAGCTACATAATACACGATTAAAGGGGCATCTATTTGAATACTTGTAATATGAACAGCACTTTATCTCATTGTGCTTCTCATTCCCTCAAGATTAGCAGCAGATTAATTTCACTGTCATATTGTCCACTACTGACACACTATTTTTCATCTATTCTGGGTATCAAAGTCTGTAATGATTCTCACTTAACATGTCATGTAACATGTGCTCTACTGTCAACCCCAATCGACTTGTATCTATGTATGTATATATCCATTGTATAGTACACAAAGTGGAGGAGGAGCTCACCTATTGGGGAAGTGACTTGGCAGCTGTGCCACTTCACCAATAGCATCTGGATTAGATCGGGCAACAGTGCAGATATCCAGCTTGCTGTAACACTCCTCTTGGACCTCAGTTATCATTCTTTGGAAGGTGGAGCAGCGGCGGATGGTGGGGAATGCCTTCGAGGTGATGCCATTGGCAATGCACTTAAGGCTCTCCTTCACAAATGCTTTACCCTGTGAAAAATACAATAAAAAAAATAAAAAACACTATGTTTCACACATTCTTACCCTGACAGTTACACCCATTTAATACCACACAGCTCATGTGCAAACAGAAACAGACAAAATGGCAAAATGTACGTAGTCTTTGTGAAATGAATTAAAGTGTATACCTGAGTGTCAAATTTAGCAGCACTGTATAAGAAGGACTTGCAGATGTCATGCATGCCATCTGTGTCACAAGTTGAGTTTTCCAGGCAGGCGAAGGCTCCACAGCCAACTTGGAGGGCACTGTTAAGACAGCGTGCCACATCTGCTGTGGGCACAGAGAATGAACCATCAGCAGGGGAGCCAACAGTGGGTTCACTGGGAATCACTGCACACTCACTGAGCTCATTACACAAGGGTTGCCAGGGTTTCAGCTAAAAAAAATGTGACAAACAAAAGGGAATTTTCATACTTTGGTGATTCACAAAAGACATACAGTCACTCGGGGCAAACAGTGACTTGACTGGGGATTGGACACCTTACAATTCTGAAAGTCTCAGACACTATTTGGCACAACTGCTCTTCTCTCTTGGCAGGGACCTATATTCCACTGTTTGGTTCTTTTCAGCAGAGCTTGGATGAACAGTACCAGAAATACCAAAGAGTTTCCTGAAAATTGTTGGCATGCCTGTAGACACACATAAACATACACTTGTACCACGGGCACACACACACACATACACACACACACGTACACACACACACACACACACACACACACACACACACACACACACACACACACACACGCACACACACACACAAATGGACGGTGCCACCAGACTCTGTCTTCAATTATTGTACACAAGCTGAACTTGTCAAGCTGAATTTAAGGACTCTGGCTTTGAACCACTTTAATATTCTTAACTATTGACTAAGCACATGTCACAGTCCAGCTACATACCCAGAATTGATGTCATGCACATCTCTACACTACATGATGGAATACACACTCAGAAAATGCTGCCATATTCATTTCAGTAGCATCACATGACTAGAAGAGTTATTAGGCTGATTAACCCACTAGTAACCCCGATCCTCATCTTTGTAAAGCCTTGGAAACAGCTCCCCTGCAGCAGCTTTCAGTCCTTCAAAAACCAATCTTAGCCATAAGGGACACAGCTCTAAGTCTGTGCAGCTGACTTGAAATTTTACACCAAGACAGAGCCGTAGGACATAATCTGTAAATCAGTGTATCCAGATAGTTGGCTTTCTTTATTCTTTATCCAAGAATCCACTGTGATGGCAAGCAGCCCCACTCAAATCCATTGTAATAACCATTAAGAAACGTCACAGAGGATCCGAAACCCACTTGGCAGACTTCGAATCTGGGGCCCCATGTTGACCTGTAGATAAAGTCTGCCTGCCGTCAGGGACCAGAGATTCCTCAGAAAATACAGAGTGAGCTGCAAATCTAATGATGATGAAGCAATTCCTGCAGAAGGGAATCAGCATCCCTGTTACCCACTGCCTTTTATCTCTGGGCTGTACCTTGTGTTAAGGAGGAAAAGTCCACATTTGAATGAAGACACACATATCTAAGGTTTACTGTGTCATTTCTTAGTGGTTATTACATGGGATTTTGACTTAGAGCGTTATTTTACCTTTGAGGGATTAATGTCAACTAATAGGTTTGCATTTATTTGTCCAAATGGCACAGCCCCAGTGACAGAGTAGCTTTTTCTGAGGCATGCTGGGGAAAAGGTACAATGGTGTAGCCTAATTCTTTTTTCTGACTACAGGGGCTGCACAGGGGGCTTTATGTTTTACGCATTGAAACCCCCCTTTAAGTCCACCACAGTGCTGAATAGTTGGACCTATGCAGCAGGCAAAGCTATGAGAGACTGTCAGCATGACACAGCCTGCACTCTCAGGTGTCAGCACCACGCTCCATGCTCATCTGTTGCCGGCAGGACACCGGCAAAAACCACAGCGTTAATCCCGCAGCCTTCCCCGTGAATCAACGCGCTCGTTTAGACAGAAAGGGCTGCATAGGCCAAAAAAAAAAAAGAAAGAAAGAAAAAAAGAAAGAAAGAAAGAAAGAAAATTGTGAGAAAAAACATCTCACAGGGAGCGAGAAAAGGTAAGGCTGTGCTAATGAATTGTGTTAATGGTGTGTAAAGAGAAGGGGAAGCTGTTCACTCTGAGATATGCAGATGGAAGCAGCGTGTTACTTACAAGGGCTGTTGGCAGAAAAGCGGGCTCTCCTGGGCGAATAAGACTCGTTTTGATCCAGTTCATTTGCAGATGCGTTCAGCACCATCAGGAGAAAAAGTCCGGTCCTCAAAGGCATCGTCCTCTCCACACAGATGATACAACTAAATGTAAAGAGACGCCTCCTGCTCTGTGTGTAATTCATAGGAATAACGCTCCAAAAGCTTCTGCGGCGCCGAAAACACTACAAATGTAGGCTAGTACAAGTAGGCTGCCAGCAATTTCTCTACATTGGACTACTCACTATCCTTTTGACTTGCATGACAGATAGCACCGATGTCAAGTCTGCATGGGTTTATATGGGAGCGCTGAACATTACGAGTTCTGCGTTTGGACCAATCAGAGCGCAGCATTCAAGACCGTGGTCCCGGTCTCTCCACTACTAATTGATAAAAATCATTTAACAGCGGCCAACACTGGAGATCTTAACAGCTCAGCACCAAGGTTGTGGAAACCATTTCCCCTAATGACCATAAAACCAAATACAAGCTCTATGTGTTTCCAATACTTATCTATAAGGACTTTTAAAATCATCCCTTGTGTTGCTACATTTTATGTTAGATTTCATTTTCACTACATTATAAGGTGATCTCTGACTTATCATGGAATTTATGATGATAAAGGATTATTAGGGTAATTGATATACGGATGAGTTGTTTCATGATTAAAGGGATTTACATAGGATAAGAATTTCTGCCCTACAGTACGCAAGCTGTCCTGAAACCATGCTTGCAAAAATAAAAGGTAAGGGACTGTACCGAAATTAATAGAGTAGTAAGGGGTTTGAAATGGTGGACAGGTGTTGTAATTTTTCTTTTGGTGGAAGGGAGGATAGTCTGACCTTTTATCATTTATCATTTCAGATCGATAATTCAGCTTTGCCTCAAATCAAAATTTATTTGATTCAAATAGTTAAATTCAAAGATGAACACTTTATGATCACTATGGGATAGGGTATCACACCGCTGACCATTGCTCATTAAATGTCTTCTGATGTGGGCATTGGGGTCTCTTGTGAAGTAATACTTTCTGGATAGTACACCCTTTACATTTTTATAAAATGTATTTTTTAGGTCATTATCAGAGAAATTTGGAGGGGGCGGGTGTGTTTTTCCTATTTCCTATCATATTCAAGGGGTGGATCCAAAGAAAATACTGATAACCTCAAGGCTGGTCTTGTTTTTTTTTTTTCAGCCCTCTTCCCCACCCAAAATAATTTTTCTGCTGTCCCTAACATCAACAAAGGCAAAGCCGTTCACCACTGACCAGAGTTTTTAACCAACCAGCATTTTAGTCAAATGTGCTGCATACTTTACCAGACTTAAAACACCTTTGCCAAATATCAACCAAGATCATTCAAATGACATGTCTTTTTTATCACTCTGGCATTTTCCTGAACCATGCTTGACGATGACATCATTGTTGCTTTAGCTTAGGGGATCTACTTAACATGGAGATAAACTACCTGTGCTGTTGACATAAAGTGTGGATACTGATTGCTGCTGATCTAATCCTCTATTCTCCTCTTACTAAGACTGTAAAATGTTGGCTCAGAGTCCACCAACTTGCAGCTGCACGTGCCAGCACACAGAGGATGATGTGTGGGACTCTAAGCTATCATTTATCATGGAGGCCTCACGCCTCTTCACCCAGTGCAACGCTCAACCATTACAGACAGAATCAGACACTATGAAGCTGAATTGTCCTGATAATCATAGAGTGGAGTAAAAGAAAATGTTCAACAATGACCTGAAAAGACTTTCTTTGATTTAGATTTACAGCAGAAACCTCTTCCTTAACTGAAATAAGGTACTTTCATACACCTGAAAATGTTTGTTCTCTTTTCACGTAAGCTGTGTCGTGTTCTGTCAGTCACTGTCCCTTTCCTGTGGTCTTTTAGAGAGCGGAGAGCGCCTCTTCACGTCTGTCTTCTGTGTTCTGGTTATCTTTGGCAATCATGGTGCTACAACCCTTATTTCTCCCAGAGCGTTGTCAGGATTAGGGCATGATGTCAAGCTGTTGGCACCTTATGTCTGCTAGGGAATCCAAGTACGGGCCCCTGCCAGCTACACCGATAGCTTTAGTAATGGAAAGATGATACAAATGTAACAGCCTAATGAATGAGCTATTATCTACTTTCACAGCCAATCACTGTCAACATCCTTGTCTAAGGGGGGCACAAGCTAAGTGATAGACATGATTTTTGGCAATTTTCAGACTAAGCTGGATCAATTGTGGCCCTGTCCAAAGAGGCCAGAGAAGGTTTGTCATTTGTTGGGACTATTTTGATCATTTTAGTATTTTTTTCTCATCTTTGGATGAAACATGACCATATCTCCAAAATAACTGTCCATTATAATCTTTCGTGTCTTTCTGTTTCAATAAAAGAGTTTCCTCAGTGAAGGCAGGTTCTCCTCCCTATAAATTATGTGTGCAAAACAACATGTCAAAACCAGCCTGCTTGCTCATTGTTATGTCAGCACTCTTAAAAAGCCAGAAGAAAACAACAACGCAAACAACGTGGAAGATGCTGAGCTAATATTCATGCTTTCCATGAATATGTTGCTGCTCTTGCATTTATAGCTTCCCCGTGTTTTTTTTTTTTTTTTCACTCAAGTGGGTGGGGGTTTGGTGTGTCTCAGCTGAAACTGAAGATGTGAACTGAGAGTTTATTCATGAGTTTGGAAGACAGTCTCATCCTGGTTAGCACATCACTGCAGACTCTTCCATGTTGGAGCGAAGCCATACCACAAACACATTTGAGAATACCACCTCTGCGTCCTCTTGAGGGAAAGGATAATGAATTCCTTTGTCAGGTAGAAGAAGGTGCTTCACCTTGTCTTCAGAAGTATAACAGACAACATAGAGGGCAGAGTTCACAGAAAGGACAAATCTGTTACAGAGAATGAACGTGCGGTCAAAATGGGCGGCTGCAGTTTTGCATTCATTTACATTGGGGTGGATGAACTGATTTTCTGATTAGAAGTCACTTTGCATCTAAGTTGAATTATGCCCTAAGCTTATTGCCGTTTGCCTGACAGACACTTCCTGTATAATTATAAGATTGTGAGATTGCTCATTATGAACAAGAGATTTCAAATTAGTGTAAAAATGGATGGTTGAGCTTTTATAAAGTACAAGCTATTTAATCATAGACCAATTGATATTAATGGTAATGTAGGCACTAAATCTTTTAAGGAGTCTTTATAAAGAGTTATATAAAAGCACTTGTAAGGGAGGACAGTGCAGGTCTACCTGTGTCCACAAGAGGGACTTAACATGAGATATTACTGTGAAGTAGCACCTTCAAACAGTCTGGTCTCTGATGTATTGGAGAGATGGAGGGTAGACCATGATTTATTCAGACTGAGGAGTAGAGAAGATGTGAGACACCCTGCAGGGTGATCATCACATCCAAGTTAACCACATACAAAACCAGTCAACAGTGATGTGTTTGTACCGTTTTGGATTTCTCTTCATTTGGATTCTACATTTAGATTTTTCTGTGTGTTGTTTCACACAGTGATATTTGGTTTAAGGGGAAAAGTGCATTTTGCTTTCTAGCTGCAGATGACTGTGGCGTTCACATGAGAACAAGACTTCAATCTTGAGCAAATATTTTGACCATGACTTGAGGTATGAACAGCAGCTCTGACAGACAGAAACAGGATATGTCCATTAGACAGAACAGGCACCATCAGCTGTCAGAAAGAGGGCCTAAAAAGGGCCTACAAAAAGGACAGTGTCAGTTTACATCTCAAGCATAGATTTGAAATAAAAACACATCAACCTATAAAACTCATGGGATGCAGGGAAATTTGATTAATTATAAAACAGAAATGTTAACAACCTTTCAAAACCACTTCCACAAATCAAGTACAGTTATAGTCCGCATTGTTGGAGTCTACAGCAGAAGTGGAGCAACAGCAAGTGCAGCAGAGTGAAATGAGCACATTGAACAGTTAAACCTGTTGATATTGTAACTGGTATTCACCACCCAAATAAGGTTAAACATTAGCAGACACCTCTGTGTATAAGGTTTTGACTGAGAAAATACTCATTGTCACATCACAAGAAGGGAAGGTGGAATGTTTCAGCTTATTTTCTTAAGAGGGTTAAATGTATGTCTTCCCCTGTGTTATCTGAATAGATGGTGTTTTTCCTCAAACAGATGTTTGCATGGCTTGAACATAATGCAAAAAACTCAGGGGATCTGCATTCCTGAATGTGTATCCGATATGAGCAGAATAGCAGGGCTATACATCTGGAAGCTGGAATGAAAACACATTGCAATATGAAACATTTGGAAGAAAATATTTCACAAAAAAAAGTTAATTGCTGCAAGTGTTTTTTTTTTCACTGCTCTGCAAAGGGAATGAGAATCAAGGCAATGTAAAAACATATATAATGGTATAAGGATCTTGTGTGAACAATATGGATGGCAGATTGTAGAGGAACACTTTTTCCATTACGGTTTCTTTCTGTATATGTTACATAAAGTATCCTGTAAAAATGTAAACTGCAGTGACCTTATGAAACAAGTTTCCACCCTTTACTGTCTTCAAGTCCAACTGCTGAAGCTTGATATGTCTGACCATAAAGGCAAGCTTGTCTCCTAGTCAATTACAGGAACTATGTACGTGTTAAAGTTGGTGTGAAAGTACTGAGTTGTTAATATTAATTTACAATGAAAATTCAATGTATTTACACTGTGTGGGCAGGGGAATCATGTTGAAGTTTAAGGTGGGGGCATCAAAATGCAATGCTAAACTTTAAATTCCAAATATTTTGCCAACTGCATTTAATTTTGTACATTTCTGCCATTAGTTTCACAGCCACTATTTACTTTGTAGGAAACCACTTGAAATATTCCCCCTAGGTTCACCTCAGCCAGTGGAAGACTCCTGTCCAATCACCTTTCCTTACATTGAGGATGTGTGCTCACTTGGTGATGGACTTGCTTAGACTTGCAAATGCAGCTAATAAAATAAAAATAGCTTTCTTTCACAGAGAAAGGGATTAAATAACTAGATTATAAATAAAAATTACAGTTGAATGAAATGAATACATTTAACCAGTGATGACAATTATGTTTTTGTGCTTTACTTTCATTAGTGTTATCGCAGAGAATTTCTGAACAATGTATTTCCATTGAGACGTACACGTGCTTCAGGTTACAAACTATGATATGAGTATTGAATTTCATTGATTTTTGGTTCTGATGAGTCTCCTTTACCAGAGTCCTCCCATTGCTTTAACACATCCCATACAAACATCCATGCAGCCAAAGTGTCTTTGAGCAAAATACTGAATCTCCGCTTCCAGCTCCACTGGTGTGTTTCTGTAACTGTGCCAGCACCTTTACCTCTGCAAAACTGCTGAAATAGCTAAATTCTCCTTCAGGAATAAAAAGGATGTTGCTCACCCAGATCAGGAGCCCAAGGACATTTTACAGGGATACATTTTTTTAAAAAAGTATTGTTTTTGATATTGTGTCTGCTCATTGTTTGTGTGTTTTGCTCCTGTTTTCTGTTGCAAGCAGCTAAATCTGATTGGAAACATTTTTAATGGGAATGCGTTTGAAGTAAGATGATGGAAATAATTATTGTCGACTTGCGTGAGCCATGCTGTTGAAGATACATTTGAAATGCATTAATTTATTAGACCCACACTATTTCCCAAAGGGCAGAGCCATTCACAGTGAAACACTAAAACAACAATATCATTCCAAGTGCTTCATCACTCGTAATCAGGCAGTGGGGCTTTCGCAGTCAGCGTTTGAGACACCTGCTGTCTGATAGGCTCTTTGTGGGTAATATACTCTGGTCCACAGGTGTGTCCACTCACTGTTTTCAACAGCAGCCAGGGTGATGGCAATGTACTACAAAGAGAATTCACTTGTAGTTTTCTTGAGCAACATCCACAGTAGATAAAGATGACTGACACCTTTATATATTCTGACCTCATCATCAGAAAATCTAAGGACACTTAAAATTACTTGACAAAAGTGTCTCCAAAGTTTTGAGACACACTTTCAGAGGTCACTATATGCATTTCAAGATCCATATGAAATATGAAAAGCATATTTTGACGTTTGCAAATTTTGCAAACACCTTTTTAATCTAACGTTATGGCTCCTCAGTTGAGCATATTATGAGTCTAGAGTGTAATGCCAAAGTGCTGGTTATGGCCCAAACGGTTTGCTCAAGACCAGTGGATTGCTTTATCCAAGCACCAGAATTACACAGTACATTTTCTCATTTTCTTGCCGTGTTATAGAACTTCCAGCTTAATATACAGTATGTGTTCTTCTAGAGTTATATTCATAGTATTATTTATTTTTTTCCTAAACTAAGACAGTTAGTTGAATAAGGCAGTAGACTTTCTGTAATTGCTCAACAAATATCATTCGATTAAAATAGCTTTGATAATTAGTGTAATTCCTCTTTACATTGCACACACTAGCATGTGTGCATTAACTGCTCAGACACACACACACTGATGCACGCGTATTAAGCAAAATCACAGTATGTGCACCTTAGAAGGAGTCGTCTGTGTGCAGCATGCAGTAGTACCTAGGCTATGTTCCCTTCACCCAGCCATCTGGTTTCAGTTCAGACCCATCTGGATCTGTCTCCAGCCCAGGCATCTCAGGAATACATTTTGGAGGGGTGCCCACATCCGTTCACACAGACAAGTGTTTTCAATTACTCAATTTTAAATGTCTCTAAAACCCAAGTGATTGAGCTTTTTTTTTAGGCAGTAGTGGTAAATACTATTTTAAAAGAGTTGCTTCAAAGGAAGATGGGTGAGCAGTACATAGGACATAGTCTGAATTACACCTTGACGGCTACGCAGGAAGTATGTCACCACTCAACAAGCTGAAGCATAACCACAGCTCACATAGTCTGCAATCACAACACATACTTGTTTGCTGATTTCAGCACTACCACAAATATCCTTTTAGACGACATGGAGGGGCTAGACAGCCTAGAAGTGATGAGAACCACGTAAAGAGCTCATATCATATTAAAACTGACAGGGGGATTTCACAAACGCAAAGAGTAGCTTTATGTGTAGTTGAGGTTTTATTGAAAACAAAAGACAAGCAGAAGGGCTTGGGCTCACATTACTTGATCCTGATTCATGTTACATGAGCTACCAGTTTCTTAATATTAATGTATGGACATTGCTTATTACAATCTGCTGCTTTATACAAATCAGAAATGTATTGTACAAGAACACCTTTCTTGTTCTTGCTGTTGTTTAAATGTTCTGTAAACAAGATTTTAGACAAAAATAAAAAGGCAAACAACTCCACCTGAGTCCATGAAGACTGCCGGCTCAAATCCTGGACAGCCAGTGGACTTTCACAACATCTAGAAAGGTTTTAATGTTTTAACCAGTTTCATCATTGTCTCTACCAGCTCTGTCAGTGTCATTTGTATGTCTGTTCCTGGTGGATAAATCTGAGCCAAAACTGATCTGGATTTGCCAAGATGGATCATACCAAGATCCCCATGAACTGGTAAATGGCTCCAGCTTGACTCGGAACTCACTTTTCTCCCCTATGTGTAAATAAGGTGATACTACATAATGTTACATATTTTCTCATTAGTAACCACCTATAGTAGCACAGTAACTTAAGCTAAACTTGCATATTGTGAATATTGTGATAGCAAATGTTGCTATTGCTAGCTGACTAACCATCAGCATTGCTGTGTAGCAAATGTAGAGCAATGCTATGGTGGACTAATGGTTGTGGTTGGATGTTTTTTCTTGACCTTTGTGTGCACACTCCATTCAGTTGTGTTCCTTTTTGTGTGTTTAATGGCTGCTTTTGTTGGGCTTTGTAACACCTCACAGACTGAATGGAAGGGGCTTTGGGCCAAATGGTTTGTTTTGGTCTGAGATGCTGGTGGTCAACCAGTCAACCAGTGATGATCATTCACATTCACAACCTTCACATTCATTCCCATTCACAACCTTGTACTTTTTAATATTGTCTCTTTGTTTTGATAGATAATGTAGTGAAAGGAGGAAGCTGAGGAGCAGCATGGTAGCAAATAAAGTAACGTGCATGTATACAGAAAGAGAAAACCCACAGACCAGTTTGGATGCATCTTAGCCACCTGCATTTTCTATCAAGGACATCTAGTTAACTTAATCACCTAGTTAAGAATTGTGTCTGTGTGTGTGTGTCACATCCTCACACACCTATCCTGATGAATTTTGCTGTGTCACAGTGATGTTTGTACCTGAATCTATTAGAAAATATGACCAACAACACATTTAAATGACTTCGATGACTAAACCAGTGGAGACCTTCCTGCTCATGGGCATGTGCTCATACAGCTGCAGAATTTCATATGGCTGTGTGATAAGGGCTGTAGTGTAGCACTATTATATTGTCGCAGGCGGTGGCAGTTAATCCAAAGGAAATACTGCCCCTTTTTTTAATTTGCATGCTAATACTATTCCTGATTTAATCTGATATGAGCTACACAGTGGTAGCCCTCATATAAGTTCCCCATCAGGCACCCAGTCCCCACATTCACATCTATCTTGAATTAGTGCTGCAGCAGTTCTCAGCATCCTATTCAAATGTTGTAAGGCCTCCTTCAGAACGACAATAGTACTGCGTCAAATATGTAGCTTAAATATTTATTTTAATAAGATTACTGCATTCTCATAGAGAGTGCCACCTATAAAACAAGTAGTCCAGACAAAAAGTAGTCTAAAAAAAGTCCAACAGCTGCAACACAATTTATTTATTATTATTATTTTATATATTATTTATTTAGTTATCCAGCAGTGCAGCTTACTGGCCAATTATAGATGACCAAGTGACAGCTAAAGCACTTCCAAGTCTATTAGTCCCATATTTTAACAGTTATAATATTATGTGAACTATTTTGCGTGTTAAAATACTTCTGTAATAGTGTGAAGAAAAAAACTTCTAATTAACTTGACTTCACCCAGCCTTTGTCCAGCCACACAGGTGGAAGTTACTGCCCATTATTCATCAGCAAACACTCTGATTGGCTAAGGACAGATCAACTCACAAGCAGCTTGGGATCAGATTTGTCTACAGTCTGCAGTAAACATGGCTGCAGGATTGGTAAGACCTAATTCTTGCAAAAAAGTATTTACACAAAAATCAAGAACTCTGCTTTAAGCAACTCTGCGCTGCCTAATGTGATGGGAGTAATAATAATGAGGTTCCTATGGACCTATCTAAAAGAAAAATTGTGGAAAATGTGTTTTAACTTATGAAATGATAGAAAACATATCTAAACATTTTTTTGCCAAACCATCCTGATCCCAATCTGTCTTTCTGCCTGCTTTTCTGCCTGTTTGAATCAGCACAGTTTTGTCTGTCCCCCTTTATTTGGTCTTCTTAAAGAGGAAAGACACTAGTCTTAAAGCTTGAATGATTGACAAAGGCAGTAACCAACAGCAATGCTTTCTTTGACTGAAAGCATCATGTCATGGGTTTTCCACTCAGGTATACTCACTGTCCTCACCCCGGCCTGCTAGAGTAAAACTGGACTGATCTTGCTTCTGTGTCTAAACCGAGCCAAACAGTTACTGTAAAACATTGCGCTTTTTTCATGGTTTCACAACATTATTGCTTATATCCACCAAACAAATTAAATATCATTGTCTGAACAGTTTATTTGAATAAAAATTACTTATGTTATTAAAGTCACTGGAATTTGCACAAATTTTACAAGATTTTGTACCAAACTCTCTAATAGATGTTGAGACATTTCTCAGGTTAGCTCTAAATTTTGACCTGCTGGTGGTGCAACAGAAAAAGTCACTGGGATTCATCCTCTGGGAGCCCATAAACGTGACATCTTCACCCATAGGCTCATGCCACAAGAATAGTTAGAAATAAAAGATACATGACTGTGCACATGGGTCATTTAAAAACACTTACCGCTTTTCCAGTATTTCCAGAATCATTAAAGACTCTTCAAACCATCTCGATGAAAAAAATAGTCTGTCCACTGCACAATACAAAAGATTTGTGACCTATTTTCTAAGTTACAGCTTTATTTCTTAATATAAACCAAGACTGTGGTCAGAAATTATATGTCTTAGCTAAAGTTGTATGATGTGAACCAAAGGGAAGAGAATTATTATCAGATACAGTTGTTTATATTGGTGATACCTTCTATTATCTTATATTTCATATAAAACAGTGATCATTAAAAATGAAAAAATAGACTCAAATGTCATGAAAAGTCATGAGAGGCATAAACTGCTTTAAATGCAGCTCAACTCTGACCCATCTAAATTATGGTACACTGTGTACTGAAAATGAAATTGGGCATTATTTGAACCTAAAATAAGCTTTTTTCCAAAAGGAAACTTGCAGCATGTGTCCTTTTCTATAATGGATTAATCTCAGTATGAACCATGTGGGCATTTATGGTTGGAGGCTAGTCTGTGGTTAAATGGATTTCCATTAATGGTCGATAGTTTGTGGAAAAAAAAAGATAAAACAGTTAATGCATGAGATTGTCAGCTTTATACTTTCTTTATGGAGCGCTTGTTCCCTGTTTGTGTTTGTGTGAGTTTCTGAAAAAGTAAGTTACCCTCAAAATCCCCTCATGTACCAACAAGCTCTAATTCTCACTCTTACGCTAATTAAAAGTGTTTTATACGCAGCTTTTTTGTTTTCTAATGACCAGAACTGAACTGAGCTTCAAATCTGGAGGACCTTTGTGGCTTTGATTTATGACGCTGGGGTGTTTCTCAATGGTCTTGCGGTTTTCATCACATCCATTCGTAATCCCTAATCAGGGTTATGTACATAGCTCTCCATCAAGAGCACTTCAACATCACTCTGAGAATGTTGACTTGGTAATTGAATTTGAGCATAGCTTATGATGGGAACATAAGCCAGATGCCAGGATGTTTATGGCGTTGTTGCTTTGTGGGCAGCAGTGTACACAACCTCTGTCTCTCGCTACAGCCAGATTTTCCATGCCCAGTGCATCCTTATGGTCAAAAACATCTTGAGTAATTTCTCTAGTTATAGTAATGAAACTGGTGTTAGCAGTGATATGCATCATGTAGATTCATTACAGCCGTCTGTGAGATGCTGGCAAAGAAAACACAACTGATTGTTGTTCTTGTTCAAATGTGTCTGTTTTTCTCTTCCTCCTCTCTCATGTAAATTCCACGCTTTGGTCTTTGAAGTCACCAGGTCTCATCCACATGAGCAATGGCTTAAACACCGCACTCTACCGCCATCATCAAAACACCAAATGAGGGAAGATGATGGTATGAATGGTATTCATCCCTCCAGTAGAGACTTGCACAATCTATGCCAAGTAGAGCTCAAGCTGTTCTGGATGCACCTTGCGATTTCTAGGAATAACATCCATATAGTTGTGTTTTATGTCCCAACATGGAGTATGGAGGTCAGGATTGTCCTGTCACAGATGTTTGACTCTTTATGAAGTGTAAACACTATCTTTTTCTAACCTGTGGTTATTCCTAACCACGTTTTCCTCATCCTTAACCAGAATGCAGTAGCTGTGTGCAGCTATAGGAGAAAACATGAGTAGAAATGTAAATAAAAATGTTGCAGAGTTTTATAGAAGCTGCAAACCTTCTTCTCTTTATGTGAATGACTGAATGTAAGCACTGCACAGGAAGTTACCTGAATGTCATTCCAGTTGCGTAGTAGCTATGTAGCTCATCATCATCATTGTATCAAAAATAATATGTTTTGCCTTCAAGCAAAATAATACAACCTCTTGTGTGATTTACTATGATGCTATCAAGTGTATGCAATGAGCATAAAAGCATCTGAGAGATGGGTATCCTGTCCCTAGAGGTGCAACCGCCGCGACAACCACAAATCAAACCGACATTACTACAGTCTAATTACAGACATTATGTGTAATTAGACTGTATCAAGTGAGAGAGGCTGTGGTGATCGATAGAGCATATGCGAAAAATAAAACAATCAACAGAACCAAACCTTTTACAAATACTACAACCTTTTAAAAATAATACACTAGGACCATGCAGTTCCAAAACCTGCATCTTCTGCACCCATCACAACTGACTCTGCAGTCATCTCTGCACCCAGTTGTTTGTCATGAGCTGTTGCCTCTAAATGTTATTTTTCATTGTTCTGTTTATGTATCATCTTTCTTGAGCTAAATGTGTGTGGGTTTCATTTTCCCAATGCTCAATTAAGACTGATTACATAACTTGTTTTGGATTACACAAAGTCCTTATGAGAGGAGAATTTGATTGTAACCGTGCTGGTAATTATAAAAGGACAATTATTCACTCATTGGCAACTTTTCTACACTGCTGCAGTGATCTTGCTCAGTATGGCATAGCCTTGACCTGCCTTTCCAAAGTTGAGATTGCAGCAAAAAAAAAGGCAAGAAGCATCTTACCAAGCCACAGCCCACTAGTTTCATGGCAGACACCCTAACCACACAGTCACTGTGATGGATAATGGAGAAAGCGTTGGGATTTGTAGTAAAAGCACTGTGCATCCTCACTGAAACACAGCCTCCATGTCTCCCAGAGCCTCAGCAGCTTGGCCGGTTGCTGTGAGAGAATGCAGATGGGAGAGATGCCCAGCAGTGGAAAACAGGGAATAAACTAGCTTAATGAAAGCATCATGGCACAGTGAAAAGCCAGTCTAAGCCATCAGTGAGAATGCCTCGGGGGTAGGAAGATGGGCTGGTGTGCGTGCTGGGGGCTGGAAGCATGCCTGGATCCAGGAGCTCTGTTGGCCCTCTGTGGGCACATGGCAGTCCACTTCCTCACCATGCAGCCCCTCCTGGGAGCAGGCAGAAAGATGATATGCCATGTTACAGGTTAGGCCCTGAGGTACTGAAGTACCATATCAAGAAAATTAGATGCCTGGTTGAGTATGGCAGCAGCTCAAGCTTGTCTTTTACAGATGGAGTTGCCTCTGCATTCAATGTCCTTGATAGTGTCAGGATAAGAGAAAGCTCCGATGTTACAGAATAACCACGCTAGTTTGTGTGTTTAGGTGCAGCATTGATGCTCATCATCAGCTGTTCAACAAGGTTGTGGAACTAACAGGTACATTTCCCAGCTGTTTAAGGTTGCATGCAATTGTTGCCTGATATTTATTTTTCTTTCAAAGTTATTGCCTCCAGGCATTTACTATAATTCCTGCTTTAGTTTGATGTTTTACTATCACCTTTGATAAAAGTTGGGTGCCTCATCTTGAGCTGCAACTTCTGATTTGTGTAGTTTGGATGTTTGTCAACAGTAGAACAAAAGACTAAGTATAACGTGGAAGAGTTTGCTCATAGTGAGCAGCATAACTGCTCTGGCTCAGTCTCAACACTCATCAGATTGTTTTCAGCAAATTTAATCAACTCTACATTATCTCTCTTGCACCAATGGCAGGCAGACAATGCTAACAACTAGTTTTTAAGCATAGTGGAGAGTTGAACAGCTTAAGAGCAGAATTGGAGGAGACCAAAGACAGAGTTAAAATGAGAGGGAATATTGGATCTACATTTGTCAGGAGCACAAGCTTGTATGAAAGGTGCTGTAAACTTGCTTTCAGCCAGGAAACCTTCATTTAAATTCCTCCAAATCATAAATCTAAGTGCTTGTCACCTGCAGCTGCAGCAGATGTGGCTTATTGCATATCAGTTTTTGTTTGACATCCTTGTATTTCACGCTCATGAGGCTTGAAGTAATAATGTCCAAATAAGTGAGTGTGCATACAGTGTATGGGAGTTTACAGTTTGCAAAAATGCAATCTATTAGACCCAGTCAACAGCCTTTTAATTCAGTATACTTTGTTTAAAGTAAAGTATTTTTTATTCTTTTCTCATAGACTTTCATTCCTACAGCTATAAATAAAGTCTGTCAATAGAGGCCATTGTTCCCTCTCCTCAGGGCGAGAACTACCTTCATGACAAAGTTATCTTCTCCAAGGCCCTGTTATACAATGCCACCTATTTACTGCTCGCTGCCAACTCACTTTGACAGTTCCAAAACTTACTTCACCACCCATTTATATCCATGCATATGATATTTCTAGAGAGCAAAAGACCATGTTAAATTTTAATCTGACCTTTATAGACATCATAAAGTATGAATCTGTGTTTCTAGTTTTAAGTCGTTCTCACCAACAATACATTTATATAAAATTCACACGAACTAGATTTTTCCATCACATCATATGGAGGCTCTACAGCAGTCTGATTAATAGACACATCCTCCTTTGTTTTCTTCATTTGCAGGTCAGGGGAGGGTGAGTGGGACATTGTCTCCTAGAGTCAAATCAAAGTTCAACAAAACATTGGTCAATTAGTCGATATTAGGATCAATATTAGGATATTAGCACGCTTGCCCCCTTGTTAATGGGTGAAGTTGAGAGACTAATCTAAAAAGATGCGGGCTGAGTCTCTGTAAGAGACGTGTCCATCAACGTCCACGTGACCTGTCAGACTGTCTTTTAGAACCAGACATTGCTTTTTTCCCTTTTTGTAAATCACTCTGTATAAGCTTAGTTAGCCAAAAGCTTAACATGAAATGGTTACTGTCTGTGGATAGTATCTATTCAGTCTACTCAGTGACAACTCTACTGACAGAAAGGCCATTTACAACTTCCAAATATATCCTTCTGCATCTCCTGCAGGTTACCATGCATTTTCCACCAATCCATCAAGAACTGAATCAGACTGTGAGAGCTGGGGAAGTGCAAACAAGGCGAGGCTGGGTCACAGCCTCCCCTCTTTGTCTCAGTTAGCAGTAAGGCGGATATTAGCTCACAAATAGGAGATAAGGCAGATAAATTAAAAGGTGACACAAAGAGAAAGGATACACTCAGGAAAGACAAACTCATTTTACTTATTTTTTCTCTTATCTCTCATCTCTAGCATAACATTTACTCTTCAGTAAGATTAAGCGTTGTTGAAGTGGGCATCAAATAGATCTTCTCAACACATTACTGCAGGCATGGTGATAAAAGTTATTAGATCAGAATATGTTCGTGTTAGTGCGTGGATCAGTGAAAATATGGTGTTTTGTGGGTTGGATGCAACAGAAAAACAAACAAAGGAAGAAAAGAGAGAGAGAGAGGGGGAAAGCCAGAGGGGCAGCCCTTTACATATTTATATGTTACGTCTTATATGTTATACATATAGGACGTAATATATATATGTGTGTGTGTGTGTGTGTGTGAGTGTGTGTGTGTGTATACATACATGCATGCATATATACATGCAGGATCTTATTTTGAAAGATGAAGGGAAAGAATGGATGTTTTAGAAAGAAATAAAACACATACAGTCATAATTAGTGAATGGTTCATTGTTTAGAGACTCATCATTTTTCAGCTGGATGTAGCATGTCCAGCGGACGTGCTTGATCAGAGAGTTAAAACAGTGGCTTTGGCATTTGTTCACAACATCTTTCAGTCTTTTCATTAGACCTGTTTTGGAAAGTTTGAGTCCAGTTTACTCTTTACTGTCCACAATCATTAGATTTATAAGAAAAGGAACAAGGAAGTCTTGCTGAAGGTATTTTCTTGCGTGGCTGGTGTGTATGTGTGAATCAAAGGGAAAGTAAATGAGTGCTGTTTTTATGACTCCTTTTCTGTAGCACTTTGGTCTTGCGTTTATATAACTTTGCAGAATAAACCACATCGAACACTCACAGTGAGTGGGACGAATAACCAAAACAAGAGGGGTCCTTGTAACCTTTCATGTGAGCATTCTTGGCAAATCCATGTTCACTTCCCTGAGACATTTTAAATTTCAGTCGCCCAGTTGGAGAGGTTTTGAAAGGGCTGGAACTATGATGTATCAATTGTCACATGTATTGCTCATGAGCACATTGGTGTGCTAACTTTAGTGTACTTTAATAGCCAGAATTAAAGATTTGTTAGGGTTTTATGTTAGGGGCATGTGTGATGTATGTCCCCTCTTTGCTCCCGCAAGTGTCCAGAAAAGATCTGACAGCTTATATAGTTGAATGGATGATCTTGGCTCTCAGTGCATTCAAAAGTCTTGGTTAATTAAAAGTTCAACAGACACCACCAGTAACGTTCATGGCGTTCTCTCCTGGTATTTGTTAGTGAGTGTGTTTGCATTCTTGTCTTGGATGACAGATAAACTAGCTTTGCTTGCATGGAAAGCAGGATTGAAGAATAGTTTTGTGAACAGTTGGGAATGTGTAAACTACAATGGCTGCAAATGTCCTCATTGGACCCCAGCGGCGATGTAATGGTTTACATGCACAGCTGGCAGCACAGCAAGCCATCAAACATAGATATATTTGACCTAAAACAAGTAGATCTTCTTTATCTAATTTGTGGATAATTTCTCTATGTTGAAGGCTTTGGTTTATTTGAAATAATGATAAAATGTCAGGTTAATCAAACATTTGTCCTTTCACCCCGCAGCCTGCAGTGTGTGAATTTGACAAGACCAGAAATAAAAACAATAAAAAATTTTTGCACTTTTATGCAAACAGACATGATGCATGTGGAACACGTGGCACAGATATCTGATCAGTTCAACGTCCTCCCACACTGTTTGTGTTATTGAAACATTTATCATCATATAAATGAACAATAACAACATAACAGATTTTTTTCAGCAATCGTGAATCGGACTCTTCATGTTCAGTATTGTGGGGCAAAAAAAGATTTTGTAAAATGTTTTATTTATTGATTTTATAAGAAAAGTCTGGATGGATATGAAAGCAAATGTCAATGTGTTAGCAGATGTCACATAATCTTAATAATAAAGAACAGACTGTCTAAGGAGAATATTCATCCACGTCTATTTGTTAGACTCTTTTGAAATACTGTATTCTAGTGCAAAAGGACCTTGTAGAGACTTATGTGAAAGTATTTAATTCAAATAGCATATAATAAGCTTTTGATTAGTAGCCCAGACGAATTAGTGGTACAGTTGTTTCAGCTTGGCTTTCTCTTTAGTGGTTGCAACTGACTGAGTGAAGGAAGGAGAAGTTTTACCTCAGTCTGTTGGTCCGAAAAAAAGCTGACTTACTCTCACGATATTCAATCCACTGGTAAAGATGTTCAAAATACAAAGTTATTGAAAAACTTCATTTTTCAGAACAGTAATGAAAAGTCCCATCTATTGCATTCACGCAGCATTGTGTATTACATGTATAACGTGATGTTTAGTCTGTTTATCTTCCTGGTTTTCATCACCTCCTTCTTGCTCCTCTGTGCCTCCCAAAGTGCACCAACTGGGGAAGACAGATGACAATTCAACAGAGGCTAAACTGAAAACTGCACAATTTAGAGATGGTGGTTTTATGTGGAAAAGCAGAGGCGTGCACTTAGTAACGCATCCAACAACACGGGCGGTGACTTTGTTGGGGGTGAATATTTTCCATTAAGAAATTCATGAGCTTGTAAACAGCTCAGGTCCTGGGAAGCACAGTTACAACTGGGATGATAACCAGCCTGTTTGGAGAAATACCACTCATTTTATTTTCATTGACGTACCTGCCTTTGTTTTTTTTACATAAGAACAGCTCCAGGCTCACTTTGCAAAAAGCCTGACACTAATTCTATAGAGAGCCCTGCAGAGGCTCCTGCCCCGGTGTTCACCTCTACTCCAAAATGTTTACACTGTTAAAATTTTTTTAGTAGATTATAGATTTTCTGTGTGTGTGTGTGTGTGTGTGTGTGTGTGTGTGTGTGTGTGTGTGTGCGTGTGTTCACAGCTGCCTTTCTTTCAGTGCTTAGCAACCTCTGCCTGCGTGTGAGCATGCAGGTGCACACAGAGACGTGTGCTGGTGAAGGTGAGTCAGTACAGAGTCACTTAGCAGCTTTATAGAGGATGTTTATAAACTTTAAAGGGGCCACCTGTGAGCAGCCATAAAGCTGCCATTGTGCCAACCGTGTGTGAGCTGAGTCACATCATTTCACTATGCACCGCTTGCATTTCTCATGTCTTCTCCTTTGTTTCGAGCCATTTGAGGTGACGCTGCTCACTCTGACCGATGAACATCACAGAGAGGAATCCCTTCATCTGTGGATGACGTCTTCTTGGCTTTGAAACATAAAACGGACAAAGAATAATTACTAAAGTCAGCACTCATGAAAAAACAGAAAATAGTAGCCCCTTAAGGAGCACAAATAGTTCTTACCATAGTCCTTATGCATACAGTCAGTTCTGAAAGTGATTGCTAACAAATGTCATGTTGGTTCATTAGAGTATACATCTATAAAGTATGATAACACAAGGTTATACTCTGGATCCAAAACAAGTCTGCATTACAGAGTAATTACTTCTTCTGGTGGACATGTTTTATACTATATTTTATTCCTTTTTTTATACCTTTAATTGGGTGCAAAAATCTGGTATTCATTTTCTGTTCCCCCATCGCCATGTGTGGTGCCAGAGGTTTTTAAGTTAACCTTCCTGGAAAATATTGGTTATTTTGCTAAATATGGGGCCTGCTGTTACTCACTTTAGTACGTCTAAAACACTTTATTTGCGTTCTGTGGAAAGTCTGGCTTTTATGATCCAGAATAAAGATGATTCTTGTAAAAATTCAACAGCAGAAAAAGAAGCAATAACAGCAAATTTGTAGGCGAGAAAATCAAAAGTGGCAGCGACAGACACAGCCTTTCTCATGAAACAGTCAACATGTCAGTCAAATGACAAAGTATATTGTTATATTTGAAAGCAGAAATACCAAGAAGCTGTGAACGATAGCCTTCTCAGCACTCAGAATCATTAACACCAATTATTCACATCTTGAACGGGAAGCTGGGCAACTTCCTGTTCACTTGACTGCAGTTCCTCCTGTTGCGCTTACTGTATTGTTTACCCTGTGTTTCTTCCTCTACGCACTCTGTTCACACGTAGATTCATGCAAGCGTCTGAGATGCCTTTCCAGGATAGAGTCTATCCATCATGAACACTTCAAATCCTTTCAGTCTGCAATAAACAGTCTTTCCTTTTTCACACTTAAGTTGGTTCCCATGTGTTTGGAGAGTTGTTCAGTCTTCACTTGCTCATTCTGGGACTCATCAGCATCCCAGAGACTCTCTCTTTCTCTCTCCAGTCTTCCCAGGATGCACAGCTGCTTTCCTGTGCTCTACTTGTTGGAAAGTCTGTCTATCTTTGCACAGATAATATTAGCTACATCCCCTGTTTACTCAATGCTGAAAACTGAACCATTGTATGTGGGGCAGTCAGGGTCCCTGGTGGCTCAGAGTCACAGCTAGAGACAGTGTGAAGGTGTTGAATTCCCTCAAAGATGAAGGATAACGCTGTCCTACCTGCCCAGTGACCAGAAGGCTGTGGAGGATTGCAATGAGATCTGTGAGAAAGTTTAAGGTGACAGAGTAATATCTTCTAAAATTATCAAAACTGACAAATTAAACCTTTTCACTATACTGACCTGCTTGACTGACAACACAGTTCATGAAAAAATAAAGGGATCGGTTGTGCAAATTCTTTCAAAATGAATTTCTTGAGGTTTTGTAATGACAGACAAAATACACAATAAAGTGGTCTGGTAAAGCCAGTCAGATTTTTCCTGATTTATTCCTTGTACTTTTGTGTACCTTTTTGTAAAGTGTTACACACCAATTTCAGGTCCTGAATGTAGAAATAAGCCATATTGCAACAACTTGTTATTTTACTCGGGAATTTGCACATTTTTGAAGTTAACCTATACCTATAAATTTTATCTCATATAAAAATTCCTAAATAAATAACAATATAATTACATTGAAACACAAAACTGAGTCTAATTATTAAATCCTAAAAAAAAGCCAAATGTTACATTTCCATCATATTACATTTTAATAATTGCACTATTATATCTGCATTGTGCTGTGTTGTTGTAGGTTTTCATGGTGGGTAGATGTGAGCTACTGATATTGTAACATGACTTTTATCTTCAAGAGGGAAATTTGTAGTGTTTTTAAAAAGTTGTTTTCAGTGGTAATGTGGCAACCTGGAGCTGTTAATTTGAGCATTCACCACTTTACATCTGGCACCTGATAAAAAGAAAGTGTGGAAGTGATACAGTTTGGGGCTTACTTTATCTTGGTCAAACATTGCTTCCAAGAAAACCACAATGAGTTATTTGTAAAGTGGGAAATATCCTTCCCTGTTGCTGCTTTGTGACTCAACATGAATGAGGTGGAAGTGGTACAACACAACAGGGAACTGTGCTTTCCTCTGGGTTATGAGTGCAAAAGTTTGGTGTGTGTTCTTGTTGAGTCACAGATCCTTTTCCAAACCAAACTGGACGGAGGCCACATTACATCTTAAAACTGCTGTACAAATGAGATTCAATGCCTCACTCTGGCCCACATTGCAGCTCAGTATCACCTCCACATCGGAACAAACTCTGGATCAATATGCTTGAAGAAGAAATAAATCAAACCAGCAACCTTTTATTAACCCGTCTAACATTAACTGAATATAGTTGCTCTACGACCTTCCACGCACTCAAGATCAACAACATCCTTTGTGATAGCTGAGGAACTGACTGCTTTCCTTGGCATCATGTCATATGCAGGGAGATATTTTTAGGTCGTCCTGTATGAATTAGGCAGTGTTCAGTGTTCTCTCTGTGGGGCAGTTGAGATCTACCTGATTCTAGGGTTGCTATTAGTCCTTCTAATAAAGGCCAGATTGTGGGAAAACTGGTAGTTAATGTGACCCGGCTGTGGCTTGCTGACAGACGTTCCCACCAGCGGTGTAGGACAGAGGTTGCTCCATTTTCCTATCCACAGGAAAAATGCTATCAGCTCCCTCAGTGCTGCAAACTCTTTACTTGCATTATTTTCCCTTGAGAGATTTAATAGCCTTCTATCTTACTCTTGACATCAGCTGTGAAATTCAATGACTCCATTTTCAATATGAGTCCATTCACTCCTTCTGTGGCAGAACGGCAGGAACAAACTCAGCTCGTTTGACATGGATACAAAAATCCTGTCATATGTCTGGATGCTGCTATCATGTGTTATCATGCAGATTATCTGGAAGGTCTCAGGTTTTTAGGGACCAGTACACTCCTGGTCAAGATTTTCATCATCTATTTTAACTTGATGAGAAGGAAAGACCCCACTGGGTCTCAGTGTGATCTGATTGTATGAGGATAGAGTATCATTACGTGAAAAAGTGAAAAACATGGTCCATCCTGTCATCGTTAAGAAATTTATTATCACCTCAGACTTCCTTGCTTCTACATGTTGGCGCTTGTTTAAGCTGTATGTACCTTGACTGGCTCCTAGGGGTCTGGGTTTTATCTCACACATGTATTGTTTGATGTTCCCATGGCTTACATTAGCCAGAAAAATGATACACTGGAAATCATCCACCATATGAGAACAAGGTAGGGGATGTCCATTTTTGAGCATTTGGTGAGCTACTTGGATTTCCTTTCTCGAACACTGTTGAATTAATGCTCTATATTAACAGTTCTTTGTATAATTTTTTTTATAATTATTTTCCAATTTCAATATATCAGATAACTATGGGAATGAATGAAGACGCTCTGTGGCATCTTTTAAGTTTACGCTATAGTCAGCCGGTCTCTTCTGATTGGCTCTTTTGTGAGTAACGCACAGACAGGCCAACCACAGGCAAAAGATTTTAGCCTAATCATTATATGCAGCTGAACTATATGAGCTGAACAGTTGGTCAGGTCTGACTACGATTTTTTGTTATTTCAGAAAAAAACCACAGCTCTAGAATTTCTACCCTTGGGAAGGTTGTGCAATGACATATTGGCTTTGTGAAATATGACGATTGTGCCGTGTGTCCTTGACATTCTTCTGTCTTGTAGCTTGCTTACTTACTCACACAGTGATGGAATGAGTTGCAAGTGTTGTGTTGTTAATGACGTTAAAACAAAACTTGAAAGTCCAGGGGCCTGTGCTGAGGCCATGGATTAGGATCTGTCTTAGGAATTGTGGGTGTTAAAAGATTAAGATTGATAAACACCATAATCAAATGCAGCCACGAGACACTGTGGGCTGCTATTTTGCATATAGCTTGACTTTTTTGAACCAAAAAAATTCTAACTTGTGTTCTTTATTGTATAATTTAGGATGTTGAGACATTGTTGGAAAAACAACACATGTAGAACTTTTCTTCGAAGTTGAAGCCAGCTGCATAATTTCTGTTACCTATGCAGTGCCATACTCTCCTCAAACGACAGACCCTTTCTACTTAAATCACATTACAAAGCCCCTAATTGGCATCCAGCTTTCTACCCTAAAACCTCCGACACACAGGGAGCATGGTGGAACATGCCCGTCTCTGTGGTCCTCTGTTAATGGAAGAAACTTGTCTGCATGAGACCGTTTAATTCAAGACGCTGCGTGATAATTTCTTCTGGGTCTCTTTGGTGCCAGGCCAGCAGGTGAGGACTAAACAGCCAGAGCATCCTGCCCCATTATCCAGAGACGACCTTGACTCTGGTTCCCACAACATTTAAAAAAATAAATAAATAATTTGCCTTGTTTATATACTTCACAAAAAAACATGCAGCCATTCAGTCTATTTGAATTCTTGAACTTTTTGAAGTTTTTGGAGCATTTCAGCGGCCGAGGCACTGAGAAAACTAAAAAAAACATGACAGAGGTCATCACTTGGAGTCAAACTCACCACTAGTACATAATAACAGTATTTGCTGAGCTAAGAACAAAAGAAAAAGGCCCTGGACCTCATAAACATCACTCAGGGTACTGCTACAGAACTGGCTTTTAGTGGAGCTGAGACACAACCGTCCCTCACAGTGGGACAATGTGCTTGAGGATAATCAGCTCAATAAAAGTACATCTGCCTTTCACACTGCTGTATACTGGGAGTGCACAGGGACATAATGTCCCGTTTTTTCCATTTATGCTTTTTCTCCTTTTGACAAATAATTTCCTGCTGAAGGATGAAAATTAATCTATGCCTCTGTACATTAGGATTTTCTCATCTTTAAAACTGTTTCAGTGGTTTTAAGAAATGTTAAATTTTGGGTTTATCAAAAGGAAATATTAACTGAATTTTGGAGGGAGCTGATTTTGTGATTCTGAAGACTCTTGTCTGTCTTAAATTTTATAATTTAATTGATTCATTGATTCATTTTTATGATTAAAATGTGAAAACGATGTGACAATGTTAGAGATGTCGCAAGATGATAAATATACTTATCACATAAATTTGCAGTAAAGGTTTAAACTTTATGATGAAGTGAGGAAACTAAGATGCAGTAATATTGTCACAGTAGCTGTTTTCAGAGTAAGGCCATTGACTTGAATCATTCACATGTAGTGAATCATTAAACATGATTCACTACATGTGAACTCAGCTTTACATTACAAGTCAAATAGCAATGCAGAATAATAGAATACAAAATAAACACAAGACAAATATTAATAACAGAATAAGAAAGAAGATAAAAAGACAAAACAACTTACTGCACTTTTGATCACATCTTGGCCTTGGCCAGACTCAACTGACATGCTAATAGGTCATATGATGGTATTTGAACTGTCTCCATGGCAACTGAGCAAACTTTCTTTGCCAATGAAGGCCAAGAGATTTGGCTGAAAGCCAGGGATAGTTTCTTGTGGGGTAGATAGTTTCCAATTACGATTAAAATGGTCAGTAATGAACCTTCAATGTCAAAAACCATATATATCTCATATAATAATGGACAAAACACCTCAAATCCATTGTCTTCAAGCTACACAACATCAGTATCATATCAATTCTCAGCATTAAAGCTGCTCCTTTTTATTCCAATTACAAATATTCTTTGATTTGCCACAGTTTACATCAAATTGATTTCATATTGAAGAGTAATCCTGAACATTTGAGTGTGTTTAACAGGTCACAGTGCACTGCAGTGTTACAACAGTCTGTTCAGGGTAATTACTATTTATAGACCTCTCTTGCTTAGAGACCGGTGTTGAAAAGTGAAGATTCAGCCCCTGCTGTGGAGGATTTACTTCCTGTGTATGTGTGTGTGTGTGAGTGCTTTGCCAAAAAACACTCTTCACTCCCATGTCTGTTCCTGCTTGCACGGCTGATTTCAATATGCATCTGAATAAAAAGTTAAAAAAAGAAAAAAAAAGAGGAAAATGCCAAACACTGTAATTTGTCAACTAATTTTTACAATAAAGGCCATTCAGTGTTATTGAATTAGCTCTGGCCAGACACACTGTCTTGACACAGAGGAGAATTATTTAACTGAATTATGTTTGGAGAAAGGTTTTATTTGGTGGAGAACAAATATCCATCAGCATGTGATGCAGCAGATGATGGGCTGAAGACTGAAAAATGGTGTAGAGATGAAGCCAGACTAAAACCCCTGGACTTCATCCAGATAAAAGTGAGTAAAAATGAAAAAATGTAAGAAGTGAGTGCACAGGGCTGCCAAGGTGCCAGTTGATGTCTGAAAAACGCCCGCTTTTTTTCCCCCTTCTTCTTCTTCTTTTTATGAGGCTCTGCAGCCAGTCGGGCAACTGAGGTCTTGTCCACTTTGTTCACTGTGGTCTTGTGTGTCAGCTCTGAACATAATGGTTAATATAAACATTTGAGCACAAAGGCCCTCTCATAGTATTTAAAACCAGCTCAGTTATTTGATTATATAGTAGCAGAGTAGATTATATAATTACACAACAGAAATGAGAAAGAACTTTTCGCTCGACTACTGTATATTTACACTCCACAGTAGTAATCCAGATGACACCACATATGAGGCTCCCAGACCTGTAACAATATTTTTGGGGTTTCCTGATTTTTGCAGTGAAAAATATTTTAGTCCTCAGAAGCTAATTTTATCCATGAAAATACTGAACAAGTACATTTGGCAAGTATCTATTTATATGTTTTGCATTAAGCCCACTGCGGAAACTAACAATATTGGCTTCCCCAATTTTGTAAATTACATGGCAGAAAGTACAAGGTCTCAAATCTAAATTTGGTTGCTTTTGGCTTAGGTGAACATATATTGGCAGAACAAATTGTAATAGCTTGTTTTATGAAAACACTTTTTCAGGACACGGTGCCATGGGAGCAGAGACGAGCAAAGTAAGCTCACACTGTGTGGGCAGCAAAGGGCCAACCTCAGGGTGGGACAAAGCTTTGAATGTTTTTCTACACTGACCAGTCAAAGCAGTGTTTGAAATTTAATTTGTCTTAAAAAATGTGTCTTACAATTAGCAAATCAAATTATATCTATATTCATGTTGACTTGAATGACAGCCTAACTAGACCATTGCTTTTTTTTTTTTTTTTTGTCCACTGGTCCACTGGTCCATTGGTCCACTGGTTCACTGGTACGTTGGGCCAGAGTGAAATCCTTTTACAGCTATTGGATGGATTGCCCTGATGATTTGTGATCACTAATACTTTTTTTTTTTATCAATTCAACATTGTCCAACACTTTTGTTCGAGACCAAATACCTGCAAAGCGAATAACATTCCCATCAGCCTTAACTTTCCTTGAGCTTACTGCTAATTAGCATTATGATAATGAACAAAGTAAACCTTATAAATTCTATGTGATGAGTATAATCAAATTTTAATAACATAAATCTGATAACAGCGTATTAAAAAAATAAACAAGAGCAACAAGAACTGTAGAAATGTGAGGAAAAAAAACAATGTAACTTTAAAACAAGTCTGTCAAAAACATCCACTTAATGTGACATTAAAAAGAAGACACAAACTCGGCCAGCATCAGCCTCTCAGCTCAAATGTTTCCAAATCTACATTTTAGCTCAGCCAACCAGGAACTCGCCAAGGACACTGGACTTCAGTCTTCTTCACAGGCAGTTAAAAGATCTTACAGCTTGTCATGCCACTAAACCCCTCCTGATGCCTGTAAAGTGATCAGGGATAAAAGTATGAACACAGTTTCCTTCAGTCATAAAATCTGGGCAAACAGAATAGGGTTTCTGGGATGCAAGCACGGTCTTGGCCTTTTCGAAGTGTTGTGGGCATAATCAGTGAATCACCGGTGAAAGAAGGTCTGTGCCTGCCAAGACTGTAGGTAAGGGAAATTTGCTTTATACAGAAAGCATTAGAAGATTTAAAAAGTCTGATTTCTTTCACATGATGGCATTATAATTGTCTCAACAAAGAATCCAACTTTGATTTAGCCATGGCACAATAATATCCTGTTCTGCATTTTACCCCACCAGAAAATAATTTTTTAATCTGACTGTAACTGTAAAAGTCTCTCCAAACTTCTTCCTGTCCATGTAAGAACAGAGCAGCGTCTCATGTCAGTGGTCTCCCCAGGCCTGTAAGTTGCACCTGACCACTCCTCCCATCTGCCTGACCCTGTCTGTCTCCAGCTTGTTCCATGGTCAGAGCAGCCCACCCTCTGCCTGCCTCAGCTCTGCTCCCGAACAAGTCAGGATCTCGCCTGGGAGGAAGTGGAATGTTTTTACTGGGAAGTTTGGGATTACACGACCATTGCAGGATTTTCATTCCATCTCTCAGTAGTTGCGCTCAAAGGAAGCCCCCATTTTTCTTACATAAGTAAGCCATCACCACTGTGGATTAATGAGCTTTATCCCATGCAGAAAAAGCAAACTGGACTCGGTGTCCAAAAATTGCAGTACACAGTGTCCATGACTAAAGGCCTGGGAAGAAAGCCTGTCTTCTCTCACTGCCCAATGATTAACTACAATAAAACAATTTTGAGGTGAATTACAGTAGTCCTTTATTAGTCAGTGAAATTGGATCTGCCAGTGTTTATCAATTTCAGTCTGTGTAACCGTGGTATTTCTATTACAGATCTAGCTTGTCACTCAACCTGTGGCAAAGCTCCTGTCTATGCTGGTGCTGGATATGGGGGTGTGAACATCCCAGTGCAGATGTTATCTCCATTCCCGAGTTTACTGGTATTATCTTCGAACACCTACTGTGTAATCTACCCCTGAGCTCTTTCACGGCTCTCTTATCATGCAGTATGTCTCTGTATGTATCACTGAATACATATGAGAGTGTGACAATGAAAGATGGACATTTCTTTTCCATACAGGAGACCCCCAGGGAACTTCCTGTATTTTTGTAACCCAGATGAGAAACTGTTGATAACATGAGTGTGTGCGCACCAGCAGGGAAGGTGACATTAGCGACAACTCAGAGGAAGAGGAAGTCAATCAGCAGAGTGAGAGGGAGGAGGACAATAGCATGGCATGAGAGGAAAGCCAAGTGGGGAAAGTGGGAGTAAACACACATGCGAGGTATCTCTGTCTGCAGGTCAGAGGGAATGTGGGGCTGTGTCTGCACGTGCACACACGTGTGCTCATTTGGGCATGGCGTGTGTCTGTGTATTTAAGTGCATTTGCATGTGTGTGTATATGCATGTCTGTGTACACACGTGTGGGAGTGTGTGTGTGGGAATCACACAATTGTCTGTTTCACACCTGGCTCTGCCAGAAGTGAGTCAGCAGTGAGAAGCTGAGCTGTATTCCCTGTCACAGTGCTCAAAGTTGTGTTAACCTTTAAGACAAAAGACTGTGACGTGTGTGGGCCTCTGCTAATCCTGTGAGGGAAGCCATCTGAATGTCATGTATTCTTCTAGCAGCCATCAAAATCTGGTTTAAAATGTGTGGTTGAGGACTCGCGGGAAACCATTCAGCAAGTCTAACAGAATTGTGAGGGCATTTTGCTCACAGTGAGTCTTCCTGCAAGGTGTTGCTCAAATAACACTCAAGTTCAGACTACTGGATGGGCCCACAACACACAGGAAATCATAGATGCTTTCAAAATGTCCTGCTGCTGTATGTCTTTCACTTTCAAAATGGACTTGTACATGTGTTAGTAAAAAGCATTTAACATATAGCAACAACAACAAAATAAATGTCTTTGTTGTTCATTCTAAAATGATTATGTGTGAGTCCTACTCAATTGTACTTTTCCCCATCTCTCCTGACTTCTCTTTAACTTCACAAGCCACAATGTAGAGTTTAAGGAAGTCAAGACTGACAGCGTAAAAAATCTGAGGTTCTCCACAGATTTTGATAATGTGCTAAAATATCTTTTGCCCTTGAATTCACTGTCTGGCCAACAGCAGCTACAAAGCAAAAATACAATGAAAGCATGAAGCAGATCACTGAGGGTACAGTTTTTGGTGGCAATCTCTCCTTTTTCATTAACCCTGTCAAAGCATATTTCACATGTGAAAGAGAAAAAACACAAGCCTTTTTAAAGTTTTATTACAGAAGTGCATTTATTTGAAAGAGGCCAAGTCTCTCCTCCATAACATTAGTGAAGATGAGGACAGATCAATAAGCTGGGGGCCACGACAGGACGAGTGTCATGTATGACAGTATTTCAACTCAGTTAAGTTTCTGAAGACAGAAAAAGAGAGTCATTATAAAGTGTGCAAGACAAAGAGACAAGAAAGCAGACAGGAAAAAAACAAAAGACTCAAAAGACATTCTCAGTAAAGTAAAAACTGTAAAACTTAAAGAAGCATTAAATTTGCGCTTTAAAACACACTTGTAGCATAGGGATGGCATTATTGCCCAGGTTGGTTCATCTTGATCCAAACTGATATATCTCAAAAAGTATTTGAGAGATTATCATGAAATTTTCTACAGGCATTTATGACCCCCTGTCAATGTATGATAATGACAATGGTTAACATTTGTCCGACACATAGACTGTATATGAAAGTGGACATAGGTTCTGTAAAGTGATACCAGTATAGAAGTGTATGAGAAAATGGCCCTGTTTCTCATTTGATTTATTACTCAGTTGTAAAATGTTTTCATAATGAGTTTGTGGTCTCAATCTCTAGTGTCAAGTCTAGTTCAATACAACCAGATTCATTTTATTTACTCTGGTCCCATTTAGAGAAAAATAGACAATAAAGCAGGGTATGCATTAGGACGTGGCTACTACATGATTGACAGACTGTACCAGAGATGGCGACCTGCTGGAGAAAGCACGGAGCAGATCAGATCCACCTCCACTCTTCCGCAGTTCCACCTGCTTGTCCAAATATGTTTTCTTCTGGTTTCTAAAAAACCAAGATGGCCACTTCCAAATTACAAGCTCGAGGCCTCAAATTGGCAGTTCACAAACCAGTGGGTGACATCACCGTGGGTTACCACTTGGTCCAATACTTTTATTTTTTTTTTATTTTGACCAAATACCTGAAAAACTAATGACATTCCCAATAGCCTCACCTGTTTATTTGGTAACAATAAGCAAATGTTACATCTGAAAATGCTAAACTAAAATGCTCAGGCTGATAAACATTAGTCCTGCTAAAAGTTAGCATGTGAACATTATCAATAAGAGAATACTGATTTAGCATTGAGCTAACAGAGCTGCTGGCATGGCTGCAGACTTTTAGTCTTGTTTAAATCAATACATTTACATATTTATCACAAATATATAAAATTAAATATAGGTTGGCTATTAACCTCCTGCGTGACAGGAATGTGACAGGAGACTGTGTGTGTTTGTCCATTTTGACACTATAGCGCATAGGATTACAAGGATGGAACATCACGATCCTTCAAATGCAAATCTGAGAGTTTTCCCTGGAAGAATAAAGGCTGCAGTATGACGTGTGCTCTCCTGTCAAGTCAGTGACGTTACCTGGGCTGGATCATCAACACTGGCAACAACAGTAATTCTACACCTGAAAAAGCAGCCTTTCAAGCTGGCTGTGAACATGACAGGCTATTTTTTTCTTTTTTCATGTGGCTCAGTCAACTCAGTGGGGAGGAAGTGATAAAGTTGCTGTAAGATGACAACATCAAAAGCATTAACCTGGTCCAACAGACCGCAATAGTGATGTACATAGAGGAGCTGGGGTTAAAAATAATGATTAGAAAGATGAGGCATCTGAAAGATGAGGTTAATGTTTTGTTTAATGATGACTAGTATAAGTAGAAAAGTGAAGTCTGAAAACCCAGAAGACAGTGAATGTCAGCTACATTTGCTTGTATTTGGAGAAAAGGCTTCTTTTGAAACCTTCCTAATGGATTCACTGTAGGACGGATGATCTGGCGACTCATTATTTCCACCCTCAAATAAAGCTCCTCATGAATGTTTGGTCTAAATGACTTTTTATGGTCTCATGTGTGTCTATTTATAGAAAGTGAAACATGAGGACAAACAAAAACAGAGTTCAGACAGTGGATGCCGATCGTCTAAAGAGAAGCAGTGTTGAAAAAATGCTGGACAGTCTAAAAGGATCTGTAGACCTCAAATTTAACACAATTGAACTGAGGGTGTGTCCAAACTCATCTGAAAGTGAATTATGAAGATGTAGCTGACCTCTGGGTGTGTATACACATAGATGTTTAACAAAGATAGTGAAGTCGAGATGAGTAGAAAGTGGAAAAACGCCCAGAATCACCTTCTGCATTTGCACATACAGCTTGTAATTCTCAGCTACGCCCGTTGTGTGTACGCCAAAGACAATCAGTCCCCAGGCTCCTGCCATTGAAAGTGCTTATTCACAGGGTGAGAAAAGGTCCTGGCTTTGCTTGGCTTGAGGTAAGTAGAAGCATCATAAATTCAATTTTGAAATAACAGAATCTAGGATATCCTGTGGTTAACCACCAAGTCACAGACATCCGATTGTCTAACCAAAAGGAGAACCCACGCCTGTAATCCTGTCGGCTCTGATAGATGGAATATGGATGTTTGAGTGGATTTCATGAAAACAAAAGTGACTCCAGATGCCCTTTGCCATGAGGAAAAGCACTTATTTAGCTTGTTGAGTTGACTCCTGATAGCATTTACATGACAAGTTTGTACTCAAATGCTACAGAACTTTTGGGTTTGACTCCTTCAGAATATGTATGTATGTATCTTACAATGTATCTCACAACACTGTCAGCACAATACAAAGGATTCACAAGCAGGTGTGTGCACGTGTATGGTTGTGTCATGACCTACACTGAAACCAGCCACTGTTGTGACACGAGGCGAAACGTCAGCGGCAGCCCTGCAGACCCGGCCTCGACTACACAATGAAGACATCCTTAGAGATGGCCTGTGTTTACCAGGTTGTCAGGGAGTCCTCCACAGTCAGGCAATAAGGAAAGGGATTATTTCCTTTGGCTCTGGAATAAGGCCCTAATCACATCACTGTGACTGTGTGACATGTGATCATGTTTATCCTTCTCGCCACTCAACTCTCTCCATCCCTGCGTACTCTCTGTTCACCTTTCACCTCCTCACCTTGAGATTTCCTCTGTGAAACATGTCTAAGTGCACGGTTTGCGGCAAGTGAAGGCATGAATGAAAAACCCAGTGACTGCTTAGTTATACACTTTTAATGTATTTTTTCTACATCCATCAGATCGTAAGCCTCTGTCTTCATCCACACTGAAAAAAAAAAACCTTTAACAAATGTCTCTCACTCTAAAATCTTGACAGGCTGCATTTATAATTATTTTGTATTCCATTGTCTTTCCTACTAACCATCATGTGAAAAACAGGCTACAAGATGAAGTAGATCGCTCAGATTTGGAGGAATTGTCATGGTTAATTGCCGCATCTCTGTCTCTTATCTGATCTTGCAAGGCTGTTATTGTAATAAAACACCAGTGGAGACGAGCCAACAAAGGTGAAGATTACACAGCATGAGTGATTCATGGCACAATCCATCCCTTCATTGCTCTGGGTTTTCCACACTCCCTGTCCAGGAAGTACAGTGGGGCATGTGAGGGCTGGATGTGGGCTCGAGGAGGATGGCAGGAGTGCTGAGGTAACCACTCTGATAAGTGATGCATCTCTGCACTGCATTGTGCATTGTGCTTCAACATGACAACCCCTTTGTGAAGCAGCACGGTAGAGTTAGGGTGCACCAAAGAAGAATTATTTTCTGAGACAGAAAGGTCAGGTTGCAGCCTGTCGATACTTGGGAAAGGTTTTAGCAAGTGAGGATTTCAACACATGTTAAAGTGACAATAATTAATGAGTAGATTATTTCATCAGGTGAGTTTTGTTTGACAAGGCCAAATAAATTACTTCCTTGGCTTTGGTGCATGAAGGTATTGCTCACTGTTAGTTTCTTAAAGGCAAATTCTGTGAAATCTTTCCTTGGTCTGATTTGTAAAGTAAAGCTGCCTTTTAGTGCCCTGCCATGGTTTGAGTAGGTATTGCAGTACTTTAGTTTTTCATCAGCCAGTACAAGTGGATGGTTAAACATTAAAGACAAACACTGTCACATTTTCAAGCTGTACAAGAAAAACCTTTGTTATATTCTCAACTGAAAATGAACTGAATCTCATAATCACTTTCATCAGAAGTGTTGCTTTGGCAGTGACTTGAGTTGTCTAATGTCCAAATATCCTGGAATATCCTGGGTCTGGAACAAATGTCTGATGCATTTTTGTTCCAGTTCAGATTCAAGAAAGAATTAGTTGTTGAATTTAAGGGCAAGTAACAAAATTGTTTAAATGATCGTTTGGACTCAATGATGGGTATCACTCAACACGACACAACTTTTAATGACATACAGAATTAAATAGCGCAATTAGAGGTGATTTACTACCTGCTTAATGTGATGTTGATCTGCTGTGCATTCTCAGTGTAAATAGTTCACATTACATTTGTCTCAGACAGGAAGGCATCTTTTGTTTGGTCCCTGACAGTTTTTAAGAAGATCATAATGCCAGAGCCACCGGTGCCCCTGTCCTCCAGAGCTGTGGGTGCTCTGCTGATCATCTCGTCCTCGAGGTTCTGGCTCTGGTTACGAAGTTGTCTTGCACGGGCTGCAGGTACAGTGATGAATCGGCTGACAACGTTGATATGGTAGCTGCGCAAGGCCAAGAGTTTTGTGACACAGAGATGAAAAGCCTGGCTTAGCTTCTCATTGGCCTGCTGCTGGACAAAACCCCTCAGGGAGGGTTGCAACGAGATGTCCTCGATCAGCTTCTTGTGAGCAGGCGGCATATAGTTCCTCATGCGAGTTAAAAAGGCACCTAAAAAAGGCAGTATCATCACAGTCAGTGTTTTCTTTTGCTTTCTAGCCCTGATGCGGTAAATTGAACAAAAAAAAATCAGCTGTTGTACCACTTTTTTCCTTATGTTTGACTCCAAGAAGTTCATCAAAGCAGTGCAGCAAGCTGCTCTGTGCAGCACTCCCCCCTGAATACTCCATCGCTTCTGTCTGGACCCCTTCATAGATCAACCCCTTTGGCATACTTGGGTTGTCTTTCCACCTATTTACACAAACATGGACACACTCACATGCACATATTTCAAAAACATGATCCACTGTACAATTAAATGACTAATGGAAACAATATAAGCAAAACCTTCTTTACCCCGACAGGTAGATCCTCATAATGCCATAGAAGACTGAAGGTTCCACATGCACTTAAAAAAATTGAATTGATCAAAAAAATACTAAATAATAGAGGATAAATATTAATACATTTAACATATATATATGTGTGTATGTGTGAGTGAATACCTTGCATCAATTTGAGGGTATCAGTCATGTCTTGTATTGATTGGCTGATGACCTCCAGAGCTCTGGCTACAGCCTCAGTGTCGCCACACCTGACACTGTTGATCACAGTGGGAATGCTCTGCAACAAAAGTCCAGTCACTTTGGCTTTACTAAAACTGCCTTGATTTATATCTTTGTTTTAATTGGACTTTAATGGTCTTCAGGCAACAGTTCAAACACAATCAAGCCTCCTCATATTTCTTTTTTCCCAAGTACACATCTTCACCCTCAGTGCAGGAACAGCTGCCAGCTCTACCAACAGAGTGACCATGAAGAAACCTCGCACACTGTCTCCTCCTGGGAGGCTGACCAGCAGCTCCAGGTTCCTGTGTGAGGCAAATAAACAAATACATT
The DNA here is from genome assembly GCA_038496675.1 of Rachycentron canadum. Lineage (NCBI taxonomy): Eukaryota > Metazoa > Chordata > Actinopteri > Carangiformes > Rachycentridae > Rachycentron > Rachycentron canadum. The sequence goes on from CM076654.1 coordinate 16,787,238, forward strand.
TTGTATACAACTGAATATTGTGGCACATAATGTGAAAAGGACCTCAATTAAAAGAAAAAATGTACTCACTCCATGTCAAAAGGCCTGGAACAGGAGATAAAAAGATGTACATGGAAAAAGAAACAGGGCAGATTTGTTTGTGTCAGTTATGTGGAATTAAACCACCAGATTTCACCAGATGAAAACTGGTTGTACCCATCAGGGTCCTTCTTCTTCCAGTTGGCCAATACTCCATCAGCATGCGTGAGAACTGGGGGAAGTCCTAAGCGCTGCGACACCTCCCAGTATGGAACAGCCAGGTTACATGGCAGTATCTTATAGGAAGATTATTTAAAAAATGGAAATCATTCAAATAAATTTCATGTTGTAGGGCAACCGATAAAAAGAGAGGAATGCATAAATATGACAAAAACTGAGTTACCTCAACTGTGCCATCCTCTCCCTCCTGCCAAACATAGCCCATGGTCATCACACTGAGGGCCAGGTGGGCCAATCGTAACTCTCTGTGTTTCTGCAGGAACTTGCTGCTGAGCTGCGGCATCTGGACAGAAAACAACTGAAATATGGCTCCACAAACATAGTGAGCTGTCTGTGCCAGTTTATTATCCCCACTTACCTTGTTAATATGGGAGCGCAACTCATGAGACTGCACAAGATCTGGGACTCGCAGGGCAATATCCATCCATGGCTGGTAGTAAGGTGGAAGCTCTTTCTTTGGATGTCAAGTCATGACATAGTGTGCATTGTGAGAAAATGGTCAAAAGGTAATGAAACAGTGCAAAGACGTGAGCTTACAATTGATGGAACAATCAGAGACATTTATTCTTGTTTAGAAGTTGTGATTTGTGAATATGTGAGTTTAAATTTCAAATTCAATTTAGGTTGTAATGTGGAGAGTAACCTTGGATTTGGTGAATGTGATTTTGTAAATGCATGCTGCCTGTGGGAATAAAGGTCAATACAAAAATCAAACATTAACAATACCAAATCTTAACTTCAGTCAACTGATCTCAGTCAATACCACCGGCCACGAGTTCACAGTTTTATAACTGCTAAATTCTGAGAACCATATTTGTGTCTCTGTCTATATAGGAATCATTTGATTAAAAAAATTTAAAAAAATAAAGCCATGTTTTCAGTATTACCCAGACACTGCAGTTTCCTGGCACTGGCACTCACAATAAATTTGACTGCTTGTGTAAGATGATTTTTTTTTATTAAAGAACAGAGAAAAGAGGCACTTTTCCACCTACCAGAGGCTCAGGGAGGATGAAGCCAAGCTCATCAGAGACATGGTAGGAGCCCAGAGAGAAAGGGCCTTTGGAGTCTGGTTCAGCTGCAGCCATAGAGAAAGTAACAGAAACCCGGAGACAGCAACAAACCTCTGACTATCTGAATAGTTCAGGAGACCCTCACCTGACTGGACTCTGGCACAGAGTTCACTTTACAGCTGTTGTCATCAGTGGTTATAGTTTACACAGCATTTATCACTTCTTCGGCTGTTGCACAATTCCAAACAAAATGTGGAAAGTTAGTGCCTGTACTTCACTTTGTGAATCATTCAAACTTAAACTGTCTCTTGTGCTCTTTATTACACCACCATCTGGCCAGCACCTACTGAATGATACTGAATGATAATGATTACATTTAGAGACCTTCATTTCTCTTAAATTTTTATTGTGAGAATGAAGAATAAAAATCACCAAATGTTAAATATAAGCATTTGGTTGGACCTGAAGTTCAATGAAGGGTGGCTGAAAGATCAAACATTAAAAATCATCAAGTCTAGGGTTTTCTCCAAATCTGTGCAGTCAAATCTCATCCTCACTCTCTGCATTGACACCAAATATAGACTTTCATTTACTGTATGTATAATTTTGTGTTACCTACTTTTATGTTGCCTGTTATGTATTATATATTTATATGATGTATTTATATTATATTTGTTTTACTTTCTTAGTGTGTTTCTCTGCTGATGCAAACTAACTTTGATTAATTGACCACATTATAATTGATCGAAGACTTGCAATAATAAATTGCAATAAGATCATGTCTTTTCATTTATTTTATTTTGAACAAAATTATTCCATCCTTTGATCCCTGCATACTTTTAACTAATAATTGCTTTGAATAAAAGACAGGATTGAGGAAGTGTAGACTGTCAGCCTCACCTACTGGAGCAGACTGAACACTGCAGGAGTTATGTAAAACAGAGGATAGATCAAAGATGTCCCTCCTCTTGTTCAGTGTCATCCAGTCCTCAAGAACAACGTCAAAAGTGCATTTCATTTTGTGAGTTGACTGCGGTCATTTGGGAACATTAATGTGCTTTGTCCACTCAGACAAACAATTAATTGAAATAGAAAATTAATAGATAGAAATCAGTTTTAGTATTAAAGAATGACTCTTGTTGCAATCATCTTACCAACCTGAGGCCTTTCTTTCACAATAACTGCACTTCAGCTTTGGACTTAATGCACTCTAAATATGCAAGTGTAAAGGCCAACTGTAATTTGATCCTCTTGGTCCTGGACAAGTTAATAAGTTAAAATGTACAAACACTGGATTGCATTGTTCCACAGTGTAATTTGACGTGGTTGACAGCAACACTGAATGACAATGGACAGATAACTTAGATAACAATAACTTTTTTCTAAAGCCTGTCTTCACCTGGATCATCTGAGGCTGTGAGGACTGTACTGAACTGGAGTGGAAACAACTGCGTTCTCAACGCTCTCGGTTGGCCTTCCACCATCTGCACACTATGGCTGTCACTTGTGAGTGGTAAGGAGCTTTTTGTTTATCCAAGACCAATCACGGTACGTCATTTCTTTGCTCTGCATCATTTACAATTGACTTATCATTCTAGTAACTGAATTGCCCCAAACTGCTAAACAATAGTTAACAGGCTGCCATTAAGAGCAATTATTGCATGTGTCAGCAAGAAATAGCAAGAAATCATTCTATATTAACACTATATCATTAATTGTCCTGGGTAACTATCTGTAAATGTAATACACATGAAGATTTATCTCAGTGAACTGTAATTGTTATGTGGCACTGACATAATTCATTTCACACACTTTTATGCATTTAAACAAGCTAAAACAAAACAGAGAGTCTTAACCATTTTATATGATGTTGTTGTTCTTATATATGGAGTTAACAACTGCAGAAACAGTAGCATCATTTTCCAAAATACTGATATGAGAGTTTAGTGAAGATAAAAGAAATAACTTGAAGGAATAAAATAATCTCTAACCATTTTGTGATACTGTAATTGGGAAAGGAAAAAAAATACACTGATGGTTGTTGATTGTACAGACAGACATTACAAAGGGTACATTTGTTTGACCCACCCCCTGTGGAAGTAATGATACTTCATCTTCTACTTCAGTGTGCTTTTTTTTTTAAACTGTCTGTAATATTAGTCTTGGTCCCACAGCTGTATAAACGTAACACAAAAATGGAGTAAAAGAGCAACAAAATTAAATAAAGGCCCATCAATCTGATTCAATCCCATTATGCATGCCCATTATTATTTTAAGTATACTACAATTTATGCATGCAAAAGAGCTCAATGACTACTGACTCATACATTTTTTCTTTTTAAACAGTTGTATTGCTTGTGTGTTTGGCAACTCATTCCTTTTTCCTTTTTTTTTCTTTAAATGAGCTGGAATCATTGTGATTTGTAGGCCATTTATGCAATCACTATATGTGTATATATAGGCTATTTACTGTGTACTGCACACACACATGCACAAGTTAATCACTAGCTCCCCTCTGCTGGTTGAGTCCCACCTGTCCCAACTGAAAACAATGCAGAACCACTCCTGGCATGAACAAGGAAGTTGATTTGTCATGGTTGAGTCTGCAGTAGAATACTGTGCTCGCTTTATTTAAGACAGTCTGAGTGCATGAGGAGGGTTTGATGGATTTTTTTTTTTTTTTAAATCAAACTCACAATAAACAAAGAGCGCAAAGTACAGCCCAGACTGTTTTAAGGGGGAGATTTAAAGTAGTGTTGGACCGGGGGCCAGTCTATCTGGGCGGCTTAGGAGCCGTGGAATGGGATTTGTGCGACTTTAAAGTGGATCAGTGTTTTGTAATGAATGGGGTTTTTTTCCGTCGGTGCGCCTGCCTATTATTAGCTACGGAGGCCTTACAGTAAGTGGAGGTGGCTCCATGACGGTCAGAGCTGCAGCTCTGCAACGCGCCGACAGGCTCCAGATCACCGGGCGTATTTTTGGCAAAGCGATCGGACTTATCGCGCCGATCCAGAGGACCTTTCCCGAAACATCTGCGGTCGGCCGCCTGTTTTCGAGCCTCGTTCACCTTGCCTTGAAGATGAAGTTAAACACGAGCTGCCGTCAGGTGCAAGGCGCATCCGATGGAGCCCTGCTTTTTATCTCGTTCATCGACCAACCCGATGCAGCACTTCCTTATGTTGCGGTAAGGTTGGGGGTGACACATATCCTGCAGGGGAATCAAACAGTTTGGTTTATTTTTGTATTTTTTGTTTTTGTTTTGTTTTTTAATCTTCCAGTCGCTGGTTTTGAGATGAACACTGAGCCAGATAAACAGGCTCAAGAGTCAGTGACGGGGTGTTACATAACGTGTAATGCAGCAGAGCCTCATGACTAGTGTCTCGGTGGTGGAGGGACTGTTCGGTCCTTCTGGTAGGAAATGCACAATTTTATCATCTTTGTTCTGGATGATACCCGAGGCTGCACGCTTATTTAAAGGCGATAGATCTCAGAGGACAGGCTGAAGGCGCTGCAGAGGTTATATAGAGTATCTGACCATATCCAAAATGATGAATTAATTCGGGAGTTGCGCAGTGTGGACTGTAACAGGAATGAGCAATGGGCTATTGGAGGCGGTGTATCTCTATTGTGTCATACAGGCCCAGCCTAAGGTCAGACTGATGTTTGTATATACTTATGAATAGATATAGCCTACATATGTAGAGAGAGGGACCTAGCCCACAGGGATGCAGATAGGGCAGTCAATGAAAGATTGATTTCATGAATGGCTGTGAAGTGTAAGTGACCATTAGTGGGGAAAAATAGTAGCTCGTGGTAGTAATCTTTACATCTTTGTGTACTTCAGAATATTCTTAGTCTTGCTGCAGGAGGTAAATACTGTTTTCTCCTTGTATCACGTCATCAGAGTCAGACCTTTGGTTGTAGTGTAGGTGACAAATAGTGATGCTTTAGGAATCATAGTGAAAATAGGTGCAGATGTGTCTTTATAGTGGGGTCCAGGCTGGCACAGGGACACAAGGTTTAGCTGATCTCATTCATAAGAAGATAGCAGCTTCTGAGTAGCCTATATAAATATGAATGACTATTCTGATCAAAGGTTCTCAGTGCAGTAACTCTTTCAAGGGAGGGGTGGGATGCTGACGCAAAACTCAAATGGTGGTTTAGTGTTGAAACACATAAGCTCTGGATCGGGTCAAACAAGACATGACTAAGTTTGGTGGTTATTCAGTACACAGAGTCTAATGCCCTGTGTGCTGTGGTGGCAGGAATAAAATAAAATAACTACACTAGTATGGCATTTGACGACCGCAGCAGTTCCTGTCATGTTGCTTTTGTGGAATAAAATGAAAAATCGTTATCAGCATAATACATGGAGGATTGTCTGATATAGACTGTGACACACAGAAACACAGACCACAGTTCCCTAGGAAACCGGTCCGGGTACCTAAATCATACGCCACCATTTTCAAGAGACAGAAATAGTCTGTTTACTTATTCCCTCCATCTCATTTAATTAAGGTGTATTTGTGCATGTCAGGTTTCTAATATTCACTGCTATGAATTAGGGCTGTGCTGATTGAAGCTAAGCTTGAAGTCAAGGTTGTTGGTACTGTAATGTAGGAACCGCAAACAGGGAAAAGTATTTTAGGTTTTCAGATGGTGATGGGATTACAGAAATATGTGGATAGGATTGTATCAGCTTTGATTAACCCATAGCAGACAAATAGTTCATTTTGAAATGGGTAACTGTTTGGAAACCAAGTGTGCTTTTCCCTTTTAATTTAACTAAAGCGCTATGTTAAGATGGTCATCATATTAGTATTATAGTATTTTACAATACAGGGATTGATGTAAACCCCCTTTTTTTAGAGTGCCCCTTTTTTGTTTGCTTGTCCCTTTAAATTTTTTTGCTATATCAGGAACAAGGTCAGGAAACTTGTGAATGGGCATAGGGAAGTCACAAGACCATTCATTGATAGCTCTGCAGGCAGGAAAATCAGTGCAGATGATGAGGAGTAGTCACAGTGTCTAATATCTATATTGATCCATGTTCCTGTACTGTTCAGGACAATAGTTTAGGATTTCTGGTGCTGACGCAGCTTTCTGTGCTTTCTGTGCGCACAGGTCCCAGTTGACAGATTCTGATATGGACTATGAGAGGCCAAACGTTGAAACTATCAAGTGTGTGGTGGTAGGAGACAATGCAGTTGGAAAGACCCGCCTTATCTGCGCCCGGGCCTGCAATGCCACACTGACTCAATACCAATTACTCGCTACGCATGTGCCCACAGTATGGGCAATTGACCAGTACAGAGTATGCCAGGAGGTGAGTATGCAAGCTCATAACTTTACTAAGATCACATGCATAATTTTTTTTTACTAAATATGAAATCATGTTTTTAAGGATTTTAATCTCATGTTAGTGGGCTAGATTAGATTCATGAGTAAAGGATGCACCTTTGGTTTTGCAATCATTTAATTTTGATTTAAAGAAACTTGTGGTTAATTGTGCATGAATGTGTTGCCTCTTGTTAGGTATTAGAGCGCTCCAGAGATGTAGTGGATGACGTCAGCGTGTCCCTTCGGCTCTGGGATACTTTTGGAGACCATCATAAGGATCGGCGTTTTGCATATGGCAGGTGAGATACTGTAAAATTCAATGTTAGTCAACCAACAAGAGCTGTGCTGCTGTCTGAGTTCAGAGAATTAATTTATCCTGCATGTTCCCTTCAGGTCTGATGTGGTGGTCCTGTGCTTCTCAATTGCCAATCCCAACTCTCTGTACCATGTGAAGACTATGTGGTACCCTGAGATCAAGCACTTCTGCCCCCGTGCTCCTGTCATCTTGGTGGGCTGTCAGCTGGACCTGCGCTATGCTGATCTTGAGGCAGTAAACAGGGCACGAAGGCCTTTAGCTAGGTAGTAGGACTTAAGTTTGAATGCTTGAAAGTCAGAGGTTGAGATCTGCTTTGATTTACTCTTGGATTGCCTTTGATATACTCTCTTCTTTCCAGACCCATTAAATCAAATGAGATTCTTCCTCCAGAGAGAGGCCGGGAGGTGGCCAAAGAGTTGGGAGTGCCATATTATGAAACCAGTGTAGTTGCTCAATTTGGAGTCAAGGACGTCTTTGATAATGCTATCCGGGCTGCACTCATCTCTCGCCGCCACCTGCAGTTTTGGAAATCTCACCTCAGAAATGTGCAGCGGCCTCTCCTTCAGGCACCCTTCCTGCCACCGAAACCTCCCCCACCTATAATCACTGTGCCTCCTCCCCCAACCACCACAGAGGAGCATCCAGTTGGTCTCCTGGAAGACCCACACTGTGCTGACGTCATTCTGGTTTTGCAGGAGCGACAGAAAATCTTTGCACACAAGATATACTTGGCAACATCTTCTTCAAAGTTCTACGACCTATTTATTATGGACACACAAAATGAGGAGACAGAAAGGCCCCCTCGCGGTCCTCTCTCTGGTCGAGAGCTACTGATGCGTGCTGCTAGCTTTGATGTATGTGAGAGCAGCGATGATGGAGACAGGGCCAACCTGAGGGCCTGCACTAGTGATGGGACCTTGAAAGACTCTGAGGGGGGCCGACGGGGCCGACTGCTCTCCTCGTGGAGCAGAGCCTTTGTCAGCATCCAGGAAGAGCTGGTAGATGACCCTCTAACATACAGCCCTAGACCCATGACTGTAGTACACATGGACCAGTCCATGCAGCTTGGTCCTTTCAGAGCAGTACTTCGCTACCTGTACACAGGTCAGCTGGACGAGAATGAGAAGGAGCTAATGCACATTGCACACATTGCTGAGCTGCTCGAGGTCTTTGACCTACGGATGATGGTGGCAAACATACTTAACAATGAAGCCTTCATGAACCAAGAAATCACCAAAGCCTTCCATGTACGGCGCACAAACAGAGTCAAGGAGTGCTTGGCCAAAGGTACCTTTTCTGGTGAGTAAAAACCTCTGTCATTAAACCCTTAGCTCATGTGTTCTGCTTGAACACACTGTTGCAGATGTCAGGTGCTATCAGTGTTTCTTGTATTGTAATTCTACTCTGCATTGCAGATGTAATATTCAAGCTTGACGATGGGACGATCATGGCTCACAAGCCTCTACTCATCTCTAGTTGTGACTGGATGGCAGCTATGTTTGGTGGGCCTTTTGTGGAGAGCTGCACTAAAGAGGTAGGTCACCTTATATCAGTGGTTTATTGGGCTAATAAGAAAAGAAGGGCTCACACACAGACCAAAGCCAGTGCTGGGTAAAGCATTGCTAATAATTTCCAGAGGTGTTCCAACTTCCAGTGATTTATAAAGCAGAAGCATTTGAATTTTAATTATTCTATAATTACACAAAGCACACTAGTACAGCAATAATCAATACATCTACTGCCCAAAGTGGAGCACCAATGAACTATGTGGTCTGTGCACACAATATAATTTAATTAGAGGATTGCATATCTGTTGTAATACAATTACAGTGGCTTTTGTGATCCAAACATACTGAAGTTCTGTGAGCTCAGCTCTTTTTTGTTTACCTACCGTAATAATGCAACTGAAAGATACTATATATAATAACATACTTCTGCAGGTGGAGATTTAGATATTGCCATTTCTCATGATCAAATATCAATCAAAGATATTTTTAGATGACTTTTTTTCATTTTTTTTATTGTTGCTGTTGCTTTATATAAAGTAGAACAAATTTAAACTAAATGGCAATTTTTTAAAAATAAAATTCATTTTATTTTTATCATCATAAAAACACAAAAGTGAAAGTTGATTTCTTCTCACTTTTCTGTGCAATGCAAAACACATTAAACTTTGAGCCCAAAGACTTGACTGGCACATGCTCCTGTTTCTAAGGTGCTGTTTCCCAACACAACTCGCAGCTGTATGAGGGCTGTGCTAGAATATCTCTACACGGGGCGGTTTTGTTCTCGGCCTGACTTGGATGCAATGGAGCTGATTGTTCTTGCCAATCGTCTTTGCCTCCCCCACCTGGTTGCACTTACAGGTATTACATTTGTTAGTTAGTTAGTTATTACTTTGCAAACCACATGATTGTATTACACAAAGCCATTGTGTCTAAGTCAACACCTTCAGTTACTCACTTTTATGCTTTTTTCAGAACTCTACACAGTAACAGTACTGACGGAGGCAGCGATGATGGGGGCTGACATTGATGGAGATGTGCTGGTGTATTTGGATATGGCCCAGGTAGTGTGACCTATCAATCATCTCAAAACAAAGACAGCAAGTAAAGCACTTGCGTAATGCTTTGGCAAATTGTATTTTTATTAATGAGGGCTTTTCTCAGGGAGAACTGCTCTGGAGGCACTGAAGTGGAGCAAGAAGAGTAAGAAATGCAGTCTCTCAGAGTGCAAGTCAGCGATTTGGCAAAATGAATGGCAAAGGATCTTTGGGGTAGTGGACATTTAGGACATAGGAGTCAGACTCAGCACTGTAGTTTATCTCATCCTTCAGGCTCAGTAGTTTCACTTCAGCTCCAGCAAACAACCTTGTGGCTGTTTGATTAATTACTAATTAATCGATTAATTAATAATGTAAAAAAAAAAAAAAAAATCCAAATTGAAATGGATTCTTTGATCTTTTCCTGCATTTTTCCTATATCTTATAGAGGAGTCCTGTGTCTGGGGGATACCAGAGGCTTAGTAGCTTGACTCCAGCTTTACTTTCTCAGTTGCCATAATAATGCCAACATATTAAAATTATAATGTTAATACTAACATGCTAATGTTAGTATTAAGGTTAAAGTGTAAGTGTATTGCACTCAGTCCAACTGATGGGCAACGCACAATGATTTACTGTAGCAGAAAATGGTGGCTGTGTATAATGTGTGTGTGTGTGATGTGTATAAAGGTTGAACCAAGTCAGAGTCGGAACCTGAGGTCACCTAAGATATCTGGATTCAAACAAACACTAAACCCCCACAACAATGCTTGTCATGCACAAAATCAGTTCACAAATACAAAAATGAAAAAAAAAAAAAAAAAAAATCTTTTTTGTGTGTTGGCAGTTCCATGGTGCGCAGCAGCTCACTGGTTGGTGTCTTCACCACATCTGCACCAACTACAACAGTGTCTGCCGTAAGTTTCCCCGAGACATGAAGGCCAAGTCTACAGGTAATACACGTGTGACCTGGTAGCACACTAGCCACCTTTAATGTCCTTTTTGTTCATACTAAGCACCAACCTGACATACAGTTTGGCAGCCAATTCACCTGGGTGCTGCCACACATGAAGACGTGTGTCTTGGCAGCACAAAGTAAAAACACCTCACTCCACCTGAGTTTGACATATTTAGTTTTTCATTCTTCAGAAATAGTACTCCTGAAAATCATGGCTAATGTCTACACTTTAATGGTTTCATCCTTGGTCAAAAATACATAATCTTTGTACTATATCTATAAATTTCCAAAATAATTAATTATCCATCTTTTCTGATTCTGATATTTTTGCCATCACACAAAAAAACTTTGGAAATCAAAGTTGTGTCTCTATGTTAAACTATAAGTTGAACAATGTACAATATTTAAAATAGAATAGTGTGAAAAATAGATTGGATCTGTTTCTTCCAACTGATATGTGCTTCCACCGACATAGCATTTTCCTAAAACAGATTATTCTGATTCAGAGAACCAAGAATACTTTGAGAAACATCGCTGGCCACCTGTGTGGTACCTTAAAGAGGATGACCACTACCAAAGAGCACGCAAAGAGCGCGACAAGGAGGACTACCTGTACCAGAGACGGCAATGTAAACGCAAGTGGCTCTTCTGGAATCTCCCTTCCTCCCCTAACTCAAACTCTCCTTCTGGCTCATCCGCTGTCATCTGACCAAGTGGTAAGGCCAGGTCCACTCTGGAGTGCGTCAATGTGGATGTGAGTTGTAAAAGATACAAAAGAAGATAAGCACTTCTGACTAGGTACACCCCAATTATTCAGGAACACAATTTCTCCTCCTGTTTGTTTGCCTCTGCAGTGAAACGACACTCCTCCAGGTTTGCAAGGTCAGCTCAATCTGGCATTTAAAGTCAAGTTTTGTTCCTTATATTTTTAGCTTGGTGTACATGAGACTCAAACCTCAGTGATATTAACCTCACTGATAAATGGCACAGTGTAACTGGCGCAAATAACAACTCACACTGATTGTTAGATGTTCCACCATCTGAGTTTTTAAAAGTATGACTCTGCTGGCACAGAACTTTCCACCTACAATCATAATTGTCATCAATAAAACTGAACTGATAACCAAGTGCTGCTTATCAGCTGCAACAACCAGCAATTCAACACAGAATTTAAGTCTCAGAGATATAACACTTTGCCCTTAAGTGTTTGTACAATCTACCAAACTATGTGTACAGTATGATCTCCTCAACAGGATGTAACAATAGTATAGCCAGGAACCAATTATTGAAGTCATTCACTCTAACCATGCTGACTATGATCGTGTAAGCATAAATGAAAATACTGGCATGTTTATTTATGTACAGTCATTTTGTTTTTGAATGTTTGTGTACAGCCTGCACAGTTAAAAGTTATGTGAGTCTGCACATACTCTGCATTTACGTATTGTGATCTTGTGATTTGTGGCCTCTTGTCACAAAAGGGCTTTAGTTTACATGAATGCATTCAGTGTCCTGAGACACAAGAGATCCCAAATCAAGGAAAATAGCTGTATTATCTGTAAAATGCCAGCAAAAACAAACCAGATCGCTATTTTTTCCTATGTGTTGCTTGATAAGGCTTGTTGGCACACGTTTCCTGAGTCCTTTAGATTTACATTGAATGGTCCCATCAGCTTGATCACTGTCATCCTGGAGAACTACACATAATGCATCCCTGAACCAATAGCAGCATTTCCAGAGCTGAAGCGACCACATGTACATTACCATTCCCCTGTGACGGTGTGTTTGACACATCAGTCACTGGTGGTTATTTGGCCATTAGAGATTTATCTTAGTCGATTAGAGGATGCCCCCTGACTGTCTGCAGTTGGCTGTGTGAGACTTGTACATGCAAGAGACTTCCTCATGCCTGGGTGAAGTCATCCATATTCTCTTACACACCTCGAGCACTTTCTGGACTCTTCTCCACAGAGACACACACAAAGACCTCCAGTAACAGCATCCTGGTGAACGGCACTAAAGACAATATGGTGTCATGACACGCTGCGGCAAATTTTACAAAAGGAACTGGGGAGGATACAAGACCATGATATTTAAAAAATGTTTAAAAAAAAAAGTTGTGAAGAGGTTTAGATCAAATCATTGTCTTGGTTTGTTTTGCACACCTCACAGTATATGTTGAAGATTGTCATCTACCTGATTGTAGGATGGACTGCAGCATTATTTGGGTTTGTAAGCATGGTGCTCAGTGAAGATGAGTAGTATTGTAAATTGTACAAAATATCAGATGAACTGCAAGTAACTCTACTGTGCAGTTTCCTCATATTGTGCACTGCAGGCAGTGAGCAGAATTGTACAGTATTACTGAGTAATACATATACTGAATATAGACTTGACTTATCCAACTTGCATTTAGTTACTGTGCAGCTACAAACTGTTGTTGAAAATAACTGAATACTCATCATGCTGACCTCCAGTTACATCTATTATATACTGTAGTATACATGCAAATTACAGGCAGTTCAAACAAACAGTTGACTAATAGTAAAATAGGATTACAGTGCAGCGTAGACACATGTTTATATAAACTAACTTACATAATAAAGACTTATGGTACATTCATAAACACACCATTGTTATCAGTGAACAGTAAATTCTGATTGCAGCATTTGCTTTGCAGCATCTGTTACATATAACATACAGCATATGTTATGTTACATACATACAGTAGACAGATATTAGAGCCCAACAAAGAGCTTCAAATGAATAAGTGGTACAAATCAGATCAGTGATAAAACCAACTTCTTGTAATAACTCCTGACCTAACTACACAGCATGAACAAGGCTTGCAGGAGAAAAGATGAAGTTCATTCATTGTCATTTAAAGTATATGCTATAGATAAGTGATGGTGCTGGTGCTCTAAGCAGTAGCTTTAAATTGTTTTCAATTACATTAGTTTTGTCTATTGCCAATTAAACATAGGAACTGTCATTTTGGATATCATAATAGTTCAAATCTTTAGGTATACATGGTCAGACATTAGACAGAGGGATGAGCCACCAGGAGCACGGTAGTGTTTTAGAGTCACTTCTATTCAGATTCTGAATGTTTCAATTTATTTATAAATTATAAATTTAAAGTATGTCCAGTTTTCACACCAAAGTCATTTAATTATAATAGTTTAACATCAGGGGGGTCAACCAGTGTTATAATTTGCTTGATAGGTCGTTCATAGTTCATGCATTTCATTCCTCAGTGCATTGCATTTCTCACTGAATCTACTGCTGATGTTTTGCGTCGACAACACCTCATGCCTTAATGTACAGTGTAGTGTATGGTATCGGATGTAAAGTAGTGTTACTATGGTTACTAGTTTGTTTGCTATATGTTAAGTTACCATGGTGCTCTCTAGGCTGTGTGTGTATTTGTAAATGTACATAATCCATATTTTGGATGTATAGCAATTAGTCAGTGTGTGATTTGAGGAGTCCGATGAGTGTGCTTTACTTTGAACACTGCATAGGGTTTATGTCCTTTTAAAGCCAAAACACAAAACTAATTAAAGACTCTGATCATCAAGGTCACACTAGACTAACTCAATGACGAACCATCAATTTATGACATTAACCATGAAATGAATGCAGGGATTTCAATTTTGTTTCATTATCTTAAAGCTGCTTTATGCTAATGAGCTCCATTTTTTGGAGTTTGCATAGTTACAAAATGCTGAGACAGTGTGGCAATTGGAGGTTAGATTGTAACTCAAATATGTAAATATAAACTATGGGATGACTTGCAAATCAAACTTGGCATAGCAATTGATACAGGCTATTGCATAGTTTAGGTAGGTACTGTTTTTGTACTATGCATACTAAAATGTCTGACTTTGAAACTACAAACTTGCACTGCTTTGTAGCACCAGGTTCTATTCAAATTGCATTAGATGGTATTGCAACATCATTAGTAAGATACACAACATCAGGTTAAAAAAAACTAAGAAAAAGAAAAAAAAAAAGATTAGATCATAAATTACAAAGGCGTTGTCACTGGGGCCCTTTTCCATATGTTTGGGTGCTAATATCACCGCTGCAGAGAAGCACAAACCAAAGGGAGCTTTAGCAGCACCAGGAATATATTATATATGCTGCACAATCACTACTGCATAGTTTAAGAGGCCTTGTTCAGAAATGGTTAAAAATCAAATTAAAAAAAATAATAATAATAAAGGAAAAGAAAAAAACTTGAATGTTTTCTCAGTGTTCAAAACCTAGATGACATTTTCCTTAGTCATCAGGGATTTTTGTTCTCAAGAGCTGTTTTTATTGTTTAGGAGCTGTAAATCTGAAATTCTGTAGCATGTGTTCTTGAAGATGTGTAAGTAATATTTACTAAATAAAAAAAAAGAGCAACGTGTGTAGGTTTTTTTTTTTTTTTTTTCAGAGCTGTTTCAGTTGTGTCATATGAAACTTTCGCAGCCTCAGACGTCAGGAGGATCCTGCACTGCGCAGAGGCGGCAGCAGCGACGGCCTCTGAACCGAAGAAGAAGACGAAGAAGAAGAAAACAGCTGCAAAACATAAGTGGACAACTTCAGAAACATGGTAACTTTAATGCAGTCTGCTGCAGCTGCCCTGCAGTCCTCTACCTGTTTGTATTTTACAAAAAACGCCAACACATTCTTCCCTTTTAAAGTGAGTCGCGTTGTTTGTAATACTGTCTTTTTAAAGTAACGACATTGAAGGTCTCCGCAGTTAAGCCAAGTCCAGTTTAAAGGTATGAAGAGCCGACGTAGCACGCACGTTTTTTTATTTTAATGTAGCGCGTGACCTTCCATTTGTGTCACGCGCGAAACACTTAAATTGTATTAGAAAAATTATGCAAATTGTTTTCAACCCTTTAAACGTCAAGTAAACGCTTATTTTTGTTATATGCAGTGATGTGTGTAGAGCTGCTGCAGATGTGTCACCCAGTTCAACAGGTGTAGGCGCGGTCAGGTGTGTACACGAGCTCTGATTGGCCCAGACTGCACAGGTGGAAAGACTCCACTGAACTCATATAGCAGGACAAGTGTTCATTACAAGTGTAATCAAACATAAAGTATCACAAGATGTTCAACCTAAAGAAGTACATTCAAAGTGCAGCTGAAATGATCAAATAGTCTTTTAGTCAAACAACAGAAAATGAATCACCAGTTATCCTCATAACTTCATAATGTATGATATTTTTTAAGGAAAACTGCCTACAATCTGAATATTTTCTTTGCCTTATAATGTATTATTTTCAACAGTTGTACAGACAACTAAACTATTTTCTGATATTTTATAGTCCAAACAATGATTGAATTTACCAACAAAATATTTGACAAATTGTTGATAGTGAAATTAGTTAATAGTTGCATATCTACACTAAAGCTATGGTTGAGAAGCACTTCAGTAAAAGATACTTACCACCACGGGCAAATAGTTTTTATTTACTGTTCAACAACTACAGTGCCTGAAAGACAAAGAAATGAAATGGCCCTGTCAGAATAAACAGGCCTGCTTTGACTTTGACACTATATTGTAATACTATTTATACTATAGATTCCAAAACTAAAACATTTCCTCAACAAAATTGTTTTTTGAGAATAATTGCTTCGTTCTTGACTGAATACTGTTGTTCTTCAGGCTGCACCAGGGACATTTTTGGTGTTATGTGCCTGCATTTTGGGGCTTTTCCATGTGGAAGCAGCAGCAGACACACTGAGCTCTCTGGATTCTTCTTTCTGTCAGTAAGTACATCATAATGCTTCAGAGAGCTGTGATCAAAGTGCAGTGGCAATGACAGGTAAACCATACACAAAATGAATATGGCAGAGACAGAAGAACCTAATTCATAGCTTCCTTTGTTCACTAATGTACTTTAGCACTTTATGCCCATGTTGGCATTAGAGCCTTTTTAAATAGGATGGCAATGTTTATATAAACCTATTCACTTAACTCTCAGTGCAGAATGTAATCCAACATTGTATAGAATGAGTTTTAGTTTTTATCTCTCTTCAATACAGTGGTGGACTAAAAGTGATCTATCCAGGGCTGGACGTCAACAAATGCCTCATAATTCCAAAGAAACTCAGAGAGAAAGTCAGCACAGTTTGGAAAGACCCACAGATTTACTTCTCTGGAGCACACAAGGTAAGACGTATGTGTGTCTTTGCCAATGATGTTATGTTGTTTGAGGTTTTGGGAGAGTCCGAGTAATCAACAGCCACTACAGTATTTAGAGTACATTGATTATTGTTCCACCATTGTAGAATTAAATCAGAGAAAATTATGTACTTTTTCTCTATTAACAATGGACTGAACTGTCACAGATAACTAAAATGGATGTCCATTGGTACATATGCACTTTTTCAATATTAAAACGACATACTGCAGTTTTTAATTTGAAATCCTCATCTCTTTGCACCAGCAACTACTACACCCTTATTAAACAAAAGTGTATTCATTATACATTTATAGAAAGGGGTCTGAAATATGATAAGATTTTTTATGGGGATGTTATGTTATTTATGTCATCAGTGTATGTCATCAAACTTGCACATGGATATTTTTAACACTAGAGTGCAGTAATGGATAAGACAAGCATGTCAACCTCAGCAGAGCAGGCCATAGGTTACTGTCACAAGAAACACATTGTTTATAAAATTTGGTACAATAATAAACATTAAAAAAAAAATCAGCAATATTTTAAATGTCAGTGTAATCTTCAATTTTATGCATATATGTCACCTTCTAGTATCTGTGTTACCAATATAGATTACTGGTTCACTGTAGTAATCTTTACCACCAGAGTGGGGTGCTAGCACCTCATACACATAACCCACTCATGGAAAATTGTCTTAAACCACAGTTATGGTGTCTGTATCTGAATTTGCAGTTTATACTGTTTATAATGTCAGATAACATAAATTGTAAAGTTTGTTTTGTCATGGACATACCTTAATTCAGTAATTCAGGTTTGATTAGTAAAAACTCTAATCATATAGTGACATTACAGACAAAAAATCTCCAGCCTCAGTTTAGGTGTCTGCTGCAGTTATTAGAATGAACTGCAGCAGACAGCAAACAAAGCTGTGCATGCTTTAGAGAATCAGCGCATGAAACAGTATCCATTCATGGCGAATCAAGTTTAAGAATAAAACAACTTTTACAAAAGTTTAAAAACACAGTAACCTGAAGACAAAGCAGAATAAGATACATCAATTGCTAATTATAATTCATCTATCAAAATGACTGGAGGCTGGAATCAAAAATTATGTATTAAAAGTACTTGATGATAGTGTTAAAATTGTAAATTAATTTCATATAAAGGATTGCAGAATAAATGACAGAGTCAGAATGTGATTAGCTAATGATAACACCAGAAATGCTTTTAAGAAGAGTGTGGCATTAACAGCATAGCCCCTAAATACATTTTATTCCACATGAACTGAAAAGAGAAACAAGTTTGGAAAAAATGGGTTGACAGAACATGAGGTAAGGCTTGGACGTTGTGTGGTGCCAGGCATAGAATCGTCACAGAGATTCATTCACATGATCTGTGTAGTATTCATTTATTTAGATATGTGTGTCTCAGTGAGCCATCTTTTGTGTAGTTTTATTGTTGAGGGACAGATTGAGAGAGATACACTTCCCAGTCCTCAGAACCCCTGCTGAAGTTGACAGTGGAATTACACCAAATCTTATATCTGTAAATTGAAAACTAAAATTGAAAGCCACCTCAATTTAGGAGCTAGTTTATGAAATACACAGCTAAGCAGTCTAGCTTGAACATGATCTATTGCCCTTCTCCTGCTCAAACTCCCTTTGATCTATGGTCGTATTATCTATAATGCTGTCTTACATGATTCTCTTTTATTGCCAGAATCAGTACTAGACAGCAAAACAGATTACATGTTAGATTAAATCAATACAAACTTTATTTACTGGGCTTTCAAATGTAATTCTCCATTTCTCCTGACACTTAAGCAAACATGCACTACTGAAGGCTCCAAATGTTGCCTGTGGTTCTGTGGTGGTTTGCTGGTCCACCACGCTTTCTGTCACTGTGCCATGCTGCCAGTGTTGCTGCTATTCTTTGCCACTCAGCCCTTGTACCCAGTAGCAGGAATACAGAATAGTGGCCGTTCAGGCTCAAATCCACCCACTGTAACACCCACTTCATTACTGGGACGGGATGTATGCCTGCTGAGTAATTGTAATGGAGCGCAATGGGCAGTTGTCCCATAAAAACGCCTCTAAATAGGTGCTCATGACCAAAAACAAAAGCAAAGGGCCACAGAAACTGCAGATTTCTGTGTCCAAACTTCAGAGCAACGATTCACCACTTGTGTGAGTGAAACCTGGCACGTTTATTAATGAAGCATTTTTAGAAGCCCTGATTACACTCAAATGTCTCAAAAGCACCGACAGTTCGATACAAGTGAAATATGTGTTAGCTAATGGATTAAACTAAAACAACATGACTTGGTTAGTCTGATAAACAAAACGCCAGTGCAAAGTGGTAATATAGGTTGATAAAAAACAGTCCACACAATATTCTATCATGAGAGCATGTTTAGAAATCATAAGTCATGTATAATCATGTAATAAGTTGCCTCTCTTTTCTTAATTTTATGAACATATTAACCTTTGAACTCTAAAAGGAGCAACCTTAGAAATAAAAATAGTCTCATGCTTCAATTTCTGTTGAAGAAGGCTTTGAAATACCATAATTGTACAATATAGACTAAGATTTTTTTTGCATTTAAGGATAAAGCTATTGTTTTGACAGGAATGTATAACAGGTCTAATTACAGTTTTGCTCTACTAAATGTGGTATTGTCTGAAACAACATTTAAAAAGGTTGTATCAATGCGGAGCTACAAATAATGAACCTACTTTTTTAAAATGAGTCCTACAGCTTTTCTTCACTGTAGTCCAAGTTGTCATATCCAAATTATATAGTACATTGACCTTATTATAAGTCAAAATTTTGACTCATGTCAAAAAAACTTTGCTCCTTGCTTCTCTGGATTTTTCTTGGTAGTGACCTGAAGCATCATTTAACTTCAGGTTTTGACATAGATGCTGTAGGAATAACTCCCCACACAGAAAGCTAATAATGATGTCAATTATTATTTGACCTTTTGGAGAGAGACATAAGATTGGAAAAGAACATTTCACCCTTGTACATGACATGCTCAGGGGGTCTAGCATGGCAGCCAGAGTTGTTCTCTCGTAACATCCGTGCTGGTTTTCCTAACCAGCTCTTATGTTTGATCTACAGTGACACCTTGCTGTAAGTGTGTCTGAAGAATGAGCCCAACAAAGATATATTCTCAGAAGCAAGGAACCAAACCTGTAATTGGAATCAACTTCTTCTAGACTCAGAACATTAATATGTTTGGTCAGAATCCAACTTTGTAAATCCCATTTGTCTGCAGTTACAGATCCTGTCATGGAGGTAAGGAGGTCAGCCCACTGTTGAATGGTATAAACAAATTTATCCATCATAGAACAATGTAAAATTTATCTCTTGGTCACATACTGCTAGCTTGAACTACTCTATTTTGCAAACAGCACAATTATTTGAATTTGATATCATTTACAAGACCAGTAAAAAAAAAAACAGTGTGACTTTGCTATAGAGCGGTTTTGAACACACACACCCACACACACACACACACACACACACACACACGCACACACACACACAGACACACACATACACACATAAACATACTTTTAATACAAGCATGTTCATCTTTCCTCGGTGTACTTGGCATAAACAACACAGCAGGCCACAGGAGCTATCTTTACCTCATAGTTGCTCCAAAAGTGGAGACAGTTTTGGAGTTGTTGTTGTCTTTTTTTATTTTTTCAGTAAGAACCATAGCCACAGGGCACATTCTTAGACATGGGGGATTTCAAAGCCTTGTTTTTGGGTAGACGTTTCTTGCATCTGGTGGATGGAATGAGGGTTTAAACCATTACTGCGATTAGAGCTGCCTCACTATGATCTCTTGAGCTTGCTTACTGCTGCTAATAGCTGTTTCCTCTCTATTTCCCTCTATCTTTTTCTTTTTCGCTTTCTCTCTCTCTGTGAATGATTTTTATGCTTCGCTAAAACATGTGGGGGCGTTGAGAGAGGATTTAAATGCAACGATCCCCCTCCTCTTTTTTTTTGGTGAATCTCAGCGTTCTTTTCTGCAAGCCTCTGATGACGACAGGGCAGCTTTAAGCCTGGCAGTGCCCACGGCAGGCTGCCGTCTCAGCGCTGCCCACTCTCCTCTGTGTTGGCATGCTGGAGAAAGCGAGGGTGGGGTTCCTCTCTAGCAGACCCTGTCATTCCTAGGAAAGCCTACATGTCCACCCATGCAGGATTCCTGATAGGTCTTCATGTTGGGGATGTGAGAACGCAAAGATAGGGATTTTATCTTCAGTAGGCGATGGTCTTTATTCAGTGAAGAGTCAAGGATGTATATTTAGATAAACAGACAAGCCACTTGCTTGAGCCTTTACATGACAGTGAGGGTCAACAAGTGAAACATGTACTATAATATCCATCTAATTGCATATTCTCTGTCATCAGGTGGGTGTTTTTGGCTCTGCTGGATTAAATCAGTGTGTTTGGCTGAGATTCAGAGAGTTTATTTCCTTAGCTAATGTTCCCCTTTGTCATTATAACACCATGTTAAGCTGACCCTTGTCCCATTCCATTCAGTCATTGCCCATTACTGCACAGCATATATGATTCATGCAAGCTTCTGAGGAGGAAAGAATTACAACCATCTTCTACTAGTACGATTGATTATGCATATTCAGTGGAATGAAGTAAGGCAATAAACCTCTCAAGCCACAGTCTCACACAGAAGAATAATTTGCACCTCGGGAAGCTTGTGTATGGCATGCAGACAACTACAGGTGCAAGCAAAACTATTCATACAAACTGTAACGCTGCAAGGTTTCAGTTTTGCCTTCAATTGGCAGGATTGAGGGCAAAAGGACAAGTGCAAATGTCTCATACGTAAGTGAAACTGCAGCTGACACATTTATATCTCATTTATTTTTTCCTATTTCTCAAACCTCCTTTTCCTGTCTTCTTTCCTCCACTCACCCATGCACTCATTTGTACACTGACAGTCTATTTTATTTTTTGAAGCTACCGTATTGTACCCTGGTGTTACAGTAGCATGGTATTCCTCCACCTTACATTTGGTCTTAGTGTGTAGGCAGCATTACTTTTACTCTGTGGCTGTGAGTAAAATATGGTTTCAATTACCATGAAAATGTTTTGTGTTATCAATGGGAGGATAAGAACAGATTAAGCAAGCTCTGGGATGCTCTTACAGATGACAATGGTCAGGTTTCTAAGCAAGCAGTGGTATTGAAGAAAATGATTTTCACCATCTGACAAAAGCTCTGAGAAAAGGAGGTGGTTCAACACATAAAGCTGCCTCAGACCCTGATATGTTAAGGATACTTGCTTTGAAACATAGGAAGTTTTTTTTGTATTAATTAAACATAATTTTGAAAGGTCAACTTTTTTTTACATTGCAAACTAATCAAGTCATAAAACCACAAGCTTCCATTGTTAGAAAAAATGTGCAAAGTTAAAATTTAGATCCAAATTTGCAAACAAGCTTCAGCACAGAGGCAATAGCAAACACTTGGAGAAGCAGCAGGTCTTTAATGAAAATACCACCTGAACCTGTGCCTCCTGATTATTATTCAGTATTCACACAGAAATTCTATCTTGTCAGTTCATATACATTGACGGCATGATCTGTTCAAACAGAGATTCATAATTTTCATGGGAAGTGCATCTGCTACTGTGGATACTTAAACAAACATGCAAGATTAAATTTCTATTTATATGAGGCACAGAAACCTAACATTTGCCAGGGAATCATTGTAAGATCAGAAGACAACTCAGTTGCACTTTGGCTCTGTAAGAAACTTGTACGTTTTCTTAATGCAATCTGTCCAGCAGGGACAATTCTGTAGCCTCAGGACACCCAAACACATCACCTTGACAAAAAAAAAAAAAAAAAAAAAAAATTAAGCTACCACGTGCTGTTCTTATTTTGTCTTCATATCTTGTGTGTTGTACGATCTCAAAATATCTCTGGGCCACCTGTTTATGGGTGTTAATATGCGTTTTTTCTTTTTGTTTTTTTTTTTTTTTTTTTTTTTTTGTGAGCTCCTTCCTTTTGTGAGGACGTTCATGACAGAAATCAAACTGTAAACTTTAATTTAGATCCCTAGTTGTAGAATTATTTACCTAAGTTTTATGGAGTGTGAATATAGACACTTTTCATAACTTTATGCACAGGATTACTGTGGTGCCTCTATTTCAGACTGTGATAAATGACTTTTTCTTCTTTGACAGCCTCTTTTCTTTGAGAACTAAGTAATCACAAAGTTAAAAGTGATCATGTGAAGTTTACTTAAGACCCAGATGCTTGGCTTAGTGGCATGTTGCCCAAAATGTTTTGTGCTTCTCATTTGTGGTCCGGCACAGGGTTTAGTTACAGTTGTGTCCCAATCCTCTGATTCACCTTCTTTAAGAACAGCTTCAGGGCTGCTCATAATGCTTAACTCTCCATAATGCCATCCCCTTCATCTCCCTAGTGGTCTTATTGTCTTAACTGTGGATGGAGAGAGAGTGTTAAGAAAAAACAGGTTAATACACATTTGGCACATTGAAAGTAAAGTATCTTTTCAAAGATGCTCTCTGTTTAAGTTTTTTTTTTTTTTTGCTGTTTTTTTTAAAAAATTCATTTTACTTTTGACTTTAAAAAGCAACTAATGGTAACAGCGATCAAGTCCATTGATGTGTTGATTGATCTGAGAACAGGGATGATAAAACTGCCTTGCTTGTCATTTTTCTGATCCTGTAGTTTGGAAGCAGAGAAAATGTTATGCAAATGATTTGTTAATCCCTTTACATTATTTGTTCCATTTTTCCCTTTCGTTTTCACACTCAATTTCTAGCACAGCAAGCTGACAGGCGGACACCCTCAGATTGCTAATTCTTATGAAAAAAAAGTCAGCCATCTATCACATTTATAGAATATACTTGCTTCAATTAATTAATTTGACTTGAATGATTTACCTGAAAATGCACAAAGAGACCCTGAAAACCCTTCAAGTACTTCACTTTAGAAACCCTTAACTTTAACCTCCTTCTCTTCTTTTATGTGTATTTTGTTAAATGCTTTCACCAGCAGATTAACAGTCTCTCGAGAAAAACATTGACCTGCACAATTAAGGATATAATATCAGCATAAGCAGGATAAGACAGCTGAGTCTAAGCCGAGAGAGCAGTGGCACATGAAACTGTGACCAGTGTTTTTTTATTTTTTTTCCATAGTTTTGTTGTCCCAAAGGTTGGTGTTAAAAATAATAAGAAAGAGGTGGGATGGTCTTAGATTCAAGAAGCTTAAAATGCAAAATCTCAAATAAGCCCAATATTCCCTAGCCAATCGCGTTGCATTTTGGTGGGTTTGTGTTGATCGTCTCAACTGACTCACATACCGCCCCTCCCCAAATAAAAACACTAGAGATTTACGTGGCTTTTCAAAAAATGTATCTAGACATTTATCCAGCTTAATCTTCTTAACATATTAAAGTGATTTGCTTTACCCTGAAGTGGCTGAAGCTGCAAGCTCACCGCCCCTCATGGCACTAAGACCTGAGAGGCATTGTGGACATCTTCTGCTCTTGAAAAAGACAGAGGTGGGCAGAAGTCAACCTGCTTCTCAGCTGTGGAGCTGTGGCTGTCCCCGCTGTGCGTCCATTTTATTTATTTTTTGTTCTGTTATTAGTCCAACTGTTGCACTCAGTCAGTGTTCTTAGGCACATGGCTCTGCCAGCACTGCCCACACTGTGGTGTGGAGGTTTGGAGCTCTCAGCTTTTGAGCTGAACTGAAAGAGCTCTCTCACAGAGTAGGTGTTGGCAGGATGCTTTGTTTCTTTCTGTGAATGTCATGAGAGGTATGGATAATGAGAAAACTGAAGCACAGTGATGGCATGATTTATCGGGGTGCCAACTTTATGGCTGACTGCAGATTTGGGTATTTTCAGATAGATGATGTGCTTAACCTTTTCTTCAGACGCAACACAAATCTGAGAATCAGTAGTGACGGTTACAATGTGTTTTTCCTTTAAACACCACTTCACAGGCCAGGCGGCGAAAAGGTCTTGGTCAAACTCAAGTACTGCCACTGTCCTTATCTGGCATAATGCTCTATGGATGTGCCTTCAGGCATTCATGTTGTCAGATTGCATCAGCAGAACTGTAAGTTTACACTTGGAGAAATTCATTGTAGCTGAAGCCTGAGTCCATTTATTGTCTTCATGGTATTTAGCTTCATGTCTGTCAAAGTTAAATCAGATATGATGGGGTCAAAGTAAATGTGGCCGTGCTACAAGCCTAATTTATTTAATTTGGATGAGAGTTTAAAGAGTTGCCTGAAATATGAAGGCATTTCTAAAATTATCTTAAAAAATTACTCTTCCAAATAGTTTTTAGTTGTTTTACTTTTTGGATAAATGCTTTTTATGATAAGCAGAGAAGAGTTTTAGTCAAGCACTGCTATATTAGTATCCTAATTAAGACAGCAATCACTCAGACAAGCCAAACCAACTGCAGTGATGAGGATATGAGGAGTAGGTTTGGCCACAGTACTCTTAAACTTCACAGCAGTACAGAGGAAAAGATTTCTCTATTTTAAAGTAACACATTTATACATTATGTATGATTCTTGTAGGATGTAACTAACGATTATTTTCATTCATTTCACACATTATTTTATCTACTAAATGTCTAAAAACGTCTCTCACAGTTTCCTAAAGCACAGATATCATCTTCTTCATCATCTATCCAAAATATTCAGATTACATGACATAAAGAAAACTGAGAGGCTGGAACTGGAGTACTGGTTTAGCATTTCCACTTGAAAACAAATAATTAGTTATCAAAAACATTCATTTTATGCCAACCAAATAATCAATTAATCCTTTCTAGTTTCCTACACTGACAGCAATTATATGTACTGATTTGATTCATTTAATACCTTTCATCTCAGACTGTTTCTAAATTACCTTCATCAAAAGAATGTAATGCTGTTGTCATCTGACTAAATAATGATAGCAGTTTACTATGAACCAACTGATATAGAATAAATGGTATACAATTAAATTTCACTTCCTTTTTTCCTCTTTGCACAGGCGACATTGTGTTGACAGTGTTTTTTTATTATCGATAATGTACCTGAACTTAGAAAAAGATATCATTGGCTCTGTGAAGCTAGGTTTTCATAACATACAAATGTAGTTGGTAGGAAATACATTTGTTGCTAACTAGACAATATCATTTTAATTTAGGCTTGTGACAGGTATAATTGCAGCGCTCTGTTCCTCAACAACTTGCTAACAAGTAAGTGACAGCAAACACCGGTTTCTTTCTGTCACAGAGAACACATCCCTGTCCTATTCGCGCTGTACCATAATGAATTAACTGTGATGTCTTTTTGTTAGTGGGCACTTATTAGGTGAGATACCTGATGAGATGAAATCATGTGTTTCTCTTCTTTTACTCAAACCAGCAGGTACTTGACCTCTTGTTATTGGAGGTAATGTCTGACAGGTGTTAAAATCACACACTGAGGCTGTCCATACAAAATGCTGTCGAACGTAACACAGCTCCACACAGACGAGCACTTCAAACAAACTATGAGTGGATGCTTCTTTTCATATCACAGAGAATAGGAGAAATTGATTGGAACTGGGAGGCTTAGGACTGGATTTTCCTCAACCATGATATTTTTTCTTTAACAACTGCAGCTTAAATTTAGATTTTTTTCTGGCTTTGTTTTTTTATTTCTTTGTCCAAATCCTATCGAGTGGTGCTTCAGGTTTTTCCTTGAGTAAAAAGTTGATATTGTTGTAGGGAGGGAGAAAGGACTTTTTTTTCATGTGTGCAGGAATGTAGATTTCTTCCCCCCGTGAAATCCTAATTGTGCCTTGGAGGGCTGGTAGGGTATCTCTGCTCGGCTCAGCTCAACAGGATTTGTGTCTGTGTATGTTAGAGTATGTCTCTTAGCTTGAATGCGGATATAACCCTTTCATTGCACAAGCTGCTGATTTTTCATATTTGCCGATAGGCTGATCCTGTGCATCTGTAGCTTTTTGTGGAAGACATTGAAAGTTTTTTTGAGGGAAGCTTCCGTATTGAATTTTTTTTTTTTTTTCTTAAATATTTGAATTTTTTATGGGTTAATGCAGATAACAACTGAACCTATTTCTGTGGATCAACCATATTTGAAAATTAAGCTCCTGAGAGCAGGCCTTGTCAATAATGTGTGGTCAGATTGAGGATGTATCTCAGGTCAAAACTGCATCTGTCCTATGTGCTTCTTGAATTATTGCTGTGCATTTATCTATGCAAATCCAGGATAAGATCCTATCTGCCTGCAGCGACATATCCCCCTGGATTTGGTCTATGTGAGGTAGGCAGGTTATGGTTGACAGTCAAAAAGGAATTGCACCAACATATACGCAAAGATTATTGCTGTAGTCATTAATTGTTGCTTGAAAGGGGATTAGGATTACCAGTCCTATAGAACACTCTAACACCTGTCCTTCCTCATATCTAACAATGTTACTTCAGTTTTCCTTATTTCAGTATCAGTTCAAGTTGGCAAAATAAAAAAGGCTGATTTATTCAAATGAATCATCAATGCTGGAAATGATTCAATACGTGCCACATTCAGATGGGTGATATATTATTCCCTTGGGGAGAGGCAAAGATGGAGCTGTGGAGCTGTTTTATTTGTGCTGTCTTTATCAGTGTGTCAGGCAGAGAGGCTGAGCTTGTTGTCTATGAATGGACAAGCCCTTGAACCATAAACCTGTACCTCCTCTGATAACAGTTTCAGTATTGTGGTATAAGTGCCATTCTCTGTGATGTCCTCTCTGACAGCGCTAAATATATCAACATACACAAAATGATCTGTCAGACGAATTATTTTATTTCAACCAGTTCTCCAAAACTAAGGATTTTCAGTGCTGTGTGTGCAGTGTGTGTTTTTGAAGACATATTGTGCATTTTGTTAAGGATTCAAAGCGAAGCGCAGTATTGTTATTGCATTTCACCAGGCTTTGCTATTCATACTGCAAGTGTTTTGCCTTTAGGTGAACATTTTTACTGTACTTTTTTTGTTTTCCATACCTTGTGCAGTATATCATTTAATGCTATTTCTGCTGCAGGGACCTCAGACTGCTCTGACGTCTGAGATTGCCACATTGTCTAAGGTGATAAGAGTGCTCCCTGAATTACTCAGAGCCCGTGTGATGACATGGCCCTGATTGTCAGACGGGTGGGCTGGTGACACTGGAACACAGACGGTGCTTGTCTGTTTGAAATATTCTGTTTCAAGCTTCCAAGCCCTGGGCAGTCCTCTCTCCCAGTCTCCCAACACCCAGCTTCGCCCACTGAAACAAGACTCTTCCATACTGGAAAATCCGGCCCTGTCAACTGGCAGTCTGGACTAGGTTCAGCCCACATGCCAAGCACCCCCCACCACCACTTCCAACCCCTAATAGGCACTAGAGTTTGCCACCCCATGTAGATGCCTTTTGGTTGCCATCCATGGATGGCGTCAATAGCATCTTCCTACACAACAGTGACTGAACGGAGGGCACAAGAAAATGTGGGAATAATTTACACTTTCTCACTGTACTACCATCCGAAACCATAATTAATCATGATAGAAAAAATGTGGAAGCCATCTTGGCTGGTGAAACACACAGTGCCTGTGAACAGCCCTGACACCTTTAACAGCTCTGATGGCCAAATAGGAATGGGTGTCAGAGAGCTTACAACTAAGCTCCCTTCATGGCAGCATGTAGCCCATCGTCTTCAGAATTGTGTCTGCTGAGTGATGGTTCTCCACGAAGGGTAACTGTTGTAAGCCTCTCATATATTTTATTTAAATAAAATGCAATTATAGACAGTTAAATAAAATGCAATTATAGACAGCCTTGAGTCCTTCAAATGTGGCAGCAAGTGTCAAAATAGATGTAACAATAGCAAAAAAAAAGGGAAGAATTGGTTTCCATAAGAACAACAGAGCTGCCAAAATAAAATGTGAAGACCCAGATAAAGTTAATCTGTAGAACACGTTAAATATGGGTTTAGGTTCTTGCAGCTTGGAAATCTCATGTCATGCACTGTGTAAACTTGCTGTTTTCAGTTGCACATACACTAACTAAAATATCCACTAATCCCAGTAGATCTTTATTATTATACTTTTCATCATCCAAATTCCCCCAAGGGCATTTAGAATCAAAATAGTTGATTTAGATTCTCAAATCCTAGTGAAGTAATTAGAATGTGCTCACCATTAACTTTTATAGGCTGCACTTGCTGGTAAAATAGCAGATCTATGACTTGGAGTGTGTGACATGCTTGACAGACTAATTATGGATATGAGTCCAGTGCTGTAATTTGCCCTGTTTGACTGTGTTGTGTTCTCAGCAGCTAAACTACATGACAAAAATATTTCCCTCTTGCCTCATTTACCACGGGCTGGATCTGAGGCTCATATCCCAGCGCCTGACTGCATGTTACTTCAGAGTACCTGTTAGTGGTAGTTACTGTGTTAGTTAGAGCATGTGCATTTGCAGAAATGCTTTCATGGCAGTGAGTAGGTGTATGTGTGTAAAGCCACCACTAGAAAGTGTTGAAAGCCTCAGCTAGCAAGATCGCATCCAGGGTGACTAATAAGCTTAACATGAGCACGGCTGTGTTCGCAAGCATGGCGCGGTGAAAGAAGTCTTCAATGTTGAGAGAAATGCAGAAATGGTTCCCTAGGCTGCCACTAATTCCTTCAACCCCTCAAGCTTCAATCAGACTGTGAACCATCTCACTGTTAGCTATGGCTTCATAGCAGCAACAAACTGCACTGCAAAAGTACAAGGATTTTTACAAACAGAGTTCAAGATGGGCTGCATTTAAACTTAACTAAAAGAACTGCTCATTTGTGGTTTTAGAGACAAAAATAAAATTTGTTGTTCAGGAATTTAAGTGATTAATGTGCATAATCTCTAGGCTATAAGTGGCATAAAGATAGTATAGGAGAAGAATACGGCATTGTAATACATATTGGTACAGTCATACAGAAAAAGTGTTCATGCGATTATGTAATTATGTAAACTAAACATTGTGTTTCATATTCTGCTGTCAGTCCTCTTGAACTGCTGCCTCCTCATAGCTCACTCACTCCTCTGTTTGGCTACCTGGTGCGGATCTAGTAGCTGTGTTGTCTTTAGGCCTTGGATATGCGTTTGTATCCACATGTGGCTTTCCTTTGACCATGTGGCTCCTCGAAGTGTGGATTTATAAGCCACTTCACACTCGACTCCTGTGTGGGAGGGAGGCTGAGTTAAAAATAGGCAGGTTTGGAGGTAGTGAGCAGCCTGCACTGTGTGAGGCACTTAAGAACACACTGAGGAGTATTGACATTCTGTTTGCCTATCGTGTGTCAATAATCAATCTGAATGTTAAACCAGTTACTGTAGTTGTGTAGTTATTGTGAAATTCACCAAATCATCATGTATAATAGTCTCAGAAGTGCAAGCAACACTGACACTGGGTTTTATGGTGTTTAATAATAAACAATAGTGAAACAAGACCTTTAGCTACTTGACCTTATATGCACTTATTTGTGTGTGATTGTGTGTGTTCATTATGTATTATATCATCTTAAAGGACAACTCCAGTGGTTTAAGTATTGCATTTTGGCTGACATGCAAGAGACAATTAAATACATCTTAAAGATATCATGAATTTTAGTCCATTGTCAGCTCTGCCTCCTAGAAATTCCAGTTATGTAGTATTAATTCATTTAGAAGGAAGTGTAACTGCCATCAGATTATGTTTAGTATTTGATGTTTTAACCAGCACGTGCTGCCTTTTTGTACTGCACAAAAGTCTGGAGGAGGTGATACGAGTGGATGATGGGCATACAAGGGACTGTGACAATGGAGAGTGGGGTTAGTATTCTGAGCACCTTGTGTGGTTAGGCTTAAATTAAGTTAGGGGAAGTTTTTGTAAAATTTACTGTTGATTTCGATCAAGACCTTGAAGCTTAACAAAAAAGCCCCACTTGATGTTGCACTTTTCATTATGCAACTCAATAGCATCTTTATGGACTGTAAAAGTCTATGTGTTTCAAAATAGTTTGCTTTGTTAAGCATTTTAAGTGATCAAGTGACCACATGAGTAATTTTCTCAGACTTCAGAAAGGTCCATTCAAATTCACAAAAGATGTCACCACTATAGCTGTTTATCGCAGGCTTAGTACTTACAATCAACAGTAAATTGACATAAGTACATCAAATATTTAGTATTTAATTGTTTCCATTATTTTATTGGTACCTCAGAACTGCAGGCGATGGAAGGGATGGTATTAGGGTGTGTATTATAAAAAAGCCCACCTGCTCTCCACCTCTAACACACCAACAACTGTGAAACAGTCTTAAAATGTGCTTTATAAATACATTTTTATTTACTCTATTTCTTTACTCTCACGAACATGTGGATTATTAATTGGTTCAAGATTAATCAGATTGTTTTTTGACAGGATTCCACAAAATTCATTTGTTTCTCACCAAGTTTACCTGTAGCAGATTACCAATATAGCCTTTATGACTGACATTGAAGGAGGTTTTGTAATGCTGCTCCCAGTGAAGAACAATGAGGTTTCAAAGCCTCTGCCGAATGGGGGTGGGGTGGGGTGGGGGGGTGCTGTTATCAATGACAACGAGGACCTCCTCACCTGTAAAGGTTGGTGACCTCTAGGTGAGGATGCCATTGCCCCCCTTCTATCGCCATCTCATTTTTGGGTCTACGCCCCCCCACTCTCTGGTCAGGATTCAATTACTGCTGCCTGGCTGACCCCTGACCCCTCTTCCACCGCAATGAACCTCATCTTCTGACCCTAACAGTGGTACCACCGTTAACCCTCTCCATCACTCGCTCTTCTGCCTCTCTTACTGCCATCGTGCAGCTGAAATGAGACCTTATTACTTTGTCCTTAGTATAAAAGTTCACACATCTTTGCTCTCTTCACTCGATTATACTAGATTGTATATTCAGTTTGATTTAAAATCATTTTAATCGTGTTTGGCTGCAAAAACAGTGTAATTGTATCTGAGATGTGTTTTAGAGTTTCTATTTTTCAGTATTTACAGATCGATCTTTCAACCTTGCTCTAAGCCGCAGTCGATGGTTGTTAAGCCATCGCTGTCTCTTAATCACAACACAGATACCTGTTAATTACAGAACGAGTTCAAGTGTTTTTGCTACTTAAACAGGGATTTGGGATCGATGCGTTGCTTTGCTCTGGGTCGAGCGGTGAGCACTGTTGACCATTTAATGAAACGTTGAGGGTTCTCTGTGCAGAGGCTGAAGGAGATGAAGAACGGGGAGGATAAAGAAATGGGTATATTAATAGGCAGCTGCATGGACGACACTGTTTGGTATTGGGTCAGGGATAAAGCATGAACTTGTAAACTCACAGAGGGGCCTCTCCTTCCTCCCTCCCTCCCTCTCGCTAACTCACTCTCGCTCTTCGTAGTGTCATCAGTTAGCAGAGCTGGGCTTGATAGCCCAGGCAGCTCTACGAGAGCAGCGATTAGACATCTCTCTGATTCTCAGCCCCAGCAGAGTTCACTCAAAGGTAAGCCAGTAGTTTACATCCTCAGAGACACCGGTCTTCCTCTGCCTTTGTTCTTTGCCGTCTTCTGTTTTGCAAATACTGTATCTGCTCAATGCTACTGGCTACTGGAGTGGGAGTTTCATGTCAACTCTAGAAAATACAACAATGTAAAAATGTATTTAAAAAAAAAACAAAACCTGCAGTTCTATGATATGTAACCATGGAGAGGTCTAGAGTCCATGTATTTCCTAAGTAAATGGCTGGCCCCCTTATTCTCTATAGGTGTCACTGAATAGAGCACCTCCCCCTTCCCTCTCTACCACTGACCAGTCACCGTGACACAGACACCCAGTCAGCTGCAGGGTTTGTTCCAGCCGCCCAGTGTCTGAGGTGTGGTCCCACTGGGCCGTTTTGCTGTGATCACAGCAGGCAGTGGGAGGTTAATCCCAAGAGAGTACAGGCTCAATCTTCCCCCGCCTCCAGCCTGCTCCCAGGAGCCTCACATCCCCTCCTGTATAATGGCACAAGTTCTGTGGTCTGTCGACTGACACCTACCCAGATTTCACTTCTGCTCTGTGCTTTCAGATTATTCTGGCATTTTTAAAGTCATGTGGCTACTGACACACAGCAGGCATCTGGCATCTCACCTCTTTTACAATAATCTAAATAAATAGATAAAAGAGATTAAACACAGGGCCATTAAAACAATTTAAAGTCACTGATTGCTTTGTCTGTGCTCCAAAATATAGACAATTAGCTGTCATCAGTGACAGGTTTGATTAGCTGCAGTGTAGAAGCAAATCAAAATTTTAAATTATCATCGAGACGCAAATGTTAAGTTTTCCCATAAGTATTAATGCTTAATACTAATAGAGCTGCAACATATTCTTGGAAAATGTGTGCCTTACAGTATCCAGCTATGAGAATTAGCACTGTTTTGATATACATTTAGTTTGTTCGAGCCCTGATAAATTATTTCAGATGGCAGAATATGCATCTGTTTTTCCCTGGAGTCTTTCGCACATATCTGTGTGTAATTAATGTGGAATTGACAGATGGAGGAAAAAAATTTACTTGTAAGAGAGAAGGGTACATGCCACAATGTGTGAAGTGCAAGCACGGAGGGAGCTTCTTGTATTATTTGCTGCCCGTGCCAGCTGGACCAGCCAGATTCTTACAGGTAGAAATTCAAGCACTAAATATGTGCAGAAATCATTGAAATTCAGTCCACACTATAAATAGGCCATGATTTTGTTGTTACAGTTGGAAATGAATGTGAAATGTTCTTAATGTTGTTCTAAATTTGGCTTCAGGAAATCTAAACCTGTCCTATACAGTGCATCTCTATCCATGGTAACTCTCATGAAATATCCAATAAAGTGCTATTTATTTCAATGATAATTGTGACTGGAGGTCATTTTTAATTTAAATGCTTAAATTGCATTTATCTATATGTGTGTGTGTTTGTGTGTGTGTGTGTGTGTGTGTGTGTGTGTGTGTGTGTGTGTGTGTGTGTGTACGCACGCACACAAGTGTGCATGCTGTTGTTTGAAGCCATGTTATTTCTGAATGCATCAGTGTCTGACTTAAATATTAGTGTAACTACATTATCACAGTGTCTTTGCCTGGTAGCAAACATGTACAAATGAGGATTACAACTCTTGAGAAGGCAACAGGTCATGGTTGGTAAGCTGCCCGAGGGGGTCACTGATATAGAGTCACTTTTGACAAGCTGTGGAGGAGGCTCTATTGTTGCTGGTGTGTCTGGATGTTACCTGCAGGCACTATCACTGAGACTACAGTATTATCCTATTATTAGGCTTAGTTGTTTACGCTTATTACTGCTTGTCAGGTAGGCAGTGAATCCTTCTGAAAATGAGCATCTGCAGAAAAATACATGACTACTTCTTTATCTCATTCAAGTACATCGGCTTAATTTTCAGAGGCCTTTAAGAATGTGTTGATAGGGCACAACAAACAGAAATTTAAGGTTTATGTTTACATGGGAGCATTTGATGAAATGAAATCTTTCACTGCACCACAGACAGTGTTGTTTGGCAGTCGGTGTAAGAATTTGAGAAACGCTACATCTGTTTTATATGCATTAAAGCTGATAACATTATGGTCTTGCATCAGTTGAAAGTACATATACAGTAAGAGGACATTGTGGATTGAAACTGTCTCGATTAATGTCTCTGTTTGTAGAGGAAGTGAACAAAATAAAAAAAAAAAAAGCCCATCATATGGTCTGGCAGATTTTGGGCACAGGACCAGGGATGACAAATGTGCTCTCGCAATAATTCAATCTGCTCTCATAATTCTCTAACTTTTAGGGACAGACAGAATGAACATTTTCCGGCAATTAAGCCGCCAAGTCAACGTCCAATAACTGTGATCAAGTGTTAGTTAAGATGCTTTTTCTCTCACTTTATCTATTGACAGATTGAGGGGTATAAAGATACTGGGTAAGTGGCAGAAAGTTACTGTGAATATGTTAACGAGAGGGGTTGGCATCAGAGCCAAAACGTTGTCATTTTTATTGATGTCACATTAATTATATTAAGTTTAGGGAATAACAGAGATGAGACAGAGATATACTCTTTCTATAAAAATCAGTGTACTGCAGTTTGGGATTAGCACAGACAGAGTATGTTTTCTCATGTGTTTTTGCCTCCTCAGGACAGTTTTTTGTGCTTTTTATAACAATGTTGCCTCCTGTTAATTTATTTCTAACATTTTAACATTTTAGCCTTGACAGCTGAAGTAAGACTCTGTTATAATCATGTGTCAAGCCAATAAAAGGCAAACCCAGCCTTTTGGTATCAACTGGCTTTGTGAGATTTCTGTACTCGTACTCGATCGTACAGCAGCTACTTAAAAAAAGAAACCACACATTTTATGAATAGAAAGAAATTCCAACTTTATAGCATTCTTAAGTACAATAAGTTAAAGCTAAGAAACTAAAGTGAAGCATCCGTTTTGAAATATTTAAACTAAGTATTGTCAGCTGCAGAGATGGCTGTCGAGCCTTGGGCAACGGGATGTACAAACAGCACATGGCTGCATTTAGTAAGCGAAAGGGATCAGGTACTGTCGTTCCCGTTAGTGCCTCTGGGCCAAGCACAATGTGTGTGGTACTGTAGTAAAGCACTTTTTATGTATTAAAAATAATGTGATGTATGAATTACCTTCTGTTTGCAGAACAAGATGTATGTTCTGGTGATGGTTGATCCTGATGCTCCAAGCCGCACCAATCCAACCTCTGCTTACTGGAGGCACTGGCTGGTCGCAGACATACAGGTACAATAAGTCTACCATAACCTCTGCTCTCACTTCAAAACAGCCGCGTGTGTTTTCTGGTAAGGGTGACACGGACAGCATTTCTTATTGGATTAGAAGCTCATATGGTACAAATTTATGAAGTAGTGTCTAGATTTTTTTTTTCATGAAAATTGTGCATTTTCATAATCTCGGGGTCTCACTTGGCAAGTCTTGTGTTTACATCTGCACTGGGGCCGATTGCAAGGCTGAAAAATTATGAATGGTTTTTAAGCCTAACTTGGTGAAGAAAGGATGCCAAGTTCAAAAAATGTTAATTTTTCATATCATGTATCTTGTGCAATAAATGCCTGTGACAAAAGTGTGGGAGTAAGTCTTTCTAAATGGCTGTGAAAGTTTGCAAGGCCCTGTCAGCAGCAATTTCCCTCTGCTGCAGAGAGCCTGGGACGTGTCAATGCAGGCGTGTGAGACTGAGATTGAGGAGAGCAGGATGCGAGGCGCACACTCTTTCTCCCATAGAGCTCCAGTCCCTCAGCTCCCCCTCCAGTGGAGAGATCTTGGCAGAGTGTCCTCCCTTCATCTGTTCCCCCAGGCAGAGCAGCTCCCCCAATGATCCACACTTCTCCATATTTTACACCCCCGAAATGGGCACGGCTCCGATCCCCTTATTTCTCTTCATATTTCTCTCCTTTTTATCTATTCGTTTGTGTGTTTTCACATTCTTGCATTCTAACGCCAAATGCGTGTTGAGTTGTTGATTGCCTCAAATATTTGGAGGTTTGCAGACATTTTATAATCCCGCAGGAACCGGGAGATCAACCCAGTAGATTAAGACTAGTGGTCTGAAAAACAAGCACACAAAGACGCTTCAGCGATGTATCACTGCTCCCATTTCATTTTATAAGGCGTTGTTGTACACTTTAGTAAATGCAACATTGATTCAAAGATCCAAATGTGATGTATCTGGGATATATATTTTCGTAGACCTACAATAGGCATAAATTCCGAATTTTGTGATTCAGCTCATCTTTCCTGCACTTCAGAGATGATTTATGCAACCACATTCCTGCTTGCTTTAAGAATCTGTGAATATCACATCACTCACATACATCGCTGAAATACATAAAAAAAGAAAAAGCAAAGTAATTTCCACTTCATAAAATTGCATTAGGCATCACCTTTGCTTCTTATTTTTAAGCCCATAAAGTCTGTCTGGCCGCGTGACCAGCTGTGAATAAACAAATGTCTTTCAAGTGCTCAGACAGACCACATTCTCTCTAGCAATTCAATTGCCTGTCACTTGTGTGGGTGTTGACCTGCGTTGCCCATGTAGGGATTGGCCAGTGTGACGGGATGTTTTTCTGATTGTGACTGGTGTTTGGTCAGAAGGGTTAATGAGCCTTTTGAGTGATGCCAACCCATGGTGGGAGGTGTTTAATTGACCGGGGTGGCCAGGTGACATCACACAACCTCAGTTTTGTTTTTTCAAGTGTCAATGTGAATCTATTGGCTTTAGTTTCAGCGCAGTTGAGATTTTGACAGCAATCTAGGTCAATTCCTGAATTAATGCACTTACATATAATTCAGCAAATTAAACCTACTGATTAAATAACATTCACAAATGACTCATTTGGTCTGAAGTTTGTTCCATTTTTAAAGTAAACAACGCTTTAAATTAATATTTCAGGCAGTGTGTTTGATGGTAGATTTTTTTGTACAGCAAAGTAGTTTCTGTAGCTGAGGTCAGGGGTCATGCTTTCACATGTCAAATGGATCAGTATTTTGATCCTCACTCGTCAAACAGTGTGAGCTGCAGCAGTCATATTCTTTTCATATATATTCATTAGTCCAAGGTCATGCAGTCTTGCCCCAGTTTGTGGATGTTTTCATAATTAGTGTGTATTCTTTATCCACGGCCACAGCTGCAAAGGTAAAAGATTCTTAATTCAGCTGAGAGTAAAGTGAGGTCAGAGAGGACTGAGCAAAGAGACACCGTAGATTTATACTGATTCTTTAACCGAGGTCTCATTAGAGTAGCAACACTGAACAAGGACACACTGGACTACCCTGTGTATTATAGACACACCACTCACCTTGCTCTGAGCAGTATTGGTTTCACCTACCAATTCATGTGCTGGGGGTGTCCTCACTGTGTATGAGCCATGCCAAAACTGTGTTGAACCACTGAGGCAGGAATATGAGAGTCTGATGTTTGTCACATGCTGTACAGGGTCTCACATACATACAGGACTCATCCACAACTGCAAGGTTAAAGCCTTCCAAGTAGCAAACTTTAGCATTAGCTATAGAAAAAGGAAGGTTGAATGGAAAGAGCTTTGTTTGTTACACTTGCCACATTTTTCTGAAAATGTGGCTTTTATTTCTGATAATTTCTTCTGTATGGATGGTTGTGTTTGAGGAAGAGAGCCTCTGCTGTGGCAGATTGTATGTAGCGAGCTTTGGACAGAAGACCGAACCTTTTGTTTGTATTCTTATGTGTTTTATATGTAAGACGTTGTGGTCTTATTGAACAAATCTGCCCTTAAAGTTTTCAGGCTGACTGAGTACCTGACATTGTGGGATGTCATGCTTTCGTTTTTTATATCTTTATCTTTTAATTCTGACTAATTCCACAACATGAAAGCATGGATAGACAGAGAAACAGAAAAGACCCAAAAGCTGTACTATATGTCATGGGAAATGCAGAATCCTCAATAAAATTTTACCTTAAAATTATATAATAAATCCATTTACAATTTAATACATTTAAATATATGGTTTAAAAGTAGCTTAACCACACCTACTTGTGAACTTTCATGAGTAGATATTTCTCTATTCCCCATGAGTGGATTTAACTTCTGTTTTATTTATGTAGGATAACAAGCTAAATAACCAACATGTCAGTTCATCAGAATTAATATTGGAAACTCAGACTGTGGTACATTTTGACTGAATATGTATTCAGCGTTGCAATTATGTATTTGAGAGACAAACGTTTCACCACTGCAACAGAATTTTTGGTGTCTTATAAGTCCATGTGGGCTGGACTTTTGTACATGTATGACACAACAAATAATGTAACTAACTAACTAAGTATGTAAGACAATCGTATTTTAATGTTTATGTCAGGTGTCAAATCTTTTATGTAACTGGCTGTAACACTGATCACATCATTACTTTTGACAGTCAAGAACAATTTAATCCAGCAGTTAAGTGTAAACTGTGTGGGTGTCTCGTCTTCTCCCACCAGCTGTCCACTTTCTTTTACAACTCACATTATTAGATGCTGTATATGCATTTTCATCACAACTGCCCATTTTCAATGACCCCTCGAGCGACAGAAACAGTAATTTAGAATCTCCTGCAACTCTGTGTTTTACATCAATTATGGACAATTACCAAAATAACCATCAACAGATTGTTGTTTCGCTCTCGAAGTCGAATTCCAGATTGTGAGCCTCTCCCTCCCTCTCTCTGCTCTCCCAGAGTCTAAATCAATGCAGATGTTCCGGTATGGTCTCGCAGCAATAATTACTGTAACAAGCAAATCATTAGTATCTCAATAGAGGCAGGTTATATAAATACAGCATTGGGTGTTACTTTTACTTGTTAATACTTATTCTCTCATTATAGTTTTGGTGGTTTAAGAGTCAACATGATGCAATATGAACTTGCAAAACAGTGCTACAGTTAATGCTCTTTTCTGCACTGAAAAAGCCAAGGTGTTCATTATCGCTGTAAAATCCCATTTAAACAGAGATGTATAGCCTGAGGTTTTTATGGATTTTTTTTCTCACTTTTTATAATGTAAGAAGTTTTTCTGCTGAGGGTTTGTCTCCATGAAAGGTATATTGTTTGTTTGACATACTCAACTTTTTCTAATAATGCGCAAAAAAGTTAACTTGAGGATAATTGTTGGATATTCTGTGCTCAAATTACTCTTTGTACAATAGTCAACAGTGAACATTTTC
Source organism: Rachycentron canadum (assembly GCA_038496675.1). Classification (NCBI taxonomy): domain Eukaryota; kingdom Metazoa; phylum Chordata; class Actinopteri; order Carangiformes; family Rachycentridae; genus Rachycentron; species Rachycentron canadum. The sequence goes on from CM076654.1 coordinate 16,826,665, forward strand.
AAACTATATGTCCACATTAAAAAAGTTAACAGCATTAAGCATAGTAACTTTCTTGTTTCTTATTTGGACTGAACAGAAGTTTTGTTACAGCCAAGCTACATCAAATACATTTTCAATAACACCCACATGACCGATTGTAACCTACTCAGACTGTGGTCACTGTGTGTCCTCAGTCAGTGTACTTCTTCGTTTCAATAAGGCCTCTAGATTGGAAGTCTTTATATGATTGTTACTTCCTCTTCTTGACTAATTGAGGGCCAGTTGGACAGTTCAGCACACAGCGCAGTGTGCTCATTATTATGATGCATGAGGGACATGCATGCTTTAACATCCATCTCTGTTTTAGCAGCTCCCAAAGGAGGACAGAGCCTGTGTTCTGCTGCTGGTCAGGCAAACACAAACAGTGAAGTATTGTGAGTGTGTCAGACCAGCTGGCTTTGTGTTTGTGAATTCTGTAGCCTGCAGAGATTGCCTGCTCCACACCTCAAGATGTCCTTTAACTGCAAACTATTAGGCGTGTAACTCCCTACTGTAATTCATTCAATATTTAGCTCTTAAAAGGATAATACTGGTTTTATTTTATCTCTTTGTTATTAACACCTATTCACCATAACAGCCTACAATACAAAAAAGATTTTATTTTTTTCTTGCAGACATTGTGCAGCTTTGATTGTAACAAAGTGAATGATAACAACTGTCATGATATGGCTCCTTTACTAGCAATTAGTTTTGTGAACAGTAGTTCAGGCCTCAGAGAAGAGAGAAGATTCCTCCCTTGCCACCACCTTATCCTTCAAACATGCAACTAGTCCTTCATTCAAGTGTAGCATGTCCTCTTTGTCTTGTCACACAAACATTGCTGCATATATGGGGTGGAGAGAGTAAATGTCCTCATCTTTATTATGTTGCATTTGTTGTCAAGTTTTGCAAAAAAGGTCACAGTTGTAGATCAGTGAATCTGATAGTATGATAGTACTAATAGACCAATTTTTACCTCTGCACTAGCCTTAGAGTTTGTTTTAGCAAATACGTATCCAATATTGCAAATAAACATACATAATTGCATTGTTCTTTATCCTGTAATTATCCCTACTGTGGCATGTTATGATTTAAGCATTTATTTTTGACAGACAGGTGCCCCCATATGGAAGCCAAAAACAATTTCCCAAAGGCCAGACAAACCATAGCAAGCTTCATTGTGAGAACAAAGAGCCATTGGTATTATTCATAATTAAACTCTTATTGTGTACGCTGCTGAATATTTCCATTCTTCTGCCTCTCTCTTGCTCAGTCTCTTTTCCCCTCTCGGTACTTTGCACCTCGTGCTGGGAACATCTGTCTGGCGTCAGAGTGGAGCCTGGCTGTGCAGATTGGAGCAGGTAGAGGAGCACATTGTAGCCCAGCTAATGATGAGAGTGTCTGCCCTCTCTCTTGGAGGAGACGCAAGCTGCTGCTTCACGCTCGCTCACTCCACTCATACGCCCAGGGAAACAGATTTCCAAACATATGCAGTATGTTTTTAATCCAGTTGAGCACTTCATTTCCCAGCAAACACAAATAACCTTACGGGACATCCATATCTTATGACAAGGGGGTGGGCGCAAAGGAATTGAACAATTTTCCTTTTTAATGTGATTTTTTTTTTTCCCTCCAAAGTTGCTAAACATGCTCATAACCCAGGTTAACAGTTTGCTTGTTTATGGTTTCACAAACTTTTACACAGAAGTGTCTCCTGGCTCCAAGTCATATGAAGCAACTTTATCTAATCTAAACTCCACTCTGCGCACCTGTTGTCATCCTTTGTTTAAACTTAAACTGACAGCATAAACACATTCACACTTTGCATGAAGTGCCTTAAAGAATCTGAACAGATTGTTGTCAATAATATATATGTGAGGAGTAAGTAAACTAAGCACCAGCTTCAGTGATTAAGAGTCATCCCAGCACTCAGAGAAATGTTGTAAGTTTTAAAATAGGCTCTGACTTAGGGATGAGCCAGTATACAGCTTTAATAGAGTATTTTATATTTTATATTATAGTTTGAATTTGTTTGACCCTTACAAAGTTTGCATGCAGGTTATTCATCATTTTTCATAACTACTGAAACCTCCCTTGGTAGAAGTCAACAATAGTCCTTCACATGGAAGCCCAGCTGGAGGTGCTTAACATTTAGAGCAGTGCTCATCCTGCTGTCAGCTACAGCCAGACAAATGTCAGAGGTGGTACTACATGGAGTTCAGCTATTGGAAGTCATTCCCTCACTAAACCCCATCAGACTCTCCTCACAGCCTCTCCGCCAGATTGGGATGCTGGTGTTCATAGGTTTGTGTGTGTATGTGTGTATATATGTGTGTTTATATTTTTTTTTTAGCTTCAGCTTTGCTTTTTCTTTTTCTTTTTTTCTTTTATAGCTTGTTGAGTGTGACCTTTTTCAAAGTTGCAATTCCATGTGTGTCTGTATGTTGTTTGCTGTCTACATGCAAGGATTATTGTGTATGTGTAAGAGAGGCTAGCAGAACAGAAATCAGTGCTTTGTTGGGTGACGTGCCAGCTTCGTGCCATAGCTGCAGTTGTGTCCCTATCGCTCTGATACATCTGGCCCTCCCTGGTCTTGTGTAGAAACACCCTGTAATAATCCCATCGATCTTATCTTATCTCAGAGCTTATTAACAAAAAGGTTCTTCTTCAGTGTGGGCTGCTGCTCTCACTGTTCTCCGCCACCTAAAGGGAGAATTACATAAGAATCCTCCGCTCAATTGTCAGCTCCATCCCCCGTCCACATAAAACAAACACACACACACACACACACACACACACACACACACACTTGTTCACATACAGTACTGTAGCTGATAACCTACCAAGCCTCTTGCCATCTCTATAACAACTGACCTCCCTGCTGTGGTTGCTGTGGTGAGATGATTGAGGAGGTTTCACTGCATGAAGAATGTGAGCTGCTATGGTTTCCTATCAGATGTCATGAATGCTGTTTGGGCTGTGAGGAAATAATCATCCATAAATTACAGTTTTTACATGTTGCCCAATGGCTTTTTCTAGGAAACTAAATTCCTGTCGATTGTAACAATTGGTTTAGTGACTTTCTTACAGAGAAAGACATTCACATGATGTCTCTTACGCATTTATTTCATTTAAAGAAAGAAGGCCTACTGTGTGTCAGTGTGCTACCTTAATTTCTACCCTGCACAGTGTCCTGGATATATCACGATTACTCTCCAAGAAAACAAGGACAACCTGGAAAGCCCTCTTTGATCCAGTCTGTCACACTATAGCCTGGTAGGGAAAAAAAGAACAGATTGGACCTTCTCCATGCAAATGCAGTTTAAAAACCAGTAGCTGTGCACACATAAAGGCGCTTCTTTTAATATGTGCCCCCTTTCTTCACACCCACGACCATTGTGTATAAAATCCTGTTTTTCCTGAAAAGATTTCTAGTCGCAGCCGCAGACAATGTTCCCCCACACAAGCTGTCGTCTTTGTCATACCCCCCACCCTCCCCCCTCCCCTTCACTTCAGTCAGTAAAGCAGGATCTCTGGCAGTCGGCCCCACATCCAATTTTTGTGTGTGCTTCAGGGTACAGGTGGGGGGCTTGCCGGAGCCTGCCTACCTGTTCCCCTGGTCAGTCTTGACAGACATGTAGAGGGA